>CM074725.1:231413632-232038632 GCA_037306005.1 Rhinophrynus dorsalis | reverse complement strand
TGGCTTTGAGGCTAATAATACCTCCTCTAAGTATAAAAATCACTCCTGGTTTAAACCTCAGGATGGTTGCCACAATAATAATAGTATGTACTGTATATAACACCTTTTGGATGTTGTGTGATAAACAGTATATGCTTTTTGTATTGTAATGTTGTTTTTTTATCATTAAACTATTGTAAAAGCCCATGTACACGGGGCAAGGTCCGCGTGATGTTAACCTTTTGAGTGCCAGAGGGGTACGCAACACATTGCTTTGCAAAGCGTTGCGTACCCTTCTGGCACTGAAAGGGTTAAGAGGCCAGTCCTGCTCTGCGTCATGCACTGTAGAGACTGTCAGAATGCACAGCATGCTCCCAGCACAGAACTCCCAGCATTCCGTGCTCCCAGTACAGAACTCCCAGCATTCCGTGCTCCCATCATAGAACTACCAGCATTCCATGTGTTCAGGCAGTCTCTACTGCGCACGATGGCTTTTGACAAACACCCTATTGAATTATTATATAGGATATTCTAATTTGGCCAATGTTATTACTCTTGTATACCTATTACTGGTATAGTACCACTCTCCCCCATAATAACAGGAGCAGATGGGCATTTCTGACCTTTCACAGGAGATTTGGGGGAGATTCACTAAGTACTGATAAAGAGGTGCTAAAGCGGAGATAACATCTCCAGTGATATCACTTCTCCAGTTCCTATGTTATTCTATAGAGTCTATTCACTAAGATCTCCAAAGTTGAAGACATCTTAGTGCATAGGCTCCATATAATAACATAGGAACTGGAGAAGTGATAAACTGGAGAAGTCATCTCCACTCTATCCTCTCTTTATCACCGTTTAGTGAATCTCCCCCAGGTGTATCCCCTGGGAGGTCTAGAAGCCTCGTATTCCAGTGGATCTTGAGTTTCGTTTGGGATATCTGTGGAGACGTGACACCCATCCTGGGGTTTATACCAGGAGCGCTGTGTATACTTTGTGGTGGTATTATTCACCTCAATGCCATGTGAGTGTTTCTTAAAAAGCACGGGGTGCAAGTGACGGTGTGAAAGCAGTGAATACACCACATTTAGAAGGATTATTCTGCGTGGTTGCTTATTCTTTTTGTTACTACAGTTTGTGCCATTGGAACTCATATCAATTTCAACTATCTATGAATATTCTTCTTATAAAAGGGGACTGTATTGGACTGTTGTTTCCTGGTGGCTGTTAATGTCATTGTTATATAGGAAGCATTTTATTGCAGTTGTATTGTGTGGCGCTCACTTTGGTTGAAGTAATTTTGGGTTACAACAAATACACCATGATGAACAAATCAAAATTTCACAAATTACACATTGATTTCAATGGGGCTTTTCACCCTTGAGTGTTAAAGACTGCTCCAACCCAGCATTCAAGGAGTTAAAAGTCTTCTTTAGATCAATGAGACTACTATGGACAGTTGGTGTGACCCAAAATTACTCCACTTCTACTTAGTGCATCAGCCTCTTACCGGAGAACACTCCTACTGGTTATATAACCTCAGATGTACTAAACATGCCAGGTATATGAAGTGTGATGATGTGTTTGGCCTTGTTGTCATGTAAGACCATCCCTGGCATTATAAACGATATTGTGACATGGACATGGACCTTGATGGTGGGTAAGACCCATTAAGCACAACACCTCCCACCCACCTCTTTCTCTCCTGTGTCATGTACTTACGGATAGCATGAAGACCACAGGTAGCAGGCGTAAAATCACGTCCAAGACGCACAACAGGATAAGGTGCCAAGCTTTTAAACCTGGCATCTTGGTAATTGCCTTTCCCGTCTCTCTCTCTATCACAATGAATTAATGAATTAATTAAATATTCTAGGGAGAAAGGAGAATGGTTTGGGTCAGAACACATGAATATCAACATCCAATCTGTGCAGAGGAATTAGTATTAAATTGCAAAATATACAAGTAAACACTTTCACTAGGGAGCCGCTGCTAGGAACACCTCGGGCAGCCGTTTATATACTGGTCACCCTGGGCTTCCAGTCCCACTTCCTGAAAAAAGCTGAGGCTGCCTCAGTCCTATTGGATGGACAGTTTGTTGTGAGGTGACCAGTAGGGATCATAAGCATTTGATTAAAGGGATAGCAATACTTCATTTTATGTTTATTTAATATTGTAGGCATTAAAAAATATGAACAATGATGTACGTCTTATCTCTCAAACCTTTATGGTTTGAGAGATATTCGCAATTAAAGTTCCACCCTCCCATTTCCCTGACTTCAGTGCTCTAGCTGACAGACTTGGATTCTGGTCTGCAGACCGACCGGCGGCTCTTCAGCAGAGCCGAGATTGCTAGATATAAAAATAACTACTTCATTGTCACGGTCTACAAAGTGTGCTTGCAAACCAGGCATACTTTGTAGACCGTTCCAGTGAATTTGTTCCTTTTATATCTCATGATCTCGGCTCTGCTGAAGAGCTGCCGGCCGGTCTGCGGACCAGAATCCAAGTCTGTCAGCTAGATGGCAGACGTGACTGAAACAGCCAGGAAGAGGTAACTTTAGTTGTGAATATCTCTCATACCATAAATTTTTGAGAGATAAGACTTACATCGTTGTTAATATGTTTTTTATGCCTGCAATATTAAATAAACATAAAATTAACCATTACTATCCCTTTAAAACCCAGTAGGATTTGTCAGTGACTAAAGTCCAGGGATGGGTGGGGGGAGTTGAAAACATTATTATTTCCATAAGTGGAATAAAACAGGCATTAGTTAGTAAAATACAGCACGTAACCCTATGAGTGCCAGAGGGGTGCGCAACACATTGCTTTGCAATGCATTGTGCACCCCTCTGGCACTCAAAGGGTTAATATGTTTTCTATTAATTTTTAAGAGTCCATTGGGTGGGGCCTAGAATTTCCCACTGCTGAAAGCTGATAATACCCACCGGGCGCTATGCACAGTAGGAAAATCCTGGCACACTAACAGCACCATAGAGAAGAAATACAAATTTCCTAAAACTCCCATTGACTTAAATGCTAGACAGTGCTTACAAGGAGTTAAAAGCCCCATTTAAATCAATGGGAAGTTTTATTTGCCCCTAGGGTGCAGCGGATATTGTACAGATCTGCTCCCCTTTTCTTTTGTGCATAATGCTCAATGTCTGTTTTGCAGTGCCCCTACATAACCTCAGTACGGCTGCACAACACTAGGGCATCATCGTGCCACACTAACCCAGCTAAGTCAACCAAGGGGCTCTGCTAAAGCCGAATCAGGATTTGGGGGACCTTGCTGACACTAGTGTAATATAATTATTATATTATAATATTATAATAATATAAAATATTATAATTGAAAATCCACTGGCTAGTTCTAGGTGCTCATTGGGCTAGATCCAGACCCCAGACCAGATGTTGTCCCCCTCTTCTCTAGATAAGAGTCACTATCTTTTATACATTAAATTGTCCTCTACAATTCCCTTTCTTACCAACACTCCTTTATCTTCTCCACAATGTGTACTTGTAGAAGATCTGTAAGGAAATAACTGACTGGCAGTTGGTAAGGGCAGAAATAGGACTGCTGCTCTGTGATGTCACAAAGAGAAATCTACACAGTATGTGTATACAACTTGAGTTATTCTGGAGTAAACCAACTGCACCATAGGGGACACATAAACATTCCTAAATCCCCATCTACTTGAACAGAGATTTTTAACCCCCTCCATGCTAGTGAGGTCTCCAATGCATTCCACAGCAATGCACTGGAGAGCTCTCTATCATTTAAAAGCCCAATTTAATTTAGCATTTTATTTTTCCCCTATTGTGCTGTTGGTTTACTCCAAAATAACTATTGTGACAATCAGGACTTAGGGGGAGGAGCAATATAATGGGTGGGGCCCAGAATCTCCTACTGCAGTTCTCACTGGGCTTAAAGGAGCAGTAAAGTTTTTTTTATTATGAAAACCTATATATTGTAGTGCTTTTCCTGTGTATTAAAACAAGGGTACTCCCCACTGCTGAGAGGTGCATATTTCCAGTTATTACAGTTTTTTAAATTTAGAGTGTCTTCTAGTCAGATTTCAATTAAATATTCTGTTATACTGTATAGTAGGGGTGTCCAAGTTCAGTCTTCAAGGGCCACCAGCAGGCCAGGATTTGGGGATTCCCTGATTAAGCACAGGTGAGTCAGTGCTAGGTTGCTCACCTGTGTTCAGCTTAGAGGAGCTACTGGATGGGAATAATCTTGTTTTTCACAGCAGGAAAAACTCTTCTATAACATATGTTTTCAACAAAAAAAGTTTAATGGAACTAACACTTTATGATGACTTCTATCAGGGTTATCCCACTAAAAAACAGCTCCTGACAATAAACATTTACCATTAATCCTGATGTCCAGCGGGGTGTTCAGCACCATGGTCAGTTACTGCATGTCTTCTTTTTCAGTCTTCTGTGTTCCTTCTTCTTCATTCTCTCTTCTGTCTCCTTCTCTTCTGTCTTCTTTTCTGCCTTGTTTCAAACATTTTTCTGTAAAAAGAAAAAAATATGAAACATTAAATGTTGTCCAAAAACAACATGGATATATAAATAAATAAATATATATATATATATATATATATATATATATAAATAGAGAATAATAACAATAATACCTATTTCAAGGTGTCACAATATTTTCCTATCAAATAAATATTACTGCAATACATTTTGATAGAAAATGAATCCCCGCTTCAAATAGTAAGCTGAAGACTAATGCAAAAAATATTTTTTTATGAAAGAAAAAAGTCATTGTCTCTGCCGCTGTCGCAGCAGGAGGTGAGACCGACAACATCCACCCCCCTCCTTGTTACCTTTTGGGCCGATGCCCAATCCAGTGTGCAGAAAATTTGAACAGAGACTGGTTTTATATGGCCAGTCTCTGTTCAAAATGGCTTCCTCCCAACTATAGCTTAGGATGTGTACTTTCGCACCTTCCATCCAGTCAGCTTCTAGGAGGATGATGACACCCGCTGGAAGGCAAAACACAATGGTTGTTTCCGCTGGGTGGGAGACCTGTGTTCCGTATGGGATACAGAGAAAAGGATTTAACAGGCAAGAAGACTAAAATCCTAGAGTGCTTGTCAGACTTAGCCTTTGCAGCAGATCGCTAAGGCTGCCAAGCTTGTCTGGGCTTATCAGTGGGGCGTACTTGAGAGGCTTGCAAGCTCTGTGGCCTCTGCTCCCCTATCTGTCGGGGGGTCATAGATGAAAAGAGATGCACCCTCCTCAACAGAAATGGATTCTAAGAGATCTGAGGTAACAAAGTGATCTTACCACCGTAGCATCACTGATGATCTGTTTCAGATCATTGTCAGACAGAGACTTGCACTGAAATGGCAAGGAAACCAGTGACTTCTTAGAAGAACAGAAAAAGCTTAGGCCTTGGAGGAGAATATGAAGGTGTCAAAGAGCGCTTCCGAAACATAATTGTTGGCCTCCTTAATGTTAGTCATAATTACCAATAAATCTTCCCTTATCACCTCAGCACTGACGGCATCAATCATTTGCTTACCTCAAATGGCAACTGCCATGTTATCTCAGGCAGAGGCAAAGGTAGGTCTTAGCACTGCTCCAGTGGCAGCTAAGGAGGCTTTGATAATAGAATCCAGCCTCTTCACATTCCCCATCATCATCATCCTCATCTGAATTCAATTCCTCATCCAAAGAAACCCAAGAACCTGTGAATAATCCCTAGAAATGGAGGCAATATGTTTAAACGTAGGGCTAGGTTTTCAATTCCCCCTTTACTAAGAGTAAAACAACAGCTGAAGGGCCTCAGGTTGTCCTCCACACCTTCCCTAACGCATTCTTTTTTTTTGTGATATTTTCCCACAAAAGGGGAACTTTCACCCCCAAGACACTTTATATTATTTGATGCATCTACTAAAATACGTATTTGTGAAGTGGATAGTGACACCCATCACACTGTCCACTTCAACAATATGCATTTTGTCTCGATCATTAAGCATTGCAATGTGATGGAGTGACGCTACTAGCAATGCTTAAAGGGATAGTAATGTTCACAATAAAAGCGGCTCCAATTAATCTTCATAGCATTTAGGCCGTGGAGAGTGTTATTTCAGTACGGTCAGAGTTGTAGTTCGAGTAATTGAATGATAAAGTATCCCCCCTCCCTCCCCTTTTACTGATGTAACACTGCTCACCTCAGAGCAGCAAGACTGTCAAGATGGATCGCAGACAGGGACAATCTTCAGCGAGCATAAGGAAAAACCTGTCAAGGGGGGCAGGGTTTTCCTTATTAAGAAGATTATCCCTTGCTGTGACCTGTCCGGTTAAGAGACCAGATTCCACATCTGAGGTGAGCAGTGTTACACTAGGTAAAAAGGACAGAACGGGGATACTTAATCATTCAATTACTCTTGAACTACAACTCTGACAGTATTGATGTAACACTCTCTGTGGCCCAAATACTATGAAGATTAACTGGAGCTGCTGTTTTTGTGAAACATTACTATCCCTTTATTCCTTTCTTCATTCCTGCACACTTGGTATAAAAGCTTGGTAAATACAGTTTTGTTTTCATTATGTAATGCTGAAATACATTCTTCATTCCTGCACACTTGGTATAAAAGCTTGGTAAATAAATTTTGTTTTCATTATGTAACACTGAAATACATTCTTCATTCCTGCACACTTGGTATAAAAGCTTGGTAAATAAATTTTGTTTTCATTATGTAACACTGAAATCCATTCTTCATTCCTGCACACTTGGTACTAAAGCTTGGTAAATACAGTTTTGTTTTCATTATGTAAGACTGAAATTACTTTGCAGGGGAGATTGCTGTTCCATTATATGTCCTGCACATCAATATGAAGGGAAGTGTGAACGCTGCCCCAGGGTGGGCTGGGAGGAAGGTGGGAGGACAATTTTAGGACAGGGGACATCCTGCAGAAAGCGGAACCAGAGACATCACAGGGAAATTTTAAAGTTAATATCTAATAAGATATGGCAATTTTTTTTTTTTTTTTAAGTGCAATCTATTGACCGTATTAGTAGATGCATTAATGCATTAAGTCATATAAAGTGTCTTGGGGATGAAAGTTCCCCTTTAACTATTTTTTATTTAGAAACGTTTTCAGTTATTTAGATTGAGAGATTATGGGAATTAAGGCATGCAGGGCAGGCACTTCCTCTAAATTTCCTCTCCCATTCACTGACACTTAATCTTTTCAGTGCTAGTGGAGATGAGTAATGTATTTCTGTGCAGTGCCCATGAGTGTGAGAGGTAACACAGGGCTTAAAGTGTCAGTAATGTCCCATAAAACATTCTTAGAGTTTTGTAGAGGTTCAAAAAATAAACTATATGCCACAAATCCTATCTCTCAAACCAATATGTTTTGTGAGGTATTCGTATTCAAAGTTCGCCCCTCCCTCCCCTTCTCCTGACGTCAGTGCTGTGCTGACAGCAGGAGATCCCGGTCCGGGGAACAGTCAGCAGCTCTGCAACAGATCCAAAATCGTATTATTGCAAAATTATTACTTCACTGGAAAGGTCTACAAAGTGTGCCTGGTTTGCAAGCACACTTTGTAGACCGTTTCAATGAAGTAACTCTTTTTAAATAGTGCAATTTTGGCTCTGCTGAAGAGCCTCTCGCGTTGGCCGACTCGAATCTCCTGCTGTCAGCGTTACAGCTGACATCAGGAGAAGGGGAGTAACTCTGAATGTGAATATCTCTCAAACCATAGCAGTCTGAGAGATAGGATTTGTGGCATAAAGTTTATTTTTTGAACCTCTACAAAACTATAAGCATTTTTATGGGAAATTACTGTCCCTTTAAGACTGGAAGTACCTGCACAGCATGTCTTAATTAGCATAATTGTTACATCTAAATATACCTGGGAACTTTTACTTCTAGAGTCCCCAGGGGGCGCTCATGTGGTGACACTGGAGGATTGGGCAGGAAGTGGGAGCAACTGGGTGGGAAAGAGGAGAATCTGGATGAAAGTGGGAGGTACAGGGTGAGGAGGAAAAGTGGGAGGGAAGTGGGCAGAATAGGGCGGGAAGAAGGATAATTGGGTGGGAAGAGGGAGGAACAGGGTGGGAATGAGGAGAAGTGGGCAGAGTTTCCTAATAAACCACCACCACCACCGGAGAATCAGCCTCTGTCCCCAGTATGCATCTAAAAAACACAAAAACTGCTGTTCTAAATAAACGATGGCTAATACAACTTATAGCTCTTTCTAGAACAACAAAGTCATTTTTAGGTGAAAGTGTTCCTTTAAAGGCGCAGTTCAGCTGGCTGAAAACAGGTGGAGTTTATTAGGAAAGAAAACCACTTCCTCTCTTACATACCCCTCATTAAATTATGATGATGATTCATGGAATAAACACAAAGGAAGAAATATGCGGTTACAATAATAAAAACAAATAACTTTATTATGATTATGAAATAAAAAAGTGAGGAAATGATTATAATATTAAAACTAGTTCATTAATGTCACACAAAGAAACCACTTATTGCCTACTTTCCTCCCACTTCTCTTCCTTCCCACCCTGTTCCTCCCACTTCCTGCCCAATCCTCCTTTTTCCCACCCTCCTCCCACTTCCTGCCCAATCCTCCTTCTTCCCACCCTGTTCCTCCCACTTCCTGCCCAATCCTCCACCTTCCCACCCTGTTCCTCCCACTTCCTGCCCAATCCTCCTTCTTCCCACCCTGTTCCTCCCACTTCCTGCTCAATCCTCCTCCTTCCCACCCTGTTCCTCCCACTTCCTGCCCAATCCTCCTTCTTCCCACCCTGTTCCTCCCACTTCCTGCCCAATCCTCCTTCTTCCCACCCTGTTCCTCCCACTTCTCCTCCTCCCCACCCTATTCCTCCCACTTCTACTACTTCCCACCCTGTTCCTCTCACTTCCTACTCAATTATCCTTCTTCCCACCCTGTTCCTCCCACTTCTACTGCTTCCCACCCTGTTCCTCCCACTCCCCACCCAATCCTCCTTCTTCCCACCCTGTTCCTCACACTTCTCCTCCTCCCCACCCTGTTCCTCCCACTTCTCCTCCTTCCCACCCTGTTCCTTCCAATTCTACTGCTTCCCACCCTGTTCCTCCCACTTCCCGCCAAATCCTCCTTCTTCCCATCTTTTTTCTTTATGAGATTATTCCTTAAAACTACATGGCACCTTCACCAGGGGCGTTGCTATGTTCTAAAAAGATCTGGAACTAGAGCCCATAGCAAAATACTATAGCGTGATCGCAGCCCGCGGTATTGACGATAACCACAAGTGCACAAATCCACACTTGAATCTATGTAGTACATATATGTACATATATGTATGAGACCCCTTTAACAATCACAGTCCTTTAATATTGGGAAATATTGGAAAATCCATGGCTTCGTACCTTCTCAAAATAGACACACATCCACAGTCTGAATTAAATAATATATATATATACAGATAAGCCCCAACCATGGTAGTATACATTATAACTCCAGTGATCTAGCGATACCCTGATCCCAATGATGATGAGCGCTGATCTGGGCTCTCTCGCCCCTTCTCTGTGAGCTCCGCTCTGTCAATTTGCACAGAGAGAAGGGGAGAGAGAGTAGGATATCGATAGATCACCAGAGTTAAAAGAATCTATACTACCATGGATGGGACTTATCTATATATATTATTTAAATCAGACTATGGATGTGTGTCTGTTTTGAGAAGGTATGAAGTCATGGAATTTTAAAATAAAGATAATTACAGGCTGCTTCATGTCGTGACTTGAGAATATTGCGCTTTTATGCAGTGGGAGATTCTCATGTCAGCATTTTTATCATGGAGACATGGTTAACCCTCTGTGTGCCAGAGGAGCAATGCATTGCGTACCTCTCTGGCACTCAATGGGTTAATGTGCCATGTGATGCTCTGCTAGTACTGAGGTCTCAGATTTGTGTACTGTATATATATATATATATATATATATATATATATATATATATATCCTATATAATAATTCGCTAAAAAGTGTGTAACAACCAGTCATGCACAGTAGAGACTGCTGAGCGTGCTGCAGTCATGCGCAGTAGAGACTGCCCGCACCACGGCTGATACAGAGCTGGATGCTCCTTCGGAGCATCCAGCTCTGTATCAGCTGCGGCGCGGGCAGTCTCTACTGCGCATGACTGCCCCGCAACCGGCTGGCAGTGGCACTGTGGCCCGTGTAACGGACTCTTCAACTAGTATATATATATATGAAAACAAGAGGGGAATGGCTGCCTGGAGCAACGAGGGAGAAGACAGACATACACAAATAAAATATACAACTAAGTGCAGTATTATGCTATAAAGTAATCATGCCTCAAAGTAATAGTTATTGCATATTAAACATACAAATTATAGATGAATAAAACCATATAGGGAGTGCATAAAGTGATAGGAATTCATGGACTACAGGGTAAACAGAAGGCTGGTCTTGAAATGTAGACCAAAATAAAGAAAAAATATATAATGAATAGGGCCAGATGGACAACTGAAATATAGATATAAATAAGCCCAAAAGCGAATCTATGTCTGGCACATATAGGTGTCCCCGTGCTCTAAATGAGACTGATAATCACAAACAAGTAACGGTTCTGATGTGGGTAAAGATGTGCCCGTACCTTCGAAGGTGCAATAAGAGCCAAATATCACTACAACAACGCACAGAATCATACCTCCCAACATTTCACATTGCCAAAGAGGGACACTTGTGTTTTAGGGGGTGTTGCTGGGGGGAGTGGCTGGAAGGCAGGGCATTACCGATAATTTTTAGGCTATTTCATGACCTATTGACACCTCCTAAGGTAATAAATTACTTTTAACAAGATTAAAGTATTTTATTTACACAGACTAATGTCTAAACACAGATACTGAGGTTTATACAGACATTAATGTGAGTTTTATTGCTGTGGAGCAATGTGATACACTTCTGTACACACCACACAGTCTGATCTCCTAAACACAGGGACACCAGGGTGATACACTTCTATACACACCATACAGTCTGATCTCCTAAACACAGGGACACCTGGGTGATACACTTATATACACACCATACAGTCTGATCTCCTAAACACAGGGACACCAGTGTGATACACTTCTATACACACCACACAGTCTGATCTCCTAAACACAGGGACACCAGGGTGATACACTTCTATACACACACCACACAGTCTGATCTCCTAAACACGGGGACAACAGGGTGGTACACTTCTATACACACCACACAGTCTGATCTCCTAAACACAGGGACACCAGGGGGATACACTTATATACACACCACACAGTCTGATCTCCTAAACACAGGGACAACAGGGTGATACACTTCTATACACACCACACAGTCTGATCTCCTAAACACAGGGACACCAGAGTGATACACTTCTGTACACACCACACAGTCTGATCTCCTAAACACAGGGACACCAGGGTGATACACTTCTATACACACCACACAGTCTGATCTCCTAAACACAGAAACACCAGGGTGATACACTTATATACACACTACACAGCCTGATCCCCTAAACACAGGGACACCAGGGTGGGAAAGAGGGACAGATGGATTTTGGTCTAAAAGCGGGACCTTCCCTCTTAAAGAGAGACACTTGGTAGGTATGCAGAATGTTCCACTAATACATTCTGTCAAAAAAGGGTTCTTTGTTCAAAAAAAAAGTGGAAGAGTCCTGGGGCAAACCATTTGCATTACAGGGGAGAACTAAACATTCCCATTTATTTAAATAGGGATTTAACCCCTTGGATGCTAGAGAGATCTCTAGTGCATTGACAAGAATTATGTTGAAGACTTCTGTAGCATCCAGGCTGTTAAAATCCTCTTTTAAATAAATGGGAATATTTAGTTCTCCCCTATAATGCAGATGGTGTGCCCCAGGACTCCTCCACTTTTCTTTTGAAAATACATCCCTAAGAGAGCTAATCAACACCCAGCTAACTCATCCACTTTCTACAGTACACTAATATCAAGCAAATCACATAAAGAGGGACAAAGTTAAAGCGACAGATACACATAATTGTGTAACTCATATGTGTGCACACCTTTTTGCAAAATCACACACAAGCACATTCACACACACAAGATGCAGTTATATACACTCATGTGCATATCAACTTCAACACACAATTCAGTGCTCTGTCACACTAGGGAACTCATGCACACACATCAGTTCACCCATATGTACATGTACATATACCAGTGCATTCATACGTACATAAATATGAATACACACACACATGCTTTAAAGAGATACACACATTGAATCATTTAAAGGTGTTCATTCAAACTCATTCTCTCACTTTTACACATTTTTACTCACACACACATACTCCTATTCACATATATACTCTTACACACATATACACACACTCTTACACATACAGGCACACTTTCTGAGTACTTTTACACTAGTCAATCAAGTCCCCATCGGTGCTGGCAGTCCATTGGGAGGAGGGTTCATAAGGGCCATATTCGCCATTTTCCCTTCCCTCCAGCCACCAACAACAAAATACCCCCATACCCGCCACCCTCCCCCCCCCCGCAACACCCTAAAATAAACACATGTACAACTGAATAAGATGGCAAAATTGCAAGATTACAGGTAATCACTGCCTCCCCACGTCTGGTCCCTCTACATGGTCACCACAACCAACCACAGCTGGACGCCGGCGCATCCGGATGGGCCTTCTGAAACCAAGCTCCATTCCAATTCTTGTAGCTTCCAATTAACAGCAGTCTTCTTGCTTGATTGCATGTCTCTCCATGACAACAGCAGAAGCATCTACAAAGAAAAAATCTAAACTCCTGCTTACCTGCTGCAGGAAAGCTATTTTAAACCTGAAGCCCTGCCTACTTTCTTCCCACTCCTCTTTTCCCCACAGCAATGGAGCTCCTTTCCTTTGTTCTGGAGCCCCCTCTTCCCCCACCAGAAGGCCAGAAAGAAACAGGGGGGAAGGGTGCAAGCAGGGCTGGCCCTTACATGGGTCCCAGTGGGTCCATGGACCCAGGCGGCACTTTGACAGGGGCGGTGCCCCAAGGCATGTATATTTCGTGCGCCGCCGGCACCAGCCACCAGGTGTATACACCAACAGCGAGTGCATCAGAGTTGTCTGTGTTCCAGCTGATCTCCGACTCCGGCGCTGTAGTAATACAGAGCACTGGGAGATTACATCATCTCCCAGCGCTCTGCATTATACTGAGAACCGCGCAGGAGCTTCAGCTCTGTGCCGAAGGAGGTACAGATCTCTCAAGCCATGCCGCTAGACCACCAGGGCCTCAAGGTAGGAGATGGACAAGGTGGGGATCCGCAGGGACATTGTGGAGATGAAGGGGCATTATGGGGATTGAGGGGCATTGTGGAGATTGGGGGGCATTGTGGAGATCAAGGGGCAATGTGGAGATGAAGGGACAATGTGGAGGTGGCCAATGTGGTTGGGTCGGCCAATGGCAATTCTTGCACTGGGCCCTGTGGCTTCTAGTTACACCTCTGTTGTAGCACCTTCATAGCCTGGTGAGATCCTGCCTTTGAGTTCACTCCATGGGTACCCCAAACACAGGGAAAGATTAATGGATGGCATTGATTGAATGATGCATAGGATATTTGTACTGCATCCTTTTAAAAAGTCACATGAAAAATGTGTGGCTACTAGTCGGATTAACATGCCACCGTGTTGAAAATGGTGACAGGAGAATCTCTCCCTGCATAAAAGAGAAAGGTTCTCATGTCTCCTCTGTAAATGTTGGTGCCCTCGTGGCCGCATTAACCGCATACAATTCCTTTCATTTCCTCTTTAAAATAAAATACTCCAGTCTCTCTCCCCGCTCCGCCCTGTAATTTCGGTGCAGGGGTTGTGCAAAATACTTTCCTTTGTGCTGAGTCAGATACTCTTGGCAATCTGTGAGTTAAAATGGCTGATATGCTGATTGGCGAACCTTCATATTCCTGAAAATGTGTAAGTTTGCCAGGTGTGTTGCTAGTTATTGGCTGCGCTCAGGGTGCTGTATGCACGCATCTGGTAAAGGCGTATAAATAGCAAGTGCATAGAGGTTTTAGGTTTGTCAGGTATGAGAGTGCACCGCTCCACCCTGTCATTCAGTGGCGTAACTTTAGGGATTGCACCTGTGACCGGGCCCGTCACTCCTGGTGCCCGGCCTCCCCCTGTGACCCTTCTGCCTGGTGCACGCAATCTCCCTCTGGCACTCCAGTAATGCAGAATGCTGGGAGATGACATCATCTTCCAGTGCTCTGCATTACTGGAGAGGAGCGCGTGGGAGCTCCAGGAGGTAGGAGCAATGTGTTGCATAACCCTATGGCACTCAAAGGGTTCAATCCTACACTATCAAAAGTGACAGAGGGATGGCACTGAGGAACAGTGAGGTTGATGCACGTAGAACCACTGGAGCAATTCCGGAGAACATCCAACCCAACGCAGAAGACAAGCTGAAAAATAAATCAACTAATTCTCATTGATTTAAGACTACTTTATAAGCACATATACATAGACTAGTTGAAAAGCCCGTGTACACAGGCCACAGTACCACCCAGCAGCCTCGGCTGGTGGCTGGATCCTCTCGTCAGTGGTGGCGTTGCAGTCATGTGCAGTAGAGAGTGTCAGCTCCGCAGCTGATATGGAGCGAGGCGCTCCGAATTCAGACCATAGTCCTCTCTGCTCAGAGAGGACTCTAGTCTGAATTCAGTGCGCCCCGCTCTGTATCAGTCGCGGTGCGGTCAGTCTCTACTGCACATGACTGCAGCGGGAGCAGCCGTCTCTACTGCGGATGACGGCTTCTGACAAACATACATTAGTGAATTAAGATATAGGATGGGAACATTTAAAATGAGGTGACCTTGAGATAGTTGCAATAATAACCTGAAAGGCGATCTATCACCCCTTTACAACTTTTCCTAAATTGTTTTGTTATATATCGTATATAATGAAAAGTGTATAAATTAAAAAAAATGCTTGTTTGGCAAAATTAAAAGAATAAATACAGCTCTGTACCTACTTCTGGGCAGTCTGATCTGTACCGCAGAGTACTGCTCTGCCTCCGCTCCATTCCCTCTATCCAGCCTCCTCCAATGACGGAAGCTTTCTGTTTGTAAGCTAGAGTGGTCTCATTGGCAGAGATCGATTTCTGGCCATTGAGAATGCTCCAGCTTATAGACAGAAAGCCTCCATCATTGGAAGAGGCTGGATAGAGAAAGGCAGAGCAGCAGACTGCGGCACAGATCAGCTATCCGCAGTCTGCCCAGAAGTAGGTACAGGGCTGTATTTATTATTTTAATTTCACCAAACAAGCATTTCTTTTTTTTTTTTTTAAATGTATACACTTTTCATTATATATGATATATAACAAAACAATTTAGGCAAGTTGTAAAGGGGTCATAGATCTCCTTTGAATCTCTAAAAAAAAAAAAAAAATACATTCTAGTTGATATGTCAGTCTTGCTGTAACCGAGAAATGCACCAATCAGTCCTCAGGGAACCTCCAGCCTACTGCAACTTGGAGATCTTCCTGCTTCAACACACACAAGACAAGCAGGACTTCTCCTTTTGCCTTTTAGGTATACATTTCACCAATTTAGAGACCAATAAAGAAGCAGTGTATTGCTTCACATCATGTAATGGGTAACACTGACCTCTCTCATCCTGAGAATTTTGCCCTTCACCCTGAGATTTGGGTCGAAACCCTCAGGGTCAATCCCTGAGAGTTCCCAGGTATATACATATACTTCTGTTTAAACATATAATAAAGTTAAACTTTCACCTTAAATCATGTTTGCATATTTGAAAACTGCATTAAAAACTGCCTACATGTCATGGTAACCAAAAGTCCAGAAGATATCTAGTTTATGAGATATTCACACTTTTATTTCTGGGCAAAGTGAAAGTGAACATTTCCTGCTACTGCACAGAGCTTCATTATCATATGACTCATCACCGAAACCTTCATTAGCATATGAAACATCACCTATAAATTTGCACTAACATATGAAACTGCACCTGCCACGTGCAGTTTCATATGAAACTACACCTGCCACAAATAGTATATTAAAGTACTGCAGGTGAGGGGATAAATAATGAGTATTGTCAGAGACCCTTAAGGACTCGGAGAACTAAAAGACAAACAGAAGGAGGACAGAAGACAAAAGTGAGATTATACAAGAAGAACAAAAGGGAGTAGATACCAAAGGGAGGGGAAAATGGGAAGGGAAAAGGGTAAATGGGTAATAACTATGGGCCTGGCCCAGCGCCACCCACAGAACACCCGCATCTAGGTCATCCAAAGATCACATGGTCTCCAAACACCCCACTAACCAGCCAAAACCCGCCACAATCCCTACGAATTTTAAAAGGGAGCCAAATAGCAGTACCAAAACATAAGAGAATGACTCTCAGAATACGTCCATCAGAGAGTCAGACACAGGGAGGGACTGCCAGCTCTGGAGTTTCCCCCAAGCTCTCCAAAGGTTTCCACAGAGTTCAAAATTACTGTACTTCACCAATACTAATGGCATGTAGGAGTTCCATATGCCTTAGTAAACATACCCTGGTTCTCCACTGCTGAACTGTTGGGGCAACAGGAGATTTCCAGTGTACTGGGATAAGTGATTTGGCAGTAAACATTTGCTGGTCTTTTGACTAACATTACACATAGGCAGTTTTTAATGAAGTTTTTAAATATGCAAACTTGAATTCAGGTGAAAGTTCCACTCTAAAGGGATAGTAATGTGTCACAATAAAAGCAGCTCCAACTGATCTTCATAGTATTTGGGCCACTGAGAGTGTTATTTCAATACTGTCAGAGTTGTAGTTCAGGAATAATTGAATGAGAAAGTTTCCCCCTCCCGCCCCTTTTACCCAGTGTAAGCCTCCTCCCCTCAGATGTGGAATCTGATCACTTGACCGAACAGATCAAAGCAAGGGGCAATCTTCTTACTGTGATCATAAGGAAAACTCTGCTCCCCTTGATAACTGCTAACTGAAGATTGTACCTCTCTGTGATCCATCCGGACAGTCTTGCTGTTCTGAGGTGAGCAGTGTTACATCAGTAAAAGGGGTGGGAGAGGGATACTTTATCATACAATTACTCTTGAACTACAACTCTGACAGTATTAAAATAACACTCTCCATAGCCCAAATACTATGAAAATTAATTGTAGCTTCTTTTTGTTGTGAAACATTACTATCCCTTTAATGTGACTTTTATTGCTGTGGAGCAAAGTGATACACAATACTATTGGCTGGCACATGACATGCCCATCTTGTATCCAGATTGGTGGTGGAATCTAGAAGTAGGTGAATGAATGGATACAGGCGATAGAACTGTTGCAGGAAGCTTCTACAGTTCTACAGTCCGTGTGAAACACTCCATATTCCTTCATAGATATCACAGTAACTGATTATTTGGAGGTACCTGATATTCATGTAGGTGAGCACTAGGCATAATCAAGATTTTGGGTCTTACAGTGAATGTTCAATAAAACAAACTTGCAAATAGCTATATGGACAGTCCAATTTGGGAGGGCCTCCATCCACTCAAGGCACTTGTACCTACATGGCTGGTCCACTGCATTCTCATTAACCCAATAATTTCTCTCTCCCTCTTGTGAATCCCTATACTACACCTCTCTCACCTTCGCTCCCTCTTCCACTCTGTATTATTTTCTCTTTCAGATTTCATCTACTTACCCCCTTCTGGATAAACCCAATTACACATAAAGGAAATCACACTGCTCATTTCCCTCCAAAACCTTGCCCAACACCTAGCTTCACCATTACAGTTGATGGAATTGACATTGATCCGGTCAGCTCAGCACGCTGCCTTGGGGCCATATTTGATTCCTCTCTTTCCTTCTCCCCTCACATTAACTCTGTTGCTAGAACATCTCGCTTCTTTCTCCGCAACATTGCTAAAATCCGCCTGTTCCTCTCCCAACAAACTACTAAAACTCTTGTAAATGCCCTCATTCTGTCCCGTTTAGACTAATGCAATACTCTACTAAATGGCCTCCCTGCTACTCACCTTTCACCTTTGCAATCTGCTTTAAAGGGATAGTAATACTTCGTTTTAACTTTATTTTATTTTGTAGGCATTAAAAAAACATGAATAATGATATAAGTCTTATCTCCCAAACCTTTATGGTTTAAGAGATATTCACAAGCAAAGTGTCCCCCTCCCTCCCCTTTTACTGATGTAACACTTTTCAGCCAGATCAGAAGGGAGGTGCCCAGGTAGACTGCAGAGAGGGACAATCTTCAATTAAGATAACAGAAAAACCTGAAAAACTTGTCAAGGGGGCAGGGATTTCATTGTTTTCAAAGGAATAAGATTGTCCCCTGCTGTTATCTGTCTGGTCTATGGACTGGATTCCACATCTGAGAAGAGATTGTTTACAGTAGGTAAAAGGGGCGGGAGGGGGAAACTTTGCTTGTGAATATCTCATAAACCATAAAGGTTTGAGAGATAAGACTTATATCATTCTTCATGTTTTTTTAATGCCTACAAAATAAAATAAAGTTAAAACGAAGTATTACTATCCCTTTAAACTCTGCTGCATGAATAACCACACTCTCCCGAAAAACTGAACCTGCTCACATAATTCTTACACATCTGTCATGGCTCCCATCAATTACAAAGTCCTTCTTCTCACCTTTAATGCTCTCCACACTGCTACCCCTCCTTACATCTCTTCCCTCATCTCCTCTTATGTTCCTGGCCGCCTTCTTCGCTCAGCACACAACGCCCTTCTTGTTACACCATCCACACCCTCTGCCCTCTCCCATCTCAAACCTTTCTCGCTTTCTGCTCCCTACCTCTGGAACTCCATACCTGTTTCCCTACGTCTAGAACAATCCCCCTCAGTCTTTAAGTCTACCCTGAAATCTTATGTTCTGGAGCACTAGGACTATGCACTACCTTTCGCCAAATCCAACACTTGTAACCTCAGCACGTGACACCCTGTTGTCTGTCTCCTATTACCCATTTAGACTGTAAACTCCTTGGGGCAGAGACCTCTCTCCTAATGTTTCTGTGAATGTGGCACTTATTTTATCCCGTCTTATTTAATGTAACTTACTTCTTTTGTAAGGCGCTGCGTACACTGTGTGGCACCATATAAATAAAGATATACATACATACATACACAGCCTCAGCCAGAAGACTGCTCCAAAGTAGTAACATTTCAACAGCTTTTTTTTTTCTCCAGTGACGGCTTTTACAATGTTGTCTTGATTATAAGTATTGATTTGATATAAATAAATTCTACCTCTGGCATTCTGAGGGCCACTAGTGCAGGAAAACCATAAATATTATTTCCACCTCTTCTGAATTCTGGGTCTCATGATGCCCTTGGCAAAAACAATCAATCCTGGTTTGTCTTTCAATTAATAATGATTAAAAATTGTTTTCCTATAATCTAGTCACTGTTGTAAGGCTGATGCAAGAACATTGAAAGTAGCCCACCCAAATAAGACTTTGATACAAGGGGGTACCAGAGACAAGCAATGTGTTGGATACATCTCTTGGTCTAAAAGAGTTAACCCTTTGAGTGCCAGAGGGGTATGCAATGCATTGCGTACCCCTCTGGCACTCAAAGGTGAAACCTCCATTTTTAACCCTCTGAGTGACACAGAGGTGTGCAACACATTGCAAAGAAAAGTGTTGCACAGCTCGCTGACATGCAAAGAGTTAAATGAGCAGTAAACTTTTTTAATGAAAAAACATATATTGCAGGGAATTTCATGTTCAGTAACAGAAGAGCGCTCCCACTGTTGAGAGATGCATATTCCCAGAGTTATCATAGTTTAAACATGTGTTTATTTACATGAACAGTGCCCTCTAGTGGTCAAATTCCAATTAGTTCTCCTGTTACATTGCAATGAAGAGAAAAGTCAGTGACTTACAGTTCTCCACAGAATGTGATATTAACTGCTGAGTCACTTCCTGTCAGTCAGTAACCCTCAGAGCCAGGGTGCAGCTAGGTGGAGAGGGACCTGACTGGGCTAGCCACTCAGAGGAAGTGCGTAGGGTAGGTTAGTCGGGGGGGAATCCGGGTACTTTTATTGCTTTGCAGCAAGGGGTTATGGAGGCTTTATTGCGGCGGATGCGCGAGGAGGCTGGGAGGCGCGCTCCGTGCCTGCCTAGGCAACCCTCCTCTTCAGGGCCCGTTGGCTGTGGCTTCTTTGCCGGTGGCGGGTCCCAGCGCTGCGGGCTCTCCTTCTGCTGTGGGTTCTCTTCCAGCTGGGAGGGGGCGGGATTTGGGTTCAGGCCCTGGCATTCCGGTGCAGGGCTCTGGGCCTGCCAAGCAGCACGCGCGGCGCTCTGTGCCTCCTGAGCGGCTCACTCTTCTCCACCCCGGAAATCCGGCAGGGGGCGCAGATCGAGTCCAAGTCCAAGCCCCCGGCGCAGCGCTGGGTGGCGCAGTTCCAGGCCTGCTCCTGGTGGGTCTGGGTTGGGGGTAGCCAGTGGCCTTGTGGTGGTTGGCGGCTCAGAGTTGGGGCCCTGTGGCCTTAGTTCCCCCGGTGCTATGGGGTCTGGGAGTGCGGGCTGGTCCCTTTCCGGTAGCAGGTCTCCTGAGGGGTCAGCCTTGGTAGGGGTTTCAGCGGTGGGGTTGCGGAGCGGGACGGTGGTGTCTTGGAATGTCACTTTGCTGAGCGGGTCTCTGGAAGGCTCCATGTCCAGGACGGTCTCACAGTTGGGATGGGCGGACGGCTTCCCTGGGGGGAAGCTACTGGGAATCCTGGGGTGGCAGCCTCCTCTAGGGGGTTTGTGGATTCTGTTCGGGTGCTCTTGGGTTCTCCGGGGGGGGCGGCCTCCTCCATCCAAGGGGGGGGAATTGCTGGGGGTTCCTCTGGGGGGGTGATGGTTCTGGACGTGTGGGTTTTCAGGGTTTCATGGCAGGTTTGAGGGGTTTGTTGGATTGTTGGGACCGGCATGCTGGGGGGGTAGCCCTGGTCTGGGGTTTGGAGTGGGGCTATTGCGGCGGTTCAGTCGGGTGGTCTGGTTGTTGCACCAGGTTCTAGTTTAGGGGTGGATGGGGGGCCCCCTGGTCCGGCGGTGGTTGGTAATTTGCCCCGCGTGGCTGGGGTTGGTGCGGGGGGTCCTGCAGCGGTTGGGGTTTAGTCCGCAGGGGTTGGGGTGTTGGCTGGGGGCTCGGATGGGGATCCGAGCAAGGGTGGGGACCGGCCGGTTCCCATTTCTAATTCTGCTAAGAGTCAGGCTTACGGTTGCTTTGAGGGCCCCTTGGGGGCTCATTTGAAGCAAGAGGTGAGGGAAAAAAATTTGGAAGAGGGAATATATTGATCTCTTTACTCTGCTTCCACTGGAGCGATTTAATCTGGATAAGTGGGAGAAGGGAAAGGAGTGGCGGAAGGAGGAGGATGAGGATAGGAGGCGTTTTTGGCTTATTCCTCTGACTTTTGGCAACAGGCTTCAGGCCTTTTGCATTTTGGCTAGTGTGATTGGGGAAAAGTTGCCGGAGCAATGCTCTGCGCTGTTCTGTTACCTCGATTCTAATTGGGAAGCTCATAGGGTTTACGGGGGCTTGGCGTGGCTTAAGTATGATGAGCAGTTCCGTCAGTGGATGGAGGTGCGCCCCTCTCTGTTGTGGGATCATAAGGACATTGGGCTCTGGCTTAAGCTGATGGGACCCAGTAGGGTCGGGTGGCAGTCGCCTGTTGGTGGGTCTTTCAATCCCTTTCAGTCAGTCGTCGGCAGAGCAAGTACATCCGCCTCGTTGGTGGGGTCTAAAAAGGGCTGCTGTTTTGCCTTTAATGACTCCACCTGTAAATGGGGCGTGTCATGCAGATTGAAGCATGAGTGCTCTGAGTGTGGTGGGTCGCACCCTTTTTCTCGGTGCCTTAAACGGGGGAAGTTGTGGGCTGGAAAAAGGGATGAGCCCGGTGATCCTGGAAGGGATGCTGCCGTGGTTAAAGGTGTATCCCAACCTGGTTCACGCTAGGTTACTGGAGGAGGGTTTCTGGGATGGGTTTCGCATTCCTTTTACGGAGGGGCCGGGGGTTGTGTCACTTAGGAACTTGCGGTCGGCCAGGGATTTTCCGGGGGTGGTGGGGGAGAAGTTGGCTAAGGAGGTTAGCCTGGGGCGCATGTCTGGGCCTTTTACAGCCCTCCTTTGGAGCACCTCACCTCAAGGTTTCTCTATTGGGGGTAGTGCCGAAGCGTGAGGCAGGGAAGTTCCGGTTGATTAATCATTTATCATTCCCGAGAGGGAAATCGGTGAATGACGATATTGCTGAGGAACTTTGTCGTGTGTCGTACACTTCGTTTGAGGAGGCGGTGCGTTTAGCGCGGGAGGCGGGCCCTGGGGCCCTTTTGGTGAAGACGGATGTTGAGGCCGGTTTTGCCGGTTCATCTGGACTCCCAGCACTTGTTGGGCTGTTTCTTTGATGGTGGCTACTACGTTGATAGGTGTTTGCCTATGGGCTGTTCCATCTCCTGTGCCTACTTTGAGGCCTTTAGTTCCTTCTTGGAGTGGGTGGTGCTGTCAGACACAGGTTTGTCATCGATGATTCATTATCTCAATGACTTTTTGTGCGTGGGCCCTGCGGGCTCTATGGTTTGTGCGGTCTTGCTGGAAGCCTTGCAGCGTTTTGCAAGGATATGGGCTGTTCCATCTCCTGTGCCTACTTTGAGGCCTTTAGCTCCTTCTTGGTGTGGGTGGTGCCGTCAGACACAGGTTTGTCATTGGTGATTCATTATCTCAATGACTTTTTGTGCGTGGGCCCTGCGGGCTCTATGGTTTGTGTGGTCTTGCTGGAAGCCTTGCAGAGTTTTGCACGGGTTTTTGGCATTCCATTGGCACCTGATAAGACGCTTGGACCGGCTATGGTCATGGTGTTTCTGGGGATCAAATTGGACTCGGTGGGTATGGTGTGTCACCTTTCTGAGGAAAAAGTGGTTGAGTTGTGCTCTCATCTGTCGGATGTTGGGTGCGCAGAAGGTGATGTTGCGGCAGCTACAGTCCTTGCTGGGCAAGTTGAATTTTGCTTGCTGGATTCTTTCGATGGGGAGGGTGTCCTGTCGACGTCTGTCTCTTGCTACAGCGGGTGTCCGGCTTCCGCATCATTTCATTTGGTTGACGGCAGCGTTGAAGGCTGACTTGGGTATGTGGGATTCCTTTTTAGCTGATTTCAACGGGCAGTCACTGTGGCAGGAACAGGTACATTCCAATGCGGTATTGGAACTGTACACTGATGCAGCTGGGTCTCGGGGTTTCGGTGTGTTTTTTCGGGGGCGATGGTTCGCAGGGGGGTGGCCGGAGGAGTGGGTGGCCAAGGGTTTTACTAAGAACCTAGTGCTGCTTGAGCTTTTCCCTGTGGTTGTGGCGGCTGAGGTTTGGGGAGCCTGGTTGCGGGATAAGGCGGTGACGTTCCATTGTGATAACATGGGGGTGATGGAGGCCCTGAATGGGCTAACGGCTAACACGTTGCCTGTGGTACACCTGCTGTGGCACTTGGTGCTGGTGTGCCTGCGGGGGAATGTTTGGTTTAGGGCTAAGCATGTGCCCGGTGTGCAGAATGTAATTGCGGACTCCTTGTCTCGCTTCCAGTGGGATTGTTTTCGGTCCCTGGGGCAGCGGCTCAAGGGGAGCGGATGCCAGCGCACCTTTGGACTCTGTGCTGAGCTCGGTGGCAGGCCTGGTGCGGGGTGCGGTGGCGAGCTGGGCGGGTTTGGCTGATGGTGGTGCCTTCAACTCAGACCTTTTGCTGTGGCTTATTGGGCTTTGGAGTGCAGACGGGGTTTCTAAGGCGCCGGAGGGCCGCCAGCTGGCGGCTCTGACTTTTCTATTTAAGCTTCTTAGGTGGCAGGATGTCACCAAGGATTTTATTGTACAGCTGGCTTTATGGTGGTTGGGGAGGGGTGCGCCACTAGGGATGGGTGGCTTCCACTCTCGTTTGCGCTGTTGCTGCATTTGCTTGGGGTTCTTTCTGAGGTTTGCCTTTTGGAGTATGAGAGTTGCTTGTTCCGGTTGGCTTTTTTATTTGCTTTCTTTGGGGCGTTGCATATTGGGGAATTGGTGAGTGGGGCACGGTATTCAGCCGGGGGTCTGCAGATGGTGGACATTGTGGTTTTGGAGGGGGAGGTGCAGCTTCTGGTACGGCGTTCAAAGACGGATCAGGATGGGAAGGGTTTTCTGGTGTCATTATTTGGGAACCCGGGGTGTGTTTCTTGTCCGGAGGCGCCGTGTCGGGAGTTTTTGCGGGTTGAGCCGGCTGTGGGTGGCTCTCTTCTGGTGCACGCAGACAGGTCCGCTCTTTCATGTTTTCAATTTGTATCCGTTTTTCGTAAGTCGTTGGCTTGTGTGGGTATTTGGGGGGCGGAGTATGGGTCTCATTTGTTCCGGATTGGGACAGCTACCCAGGCCTCGTGTTGGGCCTGGGGGGATGAGGTTATCAAGCGGATAGGACGCTGGGACTCAGTTCGGTTTCGGTCTTATGTGCGGGTCGGCCTTGTCGAGTTCACTTGAGGGTTTTAGTTGTCGTGGTTGGGGTTGGTTGGTTATCTTTGTTAATGTGGTATTATAGCTAGTATGGTTTCTGTCAGGTGTCCCCTTTTTCTTTTGCAGGTGGTCCAGTCTGTTCGGTATGGATAGTCGGTCATTCCTACATTTACTGGGCCTCTAGGAGGGCGGCCAGGGGGCCTTCTGGGAGGCAGTTGCACTTTGATCGGGCTGAGGTGGAACTGCGGTGGTTGGGGACCTTGGGGTTCCTGTGGGAGTGAGTTTTTCCAGAGGTGGTGGCATTGGCGCGGGTTATGGCCCCTCCGGATGTGCTATTTATCCATGCGGGGGGCAATGATTTGGGGGTCTATTCTAACAAGTACCTAATTCGTGATATGAAGCGGGATTTGTGGGTGTTGTTTCCAGACATAGTGTAACGGTTTGTTCGACACTCAGACACAGTGGTTTAGGATAAAACACAGTTTTATTGAAAACACAATAATCAAGTACCTTACACAGGCCTTATTATACTTCAGCAGGAACATACAGAGATAATACAGGTATTTGATGCATATGTCTACACAGGCCCAGTATAATAGGAAGCAAGAGAGTTCTTATACTAACACAGGTCAGGCAGGAAAGGGTGAATACCAGAACAGCAGTACAGTATGACTTAAAGTCCCAATAGGTGTAATCAGTCTCTGTGTAGAGATGTCTATTGTGATATTGTAACGCCCAATATGATGGAATAGCACTGAGTAGGAGACTACAGTGCAAGTATGGAGACTAGAGCTCTTGTAATCTGCCAGTGCAGAGCTGAGACTAAAACCCACTGCTGTGTGGTAGTAATGGAGGCAACAAGATACTCTGCAAGAGCCAAACGGGAGTACAGCAAATGGCACACTGCCGTAGCAGTAACGGAGGCAACAATGATACTCACCGTAACGGAGGCAACAATGATACTCTGCAAGAGTTGAACGGGAGTACAGCCAATGGCACACTGCCGTAGCAGTAACGGAGGCAAGAATGAAGCTCTGCAAGAGTTAACGGAAGGCCCAACCAATGGCACACTGCCGTAGCAGTAACAGAGGCAACACAGAGGCTCTGCAAGAGTTAACGGAAGGCCCAACCAATGGCACACTTCCGTAGCAGTAACAGAGGCAACACGGAGGCTCAGCAAGGGTTAAGAGAGGACTCAGCCTATGACACGGAGGCAACGCTGATACTCTGCCAGGCAGGATACAGGCACAGCGGAAATCAGAATGTCGCCCAAGCGACACAGCGATGCAGGAACAGGAAAGCTGGGTCGAATCACGGAGCAGGAACGTCAGACAAGCCGGATCAGGTCATGGAGCAGGAACGTCAGCCAGGCCGGGTCGAATCACAGAGCAGGAACGTCAGACAAGCGGGGTCAGGTCACGGAGAAGGAACGTCAGCCAGGCCGGGTCGAATCACGGAGCAGGAACGTCAGACAAGCTGGATCAGGTCAGGGAGCAGGAACGTCAGCCAGGTCGGGTCGAATCACGGAGCAGGAACGTCAGACAAGCCGGGTCAGGTCACGGAGAAGGAACGTCAGCCAGGCCAGGTCGAATCACAGAGCAGGATACAAGAAGCAGAGTAGTCAAACGGGCCAAGTCGGTACACAGGAATACAAGCAACTCAAGTAGGCACTGGTACATGAACACCACGAAAGGGCACCGGATAGGTGCCAGAGCCCAGTATATAAAGGCCATACTGGGCGGGCCAAACATAGCTCAACCAATAGGAGCGCATCACAATAGAGACTGACATAGAGCAGCACAGAGAGCACGGGCACCGTGATACATAGTCATAATTTGGTCAGAGATCATCCCCCGGTATTATTGGCAGCATGCGGTCTTGCATTCTGCCATTAACTGGACTAGTATTAAAGTGAACAAGGCAGTGTCCTCCCATGTGCGGAGGCATGGGGGTTTGGTTTTGAAACATTCCATTGTGGAAGGTCAAAGAAACTTGTTTACATCTGATGGGGTCCATCTGACTGACATCGGTCTCGATTTGTTTAACTTGGCTTTGGAATGTTTTGTGGAGCGTGCTGTTTGGATTTGGCGAGGGTCGCACCGTTAAGGGGGTCAACGCTGCGGTCTGTGGCAGAGGGGGGGGGATCCTTGGCACTTTAAGTTGGGGGACGGGACGCCTAACTTCTGCAAGGGCATGGGGTCCCTGGGAAATGGATAGAAGCGTGTGAGTACGGATACCCACTGTGCTGGTAAGGTGAGGCGGCTAGTGGGATACACCCATGAAGTGATTGCTGGCGGTGTTAAGGATCCTCCCCTCTATCAATGGTTAAGAGGTTAAATTTTGTAAAGTTTGTAAAATTTGAGAATATTATTTCGTAAAATGTTATATATATGATGTTATTATTATGTAAAATGGTAACATGTGGTTATTAAAATATTTTACAGGTTTTTCGTATTAATAAACGCTGTGGCCTATTTTATCCAAGTCACGCGTTAGTGTGGTTATTTAAGGTGGGAGAGAGCGAGGGTTTCCTTAGAGTTGGCGCTGCCGCAGTCAAGAACTATCAGGAATTAAACGCACAGTAAATTCACTTCCTGGTTATTTGAACGTTTGTAACTTCTGAATATAACAACTGACAGCAGTGGGAATGACCTTGTTTCACTCTGCAGGAAAAGTGCTACAACATATATATTTTCATAAAAAAAGTTTACTTCTCGTTTAAGGAGCAAAACTGCTGTTTATCAGGACAAGATATTACAGGTTTATATATGCCCAGAATTTCCAGGTAATGTCCTCTTTTGTTTTTGGAGAATTAACAATCTGTTCTCTTTAGATTTTAAGCATAGGCGTGCGCATGGGGTGTGCCGGGTGTGCCTAGGCACACCCTAATCGCAGACCCCTGCCGAGACCACGCATAATAGGAAAGAAGTTAAACCTGCAGGTTTCACTATCTCCGGGTCTCCTGATTAAACTTGCAATGAGTCAGCCAATTGGAAGGATGAGCGATGACAACGTGATGACGTTGGCGTCATGCAAGTCACAGGAGCGGTAGAAGCAGTGAGTGGAGGCAGAGTGGTTAGCTGAGCTGGAGTTTGCTCCACACAGAGATAGAATAATTTATACAACTATGAGCAATTGCAAGGTGTGGGAAACTGGCGCCCTCTAATGCCTGAGCAGGGCTATGGCAGCTGTTGGTAAAAATCACTTTACTTAACTGGAGTGCGAGCAGCAGACACACCCGGCTCCTCCCCTCGCTGCTAGCTCCTACGGCTTAGAAGACTGGAGCTCCTGTACAGGCACGCGATATGGAGAGTCTACAGCAGGTCAGCCTTTACCTGGAACTGCAGCAGCAGTCATACACAGGCACAGCTAGCCTTAGCGTTCACACACAGCTACATAGGAACATTTATTTGTACCCCACACAACTAGACAAACTTACACAGCAACTAAAGGTCAGTCTTATATGGACTTCATTCCTGTAATAACTAATACATCTGTTGACTATGCAGTGAATATCTGAACACATAAAATGTCACATTCTTGTCCACCAAAATGGTATAAACAATTAAAGTAATACAGGATGCAAAATTTTTTTTTGTAAAGTTGATACCTTTATTGGCTAACTAAACAGATTTAAAATGCAAGCTTTCAAGACTTCTTAGGTCTCTTCCTCAGGCATGTTATACAGATGAATATGAAAACTTCTCTCTTAAATACAAGTACACATTACATTGTTTATAATGGAAATCAGATAACAACGTTAGTCCAGATACCAATTCCTTGATCAGTCAATGGTAGAGGATGTGATTTAAATAGCATTCTTTCTCTGGGTCCAGGTATTTATGATTCCAGAGGGACTGTCGTAAAAGTTAATTCACCATTGAGTACTGTGACAGGAATTCCCTGTCCCTGTTCATGCCATAGGTCAAAGAGTCAAATTGTAACATTAATTTTACCTCCCATAATTTTCTGTCCCTCTGATTGTGAAATTGTCCCATTAGTACAGTCAATTTAATATCCCTGATACTGTGCCCACTTTGGCAAAAATGTTCTCCCACTGGTGTCTCTGTCTTTTTGTTGTTAATACTGGATCTGTGGGAATTAAACCTCTTATGTAATTTCTGTCCCGTTTCCCCCACATAAAGAGCTGTTGGGCATTTTGCACACATGATAAGGTATATTACATTGGATGATTTGCAGGTGAAATTACCATTGATCTTATGGTGTAACTGGGTGTTTGGGATGGGTATCTTGTCTGTGGTATAAATGTGTGCACAGGTTTTACACCTACTTTGTAGGCAGGGTAATGTGCCATTTTTTGTATTTTTGTTCAGGGCACTCCTTACCATCAGTTGCTTTAAATTGAGAGGCTGTCTGAAGGAGAGTAAGGGAGGCTGTGGAAATATGTTCTTAAGTCTTTCATCTGTGTGTAAGGTTGCTTGAAGTTCTCTTGTTATTTTGCGCAGAGCTTCAACCTGGGGGTGGTAAGTGACAACAAGTGGTACACGGTTTCCCTTATGCTGTTCTTTGTAGCTCAACAGATCTTTTCTTGGTATGTGAGTAGCTTTCTGTATCTGACTGTCAATAATCCTTGCACTGTAACCCTGTCTTATAAAGTCTCTTCTGAGTTTCTGGAGGTGCTTGTCACGGTCCGCCATGTCAGAACAGATGCGATTATATCTGATGGCCTGGCTGTATATGATGGAGTTCTTTGTGTGTTTTGGGTGAAAGCTATCATTCCTCAGGTAGGTTGGTCTGTCTGTTGGTTTACGGTACAAGGATGTGTGGATGGAGTTGTTCTGAATACTGATAGTCGTGTCTAGGAAGTTAATGTTTGTGCGTGAGTGACTGAGTGTTAGATTGATACTGGGGTGGAATGCATTGTAATTTTTGTGGAATTTGAGAAGTTCCTCTTCACTGGCTGTCCAGATGATAAGAACATCATCTATGTAGCGGAGATAGACCAGGGGTTTTGTCTGGCAGGTGGACAGGAAGTCCTCTTCTAACTTTGCCATGAACAAGTTGGCATATTGTGGTGCCATTCGGGTACCAATTGCAGTCCCCATTTTCTGGAGGTAGAGGTCCTGTCCAAATTTGAAGTAGTTGTGGGTGAGTATAAAGTGTATGAGTTTTGTTATTGGTTCCGTGGCTGTGTTATTTCTTTCTAGATATTCTTGGCAAGCTGCTATGCCATCTGTGTGTGGAATGTTGGTATAAAGGGATTCATATTCATCTGTATAACATGCCTGAGGAAGAGACCTAAGAAGTCTTGAAAGCTTGCATTTTAAATCTGTTTAGTTAGCCAATAAAGGTATCAACTTTACAAAAAAAATTTTGCATCCTGTATTTCTACGGCTAACATGGTACTAACTCTCATCTACACTTAAAGTAATAACAGACATACACCAATAACAAGTAATAATACTTGCTGTTTGTTCCACACTCGCTGGTCACACATACACTTGTATACAAGAGTAAGTGAAGGGAAACACATGCTGAGTTCCAAACAGCCACAAGCTCCACACTGACAATGAATAATGGAATGACCTGCCTCACTTATGTACTAAGAAACTGGAGTAATTGTGGGGTAAACAAACTGAACCATAGAGGGACAAATAAACATAAAACCTCCCCCAAAAATCATTGATTTAACCCTTTTCCTGCCAGAGAGTTATCCAACACATAGCACTGCAATCTGTTGGATAACATTCTGGCACTCAAAGGGTTAGTTGAGGCTTTTTACCTCTAGAATGATAGAGGTCTCCAACAAATTCTGATGATTTGAAAACCTCTCTAACATTTAAGTGGTTAAAAGCCCCACTTCAGTTAATGAGGATTGCCATTTGTTCCCTATGGTGCAATGAGTTAATTCCAGGATTACCCCAGTTTTTTCATACATCAGCCTCACTGGTTTGTCTGTTGCAATTTCACATTAGATGTCCTGGTTAGAAGATTATTAATATATAGTTTTTATATATATATATATATTATCCTGGATAATTGTATCTGCACAGTGCCAAGCCATGCAATCTTTACAATATGACAATAAACCGAAATGAGTATGTATAACATTGCAGGTAGGCACAATATAAGAGTACATGATGAATTAAATTAACACTTTGGATACCAGAGGGATGATCAACGCATTGCTCTGCAATGTATTGTGCTCTCCTATGCCAATCAAAGGGTGAAGGTGCAGTACTTTGCAATGCGTTGCATAACCCTCTGGCACTCAAAGGGTTAAGACCTGGGGTGGAGTTGCATGGTGGGGTCGGGGGGCCCCATGGCAATTTTCGCACCAGGGCGTGGTGGCTTCTAGTTACGCCTCTGATCGCAGGGCCGGATTAACGTAGAGGCTGAGCTCCAGGCCCACAAATTAAAATAGGCCCAGACCGCCCGGCATAAAAAGCCGCCCGCTCGGACGCCCCCACCCGCAAGAACAATCACTCTGGCTGCCAGCAGCTAAGTGATGTTCCCTAAGTGCCATTGTCAGTGTCTGTCACTGACATTACGCTTCCCTTCATTGAGTCTATTGAGACTCAATGTGTAGGGAAGCTATTTGATAGCTGTGCATGCTTACACAACCTTCAGGTCTGTGTATCATGCGCATGATAATGACAACACCATTGGGAGCACGGGTGCCAATAACCATGCGCTCTGCGCGCCAGAACACTGCATTATGCACTTCCTGTCTTGAATCGTCTCTTTGCTAGCAGTTTGTCGGTGGCTTGTATCTGATGTGGGCAGTGTGTGGAGGACGGAGGTAGGCAGTGTGTGGAGATGGACATGGTGGGCAGTGTATGTGGAGGTGGGCAGTGGGCACAGAGTGTGGCGGTGGGCAGTGGGCAGAGAGTGTGGAGGGGGTCAATGAGCACAGAGTGTGGAGGGGGTCAGGATGGAGACGGGTGGACAGTGTGTGGAGGACGACAGGGTGTGGAGGGGGACAATGGGAACAATGTGGAGTTGGGCAGGGTGTTGGAGGTGGACAGTATGTGGAGGAGGCCAATGAGGTCAGTGTGTGGAGGTGGTGGGCACTGTGGAGGAGGACAGGGTGGACAGTGTGTGGAGAAGAACAGGGTGTGGAGGTTGGCAGTGTGTGGAGGTGGGCAGTATGGAGATGGACAGGGTGGACAGTTTGTGGAGGTGGACAGGGTGGGCAGTCTTTTTACTGTTCTCTGTCTGTAAAATACAGTTTGAAACAGTGGCATTAAAATGAATGTGCAGTGGCTAACTGGTCTCCCTCCCATAAAAGCATTCTAAATTACAATATATGACAAAGTGGAGAGTTTTAAGCTCATAAGGGTAAATTTGGCAACATCTATTGGTCACATTGCATAACTAATTCGCTATTATATTTGTATGTTGTGTGTCCATTTGGTTCCCAGTTCAGATTAATACATTTATTCATTTATTTAGCACACACACACACACACACACATATATACATATATACGCACGCGAGCGCGCGCATGTGTGTGTGTTTGTTCTTTTGGGTGCACACCCTAATGCAATTGGCTGCGCACGCCTATGATTTTAAGTATGCTGTAGATTTTCTAGATTTTCCTATGGGGGGCGAGCAGATGACCTTTATTTCACCTGTCGCACTATTAAATGCTCCGAGTTGTGCGTGGGAAGCTTCCACATACTCACCACAAGTTTAAACTATTTTTTTTTTTTTTGTACTGCTGCAGGAGAATGTGAGACTTGTGACTGTGTGATGGTGACTTGTCAGAAACACCCACACACAGTGAGAACTTCAGATCAAAGAGCTGAGTGCCTAGGGTTAGAGACATTGCTGATCCATTCTTTCAACCCTTCAGAAAGCGGGCAGTGTGGCCCGCGATATGTGTGGGGAGTTCTTTGTTAACAGGCAACACATACTGCCTTTGGACCTCTCTCCTGGGATACACCGTGCTAGAGGCTTGTGACTGTGTGATGGTGACTTGTCAGAAACACCCACACACAGTGAGAACTTCAGATCAAAGAGCTGAGTGCCTTGGGTTAGAGGCACTGCTGATCCATTCTTTCAACCCTTGAGAAAGTGGGCAGTGTGGCCCGCGATACGTGGGTGGAGTTCATTTGTTAACAGGCAACACATACTGCCTTTGGACCTCTCTCCTGGGATACTCCGTGCTAGAGGCGCCCATGTAACACAAGATACTGTCTGGAGCCAGTGATAGAAACTTTGCTACATTGTGGATTAAAAGTAATTAGAGATCGCGCATCTGACTACATCCGAGGCAGATTGGAGGTGTATGGGAGGCATAGAGAAGAAGCAAATGAGAGTCACTGGAATCCTATAGCGGAACAGCCATAGTAGACGGTGATACCCGGAGAGGGTTAAAAAGCGAGTTTGTTGTTGAAATTCTGTAAGTGCAATCATTTATTGTTTTTTAAAGAAAATAAAAGAAACACCACTTTTAGATTTTGCTGTTTTGCGCTCTTATTTTTAGATTGACTCTGTGTTATGGAAAAGGCCATATATTAGAAGTCGCATTACGGAAAACTAGAGAATTGGGACGAGAATAAATTCCATCTGGTTAATGAGAGATCTCTTATCATCTCCATCATCACCCTCATCTTTCATCCGTTTGTGTCCATTGTTTATGTACTATCATTTCATCCATTTCATTTATGCATTCATTCATTTGACATTTAATTGACTGGATAGAGGGACGATCAAGTTATCGTCTTAACCCTTTCTTGGGTGTGTTGGTGTGCTCACTATCTGTATATTTTAGTTTATACAAATAGCATTTTGTGGATATTATACCCAGAAATAGAGAGGTACGGGGGAGACTGTTAGTTTGGGGATTCATTGGTATCTCTCTGCATACAACATTTTTTATTTGGGGTTCTTGTGCATAATAAGTATTTTGTGGTCCACCTCGGGTATGGCTTGAGTCCCATTTGGCGCGCTGTTTTACTTTTGCAAAGATGCTGCTGATCCATTACCTACTGATGTGCCTGGTACCTCTTTTGGGCAAATACTAGTGAATAAATCACTCACTACTAGTAATGCCAAGGCTCTTCTGATTGTTGTCGGCTCCAATCCATGTTTAAAGCATTGTAAGATCCATCCTATATAATAATTTGCTAGGATGTTTGTCAGAAGCTGTCATGTGCAGTAGAGACTGCTCGAACGCTCAGAATGCTGGGAGTTCTGTGCTGGGAGCATTCTTTGCGTTATGCTGGGAGTTCTGCGCTGGGAGCATTCTGTGTGGAGTGCTGGGAGTTCTGTGCTGGGAGCATTCTGTGCGTAATTCTGGGAGTTCTGTGCTGGGAGCATTCTGTGCTTTCGGGCAGTCCTTACAGCGCATCTCGTGAGTGACGGCAGCATGCAGAGCAGGACCAACCTTTTAACCCTTTGAGTGCCGGAGGGGCACACAATGCATTGCAGAGACATGCGTTGTGTACCCCTACAGCACTCAAATGGTTAACATCTCCCAGACTTTGGCCCATGTACACGGGCTTTTACACTACTACACAAATAAACAAACAGCAGAAGTGTCTAGTGTCTTAAACAACTTATTGATAAACCATAGATTTGCAATGCATTGCTTAAAGGGATTGTAATGTAAAAAAAACTACATCAACGAGTCTTCTTTATAATAAAAGTAAAACATTGCACTATTTTAAAACACTTACATTTCTGTAGTTCATAACATATTAACTGTAGAAGGATCCCCCACCCGCCCCTTCTGGCTACCTCCCACTGAATCTCTAATCGGGTCGTGCCATCTGACGGATGCAGCGAGGGAAAAAGTTCAGTAAGAAAGTATGAGGAAAACTCTACCCCCGTCTTGACGCAGGAAGGCAGGATATTCCTTTACACACATCCAACAGGACCTGCATGAGCTGCAGCAGTGATGTGGCCAGAAGGGGCGTGTTATGAACTACAGAAATGTAAGTAGTTTAAAATATCGCATTGTATTACTTTTATTATAAAGAAGACTCAGTGATCTAGTTTTTTTTACAACAATTCTATTCCTTTAACCCGCCAAAGGTTTCAATGCAGGTGATAATGTCAAAGTGTATTCTTTTTGAAAAATTCCAATATGGTAACCTCAAGATATCATTGACCCCTTGGATGTTTGAGACATCTCCTTCATACCGCTCCAGACTGTGTCAGTGAACTCTTTACACACAGGGCTTTTTTGGGTAAAACAATCTCCCAGATCTGGCATTATTAAAGGAGCAGTACACGTTTTTAATGAAAGAATATATCTTGTAGGACTTTTCCTGCTGAGTAACATAATGGTATTCCCACTTCTGAGAGATGCATATTTTCAGACTTATTACAGTTTAAGCCCATGTTTTGGTTTTTTTTCTTACATTAAAGGGATAGTAATGCTTCTTTTAATAAAGTTTAATATTGTAGATATTAAAAATATAAATGCAATGAGGTACGTCCCGTCTCTCAAACATGTATAGTTTGAGAGATATACACTTCTAAATTTCCCCCTCCTGCCCTTTTCACAGATGTCAGCACTGTAGCTGAGAGAATGAGATCCTGTCCCAGGACCGGACAGCGGTTCTTCAGCAGAGCAGAAATAGCGTTGTCTAGAAATAATTACTTCATTGGAACGGTCTACAAAGTGTGCCTGGTTTGTAGGCACACTTTGTAGACTGTACCAATTAAGTATTTCTTTCTAGACAATGCTATTTCGGCTCTGCTGAAGAGCCGCTGGTCAGTCCCAGGATCAGGATCTTATTCTGTCAGCAGAGAGCTGATGTTTATGAAAGAGTCTGTTATCTAATGAGGCCAGTATCTGCATACTTAACCCTAATTACTCGCATGGAAAGCCCTGACATAATTACTTGAGTGTGGGGGCCTTATTTGTTCCAAATAAACAACCACCCACAGGTATCAAACGATTGCAATGAGCTGGATACCTCAGGCACCCAAAGGGTTAAACTACAACACATTCAGGGGAGGGCTGGAAACTTGTGACCTGGGGGGAGGGGCAAATACAATCAAGTCGCCCTTTTCTACTATAATTACAGCCCACTGTCCCAGCCCACCCACTTTAATTTTAAAATTGACATTAATAATGTGAAGCAAGGCAAGTGATTTCACATAGCTTACAATAGAAATTGGGCTACACTATTTATACCACAGAGCTTACAATAGAAATTGGGCTACACTATTTATACCACAGAGCTTACAATTTAAGTAAAGCTCCACTAGTGACACCACAGAGCTTTCAATGGAAATGGGTTAGGCTAATTGTGTAGCTTCATTTAGATTAGCTTTGTGGTATCTCATGTGTTGCTCCATTTCAGTTGTAAGCTCTGTGGTATCACTAGTGTAGCTCCATTTACAGCAACTAATGATAGATTTGGTGAGTCTGTGGCCAAGTGGTCCCAATATATGACCGGCCCAGAGGGCAATTGCCCCTGTGTCCCCCAGGCCAGCCCTTCCCTAAACACATTCCCAACACATGACTGGTAAAGTATCACAGTAGGGTCCTATAAACCAAACAGGAGTAAATAAGCACCACAATCTTTAAATAGTGCCCATTTTACATAGTATTCTCCTTTTTAATTTTCTATGGCCCAGGCGAAATTCGTTACTGTTCATTTTAGACAGTGGGCTTTATGCAGAAGAAAGTGGAGACATTCTGGCATAAACCAACTGCACCACAAGGGAACAAATAATAATTATCATATACATCGACCGTTGATGTATTTGATAATTATTATTTGTGCCCTTATGGTGAGTTTCTGTGGCATGTAATACCACCATATGCATTATTTTAATGGAATAGTGCGGCAGTTTAGTTATGACTTTACACAGAATATACAATTACCCGAACAATTTGTATATTTCCATTACGATTCCATTTCACCTAGCACATAGCGGTATGGTAGCCTATTTTGTGAATAGAGCTGATTGTCAGCCAGGTTGATGACGATGATGATAATAATACATCCAGAGTACCCACTGTGGAATTTGTTGGCACTTCATATCATAAACAAACAAACGAGAGGAAGTTCCGATTCACTTCAGGGGCAGGCTTTTTGGCCAGAGAGACAGAACACCGCTAGTAAGAGATGGAGCAAACGCGTTCTCGCTGCTTGCAGCTTACTACGATCGGACTCGGACCCACTGTCCGTCTGTCCCACACCCCGTCCCGTTTTTGGCTCAAGGAAATATGGTCAGCCTACTCAAACTATACATGTTTGAGAGATGGGACGTACATAATTGCATTTATATTTTTAATGTCTACAGTATTAACCCCATAGCGACAAATGACTTAGCAGGTACGTCCCGCAAAACACTGTCACTTAGTGACAGAGAACGTACCTGGTAAGTCACGGAAGTCCAGGTCTTCGTGCGGCTGCACGCCGTTCGGAGATTCCGGAATCAGTTTAACAAAAAATGTTCCACGGGCTTTAAGGTGACAGCCGCATACGAACGCGGCTGTCACTAAGGGGTTAAACTTTATTAAAATCAAGCATTACTATCCCGTTAACACTGCTCTGTAGTTGTCAAACTTCAATTAGTTATTATGTTACATTTTGAGAGGAAAGTCAATGATAAACAGTTCTCCACAGAATGTGACTCACTTCCTGACAGTTAGAAGTATAAGGAAGTAAATGCGCTGTAATTTACTTCCTGATTATTTGAACTGTTATAACTTTTGAATAAAACAACTTACAACATGAGGAGTATTCAACAGGAATAGCTCTATAACATATAGTTTTTCAAAAATAAAAAGTTTACTGCTCCTTTAAGTGCATTCTAACCAAAGGCCTTATGCTAGAATCAAATGATGAGCACTTCTCTGACACTGGAAGGCGCAATAAAATATTTCCTTAATTTAAATGGAGCTCAGCATACTGACTGCTATTGATGCCCCATGTTAGAGATTTTTCTAGAATTTAAAGTGTTAAAGCGGAACTGCCACCTTTAACAAAGATGGCACCAAATAATTCCTCACCTGGCGACTAGTTGCTCAGTAGCTCTAGTCTCCAGAATTTTTACCTCGTTAACGCGAATTATCCACTGCTCCGGGACTGACAGGCAGGACGGAGAGCAGACATCTTTCCATAGTGATGTCTGTGCGCCTGTGCTGTCAGTCCCTTTTGGAGCCGAACGGCTCCTAGCAACGCCTCCTAGAGCTGACTGGGACTAACATCGTAGGCGTGCAGACGTCATTATGGAAAGATGTCTGCTCTCTGTCCTGCCTGTCAGTCCCGTGGTAGTGGATAATTCGCATTAACCAGGTAATAATTCTAGAGACTAGCGCTACTGAGCAGCTAGTCACCAGATGAGAAATTATTTGGGACCATCTTTGTTAAAGGTGGCAGTTCCGCTTTAAAAGCCCACTTCAATAAATCTCCTCCATTATGAATGCCACAGCTTTTGTAATGATTTTGTTGTGGAATTAAACTTGTGCCGTGATTTTACTACAGAATGGTTTAAAGGGTCCGCTTTGACCCCCATTCCCAGGAAATCTGTCCACCGAGACCAGCATGGCTACCTTCCTATAGCCGCATCAAGGACAGGGAAACCCAGAATGACGGATAAGGACAACTCGGTGTCCTTAGCTTCTGTTACACCACTCTGGTGCATAAAGGGTTAGGAATAGATTGTAAACCTGTGGGAACTCTCTGTAAATGTGCCCCCCCACTTTACTAGCCAACATTTGGCTATGTCTCACTATGTGCTGCGAAAGTGGAAAAAAGTCTAAAACGGAGAGAGAATGCTAGAGAGAGAGAGAAAAATCAATAATAAAGAAAAATCTATTTAAATAAAGGAGAAGAAAAAAAAATCTTGAAAAACCAAGAATGAGTCAGGGTATGAATCAGGGGAGGAAATATTTTACACAACAAGTGTCCTTCTCCACCCCTCTCCTTTTGCTTGGGGGACTCAGGGGCAGAGTTGAGAAAGCGTTGTGGCCTTTGAAGATCATGCAAACGCTGGCAGGACAGCGATGGGATGCTGATTTATATTGTCCTTTTAAATTCAATTTGAGAGTCTCGAATTGTTATTTAACCAGTTTCTCTCTGATCGATAGAGGCTGGTCCTGCACAGACACAGTAAGGAGCCAGCGGTGTCAGGGAAATCGACAAAGTTAATTCACTGGTCCCTCGTTGGCCTCTTTGTCTAATTGGGCCGTGGAGAAGCCTGCCAATGTGTGAGACACAGTCAAACAATAGGGCCTGGGAGAGTGGGGGGCATCCGTGGAGTCATGCAGAGCAGAACTTCAGGCTCAAATTGATCAAATTACCAAATAAGTTTAATACTTCAACTACGGTTTTTAAAAGCGATAGTAATAATATATTTAATGTTTTCTACATTTTGTGTTATATATTTAACGATTTAAGGACCAAAAGGGCATGCAACACATTGCAAAGCAATGGTTTTTAAGGGGTTAAGGAACAGTAAACTATATGACAAGTTATATGAATTTTCTTCATCGGTAAAACAAGGCTATTTGATTTTCATTCAAAAGTTCATTTTTTAAAATAAAAATGTAATCATATATCAGCTTGTGCTTTTGTCAATAGCACATTATAGAAAACAATTGTCTTCTGGACACTAGTTGGTGCTGTTGCTAAGAATCTGATTAAAACAAAAAAAAAGTATGAATTGTGATAATTTTTGAATTAAAAATCTCCTGAGTTGGGATACCCTTCTTTAAAGGAGCAGTAAACTTTTTTTTATGAAAACATATATGTGATAGAGCTTTTTTTGCTGAGTAAAACAAGGGTACTCCCACTGCTGTCAGCTGATTTCTTAAAAATTTCTAACAGATCAAGTAACCAGGAAGTGAATTTACTGTGCTTACTTCCTGATAGTTCTGACAGGAAATGACTCAGCAGTTTCTGTCACATTCTGTGGAGAAACGTGACTTTCCTCTCCATTAGCATGTAACAGAAAAACGAATTGGAATTTGACCACTAGAGCAGCGGTTCTCAAGTGCGGCCACTGTGGCCACATGCGGCCACCAGTGTGTTTACTTGCGGCCAGCAGGAAAAATGTGATAATGTGGCCACCAGCCCTGGTATGATTGGTGGTTCAAGTAAGTTTAGGGCTAGTGATGCGCGCCTAACTTTATTTCAGGAGAAAAACACTGATGACTGAACGCTTAGAAGCTGCCATGTGACAGGATCACAGACATTGAGGCTGGAGAGGCTGCCGAGAAGGAGTGGACTGCCCTCAAGACAGGTGGGAGAATTTGAGGTAACTGAACAGCTCCAGACCTAAATATCTGTATGGTGTTCGCTATTACAAGGATGCCAAGTAAGAGGCCACCCATATAGCTTGCTGTAGTGTAAGATTGTGACATTGAACCAGACTTCATTGTCTGCATATATGGATGCTATATGTAAGGCACAATTAATTGTATATAATGGCATTAAAACATTGTTCAGTAGCAAGTACCACCCTGCCTGCACACCAGTTACACATACAGACTTATACAAATTATAGATCTTTCAGCCTCATCCATTAGCATATCTTAGTTCTTGTTTTTATAGAGTGCCTAACATATTTCATGCTCCTTATTTATTTTTCAAATACGCCAAGCACTATGTTGTTTATTTCATCAACTCTATATTTATATTACATATTTTGTTTCATTTGATTTTTTTATTGGATTTTATATTATTATTTATTATTTTTTACACTTGGATATGGTTTTGCTCCATTCCCTTTCTATTTGTGCGTTTTTGCATGAGCAACTGCCATACGAGCATAGTTATGCCTTTAATGTGAGACAGGCTGTGAAGGAGTGAAAGAAAGGTTATTAGGGACATTATAGGGACAGATAGGACCACCTACTTTATACATTTTGTGATTTTATTCCATTGTACTAACTCTTTTGGTGGTATATTATTGTGTTCCACGGAATCTGCGTTATAACAGGCATATGTGCCATAGGGTGTCAATACATTTGATTGCATTAAAAATATGGTGCAGTTGTGAAGTAGCACAGTGCTAACCATAATCTTTACTATTGGAAGTAATGGTGTGCATGGACGTAACAGTGGCTGCAAGAATTTGAGGAAAATACAATTCTTACTGGCTGAGGCTTCCCACCTGACGTTGCCTCAGCCAGCCAATCCTAGTTCAGCCCATGCCAGCTGCAGCTCCGTCATATGCGTGCCACAGCAGACAGCACACAGAAGAGCTGCAGGTAGAAGTGGGACAAGTCTGCACTGTTCCCAAAAGACTAGGAGTTAGTTAGTATGTGTGCATCATGTTTTTTATAACTTCACATACGAAAAGAATCCATTGCTCTTTATGGCAATTGAAAGACACTATGAAATACCAATTGTTAATTTAATGATATACAAAAAAATATATAATTGCAGGATAAACAATATAATGTTATTAATAATAGGAGAATGCTTAATACCGTGCGTCCACAATTAAAGCATCAAATAAAAGCAAAAACAGATGTCAGACAATAAGAAAAAAATGATGGGTACTAAAAATGGTTGCACTCACTAAAAATATTTTAGCTATACAGCCAGTAGACCCAGTATATACTCGAGTCTATTACAAAAGTGCCACCTACAGTACCAAACTGCGATATTCTCAACGATAAGAATAAATGACAGGTAGGTAGTAACAGATTGATGCCTCTGTTACACAACGCACACACCCCAAGAGGGGCGCAGTACCAAGCCAGTGAAACTGGTAAACCCACGCATATAATTAACAAACAAGAGGGGCGTATATTCTTGTCATTGAACATATTGCAGTTTGCTACTGTAGGTGGCTGTTTTGTAAGAGTATATATTGGGTCTATTGGCTGTATAGCTGAATTATTTTCAAAGTGCCTTTAAATTACCATAAAGAGAGCCTGATTGTTTTCATATATTCTATATTTTGTTTGAGCGTTTGGAGCATGGTTCTTTTTACAGGCCGCTCCTTTTGGTATAATAGACACTCTACTTTTTTTTTTTTTTTATTTCACTTAAAGGGATAGTAATACTTCTTTTTAACTTTATTTTATTTTGTAGGCATTAAAAAAACATTAAGAATGATATAAGTCTTATCTCTCAATCCTTTATGGTTTAGGAGATATTCACAAGCAAAGTTCCCCTCCCGCCCCTTTTACCTAGTGTAAGCCATCTCTTCTCAGATGTGAGTCTGGTTGTATGACAGTACAGATAACAGAAGGGGACAATTTTCTTTGTATGAAAACAATGAAAGCCCTTCCCCCCTTGACAAGATTGTCCCTCTCTGCAGTCTACCTGGGCACCTTCCTTTTGATCTGGTTGAACAGGGAAGGGATACTTTGTTTGTGAATATCTCTTAAACCATAAAGGTTTGAGAGATAAGACTTATATCATTCTTCATGTTTTTTTAATGCCTACAAAATAAAATAAAGTTAAAACGAAGTATTACTATCCCTTTAATGGCACCTGTTAAGCATTTGTGAGATGAGTCCCACAAACAAAAAAACCCACTGCTTATCTTTACTTACTCTCTCTGACATGTTATCCCTTCCCACTGACACCCCACCACCCTCTGTGATGTCTTGTCTTTCTCTGTCTTACTCTCCATCCTCTCTGACATGCTATCCCTTCCATATGACACCCCACCAGCCTCTCTGATGCCTTTGTCTTCCTGGAGAGTGAGAGACAGGAAGACAGGGCACCAGAGGGGGTGGTGGGATGTCAGGTGGAAGGGATAGCATGTCAGAGAGTATGGAGAGTAAGAGAGAGAAAAACAAGGCAGCAGAAAGGGTAGTGGGTTGTCAGTGGGAAGGGATAACATATTAGAGAGAGAGAGACAAGGCATCAGAGGGAGTGGTGGGGTGTCAAGTTGAAGGGATAACATGTCAAAGAGGATGGAGAGTCAGCGCAGGAGACGAGGCATCAGAGAAAGTGGTGGGGTGTCAAGTGGAAGGGATGGCATGTCAGAGAGGATGGAGACTCTCAATCTTCTCTGATGGAGCTTTAAACTCCATACTTAACAGTCACTGTCATCATAATGTGATTACCCATTCCTGGCCAGCTTTAAACCCAACCAGTAGTCAAGGCAGAGGACCTCCAATACCAGAACAAGAAAAGATTGTGAGCTCATACATATTTTCTGTGAAGCAGTAACCTTTAGCCTGGAAGAGAAAATATTTATCTCCATCAGCTAGTATGTTTTAAGAACCTTTTATGGGGTAGTTTTTAATCTTATTTGGTTTCTGTTTACATTGTAATATGATGTAAATATATGCAATTTTTGTATGTCTTAATCCCATTATACCATTTGCGCATGTAATGTCCTAGTGTGGCCACCAAGACATAGCTGTGGCCGCAGTGACGGCCACTGGAACATTGTGGTAGCCTCAATGGCGGCCACCAGGAAAAATCTTTTGAGAACCACTGCACTAGAGAGCACTGAGACTGCTTTTTCAAGTGACTGCTTTCAAGTGAAGAGTTAGAAGGAATCTGGTTAAGTACATGAGAGTGTGTTTGGTGTTTTAATGGTATTTTATTAAGGTTTAAAAAAATATATATATATTTTGTGTGGGTATTGCAAGAGTTAAAAAAACTGTTTACTGGGTTTTTCTCTGGCCTGTGTGATTAGGGGTGATTGCTAAGGGATTTCACTTGGCTGCAGGTTACTATAAATACAGTCCATAAGCTCTGTGGAGCTGGCTCTTTGAGATTGCTTTTTCAAGTGACTGCTTTCAAGTGAAGAGTTAGAAGGAATCTGGAGTTAGAACAGAAGCAGGCATTGGAAATCAGCAGAAGTCTGAGGTGACTATCATTTCAAATGATATATTGCATTCACATTTAAAGTTGGTTACTTACCTTAGAGTGATCATTAGAAGATAATATAAAGCTATTTGAATTGTAAAACCAAGCATGAATGATAGCAAGTTAGCCAATCTCACGCAGTGCACATCTTGTCACATGTTTGAACACTTGGAGCAATCGTTCCAGGGGTCATACCGCTGTGCCAAGTGTGAGCATATTTTCTCTTTAGAGTCTAAGATATTGGATTTGGAAAGAAATATTGCAACATTGCGAGAAATCTGGAAAGGAGTTTAGAACTCACAGAGCTGGTAGTATGTGGGGTTAGTGGTGAAGAGGATGGAGTTGTAGATGAGGAGCGACAGGTAGGCAGCTGGGTAACAGTAAGGAGGGGAGGTAGTAGGCAGAGGAAGAGGAAGGCCAGTTCTTAGTTGACTCAGTCCAACAGATTTGCCAGATTGTGTGAAGTTGTTGATGAGAATTGCTCAGAATTGGCAACACTGGAGAGGGCTGATTCCTCTAGCAGCCAGGGGAACAGTCCTCCTTCCAGGTTAGATGGGATGCAGAGCAGGCAGAAACCAAGGAAGGTGATGGTAATAGGGGACTCTATTATTAGGAGGGTAGATAGGGTAATCTGCTGCCAGGAATGTGAATGCCAAACAGTATGCTGTCTCCCAGGTGCTCGGGTTCGGCATGTTGTGGACAGGGCTGACAGATTATTGGGAGGGGCTGGAAGTGATCCAGCTGTCTTGGTACATATTGGAACCAATGACAAAATAGGAGGAAGATGGAGGTCCCTAAAGAATGATTTCAGGGATTTAGGGTGCAAGCTCAAGGCAAGGACCTCTAAGGTAGTATTTTCTGATATACTACCTGTGCCATGCGCCAGTGCAGGTAGGCAGAGGGAGCTCAGGGAGCTTAATGCATGGCTCAAGCAATGGTGTAGGAAGGAGGGTTTTGTGATTTTAGAACATTGGGCAGACTTTGCTCTTGGGTACAATCTATATGGAAGAAATCGATTGCACCTAAATGGTAGAGGAGCCTCTGTGCTAGGGGAGATAATGCTAATTCCTAGCTTTTAAACTAGGAAAGGGAGGTATAGATAGCAAAAATGGGGTAGATAGAGCAGATAGGAACCGAGTCCAAGTAAATGACCAGGGGGGTGGAGAAAGGGTGGGGATAAATTTAGTCAATAGGGAGGAACTCCTAGTAAATGAAGGTGTAGAAAAAAGGCATGTAGGGATTAATATATGTAAAGACTTGAAAATTAATTGTATGCTAGCAAATGCAAGAAGTATGGTAGGTAAAATAGGAGAACTAGAATTGCTGGTTGTTAATGAGCAATTGGACATAAATGGAATAACAGAAACACAATGGAATAATGCACATAACTGGGCTGTAAATATAGAAGGCTATTCCCTGTTTAGAAGAGAGTAGAGACAGGCTTAATAGAAAAGGGGGAGGTGTGTGTTTATATTTGAAAACCGAGCTAAATCCAGTTTTGCAGGGTGATATCAGTGAGGAAACTGGCCAAATTGTGGAGTCCTTGTGGGTAGAAATCGAGACTAAATGTGGTGTAAAAGGTAAAAAAAAGGTGTTGGTGGGCATATGCTACAAACCACCAAATATCGATGACAATGTTGAGGCCCAACTGCTATTGCAAATGAGGAAAGCTGCCCAGTTTGGCCATACTATAATTATGAGAGATTTTAATTATCCAGATATCAACTGGAAAAATGAGACCTGTCAGAGCGCTAAGGGTAGCAGGTTTGTGAGCACACCGTGAAAGCTACATGTCACAAATGGTGGAAGTGCAGACAAGAAATAACAATGTATTGGGCCTAGTGATCACTAATAACACAGAAATGGTATCCAATATTAAGGTATAGAACATTTGGGAAACAGTGATCACAACATGGTTACATTTGAGATCAGTCTGACAAAGCATAACTGTATAGGTTCAACCAAAACTCTTAATTTTAAAAAAGCTAACTTCAAATCGTTAAGGGCTTCAATGCAACACATAGACTGGGATATTTTATTTAAAGTCAAAAATACTGAGGAAAAATGGTCAGAATTCAAATTTAGGTTGCAGAAATGTACCCAACAGTATATACCAATGGGGAACAAATACAAAAGAAGTAAGTCACAGCCAATGTGGTTAACCGCACATGTAAAGAAGGAAATGACAAGGAAAAAAATGCATTCAAATTATTTAAGTCTGAAGGAACTGAACAATCTTTCTTAAAATACAGGGACTGCTACAAAGATTGCAAAAAGGCAATTAGGGTAGCAAAAATAGATAATGAAACTCGAATTGCAAGGGAAAGCAAGGCTAATTGAAAACAGTTTTTCAAATATATAAATAGCAAAAAACTTAACAGGGAGTGTATTGGACCATACAAAAATGAGATGGTTGAGTTGGTTAGTGAGGATAAGGAAAAGGCCGATGTTTTAAACACTTTCTTTGCATCAGTATATACAAGGGAACAAGGAATGGTAGAAGAACCTCCACAAGTAACAAATAAAAAAATACAATTAACAGATATTGGGTTAACTCAAGAAGATGTCATGGAAAGACTGAACAAAATTAAGACCGACAAAACACCGGGTCCTGATGGTATACATCCAAGGGTTCTTCAGGAACTTAGTGCAGTGTTAGCAAAACCCCTATATTTACTCTTTAAAGATTCTATTACCACAGGCTCAGTGCCACAGGATTGGCAAAGAGCTAACATAGTGGCTCTATTTAAGAAGGGAACTAAAACAGACCCTGGGAATTATAGACCAGTGAGTTTGACCTCTGTAGTGAGAAAACTGCTAGAAGGGATAATAAGGGACTATATTCAGGATCACAACACAAAAAATGAAATCATTAGCACGAATCAACATGGTTTTATGAAGAATAGATCATGCCAAACTAATCTTTTCAGCTTCTACGAGGAGGTAAGCAACAACCTTGACAATAGCAAGGCAGTAGATGTAGTATATCTAGACTTTGCAAAGGCATTTGATACAGCGCCACACAGAAGGTTGGTGTATAAATAAGGAAATTGGGGCTAGGAGATAACCTTTTCAGTTGGATACAAAACTGGTTAAAGGATAGGGAACAGTGTGTGGTTGTAAATGGAAAATTCTCCAATACAGTTAAAGTGGAGAGTGGAGTACCTCAGGATTCAGTATTAGGTCCGCTGCTTTTTAACATGTTTATAAATTACCTGGAAATAGATACAGAAAGCAAAATATCAATATTTGCAGATGATACTAAATTATGCAAGGTCATTAATTCAGAACAGGATATTTTCTGTCTACAGAGGAACTTACGTACAATGTCAAATTGGGCAAACATATGGAATATGAAGTTTAATGTGGGGAAGTGTAAAGTCATGCATTTGGGAGGAAACAATCCCAAAGCTACTTATGAACTTAATGGAATCATTTTAGGGGGCTCATTGCTAGAGAAAGACCTGGGTATCCTTGTCAACTACAAACTTGGAAACAGTGACCAGTGTCAAACAGCAGTAGCAAAGGCAAACAAAATCCTGCCTTGCATAAAAAGAGGTATCGAAGCAAGAGTGGATAACATTATTTTACCATTATACAAATCATTGGTAAGCCCTCACCTTGAGTATGCAGTGAAATTTTGGGCATCGGTTCTGAAAAAGGATATACTAGAACTAGAGAGGGTACAGCTGGGAGCAACAAAATTAATTAAGGGAATGGAGGACTTGACATATGAGGAACGACTAAACAAACTTGGTTTATTTACTCTAGACAAAAGATGACTAAGAGGAGACCTTATCACATTGTACAAGTATATGAGAGGTCAATACAAGGATCTCTGCGGTGAGCTATTTATTCCAAGGCTTGATCAGGTGACCGGGGGACACCCCTTGAGATTAGAGGAAAGGATGTTTAAACTTCAGCAGAGGAAGGGTTTTTTTTACGGTAATATGTCTATTTACTGTGGCATGAATGGATCTAGGCAGAGAACACACATTGTGATATGAATGGATCTAGGAAGAGTCCACACACTGTGAAATGAAGGGATATAGACAGAGTCCTCACATTGTGATATGAATGGATCTAGACAGAGTCCACACACTGTGATATGACTGAATCTAAACAGAGTCCACACACTGTGATATGAATCAATCTAGGCAGAGCCCACACTCTGTGATATGAATCAATCTAGGCAGAGCCCACTCACTGTGCTATGAATCAACATAAGTGGGAACTTGTCGGATTTCACCTGATACCACACACTGATATGAACGGGTCTAGGCAGAGTCTACACACTGTGATATGAATGGATCTAGGCAGAGCCCACACACTGTGATATGAATGAATCTAGGCAGAGTCCATACACTGTGAAATTAATGAATTTAGGCAAAGCCCACACACTGTGATATGAATGAATCTAGGCAGAGCCCACGCACTGTTATGTGAATGAATCCCGGCAGAGTTCAAACACTGTGAAATGAATGAATCTATGCAGAGCCCACGCACTGTGAAATGAATGGATGTAGGCAGAGCCCAAACACTGTGATATGAATGGATCTAGGCAGAGAACACACACTGTGATATGAATGGATCTAGGCAGAGAACACACACTGTGATATGAATGGATCTAGGCAGAGTCCTCACATTGTGATATGAATGGATCTAGACAGAGTTCACACACTGTGATATGAATGAATCTAGGCAGAGTCCACACACTGTGATATGAATCGATCTAGGCAGAGCCCACTCACTGTGATATGATTGAATCTAGGCAGAGAACACACACTATGATATGAATGGATCTAGGCAAAGCCAACACACTGTGATATGAAGGGATCTAGACAGAGTCCATACACTGTGATATGAATCGATCTAGGCAGAGCCCATACACTGTGATATGAATGGATCTAGGCAGAGTCCACACACTGTGATATGAATCGATCTAGGCAGAGCCCACTCACTGTGATATGAATGGATCTAGGCAGAGTCCACACACTGTGATATGAATCGATCTAGGCAGAGCCCATACACTGTGATATGAATGGATCTAGGCAGAGTCCACACACTGTGATATGAATCGATCTAGGCAGAGCCCATACACTGTGATATGAATGAATCTAGACAGAGTCCACACACTGTGATATGAATCGATCTAGGCAGAGCCCATACACTGTGATATGAATGAATCTAGACAGAGTCCATACACTGTGATATGAATCGATCTAGGCAGAGCCCACTCACTGTGCTACGAATCAGCATAGTTGGAATCTTGTCGGATTTCACCTGGAGACTCCAGATTTAGAGCATTGTCTCTGGGCCTCCAGGTGAAAACTTAAATATGTACACGTATGATGCTTCTGTCTGCGAACATTTAATCATAATTTAAATCAAGAGATTTGCTAGTTCTGAGCCCTGTACTGGCATCGCGGATATGTTGTGAACTTATGACCTCAGACCTGTGTCCTGTGCTGCGTGATGATGATTATGCTGCATGCGTGGTGTCAGGGCAAGAGGAGAGCCAGAGGCAGGGGAGCAGAGAATCTGTTTTGGCCACCAATGTGTTGTTATGGAAGGATCTATCCCAGCTGGAAATTACATGCAACTGCCAAAAACCAGCTCACAGTCTCTTGGGCTGATGGGACACTACCCTTATGTGCTGTTCCGGCCACTGCCTGGGAAGCATTTTCTGGTTCACGTAGATGTGAGCGCACAGGTAAGACTGAGTATATTTTGTTGTTTTGTACTTGGGGGTTGTTTGTAATACGGTAATATTTGAATACAACACACATGTAGCAGGAACATGTAAGTTCTTTTTAGTTCTTATTGAACCTCTGGGTGAGATATTACTAAAAGTGATATGAGTGAATCTAGGCAGAGCCCACACATGGTGATATGGATGGATCTAGGTAGAGTCCACACACTGTGATATGAATAGATCTAGGCAGAGCCCACACACGGTGATATGGATGGATCTAGGTAGAGTCCACACAGGGTGATATGAATGGATCTAGGTAGAGTCCACACAGTATGATATGAATAGATCTAGGTAGCGTCCACACAGTGTGATATGAATGGATCTAGGTAGAGACCACACAGTGTGATATGGATGGATCTAGGCAGAGCCCACACACTGTGATATGGATGGATCTAGGTAGAGTCCATACAGTGTGATATAAATGAGTCTAGGTAGAGTCCATACAGTGTGATATGAATGGGCCTAGGTAGAGTCCATACAGTGTGATATGAATAGATCTAGGCAGAGCCCACACACGGTGAAATGGATGGGAGTCCACACAGTGTGATATGAATGGGTCTAGGCAGAGTCCACACACTGTGATAAGAATGAATTTAGACAGAACCCACACACTGTGATGTGAATGGACCTAGGCAGAGCCCACACACTGGAGGTATGTTTATAGTATAGACAGTGGAAATTTTGGCTTTTAATATAAGTAATTAGCTTACTATTACTGCAGGGGATTAACATAAAATGCCACATTGTGCCACCAAAATATTAAAGTTAATTTCTCACGCAGTATATATTTTATATTAAAAAATGGCCAGTACAACATATATGCAGATTTCTATTTTCTATAAAACAAACTAAACTTGTGGTAAGGTGACAAGTTGGCTTCTAATGGCCAAAGAGGGACACTTTTGTTTTAGGTGGTGTTGCTGGGTGCCGTGGTTGGTGGGCGGGGAATTTTTGAGATTGTTTAGGTTATTTCATGACCTATCGACACCTCTTTGTAATTGAATAAATTATTTCATACAGTAAGACCAAACCTATTTTATTTACACAGACTAATTTACAATTAATCTTCATTGTATTTGAGCCATGGAGAGTGTTATTTCAATGCTGTCAGACTTGTAGTTCAAGAGTAATTGAATGATAAAGTATCCCCCTCCCACCCCTTTTACTGATGTAACACTGCTCACCACAGAGCAGAAAGACTGTCTGGATGGATCTCAGAAAGGGACAGTCTTCAGTGAGCATAAAAAATACAGAAAAACCTGTCAAGGGGGGCAGGGTTTTCCTTATGATCGCAATAAGAAGATTGTCCCTAGCTGTGACCTGTCCGGTCAAGTGACCAGATTCCACATCTGAGGGGAGGCGACTTACACTAGGTAAAAGCGGCGGGAGGGGGATACTTTATCATTCAATTACTCCTGAACTACAACTATGACAGTATTGAAATAACACTCTCCAAGGCCCAAATACTATGAAGATAAATTAGAGCTTTTTTTTTGTGAAACATTACTATCACTTTAAGCTGTTTAAAAATATGGATTCTATTAGCTGCAATACCATAGTGGTATAAAAAAAAGTCTAATGTCCAAAACTGCATTGTTACTTACTTGGTGCTAGTCACTATTCAATTACTATCAAGTCAATGAGAATACTGGCTTTTAACAAACTTAACTATTATTCTGCAAAACGGTAGGGTGTCAGTGGTAATGATGAGTAGATATTTAGGTCCAAGTGGCTTATTAGTTCATGTGTGCTAGCTAATTAGGTAAAAAAATAAATTTTTGTTAAAAATCTCAAGTGGACCGCACCTCGGGCTAAGGAGGGCCACATTTGGCCCATGGTGCAGGCTCTAAAGCAATGGAGATCTCGCTAGCAAACAAGGGATTAAAGCTTTTTTTAGTTCTTGCTTGTATACTCCAAAGGTATTTTCGGTGCAAGGAAACAGTGGATGGGACTTGGAGTGGGATTTTGTGAGGAGTGGGGTGTGGCCATGGGCAGAGCTATGGGTTCTTAGAGTGCCTCGCTATAGGGCACCTAGGGTGTAAATCTGGCCTTGCTGGCAGAATCATGTTCCCATTATCACTACAGTGATCATACCTTCTAGTGAATCCCCTGAATTGCAGTGCCTGACATCAGAGACTATCACCCACAGCACTATTACAAATGGTCCCAGTGTGTGTGCTCTGCCTAGCTCTATTTATAGCAAAGTGTGTGGTCCAGCACATGAACTGATTAGCATGAAGTGCCAGACTGTGCCATCGACAACCGCTAATCTCTAAAAACAAAAAAAGTACTTAATTTATAAGCAAAAGGCTAGTATAACAGACCGGTGTGTTTTGCTTCTCTTTAAATTTAGCTAAGCGTATCTTAAAGGGATAGAAATGTTTCACAATAAAAGCAGCTTTTGGTAGTATTTGGGCCATGGAGAGTGTTATTTCAATACTGTCAGAGTTTTAGTACAAGAGTAATTGAATGAAAAAGTATCCCCCTCCCGCCCCATTTACCTAGTGTAAGCTGCCTCCTCTCAGATGTGGAATCTGGTCTCTTGCTCGCTCGCAGCAAGGGACAATCTTCTTACAGTGAGAACAATGAAAACCCTGCCCCCTTGACAGGTTTTTCAGATTTTTCCTTATGCTAACTGAAGATTGTCCCTCTCTGCAATCCATCTGGACAGCCTTGCTGCTCTGAGGTGAGCAGTGTTGGATCAGTAAAAGGGACGGGAGGGGGATACTTTATCATTCAATTACTCTTATATTACAACTCTGACAGTACTGAAATAACACTCTCCATGGCCCAAATACTATGAAGATTAATTGGAGCTGCTTGTATTGTGAAACATTACTATCCCTTTAGTTGAAAGGTACAATTTAACCCTTTAACTACCAGAGTGATGTACAATGCATTGTTCCACAAAAATGTATACATCCCCTGCAATGCAGTGATCACCACCCTTGTCCTTTGTAGGTTAAGGGCTAGATGGATAGAATCCACTGACAACCCTGTAGATCTGTTGGGTGTCACTGAATCCCACGACCATTAGAGAAACTGATTGCCCCTTTGCCGCATCATACCATATTACAACTATTGTCATTATTGCATTCTCTTGAGGATTATCAGACTAAGAAGAGATTAGAGAATCACTCCTACTTTACACCCAGAGAGAGCATTACTTTGGTATGATTTTCAGTGTTGCACAGATGATAAATATGCCATGAGCGAGACGATTATATTTTTGAAACTGTCACTAAAACAATTTCTAATTAAAACAGAGTATGAGACAGAACATGATTAACACAAGTCTGTGGATGCTAAAAGGTTTCATGGTTCTTGTAATGTTCTGCAATGTGGGAGAGAGATAGAGATAGATAGATGTATGAATATATATATATATATATATAGAGAGAGAGAGAGAGAGATAGATGTATGAATATATAGAGAGACAGAGATAGATAGATGTATGAATATATAGAGAGAGAGACAGAGAGAGAAAGTAGACAGTGAAACAGAAAGAGATAGATAGACAGTAAGACAGACAGATAGATAGCGAGACAGAGAGAGGGAGAGAGAGACAGAGATAGATATATTTATAGAGGGAGTGAGAGAGAGAGAGACAGGGAGAGAGTCAGAAAGAGAGAGAAAGTTGCTAGACTTTTATTTACACAGATTCATTTACAAACACATATACTGAAGATGAACTAAACATTTATATGAGTCTTATTGCTGTGGAGCAATGTGATACAATTATATACACACACCACACAGTCTGGTCTCCTGTGTGGAGGAAGGGCGGAACTTTAACTAAGATTATCTCTCAAACCATAAAGGTTTGAAAGATGGGACTGGGGTCATTTTGTTTATTTTTTTAAAGTGATAGTAATACTTGAAAACATATAAATTTAATTCAATAGATATTTAAAAAATACATTAATTGTGCCATTTCTCAAACCTTTATGGTATAACTCTGCAAAGTTCCCCCCTCCCTCCCCTTGTGTTGACGTCAGCTTTCAAACTTAGAGATGGAGATCGCAGTCCATAGACCATCCTGTGGTTCTTCAGCAGAGCCGTGATCGCAGTAATTACAAAGAAATACTTCATTTGAAAGGTCTACAACGTGTGCCTGGTTTGCAAGCACACATTGTAGACCGTTCAAATGAAGTATTTCTTTGTGCACCGGTCCTGGAGGTACTGCAATACCAGGTCAATGCGTGGAGTGGACAGAGCAAGCTCTTCTTCCATCTCCCTGTTCTGAAAATCCATTTAATATATGGTCCCCAGATAGGGGACGTATCAGATATTAATCTAATAAGAACAGATACTACACTTGATCTTAGCCAAAAGGCTGAGGCTACCACCATCATGGCTCTGCTGAAGAACCGCAGGACGGTCTATGGACTGCGATCTCCGTCTCAAAGTTTGAAGCGGAACTACCATGTCACAAAATGTTTAGCTTAACTAAGTCCCCTTCTGGCGACTAGCTGCTTAGTAGCGCTAGTCGCCAGAATTATTACCTGATTTAATAGATATATGCTTTATTCCCCAGCTGTCAGTAGCACAGAGCGCGGACATCTTGCCAGAATGACGTCTGTGCACCTGTGCTGTCAGTCCCAGCCTGAGCCAAATGGCTCCTAGCAACGCCTCCTAGACCCGGCTGGGACTGACAGCGCAGGCACGCGAACGTCATTCTAGCAAGATGTCCATGCTCCGTGCTACTGACAGCTGGGGAATAAAGCATTTATCTATTAAATCAGGTAATAATTCTAGCGACTAGCGCTACTAAGCAGCTAGTCACCAGAAGGGGACTTAGTTAAGCTAAACATTTTGTGACATGGTAGTTCTGCTTTAAAAGCTGACGTCAGCACAAGGGGGAGAAAGGGGGAACTTTGCAGACTTATATTTCCCAAACCATAAAGGTTTGAGAGATCTAAAATGGCACAATTAATGTATTTTTTACTCAAGGGGTTAAATGCCCCATTTAAGTCAATGGGTATGTGGGATTTTTTTTTATTTGTCTGCATGGTGCAGTTTCCTAGATTCCCATTCCCATTGAAGCAATGCTTTGGAGACCTTTCTAGCATTCAAGGGGTTAAAACCCCAATTTAAATCATTGGCATTTTGAGAAATATTAATTTGTTCTCTATAGTGAAGTTGTCTCTCTCCATAACTGCATCATTTCAGTTAATGGAATACGGTCCATTCAAAACTGCTTCTCCCCAACACCTTACTCCATTGAATCAGACAAGTGCCCACTGAGGCATATTAAGCAAATGTAGTGATCCTAGAAGGCAGCATGTCAGTGGGGTGTAGTCTGTAATCTCTCGTCAACAAAAACACTGTCATTTTTTATATGTCACTTATTATTATGGTATTGATACCTCTATGATTACTGCCTGTGGGAAAAATGCACCATTTTATGTTTATATTCCAAGTAAATATTTCAGGTAAAAAAAAAACAACATGGCCAACCTCAGGCATGAGTAGTGCAATGTGCAGCCGAGTGTGTGAAATGATTCTGTAAGTTCAGAATTTGTAAGAAAGATAAGAAACAGGTCCCGATCTCTCCATTTATAGTAACATAGTAACATAGATACTGAAAAAAGACATGCTTTCATCAAGTCCAGCCTTGTCAAATCACCCCTGTTGATCCAGAAAAAGGCAAAAAAAAACATTTAAGCCCCAAGTGGGTAAAAAAAATCCCATCCTTACTCCAACTGGCAGTCAGATATTTCCCTGGATCAGCAACCTAGTTGCTTTGAAGCCAACTGTCATAATTCTCAGTATTATTCTGTGCTACATAGGTATCCGTTACTTTTTTGAAAGCAGTTACAGTATCTGCAAGCACAGCATCCTGAAGCAAAGAATTCCATAGCTTTACCACCCTTACTGTAATAAATCCCTGCTTTTATTTTAGCCAAAAGCCTCTTTCCACTAGTCTTAATGGATGGCCTCTCATTCTTAGCTCGGCTCTTTGAGTAAATAACTCATTGGAGAGTTATTTTTATTGACCTCAATTATATGTTTCAATAGTGATCATATCACCCCTTAGGCATCTCTTCTCTAGTGTAAACAAACCCATTCATACTTTCTCTCCCCTTCTCCTGCTCTCTGTCTTTCCTCTCCACCTCTGCCCTTCTCCATTATTTGCAGTAGTCTCTCCCCCTTTCCCACCTTCCTCTCTTCCACTCTTTTCATTGTTTCTGCTCCTCTATCTCCCACACTCTGCAACACTTCCACCCCTCTCACTCACACTTCCACATTGCTTCACACCCCTTCTCTCTCTCACGCAAATGAGCATCTGCAGGGAGGGGCAAGAGGGGGTATGTTAGACTGCATTTTCTGCTTTTGAAGGGTTAATTCTTTCATTTAGTATACAGACATCAACTGAAGGGTTAAAGTCTTTCATTACCTCTTAAAGGACCAGAGCTGGAGAGAATCAGAAGTTGAGTTCTTTTATTCAGCAAAGATTTGACAGGAACAGGTTATACAGGTTACAAGATGGTTCAGCATTGCAGAGGTTAATGATGTTATGGGAACAGCATGATGTCTCCTACTCTCTCTCTCTTACTCTTAAGCTTAAAGGCTGACGTTTTATAGTGTAAAAAACACATTGTCATCCGCTAGAATCCATTGTAAATGTTCAAACATGGATATACTGTGAGTCTTCTAATGAATATTAATTAACCACGTGTAATGCATATATATACATTTGATTGTTAGGTACAGATGCTATGCCATGAAGTCACTAGTTAATGCTGGGGCCTGTGCACCCTTGACTATTCTCAACTTAGCCTTGAGAACTAGTGTGGTATTATTGCTGACAGCATAACACAATTGATCATAATTGATTTTAGATTTAACAGGGTACTTGACCCCAAACCCCCGGGCTTGCCCAAAGCCAGCACATAACTTCTGACATAAACTATAGAACCTACCTTGATTATGGCTTTGAACTCCCAGAAAGATTTCTGAGGACACCATGCCTGTCTTTCTATTTACTCCTTTATTTTAGGCCTATATGCTATGCTTTCTGCCTGGAAATACTGCCTGGGCCCCATGTGGTGTGTTTAAAGGTGTCTGTCTACTTACTCCTCTACTTTATAACTCTCACTAAGCATCTCCTATGACTAACTGCTGAGACACACAAAGTATATAAGGAGGGTCATATCCAGTATATTTGTCTGTCAACTGTTTGTTTTTTTAATCTTTTAAACTAAATGTGACATTTTAATTTTATCCTTCATCTCCCTTGAGACATCGTTTGTACTGTGCATTGTGGGTTCATTGAAATTTTTGTGAACTGAAAGCCCCATTAGTTTGGGGTTAATGCATTACTGAGCAGGACATTTCTTTCCTTTGAATGAAGGTCTTTGTACCAGACTTTGACAGGAATTTGCTACACAGGCTTGCTCCAGCCAGTGGAGTAGTGGAGGCCCCCGCAGCCCTCGTGTTCAGGGTACCTGGGGGGCCCCCATAAAAGTGTACCCGGCTATATTGTATTGGAGGCCCTGCCAGTCATGGGGCCCCCAACAGAACATTAAAAAGACCCCCAAAAGTGAGAATCGCCAGTTAGTGTGGCAGGTGACTTCGCTTCTCAGTTTTGTACAATTTGAATGACTGAGTCTGATTTCTGTCATTCCTCCTAAGTAGATTCTTCCAAGTTCTGACCTTCCCCCTGGCCTGCATGCAAGCCGAGTAAACATTGGAGATGGGGTGACATACCGTAAAGCTGAGTAGCTGCACGCTACGTCACCATGTAGCTAGCGCAGGCTGCTTAAAATCTTCACCCATCAGCTGCGCACTTACATTTGCAGTGTGTACCTGGTGTGTGTGGTTCACTTTTAAAATATTCTGGAAACAGAGCATTGTATTTCAGCATTCATATTAATTCAACAGGCAGTTTCTACACAAGGAGGCACAATTCTGTCAATAAATGGGATGCTGTCATTGAAGCGCTGTTTCAGGAGGTGACATGAGAATCTTGCTCTGTTATGCTGGGCAAAATTCTCATTGGACCCTTTTCAACGCAGCGACATGTTTACTGTAACGTGTGGCCACACAATATTTCAAACGCGATATTTTGGGCAGAGGCGTAGCGGAGGCCCCCGCAGCCCCCGCGGTGTGGGGGGGCCCCGTTAGCTTCAGGGGGCCCCCACAAAAATGTACCACTCATATTGTATTGGAGGCCCCAACTGGACACAGGGCCCCCAGGAAAACATTAAAGAGGCCCCCAAAAGTGAAAAGCGCTGGTCAGTATGCCAGGCGGCTTCGCTTCTCACCAGTAGACAGACATTGTCACTCTCCTAAATAAGCTCCTCCTTCCTTCCCTTCCCTGCTCGGCGCGCAGTAGTGCGCCGCTACAGACCTCAGGCAAGTCAGCTGGTGCGGGGTGACGTTACCCTGAGCAGCCGCGCGCTACGTCAACACGTAGCTAGCTAGCGCGGGCTGCTTAAAAAGTTCAGAAACCGATATCAGAGGCTTAGCGGAGGCCCCCCGTCGGACTCAGGGGCACTCAGAAGTTTTGCTCCTACGATTATACTGTAGAGCCGCCAGAGTGAGAGGCCTCCGAGTCCAGACTGCTTTGTCAAACTGACATCGCTAAGGGGCAGGAGCAGGGGCGCCCTGGAATGCCTGACCTGGCCTTGCCCATGTATTCTCCCCCTGTGTGCAACATAGCTGGAAAGTCACACCAGCGGGCATAGTGTGTAGGCAGAGGAGGAAGAGCGACACCACATCGCTGCATCACTTCAGTCATAACTGTGAGGAGGGGAACGGAAGGCAGACTGAGCATGCAGAATGGCAGTGGAGAAGCAAGTAGGTGATTGGCAAAATAGGTATACTTAGTGGGTTTGTGAATGGGTGTAGCAGTAAAGTAATTTGCTTGAGTAAAGGAAGGGGCTAAATGTTTTACTATGAGACAGTGTCGATGACAGGGTGAAGAATTTTGCACATTTGAGTTTGTTTAATGAAGTAGGTGCACCACAGAATGGTGTCCAAGGCATTGGACAGCTGTCTGCCACATAAAGGGTTAATGTTTCAGCACACTGACATATATGATTTATTTAAGCAGAACGGAATGGAGAGATCGGCTCTGACTCTTTTGAACGAATCAAATGCCTATTTGATCGGAGGAGGTAGCTGTTGGTTGATTTATTCAGGAAAATTAGTCTCTCCGTCCCGTCTGCTTGAATAAATTATATACAGCTTCAGCTATGTTCTAGTACATGCTAAAAAATCATTAACTCTTTGTGTGCCCTCAGGACCCCTCTATGGCTCCATCCCACTGGTAACTTTAAAACCACTTTATTTTCTCTTCCTCTCTCACCCTTCATACTATCACTCTCCTTTTCATCCTCATCCACTAGTCACCCTCCAATCTCTCTCAGCCCCCTTTGCACACTCACCCCCACTGGCACTGAAAGGGTTATGCGTCTGAACATTGTTGTGTTATGTCGTCTGTTGGTGGGTAGTGGTAATAAATCCTCCAGTGATATGATTTGTACCTCCTTCCCCCACTGCTGCATTCCCAACAGCTCCTCAGTCTGTCTCTGCCTGAAAGCAGCTTGTTTACTGGTCAGACACACAGACTGAGAGACACGTGTTATTAGGAAGCAACTCTGGAGGATTTATGACCACTGTCCACAAATGACTCACATACTAGGACAGTGTTTACACTCAATTAACCCTTTCAGTGTCATAATGGTGAGAATGAGAACACACTGCAAAGCAATGTGTTGTTTAGTCATTCTGCACTGAAAGGGTTAATATCAGTCTACACTGGGTCCTGCCCAGACTTGGGGCGATAAGTAAGAAAGAGAAGGCTCTCTCTCAACCCATGTCTGCCTCTACCCATCCTTCTTCCTGTCTTCCTTCCCCTTCTTCTTCCATGCCTCCCCCCAATTCATGTTTCCCTCCTCCTCATGTCTTTTCTCCCCTTCCTTGCATACCCCCCCCCCCTTCATAGGTGAAGCAAGGCAGAGTTATCAGATAGTGTGTATGCAGTTCTGTGACTACCAGCGGGACAAGGCTAGGTGTCACACAGTGTATGTGCAGGTTTGTGACTACCAGTGAACACTGAAACATGGCTGGGGTGTCACAGTGTATGTGTGGTTCTGTGATACCAGTGGGTCAAGGATGGGTGTCAGTGTATGTGTAGGTTTGTTACTGCCAGTGAACAGTGGAACAAGGCTAGGGTGTCACACAGTGTATGGATTTGCTGTGAGTAATGTGCGTGTGTGTGCGTGCACACAGGATATGTATATAATTACTGTGTGTAACAGAACCACTTACCTAGGTAGGAGTCCATCATACAGCAGTCAGGTATATTTATATAATTACTGTGCGTAACAGAAGGACGTACCTAGGTAGGAGTCCATCACACAGCAGTCAGGTGTATCTATATAATTACTGTGTGTAACAGAAGGACTTACCTAGGTAGGAGTCCATCATACAGCAGTCAGGTGTATCTATATAATTACTGTGTGTAACAGAAGCACTTACCTAGGCAGGAGTCCATCACACAGCAGTCAGGTGTATCTATATAATTACTGTATGTGACAGAGGCACTTACCTAGGTATTAGTCCATCACACAGCAGTCAGGTGTATATATATAATTACTGTATGTAACAGAAGTACTTACCTAGGTAGGAGTCCATCACACAGCAGTCAGGTGTATATATATAATTATTGTGTGTAACAGAAGTACTTACCTAGGTAGGAGTCCATCACACAGCAGTCAGGTGTATATATATAATTATTGTGTGTAACAGAAGTACTTACCTAGGTAGGAGTCCATCACACAGCAGTCAGGTGTATCTATATAATTACTGTGTGTAACAGAAGTACTTACCTAGGTAGGAGTCCATCACACAGCAGTCAGGTGTATATATATAATTATTGTGTGTAACAGAAGCACTTACCTAGGTAGGAGTCCATCACACAGCAGTCAGGTGTATCTATATAATTACTGTGTGTAACAGAAGAGCTTACCTAGGTAGGAGTCCATCATACAGCAGTCAGGCGTATCTATATAATTACTGTGTGTAACAGAAGTACTTACCTAGGTAGGAGTCCATCATACAGCAGTCAGGTGTATCTATATAATTACTGTGTGTAACAGAAGGACTTACCTAGGCAGGAGTCCATCATACAGCAGTCAGCTGTATCTATATAATTACTGTGTGTAACAGAAGCACTTACCTAGGTATTAGTCCATCACACAGCAGTCAGGTGTATATATATAATTACTGTATGTAACAGAAGTACTTACCTAGGTAGGAGTCCATCACACAGCAGTCAGGTGTATATATATAATTATTGTGTGTAACAGAAGTACTTACCTAGGTAGGAGTCCATCACACAGCAGTCAGGTGTATCTATATAATTACTGTGTGTAACAGAAGTACTTACCTAGGTAGGAGTCCATCACACAGCAGTCAGGTGTATATATATAATTATTGTGTGTAACAGAAGTACTTACCTAGGTAGGAGTCCATCACACAGCAGTCAGGTGTATCTATATAATTACTGTGTGTAACAGAAGTACTTACCTAGGTAGGAGTCCATCACACAGCAGTCAGGTGTATATATATAATTATTGTGTGTAACAGAAGTACTTACCTAGGTAGGAGTCCATCACACAGCAGTCAGGTGTATATATATAATTATTGTGTGTAACAGAAGGACGTACCTAAGTAGGAGTCCATCACACAGCAGCATGGGCGTCCGCAGAAATTTTTCCAGGGGGGGGCATCATTTTAATGACATCCATACTCTGTCCTTTTTTCACAATGTCATGAAGGGGAGGGGAATAGTCATCACATAAAGCTCAGGCATGCAAAGGGTTGAGAAACCTAATACAAAAGCTTAATAGAAGAATCAAGATGCCATTGTCTGATTTAAGTGTTGCAATTTCTAATCTTTTTTTAATGTTAACACTATTCAATGCACCACACTAGTCATACACCCATGATCAAGGCACTATAACTGAATTATAAAAAAATGCAGAATCTGTTTTTGGTGTTAACGTGCACAAACGAATGACAATTAAAATATAAGACAAATGTATTTATTTCAAACTGTATTAACTGACATATATTAAAATAAATAACAATATATTAATTTAAAAATAATTATATATATATATATATATATATTCTATAACAACTGTTCTCATCCAAATTGGAAACTAAAACATATAAACTTTATTTTTTTTTATTTTTTTTTTCCTTTAAAATTTTATTATTTTCTTATATAAAATACAAAAACAATTCCAAATTATTTCCACAACTCAAATATTCCAAGTTACAAATACATCTTTAAGACTATATTTCGCTTCTTATAATCATAATAATCAATTCCACATCCTCAGCTTCCACTCAAAAATATATCTCAAATTCATTCACCTACATCTTCCTCTCATATTCTTTCCCTCTTCACTCACTCCATCATTCCCCTGACGCGATGGGGTACAAATCATTTTGCCTCAATGCCCAGGGTTCCCATATCTTCTTATATTTATCTAAATTGCCATACTTAGCAAAAAAATATCTTTCCATTCTATATTGATAATTAATTTGGTTAATAATCTCGATCCAAGGAGGTGCCTCCACTTTCTTCCAGTGTCTCGCTATGACCATTTTTACAGCCAACAAAATATTAATTGCCAAATAAGTCTTTATATTACCTTCCACTGGTAAATCCATATGAAATAAAAACTGCACTGGTTGAAACGGCTCATCAACCTGAAAAATTTGCATAAACATATACTTCAATCTATTCTTAATTTCACTCAATTTATCACATTCCCACCATATATGATACATAGTCCCTTCTTGTTCACCACATCTCCAACACTCACTTAAACAATCTTGATAAATTTGGTGTAACCTAGAAGGGACCATGTACCAACGATGTAACACCTTGAAAAATATTTCATTCAGGTTTATACAATGAGCAGCTTTCCTAACATTAATCCATGTCTCATTCCATCTTTCTTCCTCATAGAAAACTCCCAAATCCCTCTCCCATTTTTGAATCGTTACTGCTTTTTTTTCCTCCTGTTGTTTATTAATAAAGTTTCCTATTCTAGAAATAAGTTTAGAAGTATAACCCTTCAAAATAAATTGTTCTAAAATATGAGTAGTATCCGTTAAGTTAGATCTTAGGTAACTTCTTACTCTACTAAATGTAAATAAGTCTGAATTTAGAAAGCCATATCTCTCTTGCATATCTACAAACGTTAACAATTGATGATGAGTGTATAGATCAGATACTCTCTTAACTCCATTAAGTTTCCATCTCCTCAAATCTATATTATCTATATATAGCTCTAAAACTTCTATCGGGGTAGCTAAAGTAATATACCCATTATCCTTAAACCTTCTCCTAATCAAATGTATATTATCGTATATATCACATACCACCGGATTTGTCAAATTCAGCTTCCTTTTTATATCTGGAGCTACCCAATATAAATAGAACAATTCATCTACACCCCCATCCATCGATTCACATAGAAACCAAGGTATCCCCCTATCCTTAATGTTATACCATTCCAAAAAGTGAGAAAACAGAGAAATTTCATTTAGTAGGCATAAGTCTGGGAGTCCCAATCCAACATTTGCTATACTTCTAAGCATCAAACTTTTCGCAATCCTGGCTTTCTTTGATGCCCAAACATATGTTATAAAGATACTTGATATCTGTTTCAAAATTTTATTTGGAGCTTTCAAAGATATTGTCCTAAATAAATATACAAGTTTAGGGAGCAAGTAAGCCTTTACATTATTCACCCTACCCATCCAGGAAATCTCTAATCCTTTCCATCTTTCAGTCAATCTCTGCAATACATTTCTCAAATTCAGGTAATTCCCTTCAAGCATTTGATGTAAATTAAATCGTACTATAATACCCAAATATTCTATATAACCCCTCTTCCAATTGAATGGGTATCTATTTTCCAATTCCTCCATTTCCATTTCCGATAAACCTATATATATTACTTGTGTTTTAGACAAATTAATCTTATAATTAGAAAATTTCCCATATTGTTCAATCAGAGCAAAAACCGCCGAAATTGAAGTTAATGGTGAAGCTAATGTCAGCAAAATATCATCTGCATACAACATAATTTTATATTCTTGGGTTCCAACTTGAATCCCTTGTACCTCTTCGGACCTCCTAATCATTGCTGCTAATGGTTCAATTGTTATTGCATATAACAGGGGTGCCAACGGGCATCCCTGTCTAGTACCATTTTTAATACCAAAATATTCAGATTTTAAATTCATACCCATTATAGCTGCACTAGGAGTTGTATATAATGCCATTACTCCATCTTTAATAAACTCATTCAATCCAAATGCTTTCAAGGCACATGACAAGAACCTCCAGTTTACCCTATCGAAAGCTTTTTCAGCATCAAGTGCCAAAAAAACAGATGATATTTTTTTATGTTGTATATTAGCTATCAAATTAATTACCTTCCTAGTGTTATCCTCCACTGTTCTCCCTGTAATGAAACCAGTTTGATCAACATGAATTATATCCCTCATTACATTTTTCAATCTATCTGCCAGAATTTTAGAAAAGATCTTTGTATCAATGTTCAATAAAGAAATCGGTCTATAATTCTTTATATAATTATGATCTTTCCCAACCTTCGGTATCGGACAGATTGATTCTCTAAGCATCTCACTAGGAAATTCCTTTTTGATAACTATTTCATTAAACATCCTAGCCATTAAATCTGAAATAGTTGTTTCAAGTAAATTATAAAAAGTTGCTGTATACCCATCCGGGCCTGGTGACTTCCCCTTTTTTAAATCTTTTATTACTTTACTAACCTCGGCCCTTGATATAGGTTCATTTAACCTATCAAGTTGATCTTGTGAAATTTTAGGGAGATCTAACTTTGCCAAAAATGTATTTATTCGTAAATCCGTCTTATCTACTTCTGGTAGATTATACAATGATCTATAATAATCCCCAAAAGCCTCACTTATTTGTTTTGGTAATAAAATAGATCTATTATTCACAATAACTTTATCAATTCTTTTCTTCTCACCCATATTCTTTAATTTTTTTGTCATAATCTCATTTGCTCTATTATTACCATAATACCATTTTTGTCTTAATATACCTATTGCTCTATTGGCTTTCTCAATCAAACATTCTTTTATCTGTTTCTGAATCTCTGTTATCTTTTCCATGAGAACTACATTAGGATTACTTTTATTCCTATATTCATATTGCGCTAAATCGATATACAGATCAGAGAGAGTTTTCCCCCTATTTTTTTTAATATAGGCCTCAGTTTTAATCAAATATCCTCTAATATAACATTTCAGAGCACACCACAATATAGGGTCTGAAACTTGATTATTATCATTATCTTGTAAAAAACTCTGCACTTCCTCAATTAACCCACTCTTTACCTCCTCCCTTTCCAAAATAAACTCCTTCAATCTCCAATTCGGCCTGACAACATACTGTGGATCAGTTGTCAAAGTCATGTATACTGGCGCATGATCTGACCATGTAATACAACCCATTTCCGAAGTCAAACATTCCGATAAGTCTGGCTGCCTCATCACAAAAGCATCTATTCTTGAATATGAATAATGTACTTTAGAAAAGAAAGAAAAATCCCTTTCCATAGGATGTAACGTTCGCCAAATATCATATAAGTTATTTCTAATCAAATACTTTATAAATGCTGAGGCGACAGACTTTATTTGTGGGTTAACCTTCTTTCCCCTAGGAATTGATTTATCCATATCAGTATTTGCAACACAATTCCAATCCCCCCCCATAATTAAAGTACCTTTGCTTATTTTATCCACTCTATCCATAAGCCTATTCAAAAATAGTACTGTATGTTCACTAGGTGCATATATATTTACCATTGTGTAAAGCACTCCATTTATTTTACCTATGAGAATCAAATATCTTGCCTTCTCATCAGCTTCATGATAAATATATTCAAACCGAATCCTAGAAGAAATAAAAATGGCCACACCCCTTTTTTTTGTTCTTTTAGATCTGCAGTAAATATTATAGGAAATTTTTTATATTTCCAGTACCCAGAGCCGTTTTTATTCCAATGAGTTTCTTGAACAAACCCTATATCTATTTTATTAGTATTTAACAAATCATATAGAAATGCCCTTTTCTGCGGCGTATTAAGACCCTGAGCATTTATGGTAACAAACTTAAGTTCCGTCTGTTACCCCTACATTTTTCCCCCCCCCATCGCGTCTGGGGAATTCTACCACACCCACCCTTTGCCACTCACCATTCTGTCCAATATACACACATGCAATCAATACTTTCATCCTACTTCTGTATATCCTAGATAACAGAAAGATACAACTCCGACCAAACATATGCCAGAGTGCATCTAGTACCGGTGATGTTAGAGGACAAATATACCAGTTCTCTCCGTGACATAACTCATCCCACCCAACTTATCTACCATTTCTACCTCCTCCCCTTCTTTCTCCTCCCCCTCTCTCTCTATCTCACATATTCTTCTCCCTCAATTCTTACTAAATCACAAAAAATCTATATACTCAAATAAATTAACCAGTACATCACATATTTATCACATTCCAAGATTTCCCATCATTTTATACTACTTTACTTTTATACTCAATCCCATATTGATATAATTCTTATACACCGATGTCCCGATGTGGGTCCGTCCACCGCGCCCCCCCCCCCGGCCAATACCCAGGTGTGCACAGCCACCGGGCCCACCCGGAACACCGAACCCAAATGACATCATGTTTGTATATCCTCACCCATATTCACATTCACCAAATTATATACTTTTTAAATCTAAACCTCGTGTGACATATTCTTCATCAAATTCCATATTATATAATACCAAACTTATTATCAAATCTTTAAACCCCCCTCATATTTAGACTATCTCTACTATTCAAAATCATTCCAAACCAAAAACAAACTCCCCCTTGTGAAAAAAAAAAAAAAAAAAAAAAAAGCACTATTCTCAATCATAGGGAGAAGAAGGAGAGGGGAGGATAATCCTCAGATTATTACCCCTTGATCAAACCCATTTCAACCAGTTTCGCCCTTGCTGCCTCAGGATTACTAAACACCATAGAACTTCCATCCTGAAGCACCAATAGTTTAGCTGGGAAAATCCATTTATACATAATCCTCCTTTCTCTCAACTCCTCTGTAACTCCTCTAAACATTCTCCTCTTATTTCTTGTAAAGATCGACATATCATTAAATACAGACAGTTCTTTATATTTGTCAGGCCTAGTTTTTGCTCTAAATTCCTTCAGGAACTGATCTTTAATATAGGCATTGTTAAATCGAACTATAGCGTCTCTTGATTTATCTTGAAAACGAAGATCTTTAGGTCTTGGCACTCTGTGTATCCTCTCAAAGGGAAAATTCTCTTTGGAACTAAGATTTCGCTCCAAATAATGAGAAACCAACTCAACACAAAAAGTCTCCAGTTCTTGGATTGTTCCCAGTTCTGGAATAGCCCTAATCTTAAGGTTATTCCTTCTATGACGATCCTCTATATCAGCTAACTTATTCTCCAAATTTACGCAATTATCAGTAATCTCAACATTAAATTTCTGCAAAGCTTCAACCTCAGTTTTCAGTACTTGTATCTGCTGTGCTTGAACTGAAAAATTCATTGCGACCTGAGCTAGTTCTTGCTTCACTTCCGTAATCTGTGAGTGAAGATCCAGCTTTATTCTCTCATATAAATTATCCAGAGCCGTAACAAGGATATCTTGTGTAATATTACTATAATGTTTCTTCACCCCCTCTAAGTTCTCCCCACCTGGTTGATGTTCTATATCTGGTACTTCTACATTTGGTAAAGACCTTCGAGTGGGATTTGATGTCTTAGGAGAATAAAACACATTAATAGCTCTGGAGTTAGAGGGGTGTTGTTTATCCTTATCTTTTTTAGGCCCCATTTGAACCAATACAAGCTTCCAACCTCAATGCTTCTAGCCGCCTCCAGGGAGCCAATAAACACCACTCTCCAGTATTCTTCTTAAATCAAGATATTAATCAGTTCAGTCACTACAAACCCCATCCAAATCCATCTTCCATCTTCACATTATTGCATATAGGCAAGCAATCTTTTTTTGTCAATATAGTAAGGAAATACACTTTATCTTAAAGCTTATCCTCTTGGATCGCTCCTTTAATACTTCAATATTTCTCTTAGATCAAAGGACAAACATACATTACCAAACTCTCATCTGGATCAAGCATAATTCCTTGATTTTCTCCTTTAAATGCTTTAAATCCAGAGCATAAAGCAGCTACACCTTTTAGTATAAGCTGCCAGAACCCTCCATCCTCATGCCGCTTATACAAGCTGTTCTTTCTATACACCCTTAATTGGCCAGGTGAAACAAAGGGTCTGCTGGAGGTAATCAAATATTATAAAGCTCATCAAGCATACTTCCTTGATTTTCTCCTTTAAATGCTTTAAATCCGAAGCATAAAGCAGCTACACCTTTTAGTATAAGCTGCCAGAAACCTCCATCTTCATACCGCTTATACAAGCTGTTCTTTCTGTACACCCTTAATTGGCCAGGTGGAATAAAGGATCTGTTGGAGGTAATCGGGTACAGGACAAGAGTCTTAACTCAAATTGTATGCCGTCCTTATTCGACGCCTTCACCGTCAGGGTAGTTGTTCCACACTTTCGGCGGCAGCAAGAATAAAAAAGGGAGCCTTTTCTATGGCCCACACTTCCATCCCATCTTATGCCGCTCTAGTCACCCCGCGGCTCTGTCGAGACGCCATCAGGCACGGCTCCCATGAGAGAACCGGTTCCTCCTCCCGCATCACGCAGGTACGCAGACACGCACACACGTATCCTACGTCATCACTCTCCACCAGTAAAACATATAAACTTTAACTGAATAACTGTTGTACGTTAGGAACTGTAAACATCCACACTCTTGCTCAAATGTAACAATCGCATTTTTCAGTGAATAATTTTGTATTGTTTTTGTTCACTGGTTAGTTATCTCGAAAAAGGAACTGTAAACGTCTGTGGTCTTGTGCAAATTTATCAAGTATTTTTTCAATCAGCTGTTGTTTGTTTTCATCAATTTTTGCTCGATGTATGCTCATCATGCACAAACCTGATAAGCGATCATCTGCCATTGTCGACCTCAACCAGGTTTTCACCCTTCTCATAGTGCTGAACGACCTTTCCACTGTACATGTGGTCACTGGCAATGAGAGCAATGAGAATTGCTTGCTGAACTGATGGAAACAAATCTGTTTTGTTTAGCAAATCCAAAAATCCATTGTCAAACTGTTCTTCCTTTGTTGACCATATCTCATACCACATGATTGCTTCGGCATCCAGATTTTCTAAGTTGTAGACTTCTTTGATGTTTGCAATGTGCGATTTGTATTGCTCAAGTGTCATTTTTGCCATTTGTTTTGGGTACAGTGAAAACAGACTGAAGTTTTTCTTATTTTCATTGCCAAACCGACTTTCTAATGATGCAATAATAGAGTCCATGTATGGCACATAGATGGATTGGCGATAGTATTCTTCCACTGAAGAGCTACCAAAATTAGAACGAAAAACTTGCCGGCCACATTGTCTGGGAACAGAAAGTTCGATGTACAATTTTTCTGCCATTGTTTGAACATTTGAAAATATTTCCTTAAACTGCAGTTCCGCTTTGTCTCTATGATCACGGAACACAGTCAGAAGGTCTTGCACGTGATCACAGACATGGAGAATATCAAGTTGAACAGCTTGGAGAGCCTGGCTTACAGATTCCAATCTTGAGGAGTAGGTTGCAATGATGTTCAAGCAAAAGAGGAAGCTCACTGTGCTTGAGGAACATTGCAATTGATATGCGTCCTGACGTGTTTTACCAGAGGCTGTAGTGGCCAGCAAGCTTAATTGTTGAAAAATGTCTTCAAAGTTTGAGCTAAAAATTCTAATGCTCTTATATTTCGCTGTCCACCGTGTTTCACTCAGCAATGGTACATTGGGAATAAGAGATCTTCTTTTTGGACTCTCACGGAAAAACTTGATAATGGCTTTCACTGTGCCAACACAATTCCGTATATCAGGAACAGCATTCAGGTCATTTACAACCAAATTCAATTTATGTGCAGCACAATGAGCAAAAGTAGCTTTGGGATACTTTCTCTTTATTATGGCTTGAACGCCACCTTCCTTCCCTGCCATTGTAGAACATCCATCGTATCCTTGGCCATGGAGTTTCTCTAAGTTTAATCCAAATTTGGAACATGTAGCCAGAATCATATTTGCAACTGAGATAGCATCCATGTCTTTTAAGGTTGCAAATCCAAGGAATTCTTCTTTGATGACAGCTATGGTGCTACTTGTGTCTACAAAACGTACTCCAATTGACATCTGTTCTTTCCCAGATATGTCAGCACTTTCATCAGCAATGACTGAAAAGCCATTTGACTTATTCACTAAGGAAACTAGATCTTCTCTTAATATTTCTTCACACAATGTAATCAATTCATTTTCAACACGAACTGATGTATAACGTGCGTTGACTGGCGCATTTTCCAGATGGTTCTTTAGGACCACATCTCCTGCTTCAATGCGAAATTGGTACAGACTTTTAACATTTCCAGTTGTACTTTTTTTACCACGCAAAGCTATGTCATGAGTGCCACAAAATAAGATACTGGACAGAATTGGATATAACTTTCTTCGATTTTCTTCAACTTGCTGCTTCACAGTGCTGTCTATTTGACAAACAATACTTGTTTCTGGTTTCTTTCGGATATCCAAAAAGTGAGTTGCATCCACTTGTGCATTTTTATGCCAAGATGATGAAATATGGTTGCGTGCACTTTCATGAAAGTCTTTATATTTAGTGAAAGGCATAGTTATGAATGCTCCTTGTATTCCACGACGAACAGGCTGTGGAAAAACTGTGCAATACTTGCAAATTGCACCTTTCAGTTGTGGAGAGTAGCAAAGCCATGGTGAATATTGACTTATCCACACCCAACGGAAACAGCGTGGTCCACTTGAATCCTTCTTGAAGTCATAATTTTGTGGAGGGGTATATGTATTTATTAGCAGATTGTATTTAAGATCATCTGTTAGCTTTTTTGATGAATTAAAATACAATCCGATATCATTTGAAGGACCATCAACATGGCTACATTCTGTTGGCGCTGAAATTGGACCAGCAGAACTGCTTGTGCTTGGTTCTGCGTCCTGTTCACCATGTCTGGATTCTTCTCTTGCTTCCTTATCAGATTCTACTTCATCCCATTTTCGTTTTGAAAGAAATCTGCGGATGTCCATTTCTAAAAAAAAGTGTGGATCATTACATATTCTGTATTCAATAAACTGAGTTGTAGATGAGAATCAATTTTCCTTGCATATAGTTAAATTGGTAAGAAGAGATTTGTAAAAAATTTTTGAATTCGGCCGTTTTTTTTTGGGGGGGGTTTGGAGGATCCAACTTTCGGACCAGACCTGTTCGACTCGGACGAAATTCGCCGACAGTCCCTTTAAAAAATGTCTCTCCCTTGCATTGGCAATAAGGTACTAGGCCTGCCTGCCTACACAACTGTGAGACTGGCAGTGTCACTCTGAAAACTATTAAAAAAATTTCTAACATTGTTTTATATTTTGCACAAAAACAAAGATGACTCTCCCTTGCAGTGGTAATAAGGTACTAATGCTGGCTGCCTGCCTATGCCCATACCTGGGAACTTTACCTAAGGTGCAACCCGGAGGGTAGCCGCCAGGTGAGCTCTATGACGCGATTCGCGTCATTAAAAAGGGGCGGGGCTTAATCGCGACGGGAGGGGGGGTTGTAGAACAGAAGAAAAAAAACCACAGAAAAAGAAAAAAAATACAGAAAAGCCTGGGGAAGTAGGAGAATGGGGCGGGGAGTGGGAGAAACGGGGCGGGATGGAGCACAAGTGGGTAGAGTTTCAAGGGAAACTCCCCACATCCGGCAAATTAGACTGTGCCCCGGAGACCCGGTAATACAGTGTTAAATCCGGAGTCTCCGGGGCAAAACCGGAGAGTTCCCAGCTATGCCTATGCCTAATGCTACCTGCCTGCCTATACAACAACTGGACACTCTATCTCCTGATCTCTCTGAGCTCCAACAAAGCACTAACAGGAAATGCAGGCTGTCTGGGTGTCTGTGTCATTAGTCCAACCCTCGTCATGAAACGAAGAAGCTAATTGCAATTGAGACAAGGCAGGAAAGTAGTGCATAAAACTGAGAAGCTAATTGGACTAGAGACAGCTAAAGTATGGAGGGAAAGTATCTCGGGTGGATCCACCTTCTGCTTTTCCTCCACTTTTTGTGCTTTTTCACAGGTATATAACCAGATAGCAGCAACACTTACAGGGTTAGTAAATTGTGAAAAATGTAATAATATCGGAGGGAATATCATTAAGCACACAACTGCAATCCTTAACCTCTCCCCTGCTACTCTAGCTTATTATCAGCAATTGTAATTCTACTATATAAATTCTACTAGTAGCTCCTACAACAGTATGTACTAGCTATTGCCTGGCTGTTTAAGTATGTAGAGGTATTTCTTTCTGATATTCACAGACTCTCAAGTAGCTTGAAGGTGAACTATAATAGCGGAATCCCTTACTCAACCTAATTCTGTCACTGATGTCACCATATTCTAAGGCTGCATGCTATATTATTGAATCGTCAAGTTTAGGTGAACTGTGAGTTATGAATAAACCAAATATTAAAGCGGCCTGGCCCATCGCATTTCGCTGCTTATGCGGCTTCATCAGGGGCTTATAGTCTATATGGACTATATGGCTGAGTAAGGGATTCCGCCATTATAGTTCACCTTCAATTTACTTGAGAGTCCATGAGTATCAGAAAGAAATACCTCTAAATACTTATACAGCCAGGAACTACCTAGTACACACTGTTGTAGGAGCTACCAGTAGCGTTTATATAGTAGAATTACAATTTTTGATAATAAGCGAGACCAGCAAGGAAGAGGTAAAGGATTGCAGTTGTGTGCTTAATGATATTACCTCCGATCTTACTAAGAAACCACCAGGATGGAACAATAAGTCTTGGTTACATAATTTCAAGAGACCTTTGATTATAATTGGTTAATTGATATCTATTTTAAGGTATAAAAATTAAAAAATCCAGCACAACGGTGAGATCAACAGTGAAGAGGCTAACAAATGCATGCAATGACGCATTAACTGCAAACACCTCCGTTTCTGCTTAGCAAATACCAGGCCAGATTAGCAAGTCTTGGTCAAAGAAGAACAAGTAACCTCTTACAGAAAATGGTAACTTAGTGGGTGCTTATAGCAATAAACACTAACATAAATCAGCAGTATTAAAGGGATAGTAATACTTCGTTTTAACTTTATTTTATTTTGTAGGCATTAAAAAAACATGAACAACGATATAAGTCTTATCTCTCAAACCTTTATGGTTTAAGAGATATTCACAAGCAAAGTTCCCCTCCCCGCCCCTTTTACCTAGTGTAAGCAATCTCTTCTCAGATGTGAATCTGGTTGTATGACCAGACAGATAACAGAAGGGGACAATGTTCTTTGTATAAAAACAATGAAAGCCCTTCCCCCCTTGACAAGTTTTTCAGCTTTTTCCATTATCTTAATTGAAGATTGTCCCTCTCTGCAGTCTACCTGGGCACCTCCCTTCTGATCTGGGTGAACGGGGGGGGATACTTTGCTTGTGAATATCTCTTAAACCATAAAGGTTTGAGAGATAAGACTTATATCATTCTTCATGTTTTTTAATGCCTACAAAATAAAATAAAGTTAAAACAAAGTATTACTATCCCTTTAATACAAACACTCTGAATGTATGGTGTGCAACCTGGCCAATAGTAGATATTATCTTGTCTTAAATGTGGTAAAATAGCTTTTATCAATATTAAACTGAAGACTACATTACAATATAAACACGTTTGTTAAAATATATGAAATATTGGACTGAACTAATAAAGGTGAAACTAAGATTTGGAACCCTGGTCTGTGTGTTAAATAAATAGATGTGCCAATAAAAGACCTGCAGTTACCAATAAACAAATTAATGAGTATCACCTATAAGAACAAAGGAAGTTTCTTGTCTCTGGTCGCTATCAGACTTAAGTGTAGATGTTTATGAAACTAAGTAACACATGCAAAAAAGCCTCATGTCTGGAGGAATCTAACACTATCTGAATTGTGACTGAAAGATAAAAGAGTATAAGTCACAATATATGTGCACTAGTGTCTTTATTATTATTTGACACAGGATTTAAGAACAAGGTTGAAAGCTGTCAGGCAACCTATAGTGTGCCAGGATAATATCAACACTATATCACTATTCCCTTAGGCTTACTTATTTGCATGTCTATAGCCGTCTGATAAAAAAAGAGGCTGTGATGTTTTTAACACCATGTTGGCTAACTTGTTAGCACAAATGGTTTTTTTAATCACAACTTTACTAAAAATGAGGAGCATTGTTTAAGTACTTTTTATATTTTAGTGAATAAAGGTTAAGTTTTAGGCAAACAAGAGGTCTTATAATAGTGTAGTACCGAACGGATCACTTTAAGGGTTCAAGAGGACTCGCAAATAAATTAATATTTTGACTATTTGATTTTATATTCAAATGTCCTGCATGATTCCCATTGATTTCTTTTTTGAGAAGATATGTATAGTTATGGCTTAGGTCATATTAGATCTGCGGTACATAAAAATTAATGCTAACAAATAATAAACGGACCATAACACTTTCTCTTGCATTTATTGACATGGTATGATTGTAATTAGGGGTTTACTTTTAAAAGGTTGCATGCAAAAGAGCATGCGACCAAATAACACTAACTTTGGCGCAATGATTTAAATGGCAACTTGAAAATCTTGCGCTGCATGACAGCGTGAGATTATCAGGTCGCCTACTGAAAGGTTGAATCTGGTGGATGGGAATGGAGGGTGTTCACGGTACTTTCATACTGCACCTTCATACAACCTTTTAATGCCTGGGATGCTAGGTCTACACAGCATGCAAGAGAATAGTATATCAATATCAAATATAGTTGGTACACCAACACAATGCTCCAAATCTCTGAATTACCCCCCACATAACCATAATGCCCTCACGTTGCCCCGCATCAGCTCCATATTGCCCCATCAGCTTCAACTTGCCCCCATTAGCTTCAACTTGCCCTCACATTGCCCCCATCAGCTCCAACTTGCCCCCATCAGCTTCAAGTTGCTCCAACTTGCCCCCATCAGCTTCAAGTAGCTCCAACTTGCCCCCATCAGCTCCAACCTGCCCTCACATTGCCATCATCAGCTCCAACTTGCCCCCATCAGCTCCAATTTGCCCTCACATTACCCCCATCAGCTTCAACTTGCTCCAACTTGCCCCCATCAGCTCCAACTTGCCCTCACATTACCCCCATCAGCTTCAACTTGCTCCAACTTGCCCCCATCAGCTTCAACTTGCTCCAACTTGCCCCCATCAGCTCCAGCTTGCCCTCACATTGCCCCATCAGCTTCAACTTGCTCCTATCAGCTCCAACTTGCCCTCACATTGCCCCCATTAGCTCCAACTTGCCCTCACATTGCCCCCATCAGATCCAACTTTCCCTCAAATTGCTCCATCAACTCCAACTTGCCCTCACATTGCCCCATCAGCTTCAACTTGCTCCCATCAGCTCCAACTTGCCCTCACATTGCCCTATCAGCTTCAACTTGCTCCCATCCGTTCCAACTTGCCCTCACATTGCCCCATCAGCTCCAACTTGCCCTCACATTGCCCCCATCAGCTCCAACTTGCCCTCACATTGCCCCCATCAGATCCAACTTTCCCTCAAATTGCTCCATCAACTCCAACTTGCCCTCACATTGCCCCATCAGCTTCAACTTGCTCCCATCAGCTCCAACTTGCCCTCACATTGCCCTATCAGCTTCAACTTGCTCCCATCAGTTCCAACTTGCCCTCACATTGCCCCATCAGCTCCAACTTGCCCTCACATTGCCCCCATCAGATCCAACTTTCCCTCAAATTGCTCCATCAACTCCAACTTGCCCTCACATTGCCCCATCAGCTTCAACTTGCTCCCATCAGCTCCAACTTGCCCTCACATTGCCCCATCAGCTTCAACTTGCTCCCATCAGCTCCAACTTGCCCTCACATTGCTCCATCAGCTCCAACTTGCCCTCACATTGCCCCATCAGCTCCAACTTGCCCCCATCTCCTTGCTCTCACATTGCCCCCATCAGATTCACATTGCTTCACAAGTGCCCCCCCCCCTCCCGTGCACCCAGCCTTCGATCACCTCTCCTCTCCGCGACGCCTTCACCTGCCCTCGGCGATCACCTCTCCTCTCCCCCTCCGCGACGCGACGCCCGTCACTCACAGTTGGCAGCCAATGACAGAGGGGTATCCAACTCTCCTCTGTCATTGGTTGCAGTGCAGACCGCACTGCAGCCAATGACAGAGGAGAGTTGGATACCCCTCTGTCATTGGCTGCCAACTGTGAGTGACGGGCGTCGCGTCGCGGAGGGGGAGAGGAGAGGTGATCGCCGCGGACAAACAGAAGGAGAGGTACTTGAAAGTGTGAGCTACGCTCAGGCTCATAAGTGGCATAATCCAGGGGGGGGCAAGTGCCCCCCCTTGCCCCCCCCTGCGGACGCCCATGCACAGCAGTCACTTATATTTCCTATCTACTACTTTTAGAAGCTTTTTTTCTGCTGGCATTTCTTCATAATACAGGTAATTGAACGTCTTACCATGCTTGGAAAAAGTGCTGGCAGGGGACATTTAAATCGAGGCCTTAGTTTGCCAGTGCTCTGCCTTCTTGAGTTAGACACTCTACCCTATGGTTCCTGTGTTCCACAAGGACTAAGAGAAAATGGTTTATCTGTCGGTACACAGAAATCTCCTTTTATCATTGTCCCCATGTAGTGACATTTTCTTTATTCTGATTGATGATTTCTTCTGGCTGCTCTTTTTTGTCTTAGACCAGCCTTCTTGCCTCCTCAAAAAAAACTAACTACCAGAGGCGTAGAGGAGGCCTCTGCGGTGTGGGGGGCCCCGCCAGCCTCAGGGGCCCCCAAAAAATGTTGTCCTGTTATATTGACTTGGAGACCTTGCCTTTTTGTGTCCCTTTTTATTGACTTGGAGGCCCCGCCAGTCATGGGGCCCCCCAGAAGTGAGAAGCACCGGTCAGTGCGCTGGGAGGCTTCACTTCTCACTTCTGCGTCCCAGTCCGCTTCCTGTCACTCCTCCATACTAAGTTGCGGTGGTTACCTGCAGTGCTTCTAGCTGTGGTTGGCTGGCAGTGGCACATGATGTCTCCCCTCCTCCAGACTCCAGTCGCTCTGTGGGTTTTCTGGAAAGGGGAAGGGCTGCATCTGACTGACACCATACCAAACATTTGGTGTCAGTCAGGGGCGTTGTTGGGGGGGGGGGGGAGGCTAAGAGGGCTGGAGCCCAGAGTGTTACATGGTCAGCCCCGAATCAAGACTGTGGCATACGAAACCTATAGCAAGGAACAGGGGCAGTGGTGTAGTGCCTGATTCAGGCCTCCTAGAAGGCACTGATCATAATTTATTTGGGCTCCATTATAAAGGGGTCTCCAGTGAAGCTATGTGCTCACCTGTGACCTGTGCTAGCTTGCTGTTATTTGCATGTTACTGCAGACAGGGGGCGACATGAGAGACAATAACGTGCGGATGCACGCTACCCCTAGTAATGAAGAGTAGCGCGGGCTGCTTTAAAAGTAAAGTTTCCAGTTACTTACATTTGCAGACGTGTGTAGCTGGCATTCAGCTGCCTTCACACAGCCTAAAGCCCGTCAGCCACTTAAAACTCCCAGTCACTGCTGCTTCCATGAGGTTGGGATGGGCACGTGAGTTGTTTTTTTATTTTTTTTTACAGTTACAAGTTCTCCCTGACCCTATCATCCTCTCCAGTAACTGTAATGCTTCAACCCTTTGAGTGCCAGAGAAGTATCCAACACAACGCATTGGATACTTATGTGGAGCTCAAAGGGTTAAATGCTATCTGACTGCAGCTGTACACGATGCATCCTTTTTTATTTCCAGCTGTCAGAGCACTGGTTTGTAACTTTCTCAGACGGCTGAAAAAATAAAAAGGATGCACCCCAGAGGTTCTCATTGCAGTCCCCTGCTTCTGGGACTGGTTACATGAGAACAGGGGACCACTGCAAAAGCACCTGGCTTTCCAGGAGGGTCGTAAAGTAACAGTACGTAAAGGGTTAAAATGCAGCAAGCCTGCAATTCAATTCTGCCAAGAAACGTTTTTTATTTGTTTTTGCCGATCCTAGGTCACACTGGAGTGAGCAACAGAAAAGGCTGATAAGGATTCTATCCCAGACTCCCTTTAGAACTCCTCTTTATAAGAAAAACACACAGCCCTTGCTATGTATGTGTCATCTCTATTGACACACATTGCACTGCTTCTACTGATGATCCCTATACACACAATATTATGTATTGTAACAGCAGAGGGGCAATCTGATCCCCACTATATCGGCACTAAAAGCAGTGCAAGGTCTGTCAGTAGAGATGTCTTATGGAAAGCAAGGACTGTATGTTTCCTTATGATGGAGAGTGGTAAAGGGAGTACTGGGGAGATGATCCTTATCAGCCCTGTCTGCCTGCCCTCCATGCTGCTCACACCAAACTGGACTCTAAGGGGTGAACTGATGGCTGTTTGCTGTTCTTTAACCCTGAGTGCCAGACGCATGTCCAGTCCATTGGATACCTTGCTGATATTAACCCCTTGATTTCTAGACACTGGTCTACAAAAATGTGTGATTCAGAACATTGTTATAAATTATTTTAGCAACCACAATCCCTGCCGCTGCCTTGATTTAATACTTCCATGTAACATGTTTGTAGAACAAGTAAAATCACTCACTCTTTTCCCTTCACATCTGTTACAAGTAAATATATATATATATATGTCTCTTCATGTCCTCGTGCCCACATTCACCCATGTTTCTCACTTATTCCTTTTATTTGTAGCCTTTGTCACTTGTCTCTTTCCCCTTATGCCACTTGCTCCTCTCTCACCCCCTTACCTCTCGCTTACCCCTCCCCCCTTGCCTCTCACTTACCCCTCTCCCCCCACCACTTTACAACTTGCTCCTTGCTCCCCTCTTGCCTCTCGCCCCTCTCTCTCCCCCTTACATCTCCCATTTACCTCTTCCTGTTACCGCTCAACAACTTGGAGCAGGGGTGGACATTGTGAGGCCCACCAGCAGCTGTTGAACAACAAGTACCATTGTCATCTGTAGTCAAACAACAACTGGAGGCCCTCAGGTTGCCCAGGTTTGCCTTATAGGGAAAACGGGGGAAAAAAAAAAAAAAAAATCTAAGGTGAAATTGGTTTGACAACAAACCCTTTGAATGCCAGTGGACTAAGCAATATATTGCTTTCCAATTACCTCTCTCGCACTCAAAGGTTGGGTTTATTAACAAGTCAAAATATTTTAAATGTACTACTTTGTAAAAATAAATATTATTGGGGGCTGTTGGCCACCTAAATCCAATGGATATCTCATTTGCGGTTCTCACCTAGTAACACCAGGATTTTGCTACTTGTGGCATATAATGGAGTATGACACTAGTGGTGGCATAAAAAGCTATTGCTCTAGTTGTGGCATATAACTCTGTATTGCTTTGATGGCGACATATAACTGTATTGATGTACTGGTGGCATATAACTGTATTGATCTGGTGGTGGCACATACCATAAAATCTCGTGTATAATACGCACAATTTTGCCCCCTTCACCTTATGTGAAGTGGGGGGTGCATATTAGACATAAAAAAAATTTCCACTGCTGTACTGCTTGCCTCCTCTTCTGCTTCGTAGTTCAATTTTGTTATCCTGACAGGGTCCCTGTGGGCTGCATGTTTGCATCTGCCGCCCTGCGAGGACCTCAAGGTCCCCGCAGGGCAATACCATATATATATATATATATATATATATATATATATATGTAATATGCTATATGCTTTGGATCTATGTATTCCCCTGCGAGGACCTTGAGGTCCTCGCAAGACATTACCACTGGAGAGGCAGAAGAGGTCCTGACGGCAATGCTGGAAGCGGGCGATGCAAGCATGCCTTCCGCTGGGACCCTGTCAGGATAACTAAATTGGACTACAGAGGGAGGAGAGGAGGCCATGGGTAAGCGGGGTGGAAGGAAAGCAGTGCAGCAGTGACATTTTTTTTGTTTGTTTGTACATAGGCAGTCTTGTTTTCCCCGAAAATCTTGGGTATAATGTTCAACTGCGTATTATACACAGGTGAGTATTATACCTGAGATTTTACACTAACTGTATTGCTCTGATGGTGGCACATAACTCTGTATTGTTATGATGGTGGCATAAAACCCTGTATTGCTGTGTTGGTGACATAAAACTGTATTGCTCTGGTGGTGGCATATAAGTCTGTATTACTGTGCTGGTGGCATATAACTCTGTATTGCTCTGGTGGTGGTACATAACTCTCTGTATTGATATGCTGGTGACATATAACTATATTGCTCTGGTGGTGGCATAATAACTCTGTACTGCTGTGCTGGTGGCATATAACTGTAGTGCACTTGTGGTGGGATAAAACTCTAGTACTATTTTAATTGACTATATTGACCTTAGTGAACTACAGATGAATTGTATTGTTTAAAAGCACTTCCACTAGTCCTAGGGTCCCAGTTTTTTTGTTTATTGAGCCTGATTCAGGCTCTGCATTTGTGTAATATAGGTTGTGTCAGGAATGTGTTAATGTGTAAAATAAAACTTTTCTATTTTAACTCCTTGGAGCTTTGAGAACTTCTCTAGCGCCCAAAGAGTTAATACAAACAAGTGGAATGTGTTTTATTTTGGGTTTGTTTTAGTTTGGTATCTGGATAATCCTATGGCTGCTATGGTGCCCATCCATTTGAAAAGGGCCGGATGGCAGGGGACTATGGCTGCTGTTTCCTCACTGTAGCTTCTCAGTTTGGTATGGCGCTCAGTAGCATTAAAGTCTTTGCGTGCCAGAGGGCTGAGCAATACACTGCTGTCTATATACGTGTAAAAGCATATATATGACCTGTCCTGAACATAGTGTAAATTTGTTTTAGGATGTGTGGGATATTGATTTTCTGTTGGTTTTTTTTGCTATTTGCTTAGAAAAGGTTTGGATTTCTCATCATAGAGGCTATGTAAGTAATTGTGTTGTACATCTGTACATATTTTTCATGTGTGCTAGGAACGTTTGGATAATGGTTACTCCTTATTTCTATTTGTTATTATGGGTGGGGGTTAATAGGGGTGGGGCTTAAATGGGGTGGAGTTTAATAGAGGCGGGGCTAAGGGGCCCCTTCTTCGAGTTTGCAGGGGGGCCCCTGCATTTTGTGTTACGCTTCTGATTTGGGGGTATTGTGTTGCTGCTCCATGTCCAGTCAGAGTCTGCATTTTTTTATGCCAACCGTAATCCACCAGTCAGAGGACTCAAAGAGAGATACTGTCTGCTGCCAGAAGGCAAGGTAGCTTGCAGGTTTCAAAGGTTAAGGCAAGCATAAAAAAATGAAAGGGATAGTAATGTGTATAGTAAAGTAGATCTTCGAGTCTTCTCTAGTGTAAACCTGACACATTGCACCATATACCTTATTTTGATTTAGTTCAAAGGATATTAAATGTAGAACGGTCCCCCCTCCCTCCCTCCCTCTCTGTCCACCTCCCATTGAATCTGTAATCTGGTCCCGGGACCAGACAGATGCAGCAAGAGACAAACTTCATTCAGTAAGTATAAGGAAAAACTGACCCCCTTGATGAACGAGGGCAGGATTTTCCTTTGCTTACTGAAGTTTGTCCCTCGCCTCTCTCCATCTGGACCACAGCTGGGGGAAGTGTGACGTGGTCAGAAGGGGCGGGAGGGTGATCTTTGTGCATTAATTATCTTTTGAACTACATCAAAGGAAGTTATTAAACATAGCGATATGTGTTAGGTTTACAATACAGAAGACTCGGCAGGCAATGTGTGCAGGCTGAGTTTTTGAAGCAAAACCAATTGAATTCTTCATGTACAGCTCTCATGGCTTAACCCTTTTAGTGAAAGAGTGGTGTGCAATGCATTGCGCTGATATGCATTGCACACTACTGTTGATCTGTCTTCTGTCATCTATATATATAAAAGAGAAAGGCTCATTGCATAATTTATGTATCCTCAGGAGACACACTCACCCTGGGGTGGCAGTAAGGAGGAGTTACTGCTCCCATTGGGTAATTCAATGGGGACGTGATTTTCACAGGAGTTGCAGTACTGCTACTCCTGTGAAAATCATGCAGGGAGTTGGCCCGACCCCACTCTCCAGCCCGCCCATCACTGTCCAATTAAGGAAAAAAACAGAATGGCTGCCACTTGCTCCTACACCACCCTAATACACACATGCTCCACTCACACAACACCAAACAAACACACACACAACATCAAACAAACACCCGAAACACACACAGCACCAAACACAGCATCAAAGACACACACAGCAGCAAACACACACACACACACACACACAGCACCAAACACACACACCACCAAACACAGCATCAAACACACACACACACACCATCAAACACACACAGCATCAAACACACACAGCATCAAACACACAGTGCCATAAAGGTATCCCACACATTGCAACCCAATGCATGGGATTCCTTTCTGGCAATCAAAGGGTTAACGCTATAACTGTGTTTCTGCTTCCCTACTGACACACTGCTGCACTCCTACTAATGACTACAGGTTTACACTACACAGTGTGATCTCCTTCAACAAAATAACAGCCAAATAACTCTCACTTCACTTGATTTCCCTCCCTACAAATTTTCCTACCTGCACAGAGCCATGTCTGCTGGTTGCCTAGCAACCACCAGACCTCCTCCACTATACAGGAAGCTGTGAGGAACCAAAACCTCTTTTTGCTGCTGAGAGAAATACCCTGACCTGCTCTGTGTGTCATCACATAGGACTCAAGACCACTGTTGCTGTATGTATGTCTTACACTATGGGCACACTGTGTAAGTCTCAGTATGGAATGTGTATATGTGTGTCACTATGGGTTGTGTATGTGTGTCTCAGTATGGAATATGTGTGTGTGTGTGTGTGTGTGTGTGTGTTTCACTATGAGATATGTATGTGTCTCAGTGTGGAATGTGTGTGTGTGTGTGTGTCTCAGTATGGAATATGTGTGTGTGTGTGTGTGTCTCTTACTATGAGATCTGTATGCGTGTCTCAGTATGGAATATGTGTGTGTCTCACTATGAGATCTGTATTTGTGTCTCAGTATGGAATATGTGTGTGTCTCACTTTGAGATCTGTATGTGTGCACGTCTCACTATGAGATCTGTATGTGTGTGTGTGTGAGTCTCACTATGACATCTGTATTTGTGTCTTAGTATGGAATGTGTGTGTGTGTCTCACTATGAGATCTGTATGTGTGCTATGAGTGTGTGTGTTACTATGAGATCTGTATGTGTATCTAAGTGCGGAATGTGTATCTGTCTCTCCCTATGAGATCTGTATGTGTGTCTCGGTATGGAATATGTGTGTGCGTGTGTCTCACTATGTGATCTGTATGTGTGTCTCAGTATGGAATGTGTGTGTTTCAGTATGGAATATGTGTGTGTCTCACTATGAGATCTGTATTTGTGTCTCAGTATGGAATGTGTGTTTATGTCTCACTATGAGATCTGTATGTGTGCGCATGTCTCACTATGAGATCTGTATATGTGTGTGTGTGTGTGTGTGTGTGTGTCTCACTATGAGATCTGTATGTGTGTGTGTCTCACTATGACATCTGTATGTGTGTCTCAGTATGGATGTGTGTGTGTGTGTGTGTATCTCACTATGACATCTGTATGTGTGTGTTATGTGTGTATTTCACTATGAGATCTGTATGTGTATCTAAGTATTGAATGTGTATGTGTGTGTCTCACTATGAGATCTGTATGTGTGTCTCAGTATGGATTGTGTGTATCTCACTATGGGATATGTGTGTCTCACTACGGCGTGTGTCTGTCTCACTATGGGATATGTGTGTGTGTGTGTATCACTATGCCATGTGTATGGGTGTGTGTCTCTGCATGGGATGTGTATCTCTCTGTCTCACTATAGGGTGTGTGTGTGTGTGTGTGTGTGTCTCTCACTATGATATGTGTGTGTGTGTGTGTGTGTGTGTGTGTGTATGGGATGTGTAAATGTGTGTGTCTCACTATGGCATGTGTGTGTGTGTGTCTCTGTATGGGATGTGTGTCTGTGTGTATCTCAGTATGGGATGTGTATGCCTCTGTATGGGATGTGTATGTGTGTGTGTGTCTCTCACTATGGGATGTGCATGTGTGTGTTTCTGTATGGGATGTGTGTGTGTGTGTGTGTGTGTGTCTCTCACTATGGGATGTGAATGTGTGTGTATCTGTATTGGATGTGTATATGTGTGTGTGTCTCACTATGACATGTGTGTCTCTGTATGGGATGTGTATGTGTCTTGCTATGGTATGTGTATGTGTCTCTTTATGGGATGTGTATGTGTGTGTGTCTCACTATGGCATGTGTATGAGTGTGTGTCTATGCATGGGATGTGTATATGTGTGTCTCACCATGACATGTGTGTTTCTCTGTATGGATGTGTGTGTGTCACTATGGTATGTGTTTGTGTCTCTCTGTATGGGATGTGTGTGTCTCTGTATGGGATGTGTATATGTGCCTGTCTCAATATGGGATGTGTATGTGTGTGTCTCTGTGCGGGGTGTGTATTTGTGTGTGTCTCACTATGGAATGCATATGTGTGTGTCACTGTATGGGATGTGTATGTGTCTGTCTCACTATGGGATGTGTAAGTGTGTGTGTGTGGAGGCAATTATATTGTGTATGGTAATAAATTTCATGTTGCCCCTTATCCTTACCTAATAAGCTATCAAAATTCCATTGTTTCAAGCAGTAGAGCGTTGCCATGTTGCTTATGTTGTGCGTGAGAGACAGCGCTCTTTCAAGGCTTGTCTGTCAATCTACTTTTTAGCTCCGTCCCCTTTCAGTGGAGGGACATGAGATCTGTATGTGTGCGCATGTCTCACTATGAGATCTGTATATGTGTGTGTGTGTGTGTGTGTCTCACTATGAGATCTGTATGTGTGTGTGTCTCACTATGACATCTGTATGTGTGTCTCAGTATGGATGTGTGTGTGTGTGTGTGTATCTCACTATGACATCTGTATGTGTGTGTTATGTGTGTATTTCACTATGAGATCTGTATGTGTATCTAAGTATTGAATGTGTATGTGTGTGTCTCACTATGAGATCTGTATGTGTGTCTCAGTATGGATTGTGTGTATCTCACTGTGGGATATGTGTGTCTCACTACGGCGTGTGTCTGTCTCACTATGGGATATGTGTGTGTGTGTGCGTATCACTATGCCATGTGTATGGGTGTGTGTCTCTGCATGGGATGTGTATCTCTCTGTCTCACTATAGGGTGTGTGTGTGTGTGTGTGTGTGTCTCTCACTATGATATGTGTGTGTGTGTGTATGGGATGTGTAAATGTGTGTGTCTCACTATGGCATGTGTGTGTGTGTGTCTCTGTATGGGATGTGTGTCTGTGTGTATCTCAGTATGGGATGTGTATGCCTCTGTATGGGATGTGTATGTGTGTGTGTGTCTCTCACTATGGGATGTGCATGTGTGTGTTTCTGTATGGGATGTGTGTGTGTGTGTGTGTGTGTGTGTCTCTCACTATGGGATGTGAATGTGTGTGTATCTGTATTGGATGTGTATATGTGTGTGTGTCTCACTATGACATGTGTGTCTCTGTATGGGATGTGTATGTGTCTTGCTATGGTATGTGTATGTGTCTCTTTATGGGATGTGTATGTGTGTGTGTCTCACTATGGCATGTGTATGAGTGTGTGTCTATGCATGGGATGTGTATATGTGTGTCTCACCATGACATGTGTGTTTCTCTGTATGGATGTGTGTGTGTCACTATGGTATGTGTTTGTGTCTCTCTGTATGGGATGTGTGTGTCTCTGTATGGGATGTGTATATGTGCCTGTCTCAATATGGGATGTGTATGTGTGTGTCTCTGTGCGGGGTGTGTATTTGTGTGTGTCTCACTATGGAATGCATATGTGTGTGTCACTGTATGGGATGTGTATGTGTCTGTCTCACTATGGGATGTGTAAGTGTGTGTGTGTGGAGGCAATTATATTGTGTATGGTAATAAATTTCATGTTGCCCCTTATCCTTACCTAATAAGCTATCAAAATTCCATTGTTTCAAGCAGTAGAGCGTTGCCATGTTGCTTATGTTGTGCGTGAGAGACAGCGCTCTTTCAAGGCTTGTCTGTCAATCTACTTTTTAGCTCCGTCCCCTTTCAGTGGAGGGACATGAGGGAGAGACGCAAGCCCTGAGGAGGGTGTCAGCAATAATCTCTTCAGCAAGCGTATTGTCGGTCACTGTGAAGAGAAGGCGCCACAGGCTACTATGGAATGGGAAACTCTTCCTTTAAAAAGTTTTTTTTTTTTTTTTTTTTTTTAAATAAGGCCAGATCAATGGTCTACAGAGGATAAAAACACATTAGGAAAACGTTTTTATAAGGTGAAAGATCCCCTTTAAAATAACACCTAGCACTCGCAGGTTAAACTTCCACCCAGTAGGCAAATGTCAACGTTGTCTTTTTTCTCAAAGATATAACCATTTGCGTACCAGAGGGGTATACAACCTATTGTGAATTCTCAGAAAATAAAATGGGCCACTTTTCTGTGTTTGGCAGAGGGCTGAGCAATACACTGTTGACCATTGCATTGCTTGCTCCTCTGGCACTCATGAGATTAAGTGTATATGACCCCATGTTCATGTGATGTTGTTCCTTTAACTCCTTGAGTGCTGCAAATATCTTAAACGGTTTGGATACTACAGTCTAATTAAGACAGAGTATGAGACAGAACATAATTAACCCTTTGAGTGCGAAAGGGGTACGCAACGCATTGCCTTGCAATACGTTGCGTACCCCTCTGGCACTCAAAGGGTTAACACAAGTCTGTGGATACTAAAAGGTTTCATGTTTCTTGTAATGTTCTGCAATGTGGGAGAGAGACAGAGATAGATAGATGTATGAATATAGAGAGAGAGAGACACAGAGAGAGACAGTACACAGTGAAACAGAGGGAGGAAGAGAAAGAGAGCGACAGAAAGAGATAGCTAGACAGTAAGACAGATAGATAGTAAGGCAGAGAGGGAGAGAAAGAGAGGAAGGGAGAGAAAGAGAGAGAGACAGAGATAGATATATTTATAGAGGGAGTGAGAGAGAGGGAGACAGGGAGAGAGTCAGAAAGAGAGAGAAAGTTGCTAGACTGAGGCTGTAAATCTGGGACAAACTAAATGGAATTAAGGAGAGAAAAATTTCCCTAATTACATTTGATCAAAATGGAGCTTTAACCCCTAGAATGATAAAGACTGGCAGTTCATGTGGCAGGAGGCACTTAAACACAATAGCACTTACTCCTTCTGTATCAAACCTACCTTCCTCTAGACTGTAAGCTCTCACCAGCAGGGGGCCCTCTGATCCTCCTGTTCTCCACATCTGATTGTACTATTTAATATCTCTGTACGTCTATTCCCAATTGTACAGCGAATTAGTTGGCGCTATATAAATAAAGAATAATAATAATAATAAAGAGGCTTCCAAAGCACCCCTCTGTTCATTAAAATGTTAAACCTTTGAGTGCCAGAGGGGTACGCAACGCATTGCTTTGCAATGCGTTGTGTACCCCCTGGCACTCAAAGAGTTAAGTAGGTTTATACATTCTACTTGCTTTAAGGCATAGAAATGTTTCTAAATAACTTAAGCTTTCATCACTCATCAACATTTTTCTACCACACAGAGCTTTATTCTACAATGTCTAGTTCATATGTCATTAAATTATAAAGTTTCCCTCTCTCATGGGTGTCCGCAAGAGGGAGCGCTTGACCCCCCCCCGGGAACAGAACAAGTCAGAATAAGGCAGGAGAGTGGGACAGTATGGTGGTCGGGTGGGAGATCAATAATTGGGGGGGCATCAGAAGGTGTCCTCATGTCCCCCCACGAGGTCTGCAATAAATAAAATAATTTTTAAAAAAATTAACCCTATTAGTGCTGCGGGGACGTCCAGCGCATTGCTTTGCAATGCACTGGAGATCCCTTTGGCACTCACAGGGTCAATTGTGTTGGGGGACATTTTTTTTAAACAAAGACTTCATTTGGGGGGTCAGGAGAGATCCTGATGACCCCCAATGAGGTCTATAAAAAAAAAATAGAAAAATTAACCCTGTGTGTTCCACGGGGGTGGTCCAATGCAGACCCCCCTCCTTTGGCACACACAGGACTTTGGTTTGGATTTCTTTTTATTCATAGCTTGTTGGGGGGCCCTGATGTCCCCCAACAAGCTATGAATAAAAAATAGTAAAAAAAAAAAAAAATAACCCTCTGTGTGACACAGGGAGTCCAATGCATTGCTTTGCAATGCAATGGACACGCCTGTGGAAGACAAAGACCCCCAACAAGGTGTAAAAAAAAAAAAAATAGGAAAACAATGTGTGCCCCACAAGGGGGCCCAACGCAGTGCTTTGCAATGCGTTGAACCCCCCCCTGTGGCACACACATTTATTTTTTTATTCTGCCCTTGTTGGGGGGTCATCAGAAGAAAACTTGATCCCCCAACAAGGTATGAATAACAAATATTAAAAAAAAAAAAAACCCTCTGTGTACTTTATTTAGACCTCATTGGGGGACATCAGGGGTCCTGAAGCCCCTGAACAAGGTGTAAAAAAAAAAAAATAATAGGAAAACAATGCGTGCCCCACAGGGGTATCCAACGCAGTGCTTTGCAATGCGTTGGACCCCCCTGTGGCACACACATTTATTTATTTTTTATTCTGCCCTTGTTGGGGGGTCACCAGAAGTAGACCTGATCCCCCAGCAAGGTATGAATAACAAATAATAAAAGAAAAAACAATTAACCCTTTGTGTGCCACAGTCCAGTGCATTGCATTATATACACCCGCGTGGCGGAGAAAAGGATATTTCTTTTTTTTCCCTCATTATTTTTTATTCAGATCTCATTGTGGGGCATCAGTTCTAATGCCCTCCAATGAGTTCTACACAAAAATATATTTTTTGGGGAAAAATACAAAAAACCTGTATGTGTTACAGGTGGGTCCAACACAATTGGTTTGCAATGCGCTGGACCCCCTGTGGCACACACATTTTTTTCCCATTATTTTTTATTCAGACATCGTTGGGGGGCATGAGAAGTGGTACTGATGCCCTCCCCAATGAGGTATGAATAAAAAAATTATAGATAAAAAAAAATTAACTCTTTGTGTGCATCAGGGTGTCCAGTGCATTGCAATGCATTGGACACCCCTGTGGCATGCACACAAAATGCCTCCAACCCCCCCCCCCACACCACCACCACATACCCTACCCACCAGCCCAGTTCCACACCCTACTGCCAGTCCCATTCCCCCAGTCTCCCCCCAGCCTGATTCCAGTGCCTACTGGTAGACCCAAGTGGCAGTACGCACTGGATTCAGGCTGGGAATCAAACAGTGTGTGAGGGGACTTACCAGGCCCGGACTAGCCATCGGGCATACCGGGCATTTTCCCCGGTGGGCCGGTCCGGGCAGTGCCGGCCCATACATGCCCTCAGCATTAATTTAAACTTTTCCCAAGTCAGTGGCATAGCGGGGGAGCAGTGAGCACACAAACATACTGGCCAGCCCTGCAGCCCAAGACTTTGACAGCAGCCGGTACCATGTCATGTGACACGCAGCTACACAGACATGATGCATGCTGGGGTTTGGTTTCATCTATCTGGATGCCACTTTTAAACTTGCACTGTCCTCAGAACAAGTTTGAAAAGTGGCGCCCAGAAAGATGAAGAAACCCCAGCATACACCACGTCTGTGTCGCGCGTGCCACATGGTTCCGGCTGCTGTCAATGCAGACTCAAGAGGACTTCACAAGTGACCAGCTCCCTTCATCTTCACATAAAAAGGTAAGGGGAGGGGAAATGAGGCACTGGGGGAATGAGGCAAAAGAGGAGTAAAGACTAGATGGGGAGAGAAAGAAAAGGGAGAGACTATGTGATAAAGGGGAGAGACTGTGTGATAAAGGGGAGAGACTGTGTGAAAAGGGGAGAAAAAGAAAAGGGGAGAGACTGAGTGAAAAGGGGAGAGAAAGAAAAGGGGAGAGACTATGTGAAAAGGGGAGAGAGAAAAGGGGAGAGACTGTGTGAAAAGGGGGAGAGACTGAGTGAAAAGGGGAAAGAAAGAAAAGGGGAGAGACTATGTGATAAAGGTGAGAGACTGTGTGAAAAGGGAGAAGACTGAGTGAAAAAGGGGAGAGACTGTGTGAAAAGGGGAGAAGACTGAGTGAAAAAGGGGAGAGACTGTGTGAAAAGGGGAGAAGACTGAGTGAAAAGGGGAGAAGACTGTGTGAAAAGGGGAGAAGACTGAGTGAAAAAGGGGAGAGACTGTGTGAAAAGGGGAGAAGACTGAGTGAAAAGGGGAGAAGACTGTGTGAAAAGGGGAGGAGACTGAGTGAAAAAGGGGAGAGACTGAGTGAAAAAGGGGAGAAGACTGAATGAAAAAGGGGAGAAGACTGAATGAAAAGGGGAGAAGACTGAATGAAAAGGGGAGAAGACTGAGTGAAAAGGGGAGAAGACTGAGTGAAAAGGGGAGAAGACTGTGTGAAAAGGGGAGAAGACTGAGTGAAAAAGGGGAGAGACTGTGTGAAAAGGGGAGAAGACTGAGTGAAAAGGGGAGAAGACTGTGTGAAAAGGGGAGGAGACTGAGTGAAAAAGGGGAGAGACTGAGTGAAAAAGGGGAGAAGACTGAATGAAAAAGGGGAGAAGACTGAATGAAAAGGGGAGAAGACTGAATGAAAAGGGGAGAAGACTGAGTGAAAAGGGGAGAAGACTGAATGAAAAGGGGAGAAGACTGAGTGAAAAGGGGAGAGACTGAGTGTAAAAGGGGAGAGACTGAGTGAAAAGGGGGAGAAGACTGAGTGAAAAGGGGAGGAGACTGAGTGTAAAAGGGGAGAGACTGAGTGAAAAAGGGGAGAAGACTGAATGAAAAAGGGGAGAAGACTGAATGAAAAGGGGAGAAGACTGAATGAAAAGGGGAGAAGACTGAGTGAAAAGGGGAGAAGACTGTGTGAAAAGGGGAGAAGACTGAGTGAAAAGGGGAGAAGACTGAGTGAAAAGGGGAGAAGACTGTGTGAAAAGGGGAGAAGACTGAGTGAAAAAGGGGAGAGACTGTGTGAAAAGGGGAGAAGACTGTGTGAAAAGGGAGAAGACTGAGTGAAAAGGGGAGAAGACTGTGTGAAAAGGGGAGGAGACTGAGTGAAAAAGGGGAGAGACTGTGTGAAAAAGGGGAGAAGACTGAGTGAAAAAGGGGAGAAGACTGAATGAAAAGGGGAGAAGACTGAGTGAAAAGGGGAGAAGACTGAGTGAAAAGGGGAGAAGACTGAGTGAAAAGGGGAGAAGACTGAGTGAAAAGGGAGAAGACTGAATGAAAAGGGGAGAAGACTGAGTGAAAAGGGGAGAAGACTGAGTGAAAAGGGAGGAGACTGAGTGAAAAGGGGAGAACACTGAGTGAAAAGGGGAGAACACTGAGTGAAAAGGGGAGAAGACTGAGTGAAAAAGGGGAGAAGACTGAGTGAAAAGGGGGAAGACTGAGTGAAAAGGGAGAAGACTGAGTGAAAAGGGGAGAGACTGTGTGAAAAAGGGGAGAAGACTGAGTGAAAAGGGGGAGAGACTGTGTGAAAAAGGGGAGAAGACTGAGTGAAAAAGGGGAGAAGACTGAGTGAAAAAGGGGAGAAGACTGAGTGAAAAGGGGGAGAGACTGTGTGAAAAAGGGGAGAAGACTGAGTGAAAAAGGGGAGAAGACTGAGTGAAAAAGGGGAGAGACTGTGTGAAAAAGGGGAGAGACTGAGTGAAAAGGGGGAAGACTGAGTGAAAAGGGGGAGAGACTGTGTGAAAAAGGGGAGAGACTGAGTGAAAAGGGGGAAGACTGAGTGAAAAAGGGGAGAGACTGAGTGAAAAAGGGGGAAACTGAGTGAAAAGGGAAGAAAGTATAAAGGGAGGACAAGACCAGGGGGGGATTGTGGTCAGATACGTTTTTTGTGTAAGAGAGCTACATAAGGGGCAATTCAAAAAGCCAGAGAGTAAACCACCTGCTTTATAGGGGACAAATCAGAATTTCCAGATGATTTAACCCTTTGAATGCCTTGCAAAGGGTTAAATGGGGCTTTTAATATATATATATAAAAATAACGAACGCCTGCCGCCGCCCCCCCCCCCATGGGCTGCTCAAAAAATAAAAATGGGCTGCTCAGCCTTAAATGCCCGGGCCTATTTTTTGTCCCAGTCCGGGCCTGGGACTTACAGTGCGCACTGGTAACCACAAATCCCCCACATGCACTTACCTCCACACTATCACCACCGTCGCACTTGCTCACTGCCCACTGGTAGATATACCCACTTACATAGCCTGACCCCTCGTCCCTTCCCCGACCTGGTTTCACTGGCAGACACACTGACTGACCACTGGTAACAATAGAATCACACATACACTGTTTGCTTTCCCATCCTTGTTCCACCAGTAGCCACGCTCCTGTCACCCAATATGGTATGTCAACCCACAGCAGTGGGGTACCATTTTTTGTAGGCTGGTAGGAAATCCTCCTAGGAAATCCCATGGTGTTGAACCATTTCCGTATCTTTGAAGTGACTGATTTGTAAGAAAACATTTTTTTTTCTGTAGCACCATATTCTAGAAATAGTTGTTCACTCTAACTTAGGGGTAGAAAGGCAAGTGACACCTCATAGATGCGGCAGGTTATCTTCTTTCCAAAATGTCATGGTTTCTGTACCTTTCCTTCACTTCTGTAGTTGATATAACCATTTTTGTATAGGCAAGTATTATTTGAGAAAATATTAGAAAAATCAGAGGTTGTGGTAGGTGTCATTTTGCACTTCTAGCACCCCCTAAGATAGATCAACTCTTACCAATGGGGTGTTTTTTGACTCCTAAGAGCACTAGCTAACGAATGCAATTGAAAATTCCATGGTTTTCACAGAGCTCCATACATTTCAAGGGGCAGAAATGTAAAAAAATTCAATTTATTTCCTATATCGCCTCCTTCTGGAAACATTTATGCACACCAGTATTGGGGTAAGAAGGCAAGTGACCCCTCATTAGATGCGGAAGGTTGTCTTCTTTCCACAATGGTAAGGTTTATCTACCTTTTCTTCACTTCTGAAGGTGTTATAGACATTTTCGTACAGGCAAGTCAGGTTTCAGAAAATGTTAGAACCATCAGAGGTTGTAGTAGGTGTAGTTTTCTGCTTCTGGCACCAACTAAGGTAGGTCAACTCATACCAATGGGGTGTCGTTTGACTCCTAAGAGCACTAGCTAACGAATGCAGTTGAAAATTCCATGGTTTTCACAGAGTTCCATACATTTGAAGGGGCAGAAATGTAAGAAAATGCCTTTTTTTCATTAGCGCCACCTCCTGGAAGCATTTGTGCACACCAGCCTTTGGGTAAGAAAGCAAGTGACCCCACATTAGATGCGGCAGGTTGTTTTCTTTCCAAAATGGCATTGTTTCTCTACCTTTCCTGCATATCTATTATGGTTATAACCACGTTAGTGCAAGCAGATAATTTCAAAAACAAAAGTGTCAGGTTTACGTACGTGTTCCTAGCACCCACATATTGTATGCTAACCCACACAAATGGGCTACCATTTTTCTCATGTTGGTAGCAGATACTGAATACAGCAGGAAATGTTATGGTTTTCAAAGATTTTAGTATCTTTGAAGTGGTGGAAATGTAAAAAAACATGCATTTATTCCCATAGCGCCACCTTTTGGAAATATTTGTGCACTTCAGCCCAGGGGGTAGAAAGGCAAGTGACCCCTCATTCGATGCGGGAGAATGTCTACTTTCCAAAATGGTATACCTTTTATACCTTTCCGTCATGTCTCTAACAGTTATAAACCTTTTAGTACAAGCAGCCATTTTCGAGGAAGCAAACAGGTAGGTGTAGTTATGTGCTTCTGGCAAGCCTAAGATAGGTTGACTCATTCCAATGGGGTGTCATTTTTCTCCTAAGAGCACTAGCTAATGAATACAGTTGGAAATGCCATGGTTTTCACAGATTTCATTACAGATGAAAAGGCAGAAATATAAGAAAATGCCATTTTTTTCTTTAGTGCCACCTTCTGGAAGCATTTGGGCACAACAGGCCTGGGGTAAGAAGGCAATTCACCCCTCATTAGATGCGACAGGTTGTCTTCTTTCCAAAATGGTATGGTTTGTGTAGCTTTTCTTCATATCTGTAGTTGTTATAACCATTTTTGTACAGACAAGTAATGTTTGAGAAAATGTTAGAAAATTTAGAGGTTGTAGTAGGTGTACTTTTGCACTTGTAGCGCCCCCTGAGGTAGGTGAACTCATACCAATAGGGTGTCATTTTTTTTACTAAGAGCACTAGCTAATGAATACAGTTGGAAATACCATGGTTTGCACAAATTTCAGTACATTTGAAGGGGCGGAAATGTAAGAAAATGTCTTTTTTTTCATTAGTGCCACCTTCTGAAGGCATTTGTACACTCCAGGCTTGGGGTAAGAAGGCAGTTCACCCCTCATTAAATGTAACATGTTGTCTTCTTTCCAAAATGGTATGGTTTGTGTACCTTTTCTTCACTTCTGTAGTTGTTATAACCATTTTTGTACAGACAAGTAATGTTTGAGAAAATGTTAGAAAATGTAGAGGTTGTAGTAGGTGTAGTTTTGCACTTGTAGCGCCCCCTAAGGTAGGTGAACTCATACCAATGGGGTGTCATTTTTTTCCTAAGAGCACTAGCTAATGAAAACAGTTGGAAATACCATGGTTTGCACAAATTTCAGTACATTTGAAGGGGCAGAAATGTAAGAAAATGCCTTTTTTTTTCATTAGCGCCACCTTCTGGAGGCATTTGTACACTCCAGGCTTGGGGTAAGAAGGCAGTTCATCCCTCATTAAATGTAACATGTTGACTTCTTTCCAAAATGGTATGGTTTGTGTAGCTTTTCTTCACTTCTGTAGTTGTTATAACCATTTTTGTACAGACAAGTATGTTTAAGAAAATGTTAGAAAATTTAGAGGTTGTAGTAGGTGTAGTTTTGCACTTGTAGCGCCCCCTATGGTAGGTGAACTCATACCAATGGGGTGTCATTTTTTTCATAAGAGCACTAGCTAATGAATACAGTTGGAAATTCCATAGTTTTCACAGATTTCAGTACATTTTAAGGGGCAGAAATGTAGGAAAATACAATTTTTTTCCTTTAGTGCCACCTTCTGGAAGCATTTGGGCACAACAGGCTTGGGGTAAGAAGGCAAGTTACCCCTCATTAGATGTGGCAGGTTGTCTACTTTTCAGAAATATAAAGTTTTATATAGTTATTCCGCTGTTTTAGGGTAGTTTTACCATAAAAACCCTAGAATGCGCATATTAGTTTATAAAGTTGAAAATGTCATTTTGCGATGCTGGTGATTAGGGCTCTGCACTAGCCATGGATGTAGGTAAAACTATACAAATTTAGTATTTTTTTACTCGGGGGACTCGGGGCTTTTTCAAATAACTGAAACTTTTTCAATCGAGGTAAATGTTTTTGATACATAGTATGTGATTTTAGCAAAATAAGTAAATTTTCACTTTTTTTGTCATTATGACATCATAGCTTTTTGCATGATGTAAAATTCTCTTCATCTAAGGTATCACGAGAAAGCTCAATTCGTTCTGAAAAAAACAATATATAGTTTTCTATATGTAACTAAAAATCCCCAGAGTAAATCAAGCCTAAACGGAAGGATAGCAAAAACGCTGAAAAAGTGTCTGGCCTGCAGGGTACAGGAAATGGCCCAAGCCTCTGGCACTGAAGGGGTTAAAACTGCATTTAATTGAATAGAAAAGTTTATTTGTCCCCAGTGGTGCTGCTGGATTGATCCAGATTTCTTTGAGTTTTTCTTTTTTATACATGAGGCCCAGAGGTATACATAACTGCAATGCACACAGCACCCCCTCACACTCAGCAGATGGAGGGCATGAGAACTTGGACCTCTTAGATCTCAGGGTCACTCTTCCTCCGGATATCAGGCAGGACCTACTCTGGTGGCTGGACAGGTCCACCCTTTAGTAGTGGAAACCTTTTGTGATCCAGGATCAGATCTATGTGATGACAGATGCCAGTCTAAGGAGCTGGGGACCTCTCTTGGGTCACCTGGGTTTCCAGGGCAGGTGGACCTTGGAAGAGTCCCTTCAATTCATCAGTGTTCTGGAACTGGCGATTCGGAACTCTCTGGTTTACTGGACACTACAGTTGAGGGGTTGTCCAGTTTGTGTTCAGTTGGACAATGACATGGCTGCAGCTTACCTCAACAAGCAAGGAGGCACAAAAAGCTCTCACGCTTGGTCAGATGTCAAGTCTATCTTGGCCTGGGCAGAATATCATGGTCCAGCCATTTCCTCCATGCAAATTCCAGGGGTAGGCAACATCCTCCTGGCTGACTTTCTCAGCTGTCAATAGGTGATCCCCGGAGAGTGGGAGCTCCAGCAAGATGTTTTCAAACTGTTGGTGCAGTGGTGGGGTCTTCCTCAGATAGAACTGTTAGCCTCCAGGGACAAAAGGAAAGTTCAGATATTTTGTTCCCATTGAGGGGATCCTTTGCCCTTTGTTGTGGACTCTTCCTGCACATCACATTCTGTAGAGGGAGAACATTTCCTGTACATCACATTCTGCAGAGGGAGGACACTTCCTGTACCTCACACTTTGTAGAGGAAGGACACTTCCTATACCTCACACTCAGTACAGGGAGGGCACTTCCTGTACCTCACACTTTGTAGAGGGAGGACATTACCTGTACCTCATGCTCAGTAGAGGGAGGACACTTCTTGTACCTCACATTCAGTAGAGGGAGAATACTTCCTGTACCTCACAATCTATAGAGGCAAAGAACATGTTGTACAGCTCTGTGTTGCATGCATTCCATTTACTTAGCTACCTCACATTCAGTGCATTGGGTCCAATTGTATATAGTTGTATATCAACAGGTTCTGATTATTGTTTTGTGTCCACCCCAGGTGATCTGGATTAATTTCGAGACCAAGATTCGGAACCAATGAATGGAAATGGCTACACAACTGCTCATGAGTCCATTGAAGGTAAGAGTCATCTAGACAGTACAGCTTTCTCTTCTCCACTACAACCTTATACTGTAGGATATAAAGTACTGGGCCTTATGAATAAACCTAAAGTTGGACAATTTTGGGGGAAACCTAATGGAACACATGGGACAAATAAAAATTCCAAAAGATACCATTCATTTAAACAGCGCTTTTAAAGGGATAGTAATACCTCAATATAATTACATTTAATAATGTACCTAGTAAAAAATGAATTAATTGCTACATGTCCGATCTCTCAAACCTTTATGGTTTGAGAGATATCAGCTTACAAAGTTCTCCCTTCCTTCCCCTTCCACTGACGACAGCTTTCTATCTTAATAGAGGGAGATCCTGGTGCGCAGACCATACTGCGGCTCTTCAGCAGAGCCGCAATCGCTCTCTTTAGAAGGAAATACTTCATTTGAACGGTCTACAACATGTGCCTGGCTTGCAAGCACACTCTGTAGCCATTCAAATGAAGTATTTATTTCCAAACAGCGGGATTGTGGCTCTGCTGAAGAGCTGCAGGACGGTCTGCAGACCGGGATCTCTATCTATAGGATAGAAAGCTGACGTCAGTGCAAGGGGAAGGAAGGGAGAACTTGGTAAGATGATTTCTTTCAAATCATAAAGGTTTGAGAGATCGGACATGTAGCAATTAATTCATTTTTTACTAGGTACATTATTAGATGTAATTATATTAAGGTATTACTATCCCTTTAACCACTTGAATGCTAGATCGGCCTTCCATGCTTTACTCCACAATAGTTTGGAGACCTGTAGTCGATTAAAACTCCATTTAATTGACTAGAAAAGTTTATTTGTCCCCAATGGTGCTGCTGGATTGATCCAGATTTCTTTGAGTTCTTCTTTTTTATACATAAGGTCCAGAGGTATACATAACTGCAATGCACACAGCACCCCTGTACCTGTACTTCACATTCAGTAGAGGGAGGCAACATCCTGTACCTCACAATAAGTAGAGATAGGGAACACCCTGTATCTCACACTCAGTAGAGGGAGGGAACATCCTATACCTCACACTCAGTAGAGGGAGTGTATATTCTGTACCTCACACTTAGTAGAGGGAGGGCGCATCCTGTCTGACATTCAGTAGATGGAGGGCATATCCTGTACCTCACACTTAGAATTCCATTTATTATCTACCTCATACTCAGTACATTGGGTACAGTTATATATAACTGTATATAAGCAGGTTCTGATTAATGTTTTGTGTGTCCTGTACCTCACACTAAGTAGAGAGAGGGAACATCCTGTATTTTTCTCTCAGTAGAGGGAGGGAACATCCTATACCTCACACTCAGTAGAGGGAGTGTATATTCTGTACCTCACACTTAGTAGAGGGAGGGAGCATCCTGTACCTGACATTCAGTAGATGGAGGGCATATCCTGTACCTCACACTAAGTAGAGAGAGGGAAGATCCTGTATCTCACACTGAGTAAAGGGAGGGAACATCCTATACCTCACACTCAGTAGAGGGAGGGTATATTCTGTACCTCACATTAGTAGAGGGAGGGAACATTCTGTACCTGACATTCAGTAGATGGAGGGCATATCCTGTACCTCACACTTAGCATTCCATTTACTTATCTACCTCATACTCAGTACATTGGTTCCAGTTATATATAATTGTATATAAGCAGGTTCTGATTAATGTTTTGTGTGTCCTCCCCAGGTGATCTGGAAGAGGTTGTAGTTCATTGTACAACAGATGTTAGCACCAAGCGGAGCAGTTCTGAGTCCTCTGCAGGTAAGAATCCTCGGGAGTATACAGAATACTCTTCTCCTCTACCTTATTCTTGAGGATATAAGATTCTGGACCTTATATATAAGGTAACATGGAGCAGTTTTGGGGCAATCCTAATACATCATTGTGGAAAGATAAAAATTCCAAAAGTTTCCATTGATTTATAAGTACTTTCTACACTAGAGAGGTCCCCAAGGCGTTTATCTACAATGCATTGGATACCTCTCTGAAATTCAAGAGGTTTAAATCCCCTTTTAAATTAATGGTATTTTTTATATTTAGCAGAGGGGAGGGAACATCCTGTACCTTGCTCCCCAAGTGGAAGGTGACATTCTTTATCTAACACTCAGAAAGGGGAGGAGACATTCATACTTCATTTCCTGTACCTCACACTTGGTAGAGGGAGGACACTTCCTGTACCTCTGCAGAATACAGCTTTCTCTTAGGATGGAGGTTGTGCTTTTTACCCAAGGCACTGCACCACCCACCCTTAGTAGAGTAACATCCTGTAATTCACACTCAACAGAGAGAGGGGGAACATTCTGTACCTTATACACAGTACAGGAGAGAGAACTTCTTGTATCTACACTCAGATGAGTGATCCAAAATCCTTAACACTCAGTAAATGGAGGAAAAGTCCTTCACCTACACTCAGTACACTAAGGAAACACCCTGAACCTTTACACAGTAGACAGGGAACATCCTCTATGTCCCAAACATTACAGGAAGTGAACCTCCTGCACATTACACTCAGTGGAGTGGAGTGAATATCCTGTACGTATAATCAGTGGTGACACCCTGCCCTCATTAGTTGGAGGGAGCACCCTGCACCTCACATTCAGTAAAGGGAGGGAACATCCTGTACCTATAGTAATTAGAGGGATACAACATTCTGTACCATGCACTATGTATGAGGAGGGAACTCTTTGCACCTCAAACTCAGTAGATGGAGGCAATACCCTGTCCCTGCAATCAGCAGAGGAAGAAAACATCAACACAATTTGTAGAGGGAGAGAGCACCCTATACCTTCACTTAGGAAAGCGAGGACAGACAATGTATTCTATTATACGATGGAGAGAACATATTGTCCTCAAACTTGCTCCACAAATGGGAAGGGACATTCTGTATCTGACACTCAGAAAAGGGAGACATTCACACTTCACAACCAGCTGAGGGAGGGGACATCCGGTGCCTCGCTCAGTGAGGGGAGGGGACATTGTGCAGCTCACACTCAGTAGTTGGAGGGTACTTCCTGTACCTCACACTCAGTAGATGGATACACTTCCTGTACTTCACATTCGGTAGAGGGAGGGAACATCCTGTACGTATACTCAGTATATGGAGGGAATATCCTATACCTCACACTCAGTAGAAGAATGGAACATCCTGTACTTCACACTCAATAGAAGAAAAGAACATCTGTATCTCACACTCAGTAGAAGGAAACATCCTGTACCTCACTCTCAGGCAGGGATCTTCCTGTAGCTCACACTCAGTAAAAGGATGGAACACCCTCTACCTCACACTCACTAGAGGAAGGCAACACCCGCATCCAACACTCAGTAGGTGTATGGAACATCCTCTACTTCTCACACAGTAGAGACACGGAACATTCTGTACCTTTATCACTGTTGCACCCATTCCATTTTTGTATCTACATCACACTCAGGACAGTGGATCCAGTTGTGTATTGTTTCTGATTGAAGCAGGTTCTGATTAATGTTTTGTGTGTCCTCCCCAGATGACCTGGAAGAGGTCGTAGTTGACCGCCCAGCATCTGTTTCTGAATTCTCTGCAGGTAAGAATCCTTGGGAACATACAGCATAGAAAATACAGCATACTCTTCTCCACTACCTTATTCTTGAGGATATAAGATTCTGGACCTTATATATAAGGTAACATGGAGCAGTTTTGGGGCAACCCTAATACATCATAGTGGGAAAATAAAAATTCCAAAAGTTTCCATTGTTTTATTTGTACTTTAACCCTTTCTACGCTAGAGAGTTCCCCAAGGCATTTATCTACAGTACATTGGATACCTCTCTGAAACTCAAGCGGTTTAAATCCCCTTTTAAATTAATGGTATTTTTTACACTTAGCAGTAGGAGGGAATATCCTTTACCTTGCTCCCTGAATGAGAGGGACATTCTGTATCTGCCACTTAGAAAAGGGAGGAGACATTCATGCTTCACAAACAGATGAGGGAGGGGACATCCAGTGCCTCATTCAGTGAAAGGAGGGGACATTGTGCACCTCACGCTCAGTAGAGGGAGGGCACTTCCTGTACCTTGCACTGAGTAGAGGTAGACACTTCCTGTACCTCACACTCAGTAGTGGAAGGACACTTCCTGTACCTCACATTCAGTAAATTGAGGATATTATCTGTACCTCACACTTAGTAGAGGAAGGACACTTCCTATATCTCTCACTGGGTAAAGGAAGGACACATCCTATACCTCACACTTGGTAGAGGGAGGGTATATCCTTTACCTCACACTTCGTAGAGGGAGGGTATATCCTGTAACTGACATTCAGTAAAGGGTGGACACTTCCTGTACGTCACACTCGGTAGGTGGAAGACACTTCCTGTACTCACACTCTATAGAGGGGTGACACTTCTTGTACATCACACTCAGCAGAGGGAGGACACTTTTTGTACATCAGTCTAAGTAGAGGGAGGATACTTCCTGTACACCACAATCAGTAGAGGGAGGACACGTCCTGTATCTCACACTCTATAGAGGGAGGGCACTTCTTATATATCATGCTCAGTAGAGGGAGGACATTTCCTGTTCACCACACTCACTAGAGGGAGAAAACTTCCTCTACATCACAGTCAGTAGAGGGAGGTCAATTCCAGTACCTCACTATAGAGACAGGGAAAATATTGTATCTCTCTATGTTGCACGGATTCCATTTACATATCTACCTCACACTCAGTGCATTGGGTCCAGTTGTATATAAACAGGTTCTCATTATTGTTTTGTGTCCACCCCAGGTGATTAGGAAAAGGAACAAAACCAAGGTCCGATACCAAACAACAGAAATGGTTACACTACTGCTCCTGAGTTCATTGAAGGTAAGAGTCCTCTAGACAATACAGCTTTCTCTTCACCACTACAACCTTATACTTTAGTATAGAAGATACGGGTCCTTATGTATAAACCTAAAGTTGGACAATTTTGGGGCAAACCTAATCGGCCACAGGTGATAAATAAAAATTCTCCAAATTACCATACATTTAAACAGCACTTATAACCATTTGAATGCTAGATCAGTCTTAAATGCTTTACTCCACAATACGTTGGAGACCTGTATAAACGTCAATGGGATTAAAACTCCATTTCATTGAATAGAAAAGTTTATTTGTCCCCAGTGGTGCTGCTGGATTGATCCAGATTTCTTTGAGTTCTTCTTTTTTATACATAAGGTCCAGAGGTATACATAACTGGAATGCACACAGCACCCCTGTACCTGTACTTCACATTGAGTAGAGAGAGGGAACATCCTGTATCTCAAACTCAGCATACATAAGGCCCAGAGGTATACATAACTGCAATGCACATGGACCCCCTCACACTCAACAGATGTGGGGAACATTCTGTACTTAGACTTAGTAGAGGGAGGGAACATCCTGTACCTCATATTTAGTAGAGGAAGGGAACATCCTATACCTCACACTCAGTAGAGGGAGGGTATATCCTCTACCAACACTCAGTAGAGGGAGGGAACATTCTGTACCATATACTCAGTAAATGGATGGAATATCCAGTATATCACACTCAGTAGAGGGAGGGAGCATCCTGTACCTCATACTTAGTAGAGGAAGGGAACATCCTATACCTCACACTCAGTAGAGGAAGGCTATATCCTCTACCAACACTCAGTAGAGGGAGGGAATATCCTGTATCATATACTCAATAAATGGAAGGATACATCCATTACCTACTTTTTGTGGAGGGAAGAAATATCCTTTATCTACACTTAGAAGATAGTGGGAGCATCCTGTAATCCTCACTTGGTAGATGGAGGGAACTTCTCTCAACTTAACTTTGGTGGAGGGTGGAAACATCCTGTATCTGTCATTCAGCAGAGGGAGGTGACATCCTGTGCATCAGAAAGAGAACCTCATCTACCTCACACTGAGTAGAAGAAGGGAATATAAGGAACCTCGGGCTCAGGGAGAAAAGGGCTATACCACACCTTTGAAGAACTTTGTTGCACTCAATCCAACTACTTAGTAAATAAAGTGTCCATATATATATTATATATATATATATATATATATATATATATATATATATACATATATATTAAAAGAGACACCTGCGTGCCTGGCACACACACACTCCCATCCCAGGGAGGGCAGTAAGGACAAGATATTCAAATCTCCTCTAATTCTTCCTGTCCAGGACATACAGGGGAAAGTGATTTTCTCTGCAAAGAGTTGGGACTCCCCCACTATCACCTCTTCCAATAAGCAAACATGCCCTTTCCACCCTCTGCCACTCTGTAAGGAATTGCAGGGGCATTAAACACACATACAAGCAAAACACACCACAACACCTTATCACGGTGCCCGTGATTTTTGTGCGACATTCTGACTTCCGGGTTTGTGCCTTGTCTTTTATTGGTGCTTGCTGGCTAGCCCCTCCCAGGGCTAGCCTTTATATATGCCCTTCTGTCACCAAGCGGGTGCCCTTTTGTGGTGTTTCTGTTATTCGTGACTCAGTGCTCCTGTTCCGTATTGATCCGGTTTCTGGCTGACTACCTCTCTCTGTGTACCGACCCTGGCTGTGGCTGACTACCGCTCTCTGTGTACCGATCCTGGCTTGGCTGACTACCAATCTCTGTGTACTGACCCTGGCTGTTGCTGACTACTGCTCTCTGTGTACCGACCCAGGCTTTAGCTTACTACCGCTCTCTGTGCACCGTCCCAGGCTGTGGCTGACTTCCGCTCTCCGTGTGTTGATCTAGGCACGACTGACTAAGCTGTCCTGTTGCCCTCACTATTGCAGTCAGTGCTATCCGGTCACTAGTGGTTACTGTTGCCTTCTGATTCCACTTAGCCTGATACTATCTGTTACCTCCATTAGCACTTCCAGTCAGTGCTATCCGGTCACTAGCGGTTACGGTTGCCTTCCTATATTGCTCAGCCTGGTGCTATCTGCTGCCTCCGTTAAGCACTTCCAGTCAGTCCTATCCAGTCACTAGCGGTTACGGTTGCCTTCCTATATCGCTCAGCCTGTACCATTGGTTGCCACCGTTAAGCATTTCCAGTCAGTGCTACCTAGTCACTAAGCGGTTAACTGTTGCCTTCCTATATCGCTCAGCATGTACGATTGGTTGCCACCGTTAAGCATTTCCAATCAGTGCTACCTAGTCACTAAGCGGTTAACTGTTGCCTACCTATTCGCTCAGCCGGTTGCTATCTGTGGGTCTGTTAAGCACTTACTGTCAGTGCTATCCGGTCACTAGCGGTTATGGTTGTCTTCCTATATTGCTCAGCCTGTTCTATTGGTTGCCTCAAGTAGCACTTCCAGTCAGTGCCACCCAGTCACTAAGCGGTTAACTGTTGCCTCCTCAGTCCCTTGTTGCACCAGATACTTGGCTGCCTTACCCGTATTCGGTAAGGTCGGTAGAGCCTCCTCAGTTCCTTGTTGCACCAGATATTAGGCTGCCTTACCCGGTATTCAGTAAGGCCGGTAGAGCCTCCTCAGTTCCTTGTTGCACCAGATACTAGGCTGCCTTACCCGGTATTTGGTAAAGTTGGTAGAGCCTCCTCAGTTCCTTGTTGCACCAGATACTGGGCTGCCTTACCCGGTATTCGGTAAGGCCGGTAGAGCCTCCTCAGTTCCTTGTTGCACCAAATACTAGGCTGCCTTACCGGTATTCGGTAAGGCCGGTAGAGCTTCACTCTTCTATGTTATCTTGTATGCCCTGTCTTGTTTCAAACTTTATTATTGCTGCTTTAAAGAGTTTGGACCCGTGAGGGGCCTTGTGCGCTTATTCTAATAAAGCTTTCCTATTTTATCCTACCCAAATTGTCTGAGTGTCCAATAAAACCGTGACAGTACGAAAGGGCCATGACGTCAGACAAGGCTGGTGAGGGTAGTTCCCAGAATCTCCTGTGGAGATTGGACGCACAGGAACAACAATTAGACCAACTATCTATGGCTATTCAGACCATTCTTGAACGCAATGCTTGTCCCGAGAGACCTGTACAATCTTTGGTGGCCACTCCAGTTCCGGCACCATTGACATAGGTTAGTGTACCCAGCTCTTCCTCTAGAGGGCTCTCCGTTACTGCTCCGTTGCCTTTGCATTATGATGGGGAGCCAACTCTTTGCCATGGGTTCTTGAACCAACTGGAAATTTTTCTCTAACTAGTACCACACGCGTTTCCCAGGGACAGAAGCAAGGTGGGATTTATGATCTCACTACTCACGGGCAAGGCCTTAGCTTGGGCAAATCCGATTTGGGAGTCTGGAAAACATATTACTACAAATTTTGTTGAATTTGTAAGGGCGTTCAGCAGTGTGTTCGAAGTTCCAGGGTGTGCCACCTCTGCTGCCAAGCACCTAATGAGAATCCAGCAGGGCACACGTACTGTTTCTGAGTTTGCTATTGAATTTCGTACACTTGCAGCAGAGGTATGCTGGAACGATGAGGCGCTGGTTGCTGCATTTTCCCAGGTCCTTGACGATAAGATTAAAGACAAAATTGCGGCTAAAGACCTACCGATGGGTCTAGACGTATTAATTGAATACACAATTCTGATTGACTCTCACATAAGGGAGAGGAGTCTATACAAGAATCGCAGTGCAAGATCCACTGGCAAACTGAGCAACAGGGTTAATTTCCCACCCATGCCTCCCTCTCCTCCCATACCACCGGGTTCTGCTACAAGGAGCACGGAACCTATACAAGTTGATTTTACACAACTATCTAAGCAAGAGCGCTCTTTCCGTCGCAAACAGGGGTTATGCCTGTACTGTGGCAAGGCAGGTTATTTGCTAAAGAATTGTCCCGTGCGACCAGGAAACGAGCGCACCTAGGGTAATGTGGGGGACAGATCCTAGGTGGCGTATACCAGTCCAAAGAAGGCATGTTAAGCAAACCTGTAATTGACATTGTGCTCTCTTGGGCCTCGGAATCCACTAAGATGCCTGCCCTAACTGATTCTGGTGCAGCTGGGTATTTCATGGACAAGAATTTTGCATTGATGCATAACATTCCGTTGGAAAGCAGAGACTCTCCACTCGACATTGAGGCCATTGATGGGAGACCGTTGGTACCACCTCAAGTCACACAGGAGACATGTCCTTTATCTGTGTGCATTGGAGCCCTTCACAAAGAGACCATTCAATTCCAGATTATCCAGTCCCCCCATTTTGAGGTCATTTTGGGGTTTCCGTGGCTACATAAGCATAATCCCAGACTGGACTGGAAAAATTGTGAAGTATTGTCTTGGTCTGAGTACTGTAAAAACCACTGTCTGAGTCAGCCTACCAAAATTTTGTGTACCTCTCCCTCCATACCGCTGGAATATCAGTCATTCAGGGATGTATTCAGTAAGGGTGAGGCTAGCACTTTGCCGGTACATCGTACGTATAACTGTGCTATTGATCTGGTGCTAGGCGCTATGCCCCTGAAGGGTAGAACGTACCCATTGTCTGGTGACGAGAACTGTGCCATGGAGGAGTATATCAGTGACGCCCTGGCACGGGGTATCATACGGAAGTCCTCCTCACCTGCGGGGGCTGGATTCTATTCTGTTAAAAAGAAGGACGGGGAACTAAGACCCTGTATTGATTATAGAGGTCTCAACAAAATAATGATAAAGAACGCTTATCCCATTCCACTCATCACCGAATTGTTCGATCGGTTGAAGGGCGCATCCATCTTTACTAAACTAGACCAGAAAGCTTCATATAATCTAGTTCGGATTAAGGAGGGTGTTGAGTGGAAAACGGCCTTCAATACTCGTACGGGGCACTAAAAGTACTTGGTCATGCCATTTGGTTTGTGCAATGCCCCGGCGGTATTTCAAGAATTCATAAATGATGTTTTAAGGGGCTTGGTACAATCCTGTGTAGTTGTATACCTAGACGACATTTTGATATATTCTCCTGACCTGGAGACTCACCGCAGGCATGTCTCGGCGGTCTAGCATATGTGATCTCTAAGGAGGGCTTCGCTATGGACAAGGGCAAGCTTGCAGCGGTGCTGCAATGGCCGCGCCCCAAGACCCTCAAACCCTTGCAGCGATTTTTAGGGTTTGCAAATTATTGTAGGAAATTTATTCATGATTATTCCAGAATCGTTAAGCCACTCACTGATATGACCCACAAGGGTGCCAATGCCTCAGAATGGTCCCCAGAGGCGGTCAGGGCATTTGAAACTCTGAAAACCGCATTTTCCACTGCCCCAGTTCTGTCGCATCCTACTCCTGGGTTACCATTTACGTTGGAGGTGGATGCCTCTGAGACCGTAGTAGGGGCAGTATTGGGCCAAAGACCAGGTCCTGATAAGACGTTGAGGCCATGCGGATTTTTTTTTTTTAAAAATGACCAAAGCCCACAGTATATATGACACTGGTGACCGGGAACTCTTGGTGATTATCTTGGCTTTACGTGAATGGATCCATCTGTTGTAGGGTACTAGAGCGCCCATACTGATTCTGATCGATCAATAAAACCTCATGTACCTCTCTGAGGCTAAAAGGCTATCCCCAAGACAAGCGAGATGGGCATTGTTTTTGTCTCGTTTCAATTTCATTGTCTCCTACTTACCTGGTACTAAGAATGTACGGGCCAATGCCTTGTCCAGACAATTTGGTTCGGACCCAGAAGCTGATTCTGTACCAGTGCCTATTATCGCTCCAAACCGTATACTTGCCACATTGCGGACTAGAATCACTTCACCATTAGGGGAAGAAATTTTGGCTTCCCAGGCCAATGCTTCCCCAGAGAACCCTGTGGGCAAGTGCTTTGTGGCAGAGCCCTTTCGTGCTAAATTAATGGAGACATACCACTCCTCCCGGGCGGCCGGTCATGTGGGAAAAAATCAATTAATGTGGTCCTTGTCCCGGATGTTTTGGTGGCCTGGCATGAGAGATGACTGTGCGGCATTTACCGCAGCCTGTGCCACTTGTGCTCGTTCGAAGACTCCCAGACACCTTCCAGTGGGACTGTTGCAAACTGTTCCTAATGGTGACCGTCCTTGGTCACACGTTTTTATTGACTTCCTGGGAGAACTGCCAGTCTCAAAAGGCTTTACGGTGATACACATGATAGTTAACAGATTCTCCAAAATGGCTCATTTTGTGCCACTCCCTGGCTTGCCGTCCGCTAAGGATCTGGCTACAGTGTTTGCCAAGGAGGTATTCCGACTCCATGGGGTACCCAAGGTACTGGTCTCGGACCGTGGGAGTCAATTTGTGTCGAGATTTTGGAGGGCCTTTTGTAACCAGATGGGGATTCAGTTGTCCTTTTCCTCCGCCTATCACCCCCAGACCAATGGGGCCGCTGAGCATTCTAACCAGGGCTTGGAACAGTTTTTACGTTGTTTCATTTCCAACCATCACGACAATTGGGCAGACTTGTTGCCGTGGGCAGAGTTCGCCAGGAACTGTGCAGTATGCAGCGCATCCGGGAGCTCACCCTTCCTGATAAATTATGGGTTTCAACCATGCTTGCACCCTGACACCTTTCAAGCACAGCAGATTCCAGCTCTGGATGAGCATATTAGGCAATTCTGCTCCACATGGGCACAGGTCCAGAATACCCTACCTGATTATTTCCTACGAGTCCAGCGGCATGCCAACAACAGACGATTGCCGGCTCCTGTATTTCAGGTGGGGGACAGTGTCTGGTTGTCGTCCAAGAATCTTAGGTTGCAAGTCCCGTGTTACAAATTTGCTCCTCAGTTTGTGGGTCCGTTCCGGGTACTCCGTCGAGTCAACCCTGTCTCCTATGCATTAGAATTACCTGCCTCCATGAGGATACATAATGTGTTCCATTTGTCACTTCTTAAACCGCTGGTGTGTAATCGCTATACCACCACTCCTGCAGTCCCAGGTCCAGTGCGCATTCAGGACCATGACGAATATGAAGTGCAGAGTATTTTGGATTCATGTAAATTCCATGGGCAGATTCAATACTTGGTACACTGGAAGGGTTATGGGCCAGAGGAACGCTCATGGGTGAACCACTCTGACATCCATGCTCCACTTTTGTTGCGCAGATTCCATGCTAAGTTTCCTGCCAAGCCTAGACCTCCTCAAGGCAGGAGGGGGGGGTCTTTGAGAGGGGGGTACTAGCACGGTGCCCTTGATTATGCCTGAGCGACATTCTTACTTCCGGGTTTGCTTTGGCTGCTTCTTATTGGCTCTGGGTTTTCAACCCCTCCCAGGGCTTGCCTTTATATACGCCCTCCTGTCACTATACCGGTGCCCTTTCGTGGTGTTCCTGACCAGACGTTTGTTGCTGTGTTTCTGTTCCGTGTATGATCTGGTTTCGTCTGACCTTGCTCCTGTCTTCATTGCCCGTATTGTTTTCACCCGGCTTGGCTGACTACTGCTCTCTGTGTACCAATCTAGGCTTTGGCCGACTACAGCTCTCTGTGTACCGATCCAGGCTTTGGCTGACTACCGCTCTCTGTGTACCGATCCAGGCTCTGGCTGACTACCTATCACGGTGCCCGTGATCCTTATCTGTCACTCTTGGTTGTGGGTGCTCCCATTGGCTGACCTTGTTTCGCCCACCCATTGTGGTCTTTTTATACCTGGCCTTTGGCACCTGTCAGGTGCCCTTTTGTGGTGTTCCTGAGCCAGTGTTGCTGTTGCTGTGTTCCAGTGTTCCTGCTTCCTGTGTACCGATTTGGCCTGTTTGACTGCGCTCCTTGTTTCCTGCTCCGTGATCTGACCCGGCCTGGTTGACGTTCCTGCTTGTGACCTGATCTGGCTTGTCTGAGAATCCTGCTCCGTGATCTGACCCGGCCTGGCTGACTTCCTGCTCCGTGACCTGAACCGGCTCGTTGCTGACCCTGCCTCTGTTCCTGCCGTTGCTGCTTGGTGTCGCCTGGGCGACATTCTGACTTCCGCTGTGCTTGTGGCAGGGCTGATCGTGTCATAGCGTCCGTTAACACTTGCAGAACTGTGCCACTGTTCGCTGAGCCGTCGTTAAAACTTGCAGAGCTGGTATCTCCGTTTTCTGAACCTCCGTTTACACTTGCAGAGCTGTGTCTCCATTCCCTGAGCCTCTGTTAACACTTGCAGAGCCGTTGTCTCCGTTCACGGAGCCTCCAGAAACACTTGCAGAGCTGCTGTCTCCATTCACTGAGCCTCCATTAACACTTGCAGAGCCGTTGCCCTGAGTCTTCTGCTACACTTGCTGAGCCGGTTACCTTGCAGAGCCTATGTATAGGGCGGTGGCTCTTTCTATCTATCTTGCAGTGTAGTCAGTCTCCGTTACCGTGCCCACGGGAGGCGCTATTGGCTCTAGCTCTTACAGTGTTTAGTCTCCGTTACAACGCCTGTGGGGGCTATTGGCTCTAGCTCTTGCAGTTATTAGTTTCCGTTGCTACGCCCGTGGGGACTATTGACTCTAGTATCTTCGCTCTTGCAGTGATATTAGTCTCCGTTAAACGCCCTTGGGGGCTATTGGCTCTAGCTCTTGCAGTGTGGTTATCTCCGTTGCAACGCCCGTGGGGGCTTGTGGCTCTAGCTCATCTCTAGCAAAGTATTTGGCTTCAGTTCCTGTTCTGCCTAAGCAGCAATCTCTATTCAATAGACTGACGGTGTTGTTTCATCTAGCACCACTTGCTGCTCCACTACCACCTTGGGCGTGTCAGACACCACAACAGAGACTGATTGATTTACATTTACTTTAACCATTGAGTACCCTTATGTTTCTATGCCTGTCCTATGACGGTATATGTATATTTATTTCCACTGTATACTGGGCCTGAGAAGGCAACTGTAGCCACTGTTCTTTCTATTATTCTGTATTGCCTATAGAGGGTGGTCTTTCTTGTTTTATTAATAAAACTGTGTTTTATTCTAACCTGCTGGTCTGTGTGTCCTACAAAACCGTTACACTACCACTCTCTGTGTACTGATCCAGGCTCTGGCTGACTACCACTCTCTGTGTACCGATCCAGGCTCTGGCTGACTACTGTCTCTGTGTACCAATCAGGCTTTGGCTGACTTCCGCTCTCTGTGCACCGTTCCAGGCTTTGGCTACTCGCCTAGCGTCCGCTTATCGCTAGCGCTCCTGTTGTCCTAATTTAATGTCTATTGCCTTTGCCATACAGTTGCCTGCCAGTCTGCACTATCTAGTTGCCTCCGGTTGCGCTACCTTTCAGCCTGTGCCTCCCTGCAGCCTCTGTTTGTATACTATACAGCCTGTGCTGTACGGTCACTAGCGGTTCTACCACCTGTCAGTCTGCACTTCTCCACTGCCTCCGGTTGTATTACCGCTCAGCCTGTGCCTCCCAGCAGCCTCCGTTTGTATACTATACATCCTGTGCTTGACGGTCACTAGCGGGTCTACCACCTGTCAGTCTGCACTTCTCCACTGCCTCCGGTTGTGTTACCCCTCAGCCTGTGCCTCCCTGCAGTCTCCGTTTGCATACGATACTTCCTGTGCTTTATGGTCACTAGCGGTTCTACCACCTGTCAGTCTGCACTTCTCCGCTGCCTCCGGTTGCGCTACCTTACAGCCTGTGCCTCACTGTAGCCTCCGTTTATCACTATACTGCCTGTGCTTACTCTGCTTGCCTCCGGGCACCTCCTCAGTATACTCATTTGTACCATCACGTGGGCTGCTTTACCCGGTTATAGGTAAGGCCAGTAGAGCCTATCCTCAGTATACTCATTTGTACCGTCACGTGTGCTGCCTTACCCGGTTTTAGGTAAGGCCGGTAGAGCCTATCCTCAGTATACTCATTTGTACCGTCACGTGGGCTGCCTTACCCGGTTATAGGTAAGGCCGGTAGAGCCTATCCGCTCCCCAAACTATTGGGGTGTCTGCCCTGCAGTACCAGATCCTCTTAGGGCTTCTCCTGACCTGTACTGCTGAGGTTTTGTTCCAGTTCCTGTTCCAGTAATTTTTACATTTCTGTATTTTGTTTTATTCTGTTAATGCCCTGACTTGTGTCAGATTCTATAGTGGGATCCTCTGTTTGGGTCTGGACCCGTGAAGGGCATTTCAGTTCTGTATTATTTGCTTAATAATAATTATTTGACCTTAACCTAATTGTCTGAGTGTTCAGTAAAACCGTGACAATATGGTGGCCAGTACTCGATCTGGAAGAATAATAGGACTAGGGGGGCTCTCCTCCTTAGCGGCCGAGAACTGTCTAGATAGGGCGTCAGTCAGGACATTTTTGGTAGCTGGTAGGTACGAGACCACATAATTGAAACAAGACGACAATAAGGCCCATCGGGCCTGTCTTGGAGACAATATTTAGCCTCAGACAGGTATGTGAGGTTTTTATGATCTGTTAGGATTAGGATTGGCATGGGAGTTCCCTCAAGCAAATGCCTCCATTCTCTCTTAACCTTTGCAGAACTCGGGCTACATCTGCATGGTCGCTTTCCATGGAGGCGGAATTAATCAGAATGTCATCTAGGTACACCACCACGCATTGTTGGAGCATGTCCTGGAGGACATCATTTAGGAATACCTGGAAAACCGCAGGAGCATTGCAGAGACCGAAGGGCATTACCAAATTGTACTCCCCTCAAAAGTCGTGCTTAGTAAATATCTTGGACCCTTTTAATTCATTGAACAGCTCAGTAATAAGTGGAATAGGGTAGACTTTTTTAATCGTGATGTGGTTGAGCCCACTATAATCAATACAGGGTCTCAGTTCACCACTGTTTTTCTTTATGAAGAAGAATCCGGCCCCAGCAGGAGAGGAGGACTTGTGGATGAACCCCTGGGTCAATGCATCTGCAACATTCTCCTCCATAGCCTTATTTGCCGTGACAGACAGAGGTTAGACTCGACCTCGAGGAGGCATGGCACCCGGTTGCAGTTCAATGGTACAATCATATAGGCGGTGAGGTGGGAGCTCACCAGCCCGGCCCTTATCTAATACTTCTCAGAACTCTTGGTACTCCTCTGGCAATAAAGATAACGGGGATGTGGTTAGCACCTTCACCACTTTCACTAGGCATATCTTGTAACAGTTGGGTGACCATGCCATGACTTTGGCCCTTGCCCAATTGAAAATGGGATTATGTTTGCGCAACCATGGATAACCCAGGATCACACGATAGTGAGGAGAGCAGATCACCTGGAATTGTAAACTTTCGTGATGGAGAGCCGCTACAGCCATAGACAAAAGGAACGGTTTTATGGGTGACCTGTGGTGGCTTTAGGGGTCTGCCATCAATTGCCTCAATTGCAAGTGGAGTGGTACGGCATTGCAATGGAATGGAGTGCTTCTGGGTGAAAGCACTGTCAATAAAGAGGCCCCCTGCACCGGAGTCAATAAGTGCCTCTGTAGCAACAGAAAACTCGCCCCAGGAGAGCCCAACGGAAACTAGTGGTTTATCTTTCTGGATAGCCGGGGATGCTGAGAGGCCAGCTAACGTCTGTCCCCTATAGAACCTTAGTTGAAAGCATTTCCCGGACGTACGGGACAGGTTTGCATCAGATGCCCAGCCTTATCACAGTAAAGGCACAGGCCCTCCCTCCTCCTGAAGGCCTTTTCCGCAAATGAAAGGCGAGTGAACCCAAGCTGCATGGGCTCCACATTGCCAGAGGACTCAAGACAAGGAGGAGTGGGAGGAGAGAGAGGCACAGGTGGGGACAAAAAGTTTGGGGGTAAACGGATGGGATGCCTCCAAAGGCACTCCCTAAAGGAAGGTCTCTCACGGATTCGGGAGTCAATCAGGATGCAATATGAGACCAAATCCTTAAAATCTCTTGGAAGGTCCCGGGCTGCCATCTCATCTTTAACCATTAGCCCATTAGAGAAAGCGGCCACGAGAGCTTCATCATTCCAACCAACCTTAGCTGCCAGGGTACAAAAGTCTATGGCATAATCCGCAACCATCCTTGTATCCTGCTGGATGGACATTAGTTGTTTGGCAGCCAAGGTGGAATGGCCCGGTACATCAAATACCATTTAAAGGACACCACAAACTCAGGGTAATTGTGTACTATTGGTTTCTGCATCTCCCAAAGGGGATTAACCCATGCCAAGGCCCTGTCAGAGAGTAAGGAAATCACAAGGCCCACCTTACTCTCCAGACAGATACCGACCTGGTTCAGGAAACCTCTGCACTGGTAAGGGCCACCCCATGACGCTGGGGAAGCAGGGTGGACCCAGTCATGCCTCTCGCAACATTGGAATCACAACTGACAGCCAGAGCAGGGGCAGCAGCAGCTATAGGGACAGACTGCGCTGGGGGCAGCTGAGGCGGTGGAACCAGATGCGCAGTAAGGAGCAACAAAGTCTGGAGGGCTAACGCAAACAGGTCCATGTGCTGGTCTTCCTGGTCCAGCCTGAAAAAAATATTTGGTCGATTGCCTGCGCCTTCTGAATTCATAGCCCTTGTGTACTATTACGGACCGGGAACCAGACAGGACACAAAATGTAAAAATTCAAAACACCTTTATTGAAATAACAAAAGCTAACAAAGCAAAATCGTGATCCAGAAGAGTAAACCAAAAGACAAGCCGGGGTCAGGAATACGGAGATCATCGAAGTCAGGAACAAGGCTAGCAGTCAGGAACCAGAAGGGACGTCAGAGGAAGCCAGATCATACACAGGTAATCAGCAGCTCAGGATAACATGCTTGCTCCAGAATCAGACACAAAGGCAATCAGGTAGTGAGCCAAGCTGCTTTAAATACACTAGGAAGGTGGGCTGTTGGCTGATAGCAGAAAGGTGATCACCTTATTAAGCCTCCATCTCTTTTATGATGTTAATCGTGTCATTGGCATATGTCTGTTTGCAGCACATAAGTCCTCTTTGGGGGCTCAAGAGGATGAAGTTCCCAGGTATGCCCATATGTGATGAGCTGTTGAATATTAATGACACTTATTCTTTATGTCTGACAACTACTCCCCACAGTCATTTCTACACAAGATCATTCCTAAGACCCCTGAGGAGATTGTAAAGTTTATGTAAAAAACAGGAATGGAAGTTAAAACTGTGACATGGAAAACACATAGGGCGCTATTTTCAAAAAGCTAATGTGAAAATTATGGTAATGGGACTAAAGGATCGTTGAGCATTTACACCGTCAATTTCAGTGTTACCATCAAATTTTTAGTTTGTTCTGCATTCTCTGATTTTTTGCAAGTGGGCCATTAAAGGGGCATGGTTTACATCTCCAACTCTAATGTAGGTATTTTCAGCGAGAAATTGTCATAGTTCCAACAATTTATTTTTGTGGTTCCGTCATAAATATCCAGAAAATAAAAGTTCTTAAAACATCCCAATAAGTAATAGACGACATTTTCAAAAAGACGTGTAATGGAAGAATAATGCATGTTTTATATTGAGATATTAAAAATTTAATTTTAAAAGAAATATGTAATGGAGGAAATAAAAGTTTTAAAAATGCAAAATAGGGATGTTATAATTCTGAAGGAATGATTAATAAATTGGCTAATAAAGTAATGTAATGTGCTTGTGTAATAATGGTTAAAGCTGACTGACATTTTTATTTAAATACTATTTGAATATTATGAGACATTAACATTACTTTGCATTGCGTTGCATACCCCTCTAGCACTCAAGGGTTAAAACTGAGATTTTAGAAGAATTTAAAAATGTGAATAATAATTAAGCAATGGGAATGACAGGAGTATATATATATATATATATATATATATATATATATATATATATATATATATATATATATGTATATATATACTAGCAATGTGGGACGGCGTTGCCCGTGATATTATTTACACAGAGAGACATTGTGTGAAACAGAAATATGCAGTGTTACAGACACGCAGTAAAAGAGACAGAGCGTGTCACACACTGTGAAACACATACATACAGACACACACATACATAGATGTATGTCACATATGTAGACAGTGTGTGACAGAAGCAGTGGTGATGTAGATATGCTGATAAGAGTTGTAAAAAAGGTTTTAATTGCAGCTCTTCAGCTTGATGAATAAGGCCCTGTGTCCTTACAGTTGAAGTGAGTGTGTTATGTTGCTTGGTGAATAAGGCCCTGTATCCTTCCTTACAGTTGAAGTGAGTGTGCTGTGTTACTTGATGAATAAGGCCCTGTGTCCTTACAGTTGAAGTGAGTGTGCTGTGTTACTTGATGAATAAGGCCCTGTATCCTTACAGTTGAAGTGAGTGTGTTGTGTTACTTGATGAATAAGACCCTGTATCCTTCCTTACAGTTGAAGTGAGTGTGCTGTTACTTGATGAATAAGGCCCTGTGTCCTTACAGTTGAAGTGAGTGTGCTGTGTTACTTGTTGAAGGTCACAGTGAGAAGATGTTTGTGAGTAAAGGAATAATTTAGATTACAGCAGTGGATACTGAAGTACATTTGAAGAAATAGGTTGGCAGACAGAGGGTTAAGTGACAGATACAGTGATAGATAATGTAATGGTGATGTGGGAGTAAAATGGTGAGATTGGGACTATGGATGAATGGCAAGGGGATAGGTGAGTGGGGGTGACAATGGAGGATGAGATGAGAGATTGAGGAGAAGAGGGACAGTGAAGTGTTAAAGTAAAGTAATGGGTGAGGGGGAGAAATGACTATACACAGACAGTGAAGTAGACATGAAATACAGGGCTGTAGGGTTACTGCATTATACAGACCTAGTGTAGTAGTTGGTTGGAGTGAAGCTGAGTGTGAGAGAGGTACGCAACACATTGCTGTGTAATGAGTTGTATAGTCCTCTGGCAGTGAAAGGATTAAGTGACACATGTTGGGCGCTCCTTGCATTAGTGGGCCGTGGTGATCGGCTGGGACAGAACTGGATTACATGTCCATGGGCCGTAGGCAAGGGATCAATACAGGGACCCCTAACAGCTAATAGGCTTCAAAACAGGAAGGCTCATATACTAAGTAAAGGGGTAGAATTTTGTGGATAAGAAACAGAAGCTCAGGGAACATTACCCATTTATTTAAATAGGCGTTTTAACGTCTTGAACGCTAGAGAGGTCAGCAAAGCATTTTATTTGTTCTGTATGGTACAGATGAATTATTCTTCTTAGTGTTAGTACATCAGCCTCGCATATCTCAGTGCACAGTCAGCTGCTGCAAGATCAAAAGTATAAATGGGTTTAGATTAATGGGGTAAGAGTATAACTGTATGGGCCTTATGTATCAAGATAAAGGATGCAACTCAAAAAAAACTGACACCATAGGGTTGAATTGAAAATTCAGGAAAATCAAGTTGACATAAATGGGGCTTTAGCCCCTTGAATGCTACAATGGTCCCCAACGCATTGCTTTGGCAATGTGTTTGCATTCTCTGTAGCACTCATGGAATTAATAGTCTCATTGAAATCAATGGACATTTTCAAAGAAATCAGTGTATCCCTGTGGGCAGCTTGTGAGGAAGGATTGGGCTGCACAATACCTAAGTGTGGAAGCTTTCCAAACAGATATTAACACTTTGAGTGACAGAGGTACGCAGAGCAATGTGCTGCATATCATGTCTGGTACTCCAAGGATTAATGGGCTTAACCCTCTGAGTGCCAGAGAGGTATCCAAGGCATTGCAAAAGCACTCAAAGGGTTACATTGAAACAAAGTGAGTCCATCAGCCCCAGTTCTTACCATGGAAACTGAAGATCTGTGTGTTCTAACCTATTCCCCAGCTGACTGCACTCACCTGACTCCAATCTGCCTCTGAATGTCCCAGTGCATTATGGGACAGGGGGTGGAAACAGAAATGTTTATGCTCTTTGAAAGAAGTGATCAATCTATGGCTCCCCAGCAAAATGGGAGCTGCTGGTTGGTGGGTTATATTATTGTGCCATGAGTTGTTTACTGTAGGAGTTGTAAGTTGGGAGAAGTGATGTAGCAGTAGGTGAGTTGTGGAGGAGAGGGTTAACCCTTTGAGTGCCAGAGAGGTATGCAATGCATTCCGTACCACTCTGGCACTCAAAGGGTTAACCCTTTGAATGCTACTGAGCTAGAGAGGTATCCAAAGCGTTATTGAGGATATTTGAATGTTATGAGTAAGTTAACCCTTTGAGTTCTACTGTGCTAGAGAGGTATCTAAAATGTTATGGAGGATATTATTCATTTTATGTGTATATCCATAGCATGAAAAATATCCTCCATAATGCTTTGGATGCCTCTTTAGCACATTAGCACTTAAAGGGTTAACCTATCCATAGCATGAAAAATATCCACCATAATGCTTTGGATACCTCTTTAGCACAGCAGAACTCAAAGGGTTAACCTACTCATAACATGAAAATATCCTCCATAACTCCATATATGTGTACCAAATTGCTCTAAAGTAATAAAACACATTAAACCTTTAAGAACCACATGGAGTGCGCAACATGTTTCTTCTCAGTGTGTTGCACACCCATCTGGTTCTTACACTTCTATATGTGTTTATAAGTTAGCATGTGTAAATAAAATATTTTGGTCATGTTCTCAATTATTCAGCTATATAAAGAGCTGTTTTCAGTCATGAATTCTTAGTAATTCCCTGCCCACAAGTCACACCCCCAGTGACACCACCTAAAACAAAAGTGTCTGTCTTTGGCCATTTTAAATGTTTGGACATATGTATATAACTTCATGACAATTTTCATTTGTTTCATATGGTGTAGCTGGTTTGCTCCACATGGGCAGTATGTGGAGGTGGACTATGTGGGCAGTGTGAAGGTGGACAATGTGGTGCTGGACAGTTTGGGCAATGTGAGGGTGGACAGTGTGTGGGGGGGGCAGTGTGGAGGTGGGCAGTATGTGGAGGAGGACAGGGTGGACAGTTTGTGGAGGAGGATGGGGTGGGCAATGTGGGCAGTGTGGAGGTGGACAGTGTGGAGGTGGGCAGTTGAGGGCAGACAGTGTGGAGGTGTGCAGGGTGGACAATGTGTGAGGATGGACAGAGTGTGGGCAGTGTGTGCACAGGGTGTGAGGATGGACAGAGTGTGGGCAGTGTGTGCACAGGGTGTGAGGATGGACAGCGTGTGGGCAGTGTGTGTACAGGGTGTGAGTGTGGGCAGTGTGTGGACATGGTGTGAGGATGGACAGAGTGTGGGCAGTGTGTGGACAGGGTGTGAGTGTGAGCAGTGTGTGCACATGGTGTGAGGATGGACAGAGTGTGGGCAGTGTATGGACAGGGTGTGAGTGTGTGCAGTGTATGGACAGGGTGTGAGTGAGGACAGGGTGTAGAGAAAAAAAAGTCCCTTGATTACAATTAAAAAATCCAGTCACCTTACCCTAAAGAGACTTACACACATTTACGCACACTTATACACATATAGGGAACACACATTGACACACATACACATATAGGGAACACACTGACACACATACACATATAAGAAACACATGCCATGACACACTGAAACACATAGAGAGAAATACACACACACACACACAGATACACATGTAGCGATCACACACTTTGACACACTTATACACATATAAAGAACACACACATTGACAGACATACAAATCTAGGGAACACACATACATTGACACTTATACATGTATAGGGAACACACATTGACACACACACACACACACACACACACACACATATAGGGAACACAGAAACACACTGACTCTTAGACACATAAATGGGCTGGGCGGAAGGGGGTGGGACACAAGGGGCAGAGCCATGGGCCGGCAGGAGAGAGTGGAGGGAGATAACAGGAAAGGTCCAACCTGGCCACATTGTGATAAGGCATTAAAGGAACGCTACCGGCACCATAACCACTTCAAAACCTTGAAGTGTTATGGTGACTGAAGTCCCTGTGTGCCATCTCCCATTACTCTGTTAAGCCATTTTTGTATGGTTTAACAGTGATTCAGGATCCCAGGGCACCCACAGTAACATCTAATGTATGGTGATGACAAGAGTTCTCCACCTTATGCCACACAAGCAATAGCAGGCATTGATTGGCTGAGAAAGTCAGCTGTGGCTCTCAGCTTATCACTGCCCACAAACCCTGGTGTAGAATAAGGTGGCGCGGAACTCTTGAAGACCTTATTTAAATACTATTTTGGTTTAAATGATTTTGTGTATCAGGACAAGTAGATTATCATGAGGGACAAGTAGATTGGGCTCCCGTTTTAGTCCCTTGGACAAGTATTTTTTTCCACATCCCTGGGCTTATCCTTCTAAGTAAAATAAGGGTACCACTAATGAGAGGTCTTTTTATTCCAACATTATTGCAGCTCAAACTTGAATTTTTTAGGTGCCCTATATCAATGGCCTTAAATTTTATACCACCCTATGGGAATGTATAGTCAACTGACTAGAGCTGTCCATAGGATGGTGTAGCAACTGCACCACTGTAAAAATACAGGCCATTGAGATTCTTCACTTAAAAAAATCAAGTTTGAGCTGCAATAACATTTGAATAAAACTCTTCTCAAGCAGTGAGAGGGCACTTATTTTACGCAAAGGGAATAAACTCTACAAGATATATATTTTTTACATTTGAAGTGTTACTATGCCTTTAAATCAATGGGAATTTTGATACTTTCCCCATGGTGTGGTTGGTTTGCTCAAGAATCTCTCAAGTTCATCTTAATACATCAGCCTAAGTGACTGCATTAGAGGAGCATACCTCCCAACACTTTAAATAGCCAAAGAGGGACACTTTTGTTTTAGGGGGTGTGGCTGGTAGGTGGGGAATTACTCAGAATTTTAAAGGTATTTCATGACTTATTATGTACTATATACATATGACTCTAGGCAAAGCGGGGCTGGGCACCCTGGGCCCACTCACTGTTAGTGAATTACACCTCCTATTTATCCTGAGCCAGTTATTTGCAGATTGAGAATGATTATTTTAGTAATCTAACAACATAGTAGTAGCAGCAACTGCAGCACCCCCCCATCACGCCTGCCATACTCTTCCCCTGCCATGTTCTTCCCCCCTTTATTCCCACAGACAGTGTTTGTCATTGCTGCTCCTACCTACCTAACCTGTTTCACTGCCTATTTCCTTCCCATTTCCCTCTCTCTCTCTCCCTGCTGTTATTCTATAAACCAGCATAGGGTATGTTGACCTACTGGCTTGTAGTGTGCCTGGTTTGTAGAATAACAGCAGAGAAACAGTGGAAAATGGGAAGGAAAGAGGCAGTAAAGGAGTGTGGCAGGAAAGATGGGGGTGGCATAAAGGGATGAGCGAGGAAATCTGCAGAGGATATAAAAGAGAGGAGTGGGGGGTTAAGCTGCGATCAAACTGTAGTTGGCGATGGGCTATTGATTCCATGCTGGTAGTAGTTCTGATGTTAGGATAATTAGCAAACAAAGACAAAAACACATGACACTGGGCACTCCTTCTCTACAGAATGCAAAATCCCTGATACAATTACTTTTTAGATTGCAATACTGTATATGGGTTAATTAATCTGTAGATTGTAAGCTCTAGGCATTATTTATGAGCATCAAATAGTTATCAACAATGGAAAAGACAATTATTGGGCCAAGTTATCACTAGTGTACCATTTCAGTTGTATTCCCTGTGTATTCACTAGCACAACTCCATTTCAGTTGTAAGCTCTGTAGTATCACTTGCCTTACTTTACAACATTAATGCCAGTAATAAAATTAACTAAAAGGGGGTTGGTGGGAACGGTGGGCTGGAGCGATAGTAGAAATGGGCCACTTGATTGTATTTGCCCCCAAGGCCAAAAGTTGCCAGCCCTCCCCTGTGTTTGTAAGAGGTGAAAAAGACTGAAGTAATATGTGATGGTGGAAAGAACGGGACATGTCTTTGTGAACATTGGATGTAAGTGTAGAAAGGCAGGGAGAATCAATGGAGAGAGGGTGAATGAGTTACACTTTGAGAGTCTGGAGGGAGGGTGAATTGAGAGAAGGTGAATAAGTTCGGGTTTGAGAGTTGTGCAGAGACACAGAGAATTTTGTTTGTCATATGATGTTTGTCATGTGACGCCGCTCTCAAGTCAAATTGTGATGAAGGGATGAGGAGTGGAATGATAGGAGGAAGACTGTGCTTCTCTTGCTATACACAGGGACAGTGTAGGGTGCTGACAAGTTTTGGGAAAGCAACTTGCATTGAGCTAAAGTAAATTATCACAAAGTGTCTGGTTTGTTAACCCTTTGAGAAACAGAGGGGTACTTTATGCATAGCAATGTGTTGCCTACACCTCTGGCACTGAAAGGGCTAAGGGCAAATTGAGACAAATCATTATTTTACTGGCATGAGAAGTCTCCATGTATGTTAATGGGAAACTGATTTACGTTTCACTCCTTTAGTGGCATAAATGGGTGTAAGTAGTAGAAATGAAATGAATATGCATGTTTTATAGCATTATAACCCTTTGAGTGGCACAGAGGTAGGGGTGAATTGCAAAGCAATGTGTACACATCTGGCACTCAAAGGGTTAAGCATTTTAGTGCCAGAGCACACTTTTTTGGACCTTCACCAAGTGTTTTCCATTCGATGTATGCTCCCACTGAAATGGATTCCAGTACAACACCTCCTTCACAATACATAAAGTACTCACATCTTTCAGCCTTAACCCTTTGAGTTGGAATGTTGTGAGGGCCAGCACGCTCCTGTGCCCTCCTGCAACACTGTATGTCAATCCGATGTATTCCCAATAAATAATTGTTTCCCTAACCACAACGAGTTGCTATACACGTAACTATTACAAACTGTATCGAAAACCCCCGGAGCTGGAGAGCAGTGTAAGCGCAGGGCGGCCTGACAGAGCACTTCAGGTGGAAGTAGGAGATTAGAAGATACGTGCTGCGGGGCATTGTGGTCCCGCAGCCATTTTGGAAGTAAACGCAGCGTGGTGAAGAGTTCCTACCTCTTCTTGCTATCAGCTGCTTCTGCAGGTTCTTCCCTCCCCGTTTTTTCTCTCTCCCTGCCTTTTTACTCTCTCTTCCCTCCGGTACTACCTCCAATGTTGAAGGATAGTGAGACTGACCACCTCCTCGCCATGATGCGGGAGGAGGCGCCCTGGCATGTTGCTGGGCGGCTCAAACGACGTTTGGCTGAGTCACCCGGTTGGGCTGTTCTGTTCTGGAGGCAGCTGGGGCTCTTGTTGAACGTTTGGAGGGGCATTTTTTGGCCCCTTCCTCAGGGGGTGTTTTTTTTTCTCTGGCTGGTGGGAGTGGCCTTGGTGGTCAGGCCTAGCCTAGGTCTTCTGCTGCTTCCTCCAGTGCTGCAGGTTCCGGATCTGGGCACGGTCACACACCTGGAGTGACCTCGGTTGTTCCTGTGGATGGCAGTTATCTGCGGTTGGCGGTTGTGTCAGCGCCAGTTTCGGTGCCCAGTCTTTCCATGGAGGATGCGGGGAGTTCCGGACAGCGTTCTTTGACTGGGCGCAGTTCACAGGAGGTGGAGGAAGGCCGTGGATCAGATGGCCTGGGGTCAGACGAGGACCTGGATCCGGTGAATCAGACGCTGGTGGCGTTTTCGGACGAGGCTCTTGGCTGTATAGCTGAAGGGGTCCCCCCGGCTAGCAGTTCCCTTTCCTGTGGTGTGAGGCGTGTCGTGGTGGTTCCGGCAGCTTCTGGAATTCATGGAGCTCTGGCAGTCTAGGATTCCTTCCTCTCAGGTTTAAATGGCCGCTCCTTGTTCCAGTTGTCAGTGGATGATCTGTCCCTCTTTACAGACGTGGCTGACAGCTGCGGCTTTGGGGCATTCTTTGGAGGGTGGTGGTGCGCAAGGACGAGGCCATCATCCTGGGAGGCTGTGGGTCTCACCAGGAACCTGGCTTTCTTGGAATTGTTCCCTATTGTTGTGGCGGTGTTCCTATGGGGTGAGGAGTTGCGGAATAGGAGGGCTTGTTTCTGTTTGGACAACCTCACGGTGGTGCAGGCTATTAATTCTGTTTCGGCTACCTCTCAACCTGATACTGTGCTGAACGTGCAGTGTAGGGTGAGGCATGTACCTGGCTACCTGAATTTAATTACTGACTCCCTCTCTCATTTTCAGTTAGACCGCTTCAAGAATTTGTTGCCAGACGTGGCCAAGGAAGGTGAGGCCTGCCCGGAACATCTGCGGGAAGTGCTTGCCAGATCCTTGGAGACCTGATCTGACGATCGGTGGCCCCAAGGACTTGGGTGAGATACCAGGGTTGCTGGAAGGAGTGTTTTTCTTTTTTGGAGTCTCTTGGAGGTGTGGTTTCGGATGCCAGACGTTTGGAGGTTTTGTTGTGCTTTTGTCTCGTCTTTGTGAGGATGGGCTGTCTGGGGCGGCGGTGGACACACGCATGGCAGCTTTGACATTTTTTTCAAGCATCAGGGTTGGAAGGATGTCACCAAGGATTTCTTGGTGCACCAGGCTTTTGGGGCTTGCGGAGGTCTCAGGCGTTGTGGGACTCACGTCACCCTATCCCTTTCAGGGTGTTGCGTGGTCTTCTGCAGGGCATGGGGGTGATCTGTTCCTCGGGTTTTGAGGCGACCATGTTTCGGGCCATATTTTCCTTGGCTTTTTTCGGGTTGGGGAGCTGGTTTGCTCCAGTTGGCGGTGTCTGGGCAGCTTCGCCACAGAGGATGTTCAGTTGAAGGGGGACTATGTTGTGGTGATCTTGCATCGGCCCAAGACTGATCAGGCGGGTAAGGGGAAGCTGATTTCACTCTCTGCGACAGGGTTGCTGGAGTGCCCAGTGGCGTGTGTTTCGGAATATGTGCAGATGCGCCCATCAGGGGCTTTGTCATTCTTGATTCATGAGGATGGGACTACTCTGTCTCACTTCCAGTTTGTGAGCGTCTTCAAAAAAGGGTTGCAGCTTTTGGCGTTGTCGATGGCTGAGTTCGGCTCTCATTCTTTTCGTATTGGGGTGGAGACTGAGGCAATCCGGTGGGGGTTGGGTGAGAATATGGTGCGTAAGATTGGGCAATGGAAGTCTAGCCGCTTTAGGTCATACGTGCAACCGGGGTTGTTGTTGTGATTTTGGGGGCTGATGTAGTTTTTTGTTTTTCTCGTTTGAAGGTGGTTTGGTTGGTGGGCCATTCTTATGTCTTCCGGGCCCAGAGGAGAGCTGCAGTCCAGAGAGCCGGTACCCTGCTGGGTTTTCCCAGCAGTGTACCGGGGCCATGGGCCATGTGGTAGTGCGTTGGTTGGGGTTGGGGGGGTATGAGATGGGAGCAAGTTTTGCTGTTGGTGGTAAAGACAGCTAGAGTCAGTTCCCCTCCAGATGTACTGTTGGTGCATGCTGGGGGGAATGATCTTGGCTTTCTTTCACAGAGGGAAGTTGTTCATTTGTTTAAAAGGGACTTTAAGCGGTTTGCAGTGCTGTTCCCGGACACCGTTTTAGTGTGGTCTGAGATTGTTCCACGTTTGCAGTGGCGAGGTGCCAATTCGCAGGGGGCTGTGGAAAGAAGGAGGAAAAAGATTAACAAGATGTTAGCTAGCTTTGTACGCAAAGCTAGTGGAATGGTGGTTCGGCATAGGGAGCTTGAGGGCGAGCTGAGTTGTTTTTGCAGGATGGTGTCCACCTCTCTGATATTGGGCTGGACATCTTCCAGGAGGGGTTCAAGGATGGGATTGAAAGGGCCTTGTTCTTGGTTGGTGGCAGGGCCCAGCCAGCTTAAGGGCGTCAAGCGGCTGGGCCTTGGCGGGGTGCTTGCTCGTAAAGCACGGTCTTAGTGGTAATGGTTCACGATTCTTGGGCATGGTCATAGGAGTCGAGGGATGAACAGCTGGTGGGCTATAACTTGCCACATCCAAATAGATAGGGTGAATGGTGGCATGGCCCGCAGTCAAGTAGTGGTAAAATGGACAGAGTTTGGGAATTGGATAGTCAGGCTACGTGACTATACTAGCAAGCACTACGTTTATAATGGGATGGAAATTTATTGTACAGGAGGTTTGTTAATACAATTGTTAATAAAAGTTAAAGTTTAACGTTTGATATATGTAATTGTTTTTTAATAAATGCTGTGGCCTTTTCAATCCATTGAGGTTGTATGTATGAGTTCTTGGGGGGGAGAAAAATGGGTTTGGGGAATGGAGGTCTTGATGATGCGCATGTCACGAAACCCCCGGTGCTGTAACGCAGTGTAAGCACAGGGGGGCGTGACAGAGCATGTCAGGCGGAAGTAGGAGATCAGGAGATACATGCTGCGAGGCATTGTGGTCCTGCAGCCAATTTGGAAGCAAGCGCAACATGGTGAGGAGTTCCGCACCTGCCAGCCCTACCTGTGTGTGTAGTGCCTCTGGGTAGGTGCTGCTGGTTGCACAGGAAGGGGTGGTGGCTTACGGGGGCTGGTGTGTTGTGGGCTGTTAGGTGGCTAGTGTTTTTTTCTGGTTGGTCTTCCAGGGTGCTTGGCAGGGTGCTGGCTGGTAAAGCATGGGCTTAGTGGTAATGGTGATGGTTCACTACTCTTGGGCATGGTCCTAGGAGTCGAGGGATGTACGGCTGTTGGGCTATAACTTGCCACATCCAAATAGATAGGGTGGATGGTGGCATGGCCTGCAGTCAATTAGTGGTAAAATGGACAGAGTTTGGGAACTGGATAGTCAGGCTACGTGAATGTACTAGCAAGCACTACGTTTATAGGGGATGGTTATTTATTGTACAGGAGCTTTGTTAACACACAGTGATACACAGACATGTGCAAACACACACATATACAGGGACACACACAGTGATAGACAGAGATGCATGCAAAACACATACATACACACACACACACACATGCACTGACGTACACAAACAGTGACACACAGATGCAAAGCAGAACATACATACATACAGTGTGAGCAGTGAAAGTAACATACCTCCCAACATTTCAAACGGTCAAAGAGGGACACTTGTGTTTTAGGTGGGGTTACTGGGGGCGTGACTGGTGGTGTATTTTAGAGAATTTTTAACCCTTTGAGTGCCAGCGGGTAAGCAATGCATTACATACCCCTTTGGCATTGAACTGGTTAAGTTACTCTTTGTGTAAGTGAATGATTTAGAAGAAGATGAAAGTATTTTTTACACAGACTCATTTATAAGCTATATACAGAAGTTTATACCCACATTACTGTGGGTTTTATTGATGTGGAGCAATCTGATACACTGGTATATATACCACACAGTGTGATCTCCTAAATAGTGGAGCAGAGGGATTTGGGTCTAAGACAGTGACTGTCCCTCCTATACTGTATAATGCCAGTCCTTATACACAGACATGCAGACTGTATACTATACAATACCAGACCATATATAAATAGTTTGTCATACATGCTATACAGTGAGCTATGTACAGCATGGAGATGACTGCAGGAACTGGCACCTCTACTTACAGACAGACTGACAAACAAACTGCTCTCTTTCTCTCTCTTTGTGCAATATATAAATAACCATGTCTCTGCCATTTACCAGCTCAGCTGAAGCACTGCTCTGCACTGCCTGATCATGTCTCTGCCGTTGTTCCACTTTCTCCGCTTCTCTGTGCTAGAAAGTCAGCTCCCCAGCATCCTGCCTGCTGATTGGTTAGAAATCTGCTCACTTGTAGTAACTGGCAGAGCTTGGCAGGGTTGTGCAGGGTCACTGACAAGGAATGAAGAAGCTGCATATGAGTGGTTTATTGTAGCGAGCCCATAACCTTGTATCTATGTGCTAGGAACCCTGATGCATAATACAGATTTGGACCATGGTCTTCCAGCTGTAGCTTGAACATAGTTCCCATCATCCTCAGCTGCTCAGCGTGCGTGTGTCTCTGTATGAGTGTGTGTATATGTGTGTATGTGTCTGCCAGTGTGTGGGGGGCATGTGTGTATGTCTGTGGTGTAGGAGTGAGTGCAAGCCATTTTTTTTTTCAGCCTTAGATAATGGTGGGCGGGCGGGATAGTGGGGCGGGCCAAAAATCACACCCCGATTGAATCAACCAATGGGAGCAGTAACTCCTCCTTACCACCACCCCTGGTTGTGTTTTGCCAGGTACAAAGTCTTCTTATATATATATATATATATATATATATATATATATATATATATATATTTTTTTTTTATATTTAAATAAATGCTGTGGCCTTTTCAATCCATCCAAGTGGTATGTCTGAGTTCTTGGGGGTGAGAAAAACAGGTTTCGGGAATGGAGGTCTTGACGATGCGCATGACATGATTTTTTTCTGTCTAACCATTTCTTTGGTTGATAATAATACGCACCTCCCACTTCACATAAAGTGAAGTGGGGCAAAATTGTGTATATTTTACATAAGATTTTATGGCATTTGAAGATTTGAATTGGACAAATGAAAATGTATGTTTTGAAACTGTCTTTGGGATTGTGGAAAACTAAAGTTTGTTAAAGGGATAGTAATGTTTCACAATAAAAGCAGCTCTACTTAATCTTCATAGTATTTGGGCCTTGGAGAGCGTTATTTCAATACTGTCAGAATTGTAGTTCAAGAGTAATTGAATGATAAAGTATCCCCCCTCCCACCCCTTTTACTGATGTAACACTGCTCACCTCAGAGCAGCAAGACTGTCCGAATGGATCGCAGTGAGGGACAATCTTCAATTAACATAAGGGAAAAACCTAAAAAACTTGTCAAGGTGGGCAGGGGTTTCATTGTTCTCACAGTAAGAAGATTGTCCCTTGCTGTGATCTGTCTGGTCTTAAGATCATATTCCACATCTGAAGGGAGGCGGCTTACACTAGGTAAAATGGGCAGGAGGAGGATACTTTATCATTCAATTACTCTTGAACTACAACTCTCACAGTAATGAAATAACACTCTCTATGGCTCAAATACTATGAAGATTAATTGGAGCTGCTGTTTTTGTGAAACATTACTATCACTTTAACTTTCATTATTTGAGCAATGTATTTCATCACATTTAAATGACAAGATGAAGTGTTTTTCAGTTTCAATATTGATTTTCTTTATTTCTTTTTTTTTTACAGGATGTTTGCCTTGTAGTTGAAATTTGTTGTTTTCTTAACTTTAATTTTTTGGTTAATTGTTGAAAAAAATGTTAAAATGTTCTGGTTGTACACAATAAAATTTTAATATAAAAAATGGTCTTTACTGATAATTTGCATGCTAAACACAAATAAATATATATATTTATGCATTTATATATTGTTATAAACACACGTGTAAACATATATATATATATATATATATATATATATATATATATATATATATATATACACATGCATATGTGTAAATATATATGTGTGTTTATTGCTCATTTTATATATAAATATATATATATATGTGTGTGTGTGTGTATCTATCTATCTATCTATCTATATAATCTAGCAATGTGGTACGGCACTGCCCGTCAGGCTATATAGGAAATTAATGCACACACATGGATGCAAGACAAACAAACACAGAGACACACATGCATGCACTGAGATGTGTGAGTGTGTGTGAATGAGTGTGAGTGAGCATGTGTGTGTGTGAGTGGAGTGTGTGTGAGTGGAGTGTGTGTGTGTGTGTGTGTGTGTGAGTGATTGAGTGTGTGAGTGTGATTGAGTGTGTGAGTGTGATTGAGTGTGTGTGTGTGATTGAGTGAGTGTTTGAGTGAGTGTGTGTGTTTGTGTCTGATGTGTTTGTGTCTGTGGTGTAGGAGCGAGTGGCAGCCATTTTGTTTTTTCAGTCACTTGGATAGTGGTGGGCGGGCTGGATAGTGGGGGCAGGGCAACTCCCTGCATGATTTAAATCACTCCCCCATTGAATCACCCAATGGGAGCAGTAACTCCTCCTGAGGTAACATTGCAATATAACACACGGTGGCTCTTCAGTTGAGGCAACGTAGCAATATGCTGTGGGAACAAATAAAAAGTGGTGTTTGAGGCTTGCCCTCTGTAACATACAGCAAAGCATCTCTCTTCCTTTAAGGAGAAAGGGCAGGAAGCAGGAAGTGGAGGAGTGACAGTTGAAAAGAGTGAGGTTGACGGAAGAGATGAAAAGAGTTAAATAAAAAAGTTGCTATTAAGTCTATCCCTGAGTTTGTATTTTATGGAAACATTACACCCTCGTACTGAAACAGAGTGAATGGAGGGTTACAATTATCTGTGGGAGGTGAAACAGTGTGTTTGTGGGGTCATGATCCTGAGCGAGAGTGTGTGTGGACCAGAAGAAGTTATTGATATCCCCTACTTCAGGAGCGAGTGGCAGCTATATATTTTTTTGTCAGTTGGATAGTGGTGGGCAGGCTGGAGGGGGCGGGCCAACTCCCTGTGTGATAACCCAATGGGAGCAGTAATGTCCCCATTGAATCACCCAATGGGAGTTGTTTCTCCTAATGAGACATAAATTATGTAATGAGGCATTCTGTTCAATGTGTGTTTGTTTTCTGAGGAGACATAAATTATGTTGCGTGTGGGAGGTACCATAAATTATGCAATAAGGCTTATTCTTTTATATATTCTAGCAATGTGGGATGGCGCTGCCCGTCAGGATATATAGGGAATTAATGCACACACATGGATGCAAGACAAACACACACAGAGACACACAAATGCACACGCATGCTCTGAGATGCATAAAGAGCGACACAGTCATACACGCAATGCACAACATGCAGACACATAGTGTGATACAGACATGCAACACACGCAGTGAGAAACACACAGGCATACAGAGACACACACACCCACAGAAGTGAGTCATAAGGAGGTGACTTATATGTCATTGTAATGAGTTTGTGTTTGTACTTATGCCTCCACTGTGGCATTCATTCATATAGTTGAAATGCATACTATGGTTGAAGGTGGATCGTGCTGGCTTCCGGTGTGTGAGTGAGTGTGAGTGACACTATGGTGGAAGGTGGATCGTGCTGGCTCCCGAGGTGTGAGTGATTGCATGTGAGTGATTGCATGTGAGTGATTGCGTGAGTGTGTTAGGGAGTGTGTGTGAGTGTGTGTGATTGAGTGAGAGTGTGTGTGATTGAGTGAGAGTGTGTGAGTGTGTCACGGTGTCCGTGCTATTTGGCGACATTCTGTCAGTTTCCACTTCTGCCTACGCCTATTGGCTGAACTGACTTTGCCTGCCCAGTATTTGTCCTTAAATACTGGGTTCTGGCACTTCTCCGGTGCCCTTTCGTGGTGTTTCCGTTACCAGCGCTTGTTCCTGTTTTCGTGTGATCTCTGTGTACCGACCCGGACTGCCTGACTACTTTGCTACCGTTTCCTGCTCTGTGTACTGATTTGGATTGGCTGACGTTCCTGCTCTGTCTATCGACCTGGGCCGGCTGACATTCCTGCTCTGTGCACCGATTCGGATTGGCTGACATTCCTGCTCTGTGTACCGGCTCGGATTGGCTGACATTCCTGTCTGTGTACCGACCCGGACCGGCTGACGTTCCTGCTCTGTGTACCAACTCGGATTGGCTGATGTTCCTGCCTGTGTACCGACCCAGCCCGGTTGGGCTCCTTGGACTGTGCATCTCTCCGGCTGACGCCCCATCCAGTTATCGGTTGGGGTTGTTAGCCAGGGTCCTCTCTCTTTATGTCCGGGCAGTACCTCGTATCACTATACGCTTGCAGTCTAGTCTCTGCTATTGTCAGTATCGCCCAGGTGACATTGCTGGTGTGTTCCTTCCATCCGTGCACCACTATACGCTAGACCTCTTCCTGCCTTCACGCTGAGGTTGGGTTTACTCTGGGCACCTCAGGCAGTCCTCCTGATCGAGCAGCTGACATTGGTCTGAGCGTTGTTAACCCCATAGGGGTAGGTGCCAGTTCACCAGCTATCTATCCGTGCAGTCTCCTTTTGGGTACATTTCTGGACTCGTCAGTTTTCTGCTACTGCTATGGCAGTCTACAAGTTGCTCTGGTCTCCATTGTCTATTTGGGCGTTACTCAATATTATGCACTCTCTTCACACTGAGAGTCTTAAAGGGCCTCGTGCTACTAGGGCCTCTCAGTCCTCCTGGCCTAATAGTAACCCATTCAGTACTGCCTGCTCGAGAATCACACGAAAGTTACCTGACCTGTGTCAGTTTATTGTGTCGTTGTACTTTGCATATACTGGACCCATGGGATCACTGTATCCCATCCTGTGTCAGTACTATATTGTTTTATATATTACTGGACCCGTGAGAGTTACTGCTTACTGCAATTGTTCAATAAAACTGTGTTTTATCCAAACCTACTGTGTCTGAGTGTCAAACAAACTGTTACAGTACGAAAGGGCCATGACCTCAGATGGTACAGGTGAAGGTAATGCACAAAGCATCCATTGGAGGATGGATTTACATGAGCAGCGTTTGGACCAGTTGGCATTGGCCATGCAAACCATTCTAGAGCATACCGCTCACCTTGATAAACCGGTTCAAGCCTCGGTGGTCTCCCCCGTTTCGACACCGGGAGCTCAATCCCTCACGCAAGTGGCCTCGTGTAAAGGGTTAACTGCCACAGCTCCGTTACTGCTAAGATGTGATGGTGAACCCACCCAAAGACCGCAGGCCAAGACAGTAGTGAATCAATGCAACTAGGGTTCACCAAGTTGACAAAGGAGGAACGGGCGCATCGCCGGAGGCAGGGCCTATATGTCACGGTTTGTTTTGACTCACAGACACAGAGTTAAGATAAAAACACAACTTTATTGAAAAGTTAATAAGAACCCTCACAGGTCCTGAACATACACATATGTTACAGACACATGACAGGTTCAAGTAGTATAGCAAACAATAATACAATATGGTAGGATCTACCATCCTTGCCAATATACTGGGCAAGGCAGACTGGAGACTGGCACAAGATGAAGAAGGCTCTACCGGCCTTACCAATATACCGGGCAAGGCAGCCTGGAGACTGGCATAACAATATGAAGGAGGCTTTACCGGCCTTACCAATATACCAGGTAAGGCAGCCTATGACAAAGTGACACAGAGTATTGGAGGCCCCACCGGTGCAATAACGGATGTAGCATCAGCAACCGGTGATAGAGTGGAGCGAACCGGTAAAACGTACAGGACAAACAGGGGGCCCTACCGGTGCTATCAAGTTGGTAACACAAGCAACCGGTTTTAGAGTGGAGCAAACCAGTACCGCGTACTGGACAACACGGAGGCCCTACCAGTGCTATAACGGAGGCAGCAAGCAACTGGCGTAAGAGTGGAGCAAACCAGTACCACGTACTGGACAACACGGAGACCCTACCGGTGCATAACGGAGGCAGCAAGAGACCGGTGTAAGAGTGGAGCAAACCAGTACCGCGTACTGGACAACACGGAGGCCCTACCGGTGCTTTAACAGAGGCAGCAGGCAACCGGTGTAAGAGTGGAGCCAACCAGTACCTCGTACTGGACAAAACAGAGGCCCTACTGGGGCTGTAACTGAGGCAGCAAGCAACCGGTGTAAGAGTGGAGCAAACCAGTACCGCGTACTGGACAACACGGAGGCCCTACCGGTGCATAACGGAGGCAGCAAGCAACCGGTGTAAGAGTGGAGCAAACCAGTACCGCGTACTGGACGAACTTGGGAGCCCTACCGGTGCTTTAAAGGAGGCAGCATTAGCAACCGGTGTAATTGGAGTTACCCATAACATAGACTAACAGTGCCAACTGGGAGGCCAGAAGCCTGGAATGAGCAGTACCACCAAAGGAGGAACCCAGAATTCAGAATGTCGCCGAGGCGACCGGAGTCAAATAGAATGCATCCAAATCAGGATCCAGGAGCAGGAGCGACAGCCCGGCCGGAACAGGATACCGGAGCAGCAACAACAGCGAAACCGGGTCAGGAACGGAAGCAGGAACGTCAGCCAAACCGGGTCAGGAACAGAAGCAGGAACGTCAGCCAAACTGGATCAGGAACGGAGGCAGGAACGACTCTGGAGTGTATACTGGCTCTCTGGGTAGGTACTCTGACGCTGAAACAGTACAGGATTCAAGCAGGCCCCAGTTGACACAGGAATCCATAGGCAGGTGATGACTGACATAGAGACACCACGAAAGGGCAGTGAAAGGGTGCAGGAACCCAGTTTATATAGGCAATACTAGGCGAACTAATCACAGGCAACCAATGGAGAGCCCCCACAGCTAACTGACAGAAAAAGCCAGCAATCACGGGCACCGTGATACTATGTCTGTATTGTGGCCAAGCCGGACACCTGTTGCGTACCTGTCCTGTACGGTCGGGAAACGAACGCGCCTAGATTACCTTGGGGGACAGGCCCTAGGTGGAGTTCAGCAGTCCCTAGACCCAATTAAGTAGAAACCTACGATCCAGGGGTCATTTTCATGGGCAGAACACTCGGTACAGGTTCTGGCCCTGGTTGATTCCGGCACAGCCGGATACTTTACGGACAATTCGTTTGCTGTACTACACCAGATTCCGTTGGTCGAGAGGGAATCCCCATTAGCTATTGAGGCCATTGATGGCAGACCATTGGTACCAGCTCAGATCACTATGGAAACAATACCGCTGTCCATGAGTATTGGGACTCTCCACACTGAGAAACAGCAGTTCCAGATTATCCAGTCTCCCCACCATGTGGTCATTCTGGGGTTCCCATGGTTACATTTACATAATCCCCAGTTTGACTGGCAGACCTGTGAGATCACGTCTTGGTCTGAGTATTGTATGGGGCATTGCGTTACTCAGCCGATTAAAATCATGCGTACCTCTCCCTCCGTGCCAGCTGAATATCATCAATTCAGTGACGTTTTCAGTAAGGGAGAGGCTAGCGCTTTCCCTCAGCATTGGGCTTATGATTGCGCTATTGATTTGCCTATAGCCAACAATTGTTTTCACTAAGTTGGACCTACGGGCCGCATATAACCTGATAAGAAAAAGAGCCGGAGATGAGTGGAAAACGGCATTTAATGCCAGATCTGGACACTATGAATACCTAGTGATGCCTTTTGGGCTATGTAACTTATTAATGACATTCTCCGTGATATGCTACAGTCTTGCGAAGTAGTTTATGTGGATGATATACTCATGCACTCGTCTAGTTTGTCCTAACACATCCAGGATGTGTCTGAAGTTCTGCTCAGATTACGCAAGAATAAACTATTCTGTAAAATCGAAAAATGCGATTTCCACCAGTCCATGGTGCCTTTCTTGGGCTTTGATTTCTAAAGATGGCATTGCTATGGATCAGGAAAAGCTTGCAGCAGTGTTGCAATGGCCATGACCCAAGGGATTGAAGGCAATCCAACGCTTTCTTGGGTTTGCTAATTATTATAGAAAATTTATTCGAGACTTCTCCACGATCGTTCAGCCACTGTCTGACCTTACACATAAGGGTGCCAACCCTTCCCAATGGTCTGAGGCAGCCAATCGAGCTTTTGAGACACTCAAGTCCGCTTTTGCATCCTCTCCTGTGCTATCCCACCCTAACCCTTCCCTTCCGTTTACGTTAGAGGTTGATGCCTCTGAGACTGGGGTAGGGGTAGTGCTGTCACAACGTCCGGTCTCTGGGAGTGCACTGAGACTATGTGGGTTCTTCTCCAAAAAGCTGTCTAGTGCCCAGAGTCACTATGAGAATGTGGACAGAGAACTCCTGGCTATTATTCTCGCTCTTAAAGAATGGCGTCACATGCTAGAAGGTACTAGGACTCCAGTATTGATCCTGACAGACCACAAAAACCTGACGTACCTTTCGGAGGCTAAGAGATTGTCCTCACGACAAGCCAGATGGGCCTTGTTTCTGTCCCGCTTCAATTTTATTGTATCATACTTGCCCGGCTCCAAGAATGTTAGAGCAGATGCCCTGTCCAGGCAATTTGGGCCAGAGATGGATAAATATGAGGTCCCAGTACCCATCATTCAGCCTGATCGCATTTTGGCTACCTTACGTACCAGCATCATTTCGCCACTGGGGGAGGAGATTCTTCCTACCCAGGCTGCGGCTCCCCCTGATACCCCAGTGGTCAAGTGCTTTGTAGATGAGCCATTCCTCAAAGGCGACCTTCATGGCTAATAGCTCTCGGTTGCCGACATCGTAATTCCTCTCAGCTGGGGTTAGTTGGTGGGATAGGAAGGAACAGGGGTGGAGGCAGTTGGTCTTAGTGTCTCTCTGTGACAGGACTGCCCTGATACCTAGTTCGGATGCGTCCACTACCAAAACAAAAGGCCGGGTGATGTCTGGGTATCGGAGAACAGGGGCCGTAGTGAATGCGGTCTTTAAAGCGGAGAATGCGGATACGGCTTCCTCGGGCCAGAGCCGAGGTTTTGCTCCTTTCTGGGTCAGGGCAGTAATGGGTGCCACTAGGGAGGAGTAACCCCAGATAAACCTCCTGTAGTAACTGGCGAAGCCTAGGAAGCTCTGTACCACCTTAAGATCAGTGGGTTGTGGCCAGTCAAGGACAGCGGTGAGTTTCTTTGGGTCCATCTCAAGACCAGAGCTGAAGATGATGTACCCCAAGAAGGGGAGTCTGTTCTTTTCAAACTCACATATCTCTAGTTTGGCGTATAGTCCGTTCTCACGTAACCATTGAAGAACAGCTTTCACATGCAGTCAGTGTTGCTGGAGAGTGGGAGAAAAGACGAGGATGTCGTCCAAGTACACTACGACATGAGAAGTTAGCATATCCCGGAATACGTCATTAACAAATGCCTGGAAGACAGCTGGGGCGTTACATAGCCCGAAGGGCATCACCAGGTACTCATAGTGCCCGTATCTGGTGTTAACGGCCGTCTTCCATTCGTCCCCGGGCCTAATGCGGACCAGATTGGAAGCTCCTCTAAGGTGCAATTTAGTGAACCAGGTGGCGCCACAGAGGAGGTTGAATAGCTCAGGGATCAGTGGGAGAGGGTACTTGTTCTGGATAGTGATGTGATTCAGCCCACGGTAATCAATGCATGGATGTGGGGTGCCATCTTTCTTGCTGACAAAGAAGAACCCCACCCCGGCGGGCGAGGTGGAAGGACAGATGAAGCCCCTGGCCAAGTTTTCCTGGACATAGGTGGCAAGAGCTTTCATCTCTGGAGGAGAAAGCAAGAACGTCTTCCTCTGGGTGGTTGAGTTCCAGGCTGGAGTTCTATCGGGCAGTCGTAAGGCCTATGCGGAGGAAGGCGTTCAGCTTGGGTTTTAGAGAAGACGTCGAGAAAATCATGGTAGGTAGCTGACAAGGCCTCAAGGGAGCACAATGCGGCAGAGACAGATGGGTGAGAGGAGACAGGGGAGACAGGGAGACAGGTTGTGAAACAGGTCTCGCTCCACTGTGCCAGCTCGCCAGACTGCCAATCAACGATGGGGTTATGGCGCCGAAGCCAAGGAAGCCCCAGGACGAAGGGGGAGGATACCAAGTTGAAAACCACCTGTTCAGTGTGCAGTATCCTGGTAGTGAGGACCAGGCACTCAGTCTCCTGTGTGATTTTCCCTGTGCCCAAGGGTCCGCCGTCCAGGGTAGAGACAAGCAACGGAGTCTTCTTGGGACGACAGGGCACGCCATGGGCTTGGGCCCAAAGGCCATCAATGAAAAGCCCAGCGGCTCTGGAGTCAATAAAAGTGGCAGCTGTGATAGTATGGGCCACCCACTGAATGGTCATGGGAACGAAGACCCTGGATCGGCCTTGAGGAGGCTGTTGCAAATGGCTTAGGTGACCGCCTCGGACGTCGGCTAGGCATTGTCTTTTTCCAGGCTAATGGGGCACTGTCGCAGCATGTGACCCTCCTGTCCACAATACAGACAGAGGCCCAGGGTTTGCCGTTGCTGTCTTTCTTCATTGGACAACCGAGAAACACCCCCGGCCTCCATGGGGGTCTCGGCCTCAGGACGGTCTTCTGGAGGGGATACTACTGTGGGTACCCATCTGTCACAGTTTTTGATGAACACTCAGACAGACCGGTAAGGTTAAAAATGACCTTATTGAGCAAAGTACATACAAGGAATAAGGCCGCAGGCCAAATATACGAAACAACAATATACTGCAAGTCAAAGAGGCAATGACTGGGAATCAAATGACTGGGATAGAGTGCTGAGAACTGTAGGTACCAAGGCAGACAACTTTACCCTAGTGGACTAGGGTAATTCAGGCTACTCGACCCGGAACTGACAGCAGGACTGAAGGTGACAGGTAGTCCTGGAGGTGGTAATTGGCACGAGACGCAGACACCTGGGTGGCACAGAACCCAATAAGCAGCGAGATAACACTGACCAAGGGACAGGGGTCCCAGGGTGACCGAGGCCACTACTTACAGATGTTAAACCCTAGAACGCTAGGGGTGGATCGAAGGCAGACAACTGGAAGGCCACAAGTGTCTACTCACACAACAGTGTGACTAAAACAATTGTTGGCTCTAGGCACAAAGGCAACTGAGAATAGGAATGAGGCACGGTGTCTCCACACAGTATGAGTGTGATGAAACGCAAGTGCAGGCCCTAGCCCAGGCACTGCGACAGTGAAGGAGCACAGGCTAAGCCTAGGCAGTCTAGGCACTGAACGGGTTAACAGGAGACGCCCAGCGATATACAGAAACTCCCACAGGGAGCGAGCCCAGCAATGGTGTAGAGGAAGACAGATAGATCTGAGTAACTCAGTCAGCACTTGATAGCACTGTACCGGTACTTTGCATGTGCACACCGCCAAGGGCGGTTAGTGTAAGGAGCTATAGCACGAATGCCAAGCCTACAGTCGACAAGATAAGAATAGTGCCACGCGGCGCACCACAAACAAGGCAACTAGGAATCTGCTGCTTGTAGCGCTGGCCATACTAGGACAACAGAGGAATACAGCCGTGCACGGATGGCAACGGAACGAAGGCTCAGCCAGGAATGATACAAACGTAACTGAAGCACAGCCTAAACAGGACCAACGGAACAGGCAAGCTAGCCAGACAGGTCAGCAATGGAGTGGGTTCTCAGCTTGATAGTACAGCACCGGAGCGGGTTCTCAGCCAGATCAGTCAGTAACGGAGCGGGTTCTCAGCCAGATCAGTCAGTAACGGAGCAGGTTCACAGCCAGATCAGTTAAGCAACGGAGCGGGTTCTCAGCCAGATCAGTTGGTAATGGAGTAGTTTCTCAGCCAGATCAGTCAGTAACGGAGCAGGTTCACAGCCAGATCAGTTAAGCAACGGAGCGGGTTCTCAGCCAGATCAGTTCAGCAACGGAGCGGGTTCTCAGCCAGATCATTGGAAGTAAGTGAAATACAGCACTACACTTAGGTTTATATACAAAAAATAATAGAATAATGATGATAACTAGAGAGTTTGTGTATAGGAGTGAAAAGTAAATAAAAAGAGTCAAAGACCCCTACATTGAAGGGACTGATGTTTTTTCATAAACTTTTAAAATTTAACTGTCCCTACACAAAAGGAGGTTCTCCCACAAACAGACTCTGTGCAGCTAGTCTCAAGTTGATGCAGAAATCCACAATTCGAAGAAGTTCAATATGTAAGACATATAAGGGAAGGGGAGAGACAGCGCAACCAATATCTAAGTGTAGTATTTATTACAAGATATATAAAAATAGATCAAATAAAACAGAATAAAACAATAATTTGGATAAAAAAACAATCAATTATATATGGATATGCTTGGAGAGCTGATAAGCGTATGACTTATAGCCGGGGTTAATAAGAGTGCCGGGTATAAACGGGTATTGCAATAAGGTGAGAGCTATATAGTTCGGGAGTGCATTATTATACAAACATTCTGTGGTTAGTAAGTATAAGATGGCTCCTTACTGGAGAGTGGACTCAATAAGTGTGTTTCTATACAAAGATGTAGAGCTCAGCTTATGTCCCTCGATCTGGTTTAGGTGACCCCTTACTTGATATAGGCATTGTGACTTAGCGCATCTCCCAATGCATCTCTCTGGGTCTCAACCCGATGTCTTCCTTGTTCGTGGTTTCCCGTTGGAATTGTTTTAATATGCTGCGCTCTGTCAGTTTTTGGCACCTCAGATGATCCCCGCGTAGTAGTCAGATCTCAGCGTCTCCATGCTCCACGTGGGTCTCTCTCGACTCTGACGCGTTTCGGCGCTCCGTTTGCGCCTTTCTCAAAGAGTATCTGATTGGCTGTTAACTTTCCCTAGTATTTATATCTTTAGGAAGTGTTCATCAGAACTTGAATTAGCGTAGTGATTGATTAAAAACACTGTGGGCTCGATTTAAAGGCAGCTGTTAGTAAAAAAAAAATCACTAACGGGTGCGTTAAGTGTCATGTTGCAATTCAAAGATCCGTCTAAAGAACAGCTAACGGCAGTTGCAGAATCCTTACGGCCGATACACTTACGTGCATTCAGACGCATGGAAAAACATACCCCAGAGCTATTCAAAGGCTTGCAGTACTGATAACGGCTGAAAAAAAGACACACCTAACGGCTAAAAGTTAAGACCCACTTTTCTCACACGTTAGACACTTAACGGCCAAAACAAAACACCCGTTACATAGGATAATACACAAAATGCTTACCGCACAACCATGTAAATGGGAAAATTAACCCATGCAATGCCAAAACAACACAAAAACATGCACACACAACACAAATCACTACACACACAACAACAACCAACACCACAGGGACAACGACACACAAAAAAACACCAGCACAACATGGCACGGAACAATGGGGTTATCACACAAAGCGGACACCTGCAAATACAAGCTCACCTGGGCAACATCAACACGCGACCTGCACCCCACAACTGCACGCCCGCAAATGGCACACACAGAACAAGCACAACACACCACATCTTATAACACACACACACCTGCAAACACTTACCTGGACAAAAACAACTCACCATTGGTCAGCACTCACCTCATCACCACACCTACACAACGCCCTAGCAAGTACTTAAAGGGACAACTCAACACACTCACTTGTGGCTTGTTTTCCACTCAGGGAGGGAGAGAGAGAGATAGATAGAGAGAGAGAGAGACAGATAGATACAGATAGATAGAGACAGATAGAGAGAGCAAACAGTATGTTGGGTTACATATTGTTGCGAAGGCTGCGGAGAAGGCGTGCAAGGGAGAGAGCTGGGGAACATCAGCAACCTCCAAGCACACCTGATCAACAGCCTCCACCTGTTGCAAGTGAGGAGGCTCCGGCTCAGCAGCCACACAGGAGTCCATCCCCACCTGGAGGGCAGAGGATGTATAGACGACCACCAAGGCCCAGGGTATACCGCCCAAGGGTCACCCTCTTTGGAATGACCGATGATGAGGTAATTGATCGCTACAGGTTGAGGCCTGACAGCATCATTGCCTTGTATGAGGTCATCAAGGAGCAGGTGGATCCCATCTACATCCACAACCATGCCCTAACTGGCCTGCAGAAACTACTCTGTGTCATACACTTCATGGCAAGCGGGGCCTTCCAGTCCACTGAGGGTTACGCATCTGGCATGTCACAGGCCACATTCTCCAGGGTGCTGGCCCAGGTCCTGCCAGCCCTCAAAAGCAAGGCCAGTACCTATATACATTTTCCCACCACCGACATGGACTGGATACACATCAAGCAGGCCTTTTACGCCAGGGGAGGCATGCCCAGGGTCATGGGTGCTATAGATTGCACCCATGTCCGGATTAAGGCCCCAGCACGTGATGCACAGATATTCATCAACAGGAAGAACTTTCACTCCATCAACGTGCAGATGGTGTGTGACAGCCATATGAGGATAATGAATGTCTTTGCAAAGTATCCTGGCAGCTCACATGATTCATACATTCTCCAAAACTCCTCAGTCCACAGAGATTTCGAGAATGGAACTTTTACAGGGGGATGGCTTTTGGGTGAGTTCACAATACAAAATCACATCACATACACAGGCGTACACACAACGCTGCTTAGCATGCTCCTGACCCACAGCTAGTACGTCCACCACACAAAACATCATTCACACAACATGTGCTCCCTGTCTCACCATGTCACTCACATTACACAGGTGATGCTGGCTATGGATGCAAGTCCTGGCTACTGACCCCTCTGGCCAATCCTCGAACACATGCCCAGGAAAGGTACAACCAGGCTCATGGCAGAACGAGGAATGCCATTGAGCGGACCTTTGGCCTCCTCAAGTCAAGATTCCGATGTCTGGACCACTTGGGGGGAGCACTGCAGTATGCACCTGGAAAGGTGTGCGACATAATTGTGGCGTGCGCAATACTGCACAACATCGCAGTGGACACCAGGCTGCTGGAGCACATCCAGGACCCCCCCCCATACAGGAAGTGCCCATGGACATCGGCCATGTTGAGGAGACCCTGAGAGGGACACAGATCAGAGACAGGCTCATCACGGAACACTTTACATGTGAGTATAACACAGGCATGCAAACAATCCATGCAAGTCCCCCATCAGTCCTGTGACACTAACCACACTGCACATTTTGTTCTGTCTCACCCCACAGGAACAGTGACACAGCACTGCACTGGCAGCGGACATGGCAAATTGTGTGTGTGGACTCAAAAACCATCCTCCATTCCACTCTCCACGTTGACATACAGACCCCAAGGATATCACGCACACCCTCAGGAGAAACAAGGTACAACACATAACCCATGTTCATCGCCTTACAGGGCTTGATTGACAGCAGCTAACTTGATTTGCCATGAGCATAGCCAGAGCAACCATGCTAGCCTTGTAGCGAAAGAGTGTTATCCAATGCTATGCATTGGATAATACTCCGTCACATCAGGGGTTAAAGGGCCATTGGACTCAATATGGGACCTGTACTGTGCTACAGCTGAGAAGAGCAGCACAGGGGTGGATGTACAGTGGTATGGTCACACAATGTAGAGGTCATGAGACGTAGATCAGATTACCAGGGACTCCATGCTGACCTGTGAGTGTGCAGACATATGTGCCCCCGACATGAATACACACATCAACAAATATGTCCTAAAAGTTCCATGGAACAAATGACATTGGGCTGCCACTGTCACTTTCACAGTGGCAGCCCAAATCCATTACTTCCATGGAGCTCTCAGAACACTTGTTGATGTGTGTATTCATGTCAGGGTCACATATCCATAGGGCTGGGGCACATGTCCTTAGTTCTCCACATAATTGGTTACAGATGAGTACACAACACATTGTCAAGCAATGGTTTGTGTACTCACTTGTAATTAAGAAGATTGAGGGGATTATAAAGTCGAAATTGTTGTTGCTTGATGATCAGTTCAGGTGTATAGCTCCAAATCCTGTCCTCTTGTCCCACAGGCATCCATAACATGATCCATCCTTGATCTGAAGATCTTCCATGTGTCTGGATTGATGTCTTGACAACACCTTCATAAAGATCACCCCTTGCTATTTCTGGTGATGTTGTTAGTGATGCAATATTTGACCGGAGGTTCACACAGACCTCTACTTGAACATTCTCATATAGACACTGAAAACACAATTTCACAAGTGTAATAACCTGTACAGTTAGGATGCTCATCTACAGAGTTGTCAAACCTTGTGGACAACACATGAGCAGGAGAGCAGTGTTACTCAAGTAGTATGATTTAGTTTCAAAGTACATTTAGTGTTCTCATACAAGTGTTCAATGCATATAGGCAATACACACAGAAAACACATGTACGTTCTAATGTACTTTGAGACACAATAAAGATGAACCATCACTAGTCAATCATCTGTGTCTGTATGAGGATATATTGGATTACACATATGTTTGTTAATGCGTAACCACACTCAGGATAGAGTATCCCCCATAAATGGAAAGGCATCACCCATATCACAGGACTCCACCACTTGTTTTCAAGTGAGTGGACTCAGTGATGTATTCACGTTAACAGATGGTGGCAGTGATACACTAATGTGTTGTGGGAGTGATAAAGGGGACATACTTCCACAGTGAATTCCTGTCCACAGTTAATGTGTTGCTCAGTATAATCAATGTTCTGTGATATTGCTCCACTGTGACATATCACAGTACATGACCAAGTGGACAAGTGTTTTCACTGGTGAAGTCTCTTACATCCTTAGGAAAAACAACAACTCAACTTACTGGAGGCCCCAATGCTCACCCCAGGATATCAATGTGTGTGCTACACATTGAAATCCTAGTTTAAAAACATTGGCTTCCCCAGTCAGTCTGTTGCACAATGAGTGTGTGAATCCAAGACAATATGGATACATGTCCCATTTATCTGTCCTGCTTGTTATCTCACCGCTAAGCCGTTTGTTTGGTTATCCCCTTAACCCTCTAAGTGCCAGAGTGGTACCCAACGCATTTCTTTGCAATGCGTTGCCTACCACTCTGGCTATCAAAGGGTTAAACACAACATATGATGTAGACGAATGTTCAATGTTGTACCAAATGTTGGGCTAAGGGGTATGTTTTGTTATACAAAATCAACACACAACATTGCCATATAACACAGTTGTGTAATATGGCTCCAGGGATGTATTTACAGTTGAATTTGTACAATGGTGTGTGTGTGAACCTATGTTGTAACATCCCACAAACATCTTACCTAGGCAGAAGTTGTGTTCACTGAATTGTTTGGCAATGCATTGGAGACTCTGCCACCCAATCTATGACCAAATACAAAGCAGATCAGACAGGATTCAAAAGCACAATGTTCCTTTATTCAGGGGAAATGTAACATGTTGGGCATTTTATTTTTTTTTTCTTAGGGGGGGGGCCTTAGACTGTGTGGCAGAAGTGGATAACCTGGATGATCTCCTGGTCACCCTTTGCCCCCTAGGTGTGGCTTCGGGGGTCACATTAGAGGGGGTGGTGGGGGCAGTGGATCCCTCTGTGGAGCGCAGGTTTTCCCTCTCTAACCGTAAGTCCTCCCTGCGGTTCAGCTCTCTCAACTCCACCAGTACCTCTGCAAGCAGGTCCATCACCCCCGTGTGTAGCTGATGGAGTTGAGTGTTGATCCTCATGACCTCCGACTCCAGGGCATGGATCCTTGCCTCTATCCTGTTAGTGTTTCTACGGGATTCCCTACGGCTCCTGGTGATGTTGTCATTGGTGCAGAGGCTTGTCCGGAGTAGTCTCCTTTGCAGAGCCATACACTCTGCTTCCATCCCCGTGGGCCGTTCACTGCTGGTGATGCTTGTGCCTGGTGAATCTGCTGCTGCTGTGTCCTCCTCAGCTGCTGCTGTGTCCTCCTCAGCTGCTGCTGTGTCCTCCTCAGCTGCTGCTGTGTCCTCCTCAGCTGGTGCTGTATGTGCTGCAGATAGGTATGTGCCCACCACATCAATGGACCCACTGCTGCCCACCGATGTCTGTGCTGGTGGAGGTGGTGAGGTAAACACGTCCCTTCGCATAGGGTGTTGGGGCTCCCCAAGCAGGCCCAGGTGTTGGTAGTCGAGTGGCCAAGGGTCAAACCTTGGCCACTGGTATGTGCTTGGGATCATACCTGGGGCCATGCTGGGGAGCCATCCAGGAGGATAGGTCAGTCGGGGATGAGTATGGCCCGTACTGGGTGGTGGCCACATCACCTGGCAGCCATTGCCTCCCTGGTGGTGGTGGTGGTGCTGCTGCTGCTGGAGGGTAATAGCTCCTGGAGGTGGTGGGGGGTATCCAGTCACTGTAATAAGGTGGTGCAGGCAGAGGTGGTGTAGCCAGAGGTGGTGCAGGCAGAGGTGGGGCATCCAGTTGGCCAAGAGGTGTGGATGTAGTTGGGTACGGTGCCCACTGGCTGGTCCCCTCCTCCATATACTCCTCACTGGGTGGTGAGGTGGCCTCCTCCATGGGCTCCTGGAGTGCTGGAGGCACATAACCTGTGTGGAGGATTGAGATTGTGTGATCAGTAAACTTAGCCATGATGGTGTCAAATTGATATTAATACTTGAAATGTGTAAAGGAACATATATGTTGTATGGTTTATCCCCCTGTGTGAAACAACGGTACTCCTACTGGTGAAGGGTGTTTTATTCTACATGTATTGCAGCTCAGAGTTGAATTCCTTTGGTGCCACATCCCAGTAGCATGAAATTGTACATTTGCGCTGTTGCCACATCATCCTTTGTGGATTTATGCTCCCTGGACCAAAGCTAGCCAGAGGATGGTCTGGCAACATTGGCATAGTACATTTTCAGGCCACAGTGATATTGTCCATGGAATATTCAACTTTGAGCTGTTATACTCTTGGGATGAAACACCTTTCAGTAGTGGGAATACCCTTGCATTACCCGGTGGATCAATCCTATGACATGTATTTTTCCTTTCACATTTTAAGTATTACTATCTCTTAAACGGGATAGCAATGGTTAATTTCAGCTTGATGTAACATTGCAGGCATCATAAAGAGATGTTTAGAAAGATGTTGCTGTATGTGACAGCTGGAGATGTCAGTCATTTGACCACACGGAGGTTCTTCAGCAGACTCCACATTGACCCATTTGGAGATAACTACATCTTTGCCATTGTCTACTAAATGTTCCTGGTTTGTAAGCACGCTCTGTGGACCATGTCAATGATGGATCCATCTCCAATTGGTTCAATTTTGGGTCCGCTGAAGAGCCTCCGTGTGGTCATATGACTGACATCTCCAGCTGTCACATACAGTAACATCTTTCTAAACATCTCTTTATGATGCCTGCAATGTTACATCAAAGTGAAATTAACCATTGCCATGCCAAGGTACACAGTGAGGAATATGGTCTGATATGTGTGTATATGTACCTTTCATATGGGTACAAACATATCCTTGATAGATATGAACCCAGATATCTGTTCAGTACATGTTATTGTCTTACTGCCTATATATGTACAGCCATCACAAACTAACTTTCATTGATACCACTGATACCCATCCAAGTAAGGTGTAATATACTAGGTATATGTACTCTGATGATGATATCAATATGAGTTATTTTGTTGAGGGTGCACATATATGGGCAGTAGGACAGTCACACGTACTGAACCGAACTCTGGGTTTACATCTTGTTGGGACATATTTGTACCCGTTTGAAAGGGACATATCCACATACATATCTGGTCGTTTATCTTTCTGTACATATCTTTTTGTAATTGATCTGCAGTGTGATTCAAGTAGTATTCATCCCTATGTTATCAGTTCATCCCGTACAGTGCTGGATTTTGTCAGATTAGACATGTCCCTCTCTGGTTGTCATGATGGTATCCTATGCATTGCATTGTGATGCATGGGATACCATCGTGGCAATCAGGGATTGATGTACATTACAGGATTCTGTCCATGAGGTCTGTTCAAGTTGAATCCTGAGGGGCAACAATCAAGCCAGTACTGAAGGATATCATTGATTGAGGCCTTTTTTTTTCCTGGATCAGCCCATCCATCCTTCTGTGTGAGGCAGCCAGACCCGATCATAGATATCCATAATTCATGGCCTGTCACTGACCAAACCTCAATGGTTCATATTTGGTTCCCATATGTATCCTGCAAATAGTGTCTGGTGTACCATCCATTCATGGCATCAGCACTCCTGAGGATCTATATGTGAATCAAATGTGAGATATGTAAATTCAAGTTAGCGTAAATGATTGCATACACAACACCAAGGCCAACTTTTTCACCTTTAGTTATGTGTAATTGTTTTTGGCCTGTGTGTTGCACATACAAGCAGTTATTCTCAGTGGCACTGTGATTTGTGACCTGATCCATCCTGTTGGTGATTCAGTAAGCGGTTAAGTGGACCTGATGAACTGATTATGATGCTGACTTCTCCGCTGACCTCATTTCCCCATCTGCAATGTTTTCTATGGAGTCCATACAATGGGGCCTGTGCAGCTTGAATCCTGTTATTGGATATTCTCCATAGACTAACATTGTAATTGGTAAAGTAAGGGTATGTAAGTGTCAAATTCTCTACATCAGCTCTTTTTCACCGCTTAGTGAATGTCCCCTATGTGTCATGTAATTGTTAACCTATCGACATGTGTTTGTTGTCTGGTTAACCCTTTGAGTACCAGAGGGGTTGCCAAAGCATTGTTGATCGATGCATTGATGATCCCTCTAGCACTCATGGGGTTATGTGCTGGATTCCCTGTGGGAACATGGGTAACACTGTGTGACAACAATTGTGATGTTTGACATACAACACTTTTCTGAGCATGGTTTGTGTGTATTGTGTTTGATCAGCACAGCAACATGAGGGTTAACCAGGGAGTTGGACAGGTTTTGGGCTTGTTAAACCTTGACATTTGTCCTTGTCTTGCGTCCTGTTTAAACCCTCAGGGTGCTGTGTTGGTGCAGTTGTGTGGATGAATGAAGGGCAGATGTTGGGATGTGAGTGCTTGTTTGTGATGGGTGTGTGGTTTGAGGTGGTGTGTGATTTTGGGGTGATGCACTTACCAGTGGTGTGGAGGCTCCTCTCATCCCCAGTGTCTGATCCTCCAGGGACCCCTTCAATGAGGGTAGTTGACAGTGTCTGCCGCAGCCTCTCCTCCCATGCGCTGAAGGTGATGGGGACAGGTGGCCCACCTCCGGTGGCTCGGGCATGCAGGGCGGCATCCCCCATCTTCTTCTTCACCTGCCTTTTGCAGTCGCCCCATCTCTTCTTGATTGAATCCACATCCCGTCTGCAGGTGGCCACCGCATTAACTCGGCTGCAGATTTGGCTCCAGGCAGCTCTCCTCCTCGCAGCCAGGCCAGGGAGTCTCTCCCCCGGGAAGAGGATACTCTCCCTCTCCAGCACAGCCTCCACGAGGGCCGTGTTTTCTTCCTCGGTGTATCGGGGATCCCTGACCCTGTCCCCCTCAGCTCCGGCATGCGAGGAGTCAGACCCGGAGTGTCCTGCCTGCTCTGCCCCTGCCTGTGTGTGGTGGTCCCCAGGCACTACCCCTCGTCCCACTGCAGGATCTGTCCCTCTTCTTCTTTGTGTGCCTGTTCTTGTGGGCCTGGTCCCCCTCCGCCCTGCGGATCTCCCTCTCCCACCCCTGCTCTGCTGAGGGATCCCCTCCTGACCTTCCTCCTCCTCCTCCATTAGTCTCCCCATCCCTCTCTCCTGTCCTCCTCTCCTGGCCATCATTCACCCACTCACACCCAGGCACTCTCACACGCCCTCACAGACACACTTGATCCCACTCACTCTCTGTCACACACTTTCACTCACGGATTCACACTGTAAAAATAAAATTTAAAATGTGTAAGGTGTGATGAAAAAAAAAGACTATGTGTATGTATGTGTATGTGTTTGTATGGATGTATGTGCTATGTGCAAAAGTGCGCTATGTGTCTATTTAAATGTAATTCTCTCCTCTCCAAGATCCCTCTACCTTACTCCTGTGTATGCTTCTCTCTCTCTCTCTCTCTCTCTCTCTCTAAACGCTATCCTCCACTCCTGGGTCCTGTGCTCTAGCTTGCTGAAACTCGAAACACAGACAGGGTGTGACCGTTATTTTGATGTATATATAGGTGTATTTGAACATTTTTGATACTTTGGGGCCTTGGGATTGGCTGTAGGTTTGAATTTTGTTTGTGCATCTATCAGGGTTGCTAGACAACGGCAGCCGTAATGTAACATTTTGACTTAAGTTGTGTTTTAACGGGTGTTTGGGACGCACGGTGATGCGAAATCAGGTGCGGCGCTGGTTTTTGTGTTACGTGTTTTTGTTGTGCCTAGGCCCGATAGCTATTCTTGTACTCTTACCTTTGAATCTGCCGTAAACCATGTGTTCTTTGCGGCCGATGTGCCTTTTTTACTTAGCGGATGGTTTAACGGCTGCCTTTAAATCTAGCCCTGTATCTCTAAGAAGTACAGATACAGGGTAATAGTAAGAAATATGTTACAATGTATATTTGATAATTGGTACAATGGATCAAAAATACATAGTAACCAGATTTATATATAGAAAAAACTGGCTAAAATGTATTATAGAGGATTCTTTAAGAAATAAAGGTATTATTGCTCAATGCATTAAAATAAAATAAAATGAGATTGAGATGTAAGTAGTGATGTAAAAAAATAATGATTAATACTTATGCATATCATTAAATTACATAAATGATTCTTACTAGACAAAAGATTTTATGTTGATTATTGATTAAAAAGTGGGTATATAGAGAAAGATACCCTATTTAATTATATTTATATTAAAATAATCTAATAGCCCCTTAGTCTTATAGAATAGAGACAAGCTCAAAAAAAATATTATGATACTCTTGATCATATATATATTTCTTAATTATATATAGATGAGTGGAATAAAGATATTAGAGATGTGTCCTTTTTTAAGAGCTAGGGTTATATTGTTATATCTACCTAAGTACTGCTCTATTTAATTGAATATGTATATATATATGATCCCCTTCAGAAGCATCAAAGGTCAATCTCTTCATTTAATCCTTTTGGGCAACTATGTGATCTATATACTGGAATGCCCATGTGGCTTACGATACGTAGGCAGAACAACTAAGGGCTCGATTTAAAGGCAGCCGTTAGTAAAAAAAATCACTAACGGGTGCGTTAAGTGTCATGTTGCAATTCAAAGATCCATCTAAAGAACAGCTAACAGCAGTTTCACAATCCTTACGGCCGATACACTTACGTGCATTCAGACGCATGGAACAACATACCCCAGAGCTATTCAAAGGCTTGCGGTACTGATAACGGCTGAAAAAAAGACACACTTAACGGCTAAAAGTTAAGACCCACTTTTCTCACACGTTAGACACTTAACGGCCAAAACAAGACACCCGTTACATAGGAAAACACACAAAATGCTTACCGCACAACCATGTAAATGGGAAAATTAACCCGTGCAATGCCAAAACAACACAAAAACATGCACACACAACACAAATCACTACACACACAACAACAACCAACACCACAGGGACAACAACACACAAAAAAACAACAACACAGCATGGCACGGAACAATGGGGGTTATCACACAAAGCGGACACCTGCAAATACAAGCTCACCTGGGCAACATCAACACGCGACCTGCACCCCACAAATGCACACCCGCAAATGGCACACACAGAACAAGCACAACACACCACATCTTATAACACACACACACCTGCTAACACTTACCTGGATAAAAACAACTCACCATTGGCCAGCACTCACCTCATCACCACACCTACACAACGCCCTAGCAAGTACTTAAAGGGACAACTCAACACACTCACTTGTGGCTTGTTTTCCACTCAGGGAGGGAGATAGAGAGAGAGAGAGAGAGATAGATTGATAGAGACAGATAGAGAGAGCAAACAGTATGTTGGGTTACATATTGTTGCAAAGGCTGCGGAGAAGGCGTGCAAGGGAGAGAGCTGGGGAACATCAGCAACCTCCAAGCACGCCTCATCAACAGCCTCCACCTGTTGCAAGTGAGGAGGCTCTGGCTCAGCAGCCACACAGGAGCCCATCCCCACCCGGAGGACACCTGCCTGCAGATGCACAGCTGCAGCAACAGGATGCTCCCCAGCTGCCACGGGGACCCCTGCAGCAGCCCAGGATGCATAGACGACCACCAAGGCCCAGGGTATACCGCCCAAGGGTCACTCTCTTTGGAATGACCGATGACGAGGTTATTGATCACTACAGGTTGAGGCCACACAGCATCATAGCCCTGTATGAGGTCATCAAGGAGCAGGTGGATCCCATATGCACCCATAACCATGCTCTAACTGGCCTTCAAAAACTCCTGTGTGCCATACACTTCATGGCAAGTGGCGCCTTTCAGTCGACAGAGGGTTACGCATCTGGCATGTCCCAGGCCACATTCTCCAGGGTGCTGGCCCAGGTCTTGCCAGCCCTCAAAGCCAAGGCCAGTACCTACATACATTTCCCCATCACCGATATGGAGTGGACACATCTGAAGCAGGGCTTCTATGCAAGGGGAGGCATGCCCAGGGTCATGGGTGCAATAGATTGCACCCATGTCCGTATCAAAGCACCAGCACGTCAGGGACATATGTTCCTGAACCGCAAAAACTTCCACTCCATGAATGTGCAGATGGTGTGTGACAGCAACCTGGCCATCATGAATGTCTGTGCGAAATTTCACGGGAGCTGTCACGATTCACATATACTCAGAAATTCATCTGTGCAGAGGGATTTCGAAAATGGGACCTATACAGGCGGATGGCTTCTGGGTGAGTTAACAGCACCAAATGACACCACATACACATGTGCTAGTACATTCACCACAGAAAACATTATTCACACAATATGTGCTCCTTGTCACACCATGTCACTCACTTTCCACAGGTGATGCTGGCTATTGATGCAAGCCATGGCTCCTCACCCCGGTCGCCAATCCCCAAAACGATGCCCAGGAACGATATAACCAGGCTCATGCCAGAACACGGAATGCTATTGAGCGGACCTTCGGCCTCCTCAAGTCCCGATTCCGATGTCTGGACCAATCGGGGGGAGCATTGCAGTATGCACCAGGCAAGGTCTGCGACATCATCGTGGCATGTGCCATCCTACATAATATCGCGGTGGACACCAGACTCATCGACGATGTCCATCCCCCACCCAGACCTGAAGACCCTGTGGATATCGTTGAGTGTGAGGAAACCCCAACAGGGATGCAGACAAGGGACAGATTGATCAGGGATCACTTCTGCTGTGAGTATAATGCATGTATGCACACAATCCATGCATACACACCCACCACAACACACATGTTCTGTTTCACCCCACAGGATCAGTGACACAGCCCTGACACTGGCTGCAGTATGGACCACCAGCATCAACTATTCCGTGGACCAGTCAGATTGGGCCTAGAGATTCCGAATACATCTGACAACCTGTCGTCCATGTTGATACTGCTACCTCAAGGATATCATGCATGCCCCCCCTGGAAACCAAGGTACAACACTTTAACCTTGTTCAGCATATCCCACAGCTCCCTAGGCACCAACTAAAGTGTTCTGCTAGGATCAGACCCATAGTAACCATGGTACCCCTGTAGCGAGGGAGTCTCATCCAAGCCAATGCATCGGATAGCACTCTGTCATATAAGGGGTTCAGGGGGCATTCGTGGGGACATGGGACCAGTAGCTTGCTACAGTCGAAGAAAGCAGCAGAGGGGTGGATCGACAGTAATAGTGTGTTACACAACATGGAGCTCATGAAATGTGGATCACATCTCCATGGACACCATGCTGCCCTGTGTGTGTGTGTGTGTGTGTGTGTGCAGTGATATGTGCCCCAGAAAGAAATACACACATTAACAAATATGTCCTACTAGCTCCATGAACCAAACATATTTGGCCTGTCTCTGACAGTGGCAGCCCAGATATATTGTTGTCAGGAAGCTATTAGGACATATTTGTTGATGTGTGTCACCATATCAGGGGCAAATATCCCTAAGGATGGTTAACATCCCCTTAGTTCCCCCCATGATTGTTCATAGACCAGTACACAACACATTACAAAGCAGTGGTTTGTGTAGACTTATGTAACGGGAAAGATTAAGAGGATCATGATGTTGTAGCTGTTGCATGACGATCACTTCGAGGGTGATGTTCCAAATCCTGTCCTCTTGTCCCACAGGCATCCATAGCACGATCCATCCTTGAACAGAGGAGTTTCCATATGACTGGACTGAAGTCTGGACAACACTTCCATGAAGCTCACCCCTTGGTGTTTCAAGTGATTGTGTTGGTGATGCAATGTTTGACCTGATGTTCACAGCAACCTCTACTGGAACATTCACATATGGACACAAATTAATGTGTGTACTAATATCCAGGTATCAGACCTGTACAGTAAGACTGCTCATACACAGATGCCAAACTATGTGGACAACACATGAGCAGTTCACTAGCATTTCTAATGTATTCCTATTTAGTTCAGATGTACCTTTTTGTGCTCATACAAGTGTTTAATGCATTTTGGCTAAATACACAAGAATCATCACTACTCAATCCGTGTCTGTATGAATGAATGTTGGATCAAACACCTGTCAATGTGGAACCGTACCCAAGGCTAGAGTATCCCTCATACAAAGGAAGGCATGATTTACATCACAGGAGTCCACTAGTTGCCTGACCATGAGTGGACTTTGTGATGTATACATGCAATGACATGATGGCAGTGATACACTGATGTGTGTTGTGAGTGATTAGCTGGTGATACAGGGGACACACTTCCACTGTAATGTGATGTCCACGGTTTGTGTGTTGCTCAATATACTCAATGTCCTGAGATTGCTGTAGGTTGTCATATCTCAGTACATGGGCTACATCAACAAAAACAACCATGTGGACAAGTGTTATCACTGGTGAAGTGTGTTACAACCTTAGTTAAACAACAACACAACTTAAAGGGATAGTAAACCTGGAAAATAAGTTTATTTCACATTGTAGCCCTTTAAAAAACATGAAAAATTATATAAGTCTTATCTACCAAACATATATGGTTTGGGAGATAAGACTTATATCATTTTACATGTTTTTTTAAGGGCTACAATATAGAATGAACTTATTTTCAAGGTTTACTATCCCTTTAATACATAAGCCAATGCTCAGCCTAAGGTTCCAATGTGCGTGCTACACAATGAAATCTTAGGAAGATCATTGGGTTATGCAGTAAGTTAGGCTGTGATTCAAACTCCTGTTGTGCAGCTGACTTGCTGGAGAACACAATGCTCACCCTAGGATCACAATGTGTAACACACACATTGAGATCCTAGGGTGTACATTGTGTTCCCCAGTATGTCAGCTGCACAATAGAATTTTGATTTAAAGACCATATTGATGCATGTTCCATCTGTCATGCTTGTTATTTCCCTGCTAAGTCGCATAGCTGTTTGTTTGGTTTTCCCCTCAAACACAACAATTGATGCAGACGAATGTTCAGTGTTGCACCAGTTGTTGTGCTAAGGGGTATGTTCTGATCAAATCTGACACACATCATGGCCATGTAACACTGTCGTGTTACATGGCTACAGGGATGGGTTGCCAGGTGAATTTGGACAACGGTGTGGGTGTGTGTGAACCCATGTTGTAACATCACACAAACATTTCCCCCAGGCAGGGGTTGAGTTCACTGCATTGTTTGGCAATGCATTGGAGACAACCCTGCCACCCAATCTATAAGTGAATACACAGCAGATCAGACAGGATTCAAAAGCACAATTTTCATTTATTGAGGGGGCAGATGACAGGTTGGGCCTTTCATTTTTTCTTTTTTTGGGGGGGGGCCTTAGACTTGGTGCCAGAGGTGGATGCCCTGGCTGATTGCCTTGTCACCCTCTGTCCCCTAGGTGTGGCTTCAGGGGTAACACTGGAAGGGGTGGTGGGTGCAGTGGACCCCTCTGTGGAACGCAGGTTCTCCCTCTCCATCCTCAGGTTCTCCCTGCGGTTAATCTCTTGCAACTCCACGAGCACCTGTGCAAACATGTCCATCATCCCCATATGTATCTGGTGGAGTTGTGTGTTCCCCCTGGCAACCTCTGACTCCAGAGCTTGGATTCTGGTCTCCAACCTGTTTGTGTTCCTCCGGGATTCCCTCCGGTTCCTCATGAGGTTGTCGTTGGTGGCGTGGGTTGCCCGGAGCTGTCCTCTTTGAAGGGCCATGCACTCAGCCTCCAGATCTGTGGTGCGTTGACTGCTGGAGATGGGAGTGGCCGGTGACACATGTTCTGTTTCCCCAGCTTCAGCTGTCTCCTCAGCCTCTGTTTCCCCAGCTTCAGCTGTCTCCTCAGCCTCTGCTTCCACAGGTTCAGCTGTCTCCTCAGCCTCTATCTCCCCAGCCTCTGCTGTCTCCTCTGCTGGTACTGGGTGTGCTGTGGCTGCTACTGCTGTTTGTGTTGGTGGAGTGGCTTGCACAGACGGTGTGTGGGTGCCCACCACATCAAGGGACCCACTGCTGCCCACTGATGTCTGTGCTGGTTGAGGTGGTGGGGTGAACAAGTCCCTTGGCTGAGGGCGCTGGGGCTCCCCAATCAGGCCCAGGTGTTGGTAGTCAAGTGGCCAAGGGTCATACCTTGGCCAGTGGTAGGTGCTTGGCCCCCACCTGGGATCATACCTGGGGCCATGCTGGGGAGCCATCCAGGAGGGTAGATCCATCTCGGTGGAATATGGCCCATATTGGCTGGTGGCCACATTCCCGGGCAGCCATTGCCTCCCTGGTGTTGGTGGTGCTGCTGCTGGAGGGTAATAGCTCCCGGTGGTAGTGGGATGCATCCATCTCTCCCCCTGAATCCAGCCGCTGTACATTTGTGGAGCATCCTGTGGTGGGGCAGGCAGTTGAGGGGCAGCCAGTTGAGAGGCAGGCAGTTGAGAGGCAGCCAGTTGAGGGGCAGCCAGTTGAGAGGCAGGCAGTTGAGAGGCAGCCAGTTGAGGGGCAGCCAGTTGAGGGGCAGCCAGTTGAGAGGCAGGCAGTTGAGGGGCAGCCAGTTGAGGGGCAGGCAGTTGAGGGGCAGGCAGTTGAGAGGCAGGCAGTGGTGATGCAGCCAGTTGGGGAGGAGGTGTGGTAGTTGTAGACGGTTCCCAGTGGCTACTCCCCTCCTCTGTATCCTCCTCACTGGGTGGTGTGGTCGGCTCCTCCACGGGCTCCTGCTGCGATGGAGGCCCATAAGCTGTGTGGAGAATTGAGATTGTGTGATTAGTAAACGTAGCCATGATGGGATTAATGGGATACTAATACATGAAATGCAGAAAGGGAAATATATGTTTTGTGGTTTATCACCCTGAGTGAAACAAGGGTACCCCCACTGCTGGAGGGGGTTTTTGTTCAAAAAGTCTCCCAGCTCAGAATAGAATTGCTTTGGTGCTATATCCCAGTGGCCTGAAGTTGTACATTGGCACTGGTGCTACATTATCCTATGAGAATTTATTGCGTTTGGACGTAAGCTGTCCATAGGATGGTCTAGCAACATCGCCATTGTAGAGTTCCAGGCCACTGTGATATTGCCCCTGGAGTAGTCAACTATGAGCTGTGCTACATTTTGAATGAAACACCTTTCAGCAGTGGGAATACCCTTGTTTTGCTCGGGGGATGAACCCTGCAATATATTTTTCTTTTCACATGTTAGGTATTACTATCCCTTTAACGGAATAGCAATGGTTAATTTCACCATGATGTAATATTGTAGGCATTGTAAGAGATAGATGTGGATCGATGTTAGTCCTATCCCTCCAACCCACATGGTTAGACAGATATTGCTCTATTTGACAGTCATTTTGACATGTTTGACAGTCATTTCACCAGACGGAGGCTCTTCAGCAGAGCCTAAATTGCCCCATTCAGAGATGTAAACTTCATTGGAATGGTGAACAGAGTGTGCTTGCAAACCTGGCACACTTTGTTGACCATCTCAAAGATGTATCCATCTCTGAATGGGGCAATTTAGGCTCTGCTGAAGAGCCTCCGTGTGGTCTAATGACTGAAATCTCCAGCTGTCAAATAGAGCGATATCTGTCTAACCATGAGGGTTGGAGGGATAGGACTAACATGGATCCACATGTTGGTGAAATTAACAATTGCTATGCCATTACAGTTACATACAAGGAGAAATGGTCATATATGCATGTGGATGTGTACCTTTATTATTCTCAGTGCCACTGTGATGTGTGACCTGCTCCATCCTTTTTGTGATTCAGTAAGCGGTGTTGTCGACATGATGGAGTGTACATGATGCTGACTTCTCCAGTGATCTCATTTCCCCATTTCCAGTGTTTTCTATGGAGTGTATACGATGGGACCTTAGCAACTTGATTCATGTTATTGCATATTCTCCATAGGCTAACACTGGTATTGGTGAAATGAGGATGTGTAAGGGTGAATTTCTCTCCACCATGTGTTTGTCACCGCTTAGTGAATGTCCCCTGTGTAGCATGTGATCGTTTGCCTATTGACTTGATTGTTGTCTGGTTAACCCTTTGAGTCCCAGAGGGGTTGCCAAAGCATTGTTGATCGATGCATTGATGATCCCTCTAGCACTCAAGGGGTTAAGTGCTGACATCCCAGTGGGGACATGGGTGACATTGTGTGTGAACAGTGATGATCTATGACAGTCAACATTTTGAACAGCATGGTTTGTGTATTGTGTGTGATGAGCACAGCGACAGGAGGGTTGAAGTAGGACTTTGACAGGTTTGTTCCAAGTTGGACCTTGATATTTGTCCTTGTGTTGTGTCCTGTTTTTAACCCTCAGGGTGCTGTGTTGGTGCAGTTGTGTGCATGAATGATGGGCATGTGTTGAGGTGTGACTGTGTGTGCAGCTGGTGTTGGTTGCTGTAGTGTGTTGTTATGTAGTGTGGCACTTACCGGTAGTGTGGAGGGTCCTCTCATCCCCAGTGTCAGCTCCTCCAACAACCCCCTCGATCAGGGTTGGGGACATATTCTGCCGCACCATCTCCTCCCAGCCGCAGAAGGTGATAGGGACTGCTGGTCCACCTCCAGTGCCTCTGGCGTGCTTGGCGAGCTCTGAGAGCTTGTTCTTTACGACCCTCCGGCAGTCGCCCCATCTCTTTTTGATGGACTCCACGTCCCGCCTGCATGGAGCCACCGCGTTGACCCGGCTGCAGATCTGGTTCCAGGCTGCCTTCCTCCTCGCTGACAGGCCAGGGACCTTCGCTGTCGGGTGGAGAACACTCTGCCTCTCCAGGACAGCTTCCACAAGAGCCGTGTTCTCCTCCTCTGTATACTTGGGGTCTCTGATCCTGGCCTCGTCACCTCCGGCATGGGATGACTCAGAGCCGGAGTGCCCTGCCTGGTCTGACCCTGACTGTGTGGGGTGCTCCCCAGCAACTACCCGTCGTCCCACTGCAGGTTCTGTCCCTGTCCTGCATGTTCCTGCTCTTGTGGGCCGGGTCCCCCTCCGCCCTGCGGATCTCCCTCTGCCACCCCTGCTCTGCTGAGGGATCCCCTCCTGAGCTTCCTCCTCCTCCACTACTCTCCCCATCCCTCTCTCCTGTCCTCCTCTCCTTGCCATCATTCACCCAGTCACACCCAGGAACTCCCACAGGCCCTCACAGACACACTCGATCCACTCACTCTCTGTCACACACTTTCACTCACAGATTCACACTGTCAAAATAAAAAGTAAAATGTGTAAGGTATTATGAAAAAAAAAGGACTATGTGTATGTGTTTGTATGTGTGTATGTAATATGTGCAAAAGTGTAATATGTGTCTAGTAAGTGCACCTCTCTCCAAACTCCAAACTCAAAAATCTCCTTCTACCTCCAATGACTGCTCCTTTCTCCCTCTCTCTGATCGCTATCCTCCGCTCCTGGGTCCTGATATCTAGCTCTGAAGAACTCGATAACAGACAGTGTGTGACGGTTATTTTTGGGTATATATAGGTGTATTTGAAGTTATTTGATACATTGGGGCTTTGTGATTGGCTGTGTGTTTGAATTTGTTTTGGCATCAATCATGGTTGCTTGACAACGGCAGCCGTTATGTTAGATGTTGTTTTGAGCGCAGTTATTGTGTGATTTGGCCGCCCGTTGTGCATTAACATGAGCGACAACGGGTTTTGTGTTACGTGTTTTTTGTGTGCCTACGCTCGATAGCTATTCTTGTAGAGTACCTATTGAATCTGCCGTAACTCCTGTATTATTTGCGAGCGATGTGCCTTTTTCACTTAGCGGCTGGTTTAACGGCTGCCTTTAAATCGAGCCCTAAGAGTGGGAAGGAGCGATTTATGGAACATAGGAGGAACATCATTAACAATAATTTGAAACATAGTGTATCTAGGCACTTCTCAGATAAACACCAAAGTAAAACTGGAGGATTAAAGTTCTACCTCATTGATCATGTACCCCAGCAGAAAAGAGGTGGAAATAGATTCACCAAACTGGCAAGATTGGAATCAGAATGGATCTTTAAACTCCACACTCTTAAGCCCAAAAGGATTAAATGAAGAGATTGACCTTTGGTGCTTCTGAAGGGGATCATATATATATATATACATATTCAATTAAATAGAGCAGTACTTAGGTAGATATAACAATATAACCCTAGCTCTTAAAAAAGGACACATCTCTAATATCTTTATTCCACTCATCTATATATAATTAAGAAATATATATATGATCAAGAGTATCATAATATTTTTTATGAGCTTGTCTCTATTCTATAAGACTAAGGGGCTATTAGATTATTTTAATATAAATATAATTAAATAGGGTATCTTTCTCTATATACCCACTTTTTAATCAATAATCAACATAAAATCTTTTGTCTAGTAAGAATCATTTATATAATTTAATGATATGCATAAGTATTAATCAGTATTTTTTTACATCACTACTTACATCTCAATCTCATTTTATTTTATTTAAATGCATTGAGCAATAATACCTTTATTTCTTAAAGAATCCTCTATAATACATTTTAGCCAGTTTTTTCTATATATAAATCTGGTTACTATGTATTTTCGATCCATTGTACCAATTATCAAATATACATTGTAACATATTTCTTACTATTACCCTGTATCTGTACTTCTTAGAGATACAGGGCTAGATTTAAAGGCAGCCATTAAACCATCCGCTAAGTAAAAAAGGCACATCGGCCGCAAAGAACACATGGTTTACGGCAGATTCAAAGGCACGGAACAATGGGGGTTATCACACAAAGCGGACACCTGCAAATACAAGCTCACCTGGGCAACATCAACACGCGACCTGCACCCCACAAATGCACACCCGCAAATGGCACACACAGAACAAGCACAACACACCACATCTTATAACACACACACACCTGCTAACACTTACCTGGATAAAAACAACTCACCATTGGCCAGCACTCACCTCATCACCACACCTACACAACGCCCATATTCTCCATAGGCTAACACTGGTATTGGTGAAATGAGGATGTGTAAGGGTGAATTTCTCTCCACCATGTGTTTGTCACCGCTTAGTGAATGTCCCCTGTGTAGCATGTGATCGTTTGCCTATTGACTTGATTGTTGTCTGGTTAACCCTTTGAGTCCCAGAGGGGTTGCCAAAGCATTGTTGATCGATGCATTGATGATCCCTCTAGCACTCAAGGGGTTAAGTGCTGACATCCCAGTGGGGACATGGGTGACATTGTGTGTGAACAGTGATGATCTATGACAGTCAACATTTTGAACAGCATGGTTTGTGTATTGTGTGTGATGAGCACAGCGACAGGAGGGTTGAAGTAGGACTTTGACAGGTTTGTTCCAAGTTGGACCTTGATATTTGTCCTTGTGTTGTGTCCTGTTTTTAACCCTCAGGGTGCTGTGTTGGTGCAGTTGTGTGCATGAATGATGGGCATGTGTTGAGGTGTGACTGTGTGTGCAGCTGGTGTTGGTTGCTGTAGTGTGTTGTTATGTAGTGTGGCACTTACCGGTAGTGTGGAGGGTCCTCTCATCCCCAGTGTCAGCTCCTCCAACAACCCCCTCGATCAGGGTTGGGGACATATTCTGCCGCACCATCTCCTCCCAGCCGCAGAAGGTGATAGGGACTGCTGGTCCACCTCCAGTGCCTCTGGCGTGCTTGGCGAGCTCTGAGAGCTTGTTCTTTACGACCCTCCGGCAGTCGCCCCATCTCTTTTTGATGGACTCCACGTCCCGCCTGCATGGAGCCACCGCGTTGACCCGGCTGCAGATCTGGTTCCAGGCTGCCTTCCTCCTCGCTGACAGGCCAGGGACCTTCGCTGTCGGGTGGAGAACACTCTGCCTCTCCAGGACAGCTTCCACAAGAGCCGTGTTCTCCTCCTCTGTATACTTGGGGTCTCTGATCCTGGCCTCGTCACCTCCGGCATGGGATGACTCAGAGCCGGAGTGCCCTGCCTGGTCTGACCCTGACTGTGTGGGGTGCTCCCCAGCAACTACCCGTCGTCCCACTGCAGGTTCTGTCCCTGTCCTGCATGTTCCTGCTCTTGTGGGCCGGGTCCCCCTCCGCCCTGCGGATCTCCCTCTGCCACCCCTGCTCTGCTGAGGGATCCCCTCCTGAGCTTCCTCCTCCTCCACTACTCTCCCCATCCCTCTCTCCTGTCCTCCTCTCCTTGCCATCATTCACCCAGTCACACCCAGGAACTCCCACAGGCCCTCACAGACACACTCGATCCACTCACTCTCTGTCACACACTTTCACTCACAGATTCACACTGTCAAAATAAAAAGTAAAATGTGTAAGGTATTATGAAAAAAAAAGGACTATGTGTATGTGTTTGTATGTGTGTATGTAATATGTGCAAAAGTGTAATATGTGTCTAGTAAGTGCACCTCTCTCCAAACTCCAAACTCAAAAATCTCCTTCTACCTCCAATGACTGCTCCTTTCTCCCTCTCTCTGATCGCTATCCTCCGCTCCTGGGTCCTGATATCTAGCTCTGAAGAACTCGATAACAGACAGTGTGTGACGGTTATTTTTGGGTATATATAGGTGTATTTGAAGTTATTTGATACATTGGGGCTTTGTGATTGGCTGTGTGTTTGAATTTGTTTTGGCATCAATCATGGTTGCTTGACAACGGCAGCCGTTATGTTAGATGTTGTTTTGAGCGCAGTTATTGTGTGATTTGGCCGCCCGTTGTGCATTAACATGAGCGACAACGGGTTTTGTGTTACGTGTTTTTTGTGTGCCTACGCTCGATAGCTATTCTTGTAGAGTACCTATTGAATCTGCCGTAACTCCTGTATTATTTGCGAGCGATGTGCCTTTTTCACTTAGCGGCTGGTTTAACGGCTGCCTTTAAATCGAGCCCTAAGAGTGGGAAGGAGCGATTTATGGAACATAGGAGGAACATCATTAACAATAATTTGAAACATAGTGTATCTAGGCACTTCTCAGATAAACACCAAAGTAAAACTGGAGGATTAAAGTTCTACCTCATTGATCATGTACCCCAGCAGAAAAGAGGTGGAAATAGATTCACCAAACTGGCAAGATTGGAATCAGAATGGATCTTTAAACTCCACACTCTTAAGCCCAAAAGGATTAAATGAAGAGATTGACCTTTGGTGCTTCTGAAGGGGATCATATATATATATATACATATTCAATTAAATAGAGCAGTACTTAGGTAGATATAACAATATAACCCTAGCTCTTAAAAAAGGACACATCTCTAATATCTTTATTCCACTCATCTATATATAATTAAGAAATATATATATGATCAAGAGTATCATAATATTTTTTATGAGCTTGTCTCTATTCTATAAGACTAAGGGGCTATTAGATTATTTTAATATAAATATAATTAAATAGGGTATCTTTCTCTATATACCCACTTTTTAATCAATAATCAACATAAAATCTTTTGTCTAGTAAGAATCATTTATATAATTTAATGATATGCATAAGTATTAATCAGTATTTTTTTACATCACTACTTACATCTCAATCTCATTTTATTTTATTTAAATGCATTGAGCAATAATACCTTTATTTCTTAAAGAATCCTCTATAATACATTTTAGCCAGTTTTTTCTATATATAAATCTGGTTACTATGTATTTTCGATCCATTGTACCAATTATCAAATATACATTGTAACATATTTCTTACTATTACCCTGTATCTGTACTTCTTAGAGATACAGGGCTAGATTTAAAGGCAGCCATTAAACCATCCGCTAAGTAAAAAAGGCACATCGGCCGCAAAGAACACATGGTTTACGGCAGATTCAAAGGTAAGAGTACAAGAATAGCTATCGGGCCTAGGCACTACAAAAACACGTAACACAAAAACCAGCGTCGCACCTAATTTCGCATCACCGTGCGTCCCAAACACCCATTAAAACACAACTTAAGTCAAAATGTTACATTACGGCTGCCGTTGTCTAGCAACCCTGATAGATGCACAAACAAAATTCAAACCTACAGCCAATCCCAAGGCCCCAAAGTATCAAAAATGTTCAAATACACCTATATATACCTCAAAATAGCGGTCACACCCTGTCTGTGTTTCGAGTTTCAGCAAGCTAGAGCACAGGACCCAGGACTGGAGGATAGTGTTTAGAGAGAGAGAGAGATAGAGAGAGAAGCATACACAGGAGTAAGGTAGAGGGATCTTGGAGAGGAGAGAATTACATTTAAATAGACACATAGCGCACTTTTGCACATAACACATACATCCATACAAACACAAACACATACACATACATACACATAGTCTTTTTTTTTCATCACACCTTACACATTTTAAACTTTATTTTTACAGTGTGAATCCGTGAGTGAAAGTGTGTGACAGAGAGTGAGTGGGATCGAGTGTGTCTGTGAGGGCGTGTGAGAATGCCTGGGTGTGAGTGGGTGAATGATGGCCAGGAGAGGAGGACAGGAGAGAGGGATGGGGAGACTAGTGGAGGAGGAGGAGGAAGGTCAGGAGGGGATCCCTCAGCAGAGCAGGGGTGGGAGAGGGAGATCCTCAGGGCAGAGGGGGACCAGGCCCACAAGAACAGGCACACAAAGAAGAAGAGGGACAGATCCTGCAGTGGGACGAGGGGTAGTGCCTGGGGACCACCACACACAGGCAGGGGCAGAGCAGGCAGGACACTCCGGGTCTGACTCCTCGCATGCCGGAGCTGAGGGGGACAGGGTCAGGGATCCCCGATATACAGAGGAAGAAAACACGGCCCTCGTGGAGGCTGTGCTGGAGAGGGAGAGTGTCCTCTTCCCGGGGGAGAGACTCCCTGGCCTGGCTGCGAGGAGGAGAGCTGCCTGGAGCCAAATCTGCAGCCGAGTTAATGCGGTGGCCACCTGCAGACGGGATGTGGATTCAATCAAGAAGAGATGGGGCAACTGCAAAAGGCAGGTGAAGAAGAAGATGGGGGATGCCACCCTGCACGCCCGAGCCACCGGAGGTGGGCCACCTGTCCCCATCACCTTCAGCGCATGGGAGGAGAGGCTGCGGCAGACACTGTCAACTACCCTCATTGAGGGGGTCCCTGGAGGATCAGACACTGGGGATGAGAGGAGCCTCCACACCACTGGTAAGTGCATCACCCCAAAACCACACACCACCTCAAACCACACACCCATCACAAACAAGCACTCACATCCCAACATCTGCCCTTCATTCATCCACACAACTGCACCAACACAGCACCCTGAGGGTTTAAACAGGACGCAAGACAAGGACAAATGTCAAGGTTCAACAAGCCCAAAACCTGTCCAACTCCCTGGTTAACCCTCATGTTGCTGTGCTGATCACACACAATACACACAAACCATGCTCAGAAAAGTGTTGTATGTCAAACATCACAATTGTTGTCACACAGTGTTACCCATGTTCCCACAGGGAATCCAGCACATAACCCCATGAGTGCTAGAGGGATCATCAATGCATCGTTCAACAATGCTTTGGCAACCCCTCTGGTACTCAAAGGGTTAACCAGACAACAAACACATGTCGATAGGTTAACAATTACATGACACATAGGGGACATTCACTAAGCGGTGAAAAAGAGCTGATGTAGAGAATTTGACACTTACATACCCTCACTTTACCAATTACAATGTTAGTCTATGGAGAATATCCAATAACAGGATTCAAGCTGCACAGGTCCCATTGTATGGACTCCATAGAAAACATTGCAGATGGGGAAATGAGGTCAGCGGAGAAGTCAGCATCATAATCAGTTCATCAGGTCCACTTAACTGCTTACTGAATCACCAACAGGATGGATCAGGTCACAAATCACAGTGCCACTGAGAATAACTGCTTGTATGTGCAACACACAGGCCAAAAACAATTACACATAACTAAAGGTGAAAAAGTTGGCCTTGGTGTTGTGTATGCAATCATTTACGCTAACTTGAATTTACATATCTCACATTTGATTCACATATAGATCCTCAGGAGTGCTGATGCCATGGATGGATGGTACACCAGACACTATTTGCAGGATACATATGGGAACCAAATATGAACCATTGAGGTTTGGTCAATAACAGGCCATGAATTATGGATATCTATGATTGGGTCTGGCTGCCTCACACAGAAGGATGGATGGGCTGATCCAGGAAAAAAAAGGCCTCAATCAATGATATCCTTCAATACTGGCTTGATTGTTGCCCCTCAGGATTCAACTTGAACAGACCTCATGGACAGAATCCTGTAATGTACATCAATCCCTGATTGCCACGGTGGTATCCCATGCATCACAATGCAATGCATAGGATACCATCATGACAACCAGAGAGGGACATGTCTAATCTGACAAAATCCAGCACTGTACGGGATGAACTGATAACATAGGGATGAATACTACTTGAATCACACTGCAGATCAATTACAAAAAGATATGTACAGAAAGATAAACGACTAGATATGTATGTGGATATGTCCCTTTCAAATGGGTACAAATATGTCCCAACAAGATGTAAACCCAGAGTTCAGTTCAGTACGTGTGATTGTCCTACTGCCCATATATGTGCACCCTCAACAAAATAACTCATATTGATATCATCATCAGAGTACATATACCTAGTATATTACACCTTACTTGGATGGGTATCATTGGTATCAATGAAAGTTAGTTTGTGATGGCTGTACATATATAGGCAGTAAGACAATCACATGTACTGAACAGATCTCTGGGTTCATATCTATCAAGGATATGTTTGTACCCATATGAAAGGTACATATACACACATATCAGACCATATTCCTCACTGTGTACCTTGGCATGGCAATGGTTAATTTCACTTTGATGTAACATTGCAGGCATCATAAAGAGATGTTTAGAAAGATGTTACTGTATGTGACAGCTGGAGATGTCAGTCATATGACCATACGGAGGCTCTTCAGCGGACCCAAAATTGAACCAATTGGAGATGGATCCATCATTGACATGGTCCACAGAGCGTGCTTACAAACCAGGAACATTTAGTAGACAATGGCAAAGATGTAGTTATCTCCAAATGGGTCAATGAGGAGTCTGCTGAAGAGCCTCCGTGTGGTCAAATGACTGACATCTCCAGCTGTCACATACAGCAACATCATTCTAAACATCTCTTTATGATGCCTGCAATGTTACATCAAGGTGAAATTAACCATTGCTATCCCGTTTAAGAGATAGTAATACCTAAAATGTGAAAGGAAAAATACATGTCATAGGATTGATCCACCGGGTAATGCAAGGGTATTCCCACTACTGAAAGGTGTTTGATCCCAAGAGTATAACAGCTCAATGTTGAATATTCCATGGACAATATCACTGTGGCCTGAAAATGTACTATGCCAATGTTGCCAGACCATCCTCTGGCTAGCTTTGGTCCAGGGAGCATAAATCCACAAAGGATGATGTGGCAACGGCGCAAATGTACAATTTCACGCCACTGGGATGTGGCACCAAAGGAATTCAACTCTGAGCTGCAATACATGTAGAATAAAACACCCTTCACCAGTAGGAGTACTGTTGTTTCACACAGGGGGATAAACCATACAACATATATGTTTCTTTACACATTTCAAGTATTAATATCAATTTGACACCATCATGGCTAAGTTTACTGATCACACAATCTCAATCCTCCACACAGGTTATGTGCCTCCAGCACTCCAGGAGCCCATGGAGGAGGCCACCTCACCACCTCCACAAGCACAGACATCGGTGGGCAGCAGTGGGTCCATTGATGTGGTGGGCACATACCCATCTGCAGCACATACAGCACCAGCTGAGGAGGACACAGCAGCAGCTGAGGAGGACACAGCAGCAGCTGAGGAGGACACAGCAGCAGCTGAGGAGGACACAGCAGCAGCAGATTCACCAGGCACAAGCATCACCAGCAGTGAACGGCCCACGGGGATGGAAGCAGAGTGTATGGCTCTGCAAAGGAGACTACTCCGGTCAAGCCTCTGCACCAATGACAACATCACCAGGAGCCGTAGGGAATCCCGTATAAACACTAACAGGATAGAGGCAAGGATCCATGCCCTGGAGTCGGAGGTCATGAGGATCAACACTCAACTCCATCAGCTACACACGGGGGTGATGGACCTGCTTGCACAGGTACTGGTGGAGTTGAGAGAGCTGAACCGCAGGGAGGACGTACGGTTAGAGAGGGAAAACCTGCGCTCCATAGAGGGATTCACTGCCCCCACCACCCCCTCTAATGTGACCCCCGAAGCCACACCTAGGGGGCAAAGGGTGACCAGGAGATCATCCAGGTTATCCACTTCTGCCACACAGTCTAAGCCCCCCCCCCCTAAGAAAAAAAAATAAAATGCCCAACATGTTACATTTCCCCTGAATAAAGGAACATTGTGCTTTTGAATCCTGTCTGATCTGCTTTGTATTTGGTCATAGATTGGGTGGCAGAGTTGTCTCCAATGCATTGCCAAACAATTCATTGAACACAACTTCTGCCTAGGTAAGATGTTTGTGGGATGTTACAACATGGGTTCACACACACACACCGTTGTACAAATTAAACTGTAAATACATCCCTGGAGCCATATTACACAACTGTATTATATGGCAATGTTGTGTGTTGATTTTGTATAACAAAACATACCCCTTAGCCCAACATTTGGTACAACGTTGAACATTCCTCTACATCATATGTTGTGTTTAACCCTTTGATAGCCAGAGTGGTAGGCAACGCATTGCAAAGAAACGCGCTGGGTACCACTCTGGCACTCAGAGGGTTAAGGGGATAACCAAACAAACGGCTTGGAGGTGAGATAACAAGCAGGACAGATAAATGGGACATGTATCCATATTGTCTTGGATTCACACACTCATTGTGCAACAGACTTACTGGGGAAGCCAATGTTTTTAACCTAGGATTTCAATGTGTAGCACACACATTGATATCCTGGGGTGAGCATTGGGGCCTCCAGTAAGTTGAGTTGTTGTTTTTCCTATGGGTGTAACAGACTTCACCAGTGAAAACACTTGTCCACTTGGTCATGTACTGTGATATGTCACAGTGGAGCAATATCACAGAACATTGATTATACTGAGCAACACATTAACTGTGGACAGGAATTCACTGTGGAAGTATGTCCCCTTTATCACCTCTTTATCACTCCCACAACACATTAGTGTATCACTGCCACCATCTGTTAGCGTGAATACATCACTGAGTCCACTCACTTGCAAACAAGTGGTGGAGTCCTGTGATATGGGTGATGCCTTTCCATTTATGGGGGATACTCTATCCTGAGTGTGGTTACGCAATAACAAACATATGTGTAATCCAATATATCCTCATACAGACACAGATGATTGACTAGTGATGGTTCATCTTTATTGTGTCTCAAAGTACATTAGAACGTACATGTGTTTTCTGTGTGTATTGCCTATATGCATTGAACACTTGTATGAGAACACTAAATGTACTTTGAAACTAAATCATACTACTTGAGTAACACTGCTCTCCTGCTCATGTGTTGTCCACAAGGTTTGACAACTCTGTAGATGAGCATCCTAACTGTACAGGTTATTACACTTGTGAAATTGTGTTTTCAGTGTCTATATGAGAATGTTCAAGTAGAGGTCTGTGTGAACCTCCGGTCAAATATTGCATCACTAACAACATCACCAGAAATAGCAAGGGGTGATCTTTATGAAGGTGTTGTCAAGACATCAATCCAGACACATGGAAGATCTTCAGATCAAGGATGGATCATGTTATGGATGCCTGTGGGACAAGAGGACAGGATTTGGAGCTATACACCTGAACTGATCATCAAGCAACAACAATTTCGACTTTATAATCCCCTCAATCTTCTTAATTACAAGTGAGTACACAAACCATTGCTTGACAATGTGTTGTGTACTCATCTGTAACCAATTATGTGGAGAACTAAGGACATGTGCCCCAGCCCTATGGATATGTGACCCTGACATGAATACACACATCAACAAGTGTTCTGAGAGCTCCATGGAAGTAATGAATTTGGGCTGCCACTGTGAAAGTGACAGTGGCAGCCCAATGTCATTTGTTCCATGGAACTGTTAGGACATATTTGTTGATGTGTGTATTCATGTCGGGGTCATATATGTCTGCACACTCACAGGTCAGCATGGAGTCCCTGGTAATCTGATCTACGTCTCATGACCTCTACATTGTGTGACCATACCACTGTACATCCACCCCTGTGCTGCTCTTCTCAGCTGTAGCACAGTACAGGTCCCATATTGAGTCCAATGGCCCTTTAACCCCTGATGTGACGGAGTATTATCCAATGCATAGCATTGGATAACACTCTTTCGCTACAAGGCTAGCATGGTTGCTCTGGCTATGCTCATGGCAAATCAAGTTAGCTGCTGTCAATCAAGCCCTGTAAGGCGATGAACATGGGTTATGTGTTGTACCTTGTTTCTCCTGAGGGTGTGCGTGATATCCTTGGGGTCTGTATGTCAACGTGGAGAGTGGAATGGAGGATGGTTTTTGAGTCCACACACACAATTTGCCACGTCCGCTGCCAGTGCAGTGCTGTGTCACTGTTCCTGTGGGGTGAGACAGAACAAAATGTGCAGTGTGGTTAGTGTCACAGGACTGATGGGGGACTTGCATGGATTGTTTGCATTCCTGTGTTATACTCAAATGTAAAGTGTTCCTTGATGAGCCTGTCTCTGATCTGTGTCCCTCTCAGGGTCTCCTCAACATGGCCGATGTCCATGGGCACTTCCTGTATGGGGGGGGTCCTGGATGTGCTCCAGCAGCCTGGTGTCCACTGCGATGTTGTGCAGTATTGCGCACGCCACAATTATGTTGCACACCTTTCCAGGTGCATACTGCAGTGCTCCCCCCGAGTGGTCCAGACATCGGAATCTTGACTTGAGGAGGCCGAAGGTCCACTCAATGGCATTCCTCGTTCTGCCATGAGCCTGGTTGTACCTTTCCTGGGCATGTGTTCGAGGATTGGCCAGAGGGGTCAGTAGCCAGGACTTGCATCCATAGCCAGCATCACCTGTGTAATGTGAGTGACATGGTGAGACAGGGAGCACATGTTGTGTGAATGATGTTTTGTGTGGTGGACGTACTAGCTGTGGGTCAGGAGCATGCTAAGCAGCGTTGTGTGTACGCCTGTGTATGTGATGTGATTTTGTATTGTGAACTCACCCAAAAGCCATCCCCCTGTAAAAGTTCCATTCTCGAAATCTCTGTGGACTGAGGCGTTTTGGAGAATGTATGAATCATGTGAGCTGCCAGAATACTTTGCACAGACATTCTTTATCCTCATATGGCTGTCACACACCATCTGCACGTTGATGGAGTGAAAGTTCTTCCTGTTGATGTATATCTGTGCATCACGTGCTGGGGCCTTCCGGACATGGGTGCAATCTATAGCACCCATGACCCTGAGCATGCCTCCCGAGGCCTGCTTGACCTGTATCCAGTCCATGTCGGTGGTGGGAAAATGTATATAGGTACTGGCCTTGCTTTTGAGGGCTGGCAGGACCTGGGCCAGCACCCTGGAGAATGTGGCCTGTGACATACCAGATGCGTAACCCTCAGTGGACTGGGGGATCTGTCATTCCAAAGAGGGTGACCCTTGGGCGGTATACCCTGGGCCTTGGTGGTCGTCTATACATCCTCTGCCCTCCAGGTGGAGATGGACTCCTGTGTGGCTGCTGAGCCGGAGCCTCCTCACTTGCAACAGGTGGAGGCTGTTGATCAGGCGTGCTTGGAGGTTGCTGATGTTCCCCAGCTCTCTCCCTTGCACGCCTTCTCCGCAGCCTTCGCAACAATATGTAACCCAACATACTGTTTGCTCTATCTGTCTCTATCTATCTGTATCTATCTGTCTCTCTCTCTATCTATCTCTCTCTCTATCTCTCTCTCTCCCTCCCTGAGTGGAAAACAAGCCACAAGTGAGTGTGTTGAGTTGTCCCTTTAAGTACTTGCTAGGGCTTTGTGTAGGTGTGGTGATGAGGTGAGTGCTGACCAATGGTGAGTTGTTTTTCTCCAGGTAACTGTTTGCAAGTGTGTGTGTGTTATAAGATGTGGTGTGTTGTGCTTGTTCTGTGTGTGCCATTTGCGGGCGGCAGTTGTGGGGTGCAGGTCGCGTGTTGATGTTGCCCAGGTGAGCTTGTATTTGCAGGTGTCCGCTTTGTGTGATAACCCCCATTGTTCCGTGCCATGTTGTGCTGGTGTTTTTTTGTGTGTCGTTGTCCCTGTGGTGTTGGTTGTTGTTGTGTGTGTGTAGTGATTTGTGTTGTGTGTGCATGTTTTTGTGTTGTTTTGACATTGCACAGGTTAATTTTCCCATTTACATGGATGTGCGGTAAGCATTTTGTGTATTTTCCTATGTAACGGGTGTTTTATTTTGGCCGTTAAGTGTCTAACGTGTGAGATAAGTGGGTCTTAACTTTTAGCCGTTAGGTGTGTCTTTTTTTTCAGCCGTTATCAGTACCGCAAGCCTTTGAATAGCTCTGGGGTATGTTTTTCCATGCGTCTGAATGTACGTAAGTGTATCGGCCATAAGGATTCTGCAACTGCCGTTAGCTGTTCTTTAGACGGATCTTTGAATTGCAACATGACACTTAACGCGCCCGTTAGTGATTTTTTTTACTAACGGCTGCCTTTAAATCGAGCCCACAGTGTTTTTAATCAATCACTACGCTAATTCAAGTTCTGATGAACAATTACTAAAGATATAAATACTAGGGAAAGTTAACAGCCAATCAGATACTCTTTGAGAAAGGCGCAAACAGAGCGCCGAAACGCGTCAGAGTCGAGAGAGACCCACGTGGAGCACGGAGACGCCAAGATTTGACTACTACGCGGGGATCATCTGAGGTGCCGAAAACTGACAGAGCGCAGCATATTAAAACACTTCCAACGGGAAACCACGAACAAGGAAGACATCGGGTTGAGACCCAGAGAGATGCATTGGGAGATGCGCTAAGTCACAACGCTTATATCAAGTAAGGGGCCACCTAAACCGGATCGAGGGACATAAGCTGAGCTCTACATCTTTGTATAGAAGCACACTTATTGAGTCCACTCTCCAGTAAGGAGCCATCTTATACTTACTAACCACAGAATGTTTGTATAATAATGCACTCCCGAACTATATAGCTCTCACCTTATTGCAATACCCGTTTATACCCGGCACTCTTATTAACCCCGGCTATAAGTCATACGCTTATCAGCTCTCCAAGCATATCCATATATTATTGATTGTTTTTTTATCCAAATTATTGTTTTATTCTGTTTTATTTGATCTATTTTTATATATCTTGTAATAAATACTACACTTAGATATTGGTTGCGCTGTCTCTCCCCTTCCCTTATATGTCTTACATATTGAACTTCTTCGAATTGTGGATTTCTGCATCAACTTGAGACTAGCTGCACAGAGTCTGTTTGTGGGAGAACCTCCTTTTGTGTAGGGACAGTTAAATTTTAAAAGTTTATGAAAAAACAACATCAGTCCCTTCAATGTAGGGGTCTTTGACTCTTTTTATTTACTTTTCACTCCTATACACAAACTCTCTAGTTATCATCATTATTCTATTATTTTTTGTATATAAACCTAAGTGTAGTGCTGTATTTCACTTACTTCCAATGATCTGGCTGAGAACCCGCTCCGTTGCTTAACTGATCTGGCTGTGAACCCGCTCCGTTGCTTAACTGATCTGGCTGAGAAACTACTCCATTACCAACTGATCTGGCTGAGAACCCGCTCCATTGCTGAACTGATCTGGCTGTGAACCTGCTCCGTTACCGACTGATCTGGCTGAGAACCCGCTCCGTTACTGACTGATCTGGCTGAGAAACTACTCCATTACCAACTGATCTGGCTGAGAACCCGCTCCGTTGCTTAACTGATCTGGCTGTGAACCTGCTCCGTTACCGACTGATCTGGCTGAGAACCCGCTCCGGTGCTGTACTATCAAGCTGAGAACCCACTCCATTGCTGACCTGTCTGGCTAGCTTGCCTGTTCCGTTGGTCCTGTTTAGGCTGTGCTTCAGTTACGTTTGTATCATTCCTGGCTGAGCCTTCGTTCCGTTGCCATCCGTGCACGGCTGTATTCCTCCGTTGTCCTAGTATGGCCAGCGCTACAAGCAGCGGATTCCCAGTTGCCTTGTTTGTGGTGCGCCGCGTGGCACTATTCTTATCTTGTCGACTGTAGGCTTGGCATTCGTGCTATAGCTCCTTACACTAACCGCCCTTGGCGGTGTGCACATGCAAAGTACCGGTACAGTGCTATCAAGTGCTGACTGAGTTACTCAGATCTATCTGTCTTCCTCTACACCATTGCTGTGGGAGTTTCTGTATATCGCTGGGCATCTCCTGTTAACCCGTTCAGTGCCTAGACTGCCTAGGCTTAGCCTGTGCTCCTTCGCTGTCGCAGTGCCTGGGCTAGGGCCTGCACTTGCGTTTCATCACACTCATACTGTGTGGAGACACCGTGCCTCATTCCTATTCTCAGTTGCCTTTGTGCCTAGAGCCAACAATTGTTTTAGTCACACTGTTGTGTGAGTAGACACTTGTGGCCTTCCAGTTGTCTGCCTTCGATCCACCCCTAGCGTTCTAGGGTTTACCATCTGTAAGTAGTGGCCTCGGTCACCCTGGGACCCCTGTCCCTTGGTCAGTGTTATCTCGCTGCTTATTGGGTTCTGTGCCACCCAGGTGTCTGCGTCTCGTGCCAATTACCACCTCCAGGACTACCTGTCACCTTCAGTCCTGCTGTCAGTTCCGGGTCGAGTAGCCTGAATTACCCTAGTCCACTAGGGTAAAGTTGCCTGCCTTGGTACCTACAGTTCTCAGCACTCTATCCCAGTCATTTGATTCCCAGTCATTGCCTCTTTGACTTGCAGTATATTGTTGTTTCGTATATTTGGCCTGCGGCCTTATTCCTTGTATGTACTTTGCTCAATAAGGTCATTTTTAACCTTACCGGTCTGTCTGAGTGTTCATCAAAAACTGTGACAGATGGGTACCCACAGTAGTATCCCCTCCAGAAGACCGTCCTGAGGCCGAGACCCCCATGGAGGCCGGGGGTGTTTCTCGGTTGTCCAATGAAGAAAGACAGCAACGGCAAACCCTGGGCCTCTGTCTGTATTGTGGACAGGTGGGTCACATGCTGCGACAGTGCCCCATTAGCCCGGAAAAAGACAATGCTTAGCTGACGTCCGAGGCGGTCACCTAAGCCATTTGTAACAGCCTCCTCAAGGCCGATCCAGGGTCTTCGTTCCCATGACCATTCAGTGGGTGGCCCATACTATCACAGCTGCCACTTTTATCGACTCCAGAGCCGCTGGGCTTTTCATTGATGGCCTTTGGGCCCAAGCCCATGGCGTGCCCTGTCGTCCCAAGAAGACTTCGTTGCTTGTCTCTACCCTGGACGGCGGACCCTTGGGCACAGGGAAAATCACACAGGAGACTGAGTGCCTGGTCCTCACTACCGGGATACTGCACACTGAACAGGTGGTTTTCAACTTGGTATCCTCCCCCTTCGTCCTGGGGCTTCCTTGGCTTCGGCGCCATAACCCCATCGTTGATTGGCAGTCTGGCGAGCTGGCACAGTGGAGCGAGACCTGTTTCACAACCTGTCTCCCCTCACCCATCTGTCTCTGCCGCATTGTGCTCCCTTGAGGCCTTGTCAGCTACCTACCATGATTTTCGCAACGTCTTCTCTAAAACCCAAGCTGAACGCCTTCCTCCGCATAGGCCTTACGACTGCCCGATAGAACTCCAGCCTGGAACTCAACCACCCAGAGGAAGACGTTCTTGCTTTCTCCTCCAGAGATGAAAGCTCTTGCCACCTATGTCCAGGAAAACTTGGCCAGGTGTTTCATCCGTCCTTCCACCTCGCCCGCCGGGGTGGGGTTCTTCTTTGTCAGCAAGAAAGATGGCACCCCACATCCATGCATTGATTACCGTGGGCTGAATCACATCACTATCCAGAACAAGTACCCTCTCCCACTGATCCCTGAGCTATTCAACCTCCTCTGTGGCGCCACCTGGTTCACTAAATTGCACCTTAGAGGAGCTTCCAATATGGTCCGCATTAGGCCCGGGGACGAATGGAAGACTGCCATTAACACCAGATACGGGCACTATGAGTACCTGGTGATGACCTTCGGGCTATGTAACGCCCCAGCTGTCTTCCAGGCATTTGTTAATGACGTATTCCGGGATATGATAACTTCTCATGTCGTAGTGTACTTGGACGACATCCTCGTCTTTTCTCCCACTCTCCAGCAACACTGACTGCATGTGAAAGCTGTTCTTCAACGGTTACGTGAGAACGGACTATACGCCAAACTAGAGATATGTGAGTTTGAAAAGAACAGACTCCCCTTCTTGGGGTACATCATCTTCAGCTCTGGTCTTGAGATGGACCCAAAGAAACTCACCGCTGTCCTTGACTGGCCACAACCCACTGATCTTAAGGTGGTACAGAGCTTCCTAGGCTTCGCCAGTTACTACAGGAGGTTTATCTGGGGTTACTCCTCCCTAGTGGCACCCATTACTGCCCTGACCCAGAAAGGAGCAAAACCACGGCTCTGGCCCGAGGAAGCCGTATCCGCATTCTCCGCTTTAAAGACCGCATTCACTACGGCCCCTGTTCTCCGATACCCAGACATCACCCGGCCTTTTATTTTGGTAGTGGACGCATCCGAACTAGGTATCAGGGCAGTCCTGTCACAGAGAGACACTAAGACCAACTGCCTCCACCCCTGTTCCTTCCTATCCCGCCAACTAACCCCAGCTGAGAGGAATTACGATGTCGGCAACCGAGAGCTATTAGCCATGAAGGTCGCCTTTGAGGAATGGCTCATCTACAAAGCACTTGCCCACTGCGGTATCAGGGGGAGCCGCAGCCTGGGTAGGAAGAATCTCCTCCCCCAGTGGCGAAATGATGCTGGTACGTAAGGTAGCCAAAATGCGATCAGGCTGAATGATGGGTACTGGGACCTCATATTTATCCATCTCTGGCCCAAATTGCCTGGACAGGGCATCTGCTCTAACATTCTTGGAGCCGGGCAAGTATGATACAATAAAATTGAAGCGGGACAGAAACAAGGTCCATCTGGCTTGTCGTGAGGACAATCTCTTAGCCTCCAAAAGGTACGTCAGGTTTTTGTGGTCTGTCAGGATCAATACTGGAGTCCTAGTACCTTCTAGCATGTGACGCCATTCTTTAAGAGCGAGAATAATAGCCAGGAGTTCTCTGTCCACATTCTCATAGTGACTCTGGGCAATAGACAGCTTTTTGGAGAAGAACCCACATAGTCTCAGTGCACTCCCAGAGACCGGACGTTGTGACAGCACTACCCCTACCCCAGTCTCAGAGGCATCAACCTCTAACGTAAACGGAAGGGAAGGGTTAGGGTGGGATAGCACAGGAGAGGATGCAAAAGCGGACTTGAGTGTCTCAAAAGCTCAATTGGCTGCCTCAGACCATTGGGAGGGGTTGGCACCCTTATATGTAAGGTCAGACAGTGGCTGAACGATCGTGGAGAAGTCTCTAATAAATTTTCTATAATAATTAGCAAACCCAAGAAAGCGTTGGATTGCCTTCAATCCCTTGGGTCATGGCCATTGCTACACTGCTGCGAGCTTTTCCTGATCCATAGCAATGCCATCTTTAGAAATCACAAAGCCCAAGAAAGGCACCATGGACTGGTGGAAATCGCATTTTACGATTTTACAGAATAGTTTATTATTGCGTAATCTGAGCAGAACTTCAGACACATCCTGGATGTGTTAGGACAAACTGGACGAGTGCATGAGTATATCATCCAGATAAACTACTTCGCAAGACTGTAGCATATCACGGAGAATGTCATTAATAAGTTACATAGCCCAAAAGGCATCACTAGGTATTCATAGTGTCCAGATCTGGTATTAAATGCCGTTTTCCACTCATCTCCGGCTCTTTTTCTTATCAGGTTATATGCGGCCCGTAGGTCCAACTTAGTGAAAACAATTGTTGGCTATAGGCAAATCAATAGCGCAATCATATGCCCAATGCTGAGGGAAAGCGCTAGCCTCTCCCTTACTGAAAACGTCACTGAATTGATGATATTCAGCTGGCACGGAGGGAGAGGTACGCATGATTTTAATCGGCTGAGTAACGCAATGCCCCATACAATACTCAGACCAAGACGTGATCTCACAAGTCTGCCAGTCAAACTGGGGATTATGTAAATGTAACCATGGGAACCCCAGAATGACCACATGGTGGGGAGACTGGATAATCTGGAACTGCTGTTTCTCAGTGTGGAGAGCCCCAATACTCATGGACAGCGGTATTGTTTCCATAGTGATCTGAGCTGGTACCAATGGTCTGCCATCAATGGCCTCAATAGCTAATGGGGATTCCCTCTCGACCAACGGAATCTGGTGTAGTACAGCAAACTAATTGTCCGTAAAGTATCCGGCTGTGTAGGAATCAACCAGGGCCAGAACCTGTACCGAGTGTTCTGCCCATGAAAATGACCCCTGGATCGTAGGTTTCTACTTAATTGGGTCTAGGGACTGCTGAACTCCACCTAGGGCCTGTCCCCCAAGGTAATCTAGGCGCGTTCGTTTCCCGACCGTACAGGACAGGTACGCAACAGGTGTCCAGCTTGGCCACAATACAGACATAGTATCACGGTGCCCGTGATTGCTGGCTTTTTCTGTCAGTTAGCTGTGGGGGCTCTCCATTGGTTGCCTGTGATTAGTTCGCCTAGTATTGCCTATATAAACTGGGTTCCTGCACCCTTTCACTGCCCTTTCGTGGTGTCTCTATGTCAGTCATCACCTGCCTATGGATTCCTGTGTCAACTGGGGCCTGCTTCAATCCTGTACTGTTTCAGCGTCAGAGTACCTACCCAGAGAGCCAGTATACACTCCAGAGTCGATCCTGCCTCCGTTCCTGATCCAGTTTGACTGACGTTCCTGCTTCTGTTCCTGACCCGGTTTGGCTGACGTTCCTGCTTCCGTTCCTGACCCGGTTTGGCTGTTGTTGCTGCTCCATATCCTGTTCCGGCCGGGCTGTCGCTCCTGCTCCTGGATCCTGATTTGGATGCATTCTATTTGACTCCGGTCGCCTCGGCGACATTCTGAATTCTGGGTTCCTCCTTTGGTGGTACTGCTCATTCCAGGCTTCTGGCCTCCTAGTTGGCACTGTTAGTCTATGTTATGGGTAACTCCAATTACACCGGTTGCTAATGCTGCCTCCGTTAAAGCACCGGTAGGGCTCCCAAGTTCGTCCAGTACGCGGTACTGGTTTGCTCCACTCTTACACCGGTTGCCTGCTGCCTCCGTTAAAGCACCGGTAGGGCATCCGTGTTGTCCAGTACGCGGTACTGGTTTGCTCCACTCTTACACCGGTCTCTTGCTGCCTCCGTTATGCACCGGTAGGGTCTCCGTGTTGTCCAGTACGTGGTACTGGTTTGCTCCACTCTTACGCCGGTTGCTTGCTGCCTCCGTTATAGCACTGGTAGGGCCTCCGAGTTGTCCAGTACGCAGTACTGGTTTGCTCCACTCTAAAACCGGTTGCTTGTGTTACCAAATTGATAGCACCGGTAGGGCCCCCTGTTTGTCCTGTACGTTTTACCGGTTCGCTCCACTCTATCACCGGTTGCTGATGCTACATCCGTTATTGCATCGGTGGGGCCTCCAATACTCTGTGTCACTTTGTCATAGGCTGCCTTACCTGGTATATTGGTAAGGCCGGTAAAGCCTCCTTCATATTGTTATGCCAGTCTCCAGGCTGCCTTTCCCGGTATATTGGTAAGGCCGGTAGAGCCTCCTTCATCTTGTGCCAGTCTCCAGGCTGCCTTGCCCAGTATATTGGCAAGGATGGTAGATCCTACTATATTGTATTATTGTTTGCTATACTACTTGAACCTGTCATGTGTCTGTAACATATGTGTATGTTCAGGACCTGTGAGGGTTCTTATTAACTTTTCAATAAAGTTGTGTTTTTATCTTAACTCTGTGTCTGTGAGTCAAAACAAACCGTGACATATAGGCCCTGCCTCCGGCGATGCGCCCGTTCCTCCTTTGTCAACTTGGTGAACCCTAGTTGCATTGATTCACTACTGTCTTGGCCTGCGGTCTTTGGGTGGGTTCACCATCACATCTTAGCGGTAAAGGAGCTGTGGCAGTTAACCCTTTACACGAGGCCACTTGCGTGAGGGATTGAGCTCCCGTTGTCGAAACGGGGGAGACCACCGAGGCTTGAACCGGTTTATCAAGGTGAGCGGTATGCTCTAGAATGGTTTGCACGGCCAATGCCAACTGGTCCAAACGCTGCTCATGTAAATCCATCCTCCAATGGATGCTTTGTGCATTACCTTCACCTGTACCATCTGAGGTCATGGCCCTTTCGTACTGTAACGGTTTGTTTGACACTCAGACACAGTAGGTTTGGATAAAACACAGTTTTATTGAACAATTGCAGTAAGTAGTAACCCTCACAGGTCCAGTAATATATAAAACAATATAGTACTGACACAGGATGGGATACAGTGATCCCATGGGTCCAGTATATGCAAAGTACAACGACACAATAAACTGACACAGGTCAGGTAACTTTCGTGTGATTCTCGAGCAGGCAGTACTGAATGGGTTACTATTAGGCCAGGAGGACTGAGAGGCCCTAGTAGCACGAGGCCCTTTAAGACTCTCAGTGTGAAGAGAGTGCATAATATTGAGTAACGCCCAAATAGACAATGGAGACCAGAGCAACTTGTAGACTGCCATAGCAGTAGCGGAGAACTGACGGGTCCAGAAATGTACCCAAAAGGAGACTGCACGGATAGATAGATGGTGAACTGGCACCTACCCCTATGGGGTTAACAACGCTCAGACCAATGTCAACTGCTCGATCAGGAGGACTGCCTGAGGCGCCCAGAGTAAACCCAACCTCAGCGTGAAGCCAGGAAGAGGTCTAGCGTATAGTGGTGCACGGATGGAAGGAACACACCAGCAATGTCACCTGGGCGATACTGACAATAGCAGAGACTAGACTGCAAGCGTATAGTGATACGAGGTACTGCCCGGAGAGAGAGAGAGAGGACCCTGGCTAACAACCCCAACCGATAACTGGATGGGGCGTCAGCCGGAGAGATGCACAGTCCAAGGAGCCCAACCGGGCTGGGTCGGTACACAGGCAGGAACATCAGCCAATCCGAGTTGGTACACAGAGCAGGAACGTCAGCCGGTCCGGGTCGGTACACAGACAGGAATGTCAGCCAATCCGAATCGGTACACAGAGTAGGAATATCAGCCGGCCCAGGTCGATAGACAGAGCAGGAACGTCAGCCAATCCGAATCAGTACACAGAGCAGGAAAGGGTAGCAAAGTAGTCAGGCAGTCCGGGTCGGTACACAGAGATCACACGAAAACAGGAACAAGCGCTGGTAACGGAAACACCACGAAAGGGCACCGGAGAAGTGCCAGAACCCAGTATTTAAGGACAAATACTGGGCGGGCAAAGTCAGTTCAGCCAATAGGCGTAGGCAGAAGTGGAAACTGACAGAATGTCGCCAAATAGCACGGACACCGTGATACACTCACACACTCTCACTCAATCACACACACTCTCACTCAATCTCACACACTCCCTAACACACTCACGCAATCACTCACATGCAATCACTCACACCTCGGGAGCCAGCACGATCCACCTTCCACCATAGTGTCACTAACACTCACTCACACACCGGAAGCCAGCACGATCCACCTTCAACCATAGTATGCATTTCAACTATATGAATGAATGCCACAGTGGAGGCATAAGTACAAACACAAACTCATTACAATGACATATAAGTCACCTCCTTATGACTCACTTCTGTGGGTGTGTGTGTCTCTGTGTATGCCTGTGTGTTTCTCACTGCGTGTGCTGCATGTCTGTATCACGCTCTGTGTCTGCATGTTGTGCATTGCGTGTATGACTGTGTCGCTCTTTATGCATCTCAGAACATGCGTGTGCATTTGTGTGTCTCTGTGTGTGTTTGTCTTGCATCCATGTGTGTGCATTAATTCCCTATATATCCTGACGGGCAGCGCCATCCCACATTGCTAGAATATATAAAAGAATAAGCCTTATTGCATAATTTATGGTACCTCCCACACGCAACATAATTTATGTCTCCTCAGAAAACAAACACACATTGAACAGAATGCCTCATTACATAATTTATGTCTCATTAGGAGAAACAACTCCCATTGGGTGATTCAATAGGGACATTACTGCTCCCATTGGGTTATCATACAGGGAGTTGGCCCGCCCCCTCCAGCCTGCCCACCACTATCCAACTGACAAAAAAATATATAGCTGCCACTCGCTCCTGAAGTAGGGGATATCAATAACTTCTTCTGGTCCACACACACTCTCGCTCAGGATCATGACCCCACAAACACACTGTTTCACCTCCCACAGATAATTGTAACCCTCCATTCACTCTGTTTCAGTACAAGGGTGTAATGTTTCCATAAAATACAAACTCAGGGATAGACTTAATAGCAACTCTTTTATTTAACTCTTTTCATCTCTTCCGTCAACCTCACTCTTTTCAACTGTCACTCCTCCACTTCCTGCTTCCCGTCCTTTCTCCTTAAAGGAAGAGAGATGCTTTGCTGTATGTTACAGAGGGCAAGCCTCAAACACCACTTTTTATTTGTTCCCACAGCATATTGCTACGTTGCCTCAACTGAAAAGCCACCGTGTGTTATATTGCAATGTTACCTCAGGAGGAGTTACTGCTCCCATTGGGTGATTCAATAGGGGAGTGATTTAAATCATGCAGGGAGTTGCCCTGCCTCCACTATCCAGCCCGCCCACCACTATCCAAGTGACTGAAAAAACAAAATGGCTGCCACTCGCTCCTACACCACAGACACAAACACATCAGACACAAACACACACACTCACTCAAACACTCACTCAATCATACACTCACACTCAATCACACACACACACTCAATCACACACACTCAATCACACACACTCACACTCTCACACACTCCACTCACACACACCACTCACACACACTCCACTCACACACACACACTCACACATGCTCTCACTCACACTCTCACACTTACACTCATTCACACACTCTCACTCATTCACACAATCACTCACTCACACTCATACACTCACACACACACTCTCAATCACACACACACACTCACATTTACACTCACTCTCACACTCTCAATCATTCACACTCACTCTCTCTCACATACACACACACTCACTCAATTGCACATTCACTCTCACACACACTCTCACTCACACACTCCCACACACTCATACTCTCTCACACACACACTCTCACATCCACCCTCACACTCAATCACTCACACTTAATCACTCACACTCTCTCACGCAATCACTCACACTTACTCACACTCACACCCTGGGAGCCAGCACGATCCACCTTCCACCATAGTCTCACTCACACTCACACCCCGGGAGCCAGCATGATCCACCTTCCACTATAGTATGTGCAGTTACCACATGCATTTCAACTATATGAATGAATGCCACTCACTCACACACACCCCGGGATATGACTGTGTCACACTTTATGCATCTCAGTGCATGCATGTGTGTCTCTGTGTGTGTTTGTCTTGCATCCATGTGTGTGCATTAATTCCCTATATAGCCTGACGGGCAGTGCCGTACCACATTGCTAGATTATATAGATAGATAGATACACACACACACATATATATATATATATATATATATATATATATATATATATATATATATATATATATTTATATATAAAATGAGCAATAAACACACATATATATTTACACATATGCATGTGTATATATATATATATATATATATATATATATATATATATATATATATATATATATATAATATGTTTACACGTGTGTTTATAACAATATATAAATGCATAAATATATATATTTATTTATGTGTTTAGCATGCAAATTATCAGTAAAGACCATTTTTTATATTAAAATTTTATTGTGTACAACCAGAACATTTTAACATTTTTTTCAACAATTAACCAAAAAAGTAAAGTTAAGAAAACAACAAATTTCAACTCCAAGGCAAACATCCTGTAAAAAAAAAAGAAATAAAGAAAATCAATATTGAATCTGAAAAACACTTCAGCTTGTCATTTAAATGTGATGAAATTCATTGCTCAAATAATGAAAATTAAAGTGATAGTAATGTTTCACAAAAACAGCAGCTCCAATTAATCTTCATAGTATTTGAGCCATAGAGAGTGTTATTTCATTACTGTGAGAGTTGTAGTTCAAGAGTAATTGAATGATAAAGTATCCTCCTCCTGCCCATTTTACCTCGTGTAAGCCGCCTCCCTTCAGATGTGGAATATGATCTTAAGACCAGACAGATCACAGCAAGTGACAATCTTCTTACTGTGAGAACAATGAAACCCCTGCCCACCTTGACAAGTTTTTTAGGTTTTTCCCTTATGTTAATTGAAGATTGTCCCTCACTGCGATCCATTTGGACAGTCTTGCTGCTCTGAGGTGAGCAGTGTTACATCAGTAAAAGGGGTGGGAGGGGGTTTACTTTATCATTCAATTACTCTTGAACTACAATTCTGACAGTATTGAAATAACGCTCTCCACGGCCCAAATACTATGAAGATTAATTAGAGCTGCTTTTATTGTGAAACATTACTATCCCTTTAACAAACTTTAGTTTTCCACAATCCAAAAGACAGTTTAAAAACATACATTTTCATTTGTCCAATTCAAATGCCATAAAATCTTATGTAAAATATACACAATTTTGCCCCACTTCACTTTATGTGAAGTGGGAGGTACGTATTATTATCAACCAAAGAAATGGTTAGACAGAAAAAAATCATGACATGCGCATCGTCAAGACCTCCATTCCCGAAACCTGTTTTTCTCACCCCCAAGAACTCAGACATACCACTTGGATGGATTGAAAAGGCCACAGCATTTATTTAAAAAAAAAAAAAAAAAAAAAAAATATATATATATATATATAAGAAGACTTTGTACCTGGCAAAACACAACCAGGGGCGGTGGTAAGGAGGAGTTACTGCTCCCATTGGTTGATTCAATGGGGGTGTGATTTTTGGCCCGCCCCACTATCCCGCCCGCCCACCATTATCTAAGGCTAAAAAAAAAAAATGGCTTGCACTCACTCCTACACCACAGACATACACACATGCCCCCCACACACTGGCAGACACATACACACATATACACACACTCATACAGAGACACACGCACGCTGAGCAGCTGAGGATGATGGGAACTATGTTCAAGCTACAGCTGGAAGACCATGGTCCAAATCTGTATTATGCATCAGGGTTCCTAGCACATAGATACAAGGTTATGGGCTCGCTACAATAAACCACTCGTATGCAGCTTCTTCATTCCCTGTCAGTGACCCTGCACAGCCCTGCCAGTTACTACAAGTGAGCATTTTCTAACCAATCAGCAGGCAGGACGCTGGAGAGCTGACTTTCTAGCACAGAGAAGCGGAGAAAGTGGAACAACGGCAGAGACATGATCAGGCAGTGCAGAGCAGTGCTTCAGCTGAGCTGGTAAATGGCAGAGACATGGTTATTTATATATTGCACAAAGAGAGCAGTTTGTTTGTCAGTCTGTCTGTAAGTAGAGGTGCCAGTTCCTGCAATCATCTCCATGCTGTACATAGCTCACTGTATAGCATGTATGACAAACTATTTATATATGGTCTGGTATTGTATAGTATACAGTCTGCATGTCTGTGTATAAGGACTGGCATTATACAGTATAGGAGGGACAGTCACTGTCTTAGACCCAAATCCCTCTGCTCCACTATTTAGGAGATCACACTGTGTGGTATATATACCAGTGTATCAGATTGCTCCACATCAATAAAACCCACAGTAATGTGGGTATAAACTTCTGTATATATCTTAGTCTGTGTAAAAAATACTTTAATCTTCTTCTAAATCATTCACTTACACAAAGAGTAACTTAACCATTTCAATGCCAAAGGGGTATGTAATGTATTGCTTACCCGCTGGCACTCAAAGGGTTAAAAATTCTCTAAAATACACCACCAGCCACGCCCCCAGTAACCCCACCTAAAACACAAGTGTCCCTCTTTGACCGTTTGAAATGTTGGGAGGTATGTTACTTTCACTGCTCACACTGTATGTATGTATGTATGTATGTTCTGCTTTGCATCTGTGTGTCACTGTTTGTGTATGTCAGTGCATGTGTGTGTGTGTGTGTGTGTGTGTGTGTGTGTGTGTATGTGTTTTGCATGCATCTCTGTCTATCACTGTGTGTGTCCCTGTATATGTGTGTGTTTGCACATGTGTCTGTGTATCACTGTGTGTTAACAAAGCTCCTGTACAATAAATAACCATCCCCTATAAACGTAGTGCTTGCTAGTACATTCACGTAGCCTGACTATCCAGTTCCCAAACTCTGTCCATTTTACCACTAATTGACTGCAGGCCATGCCACCATCCACCCTATCTATTTGGATGTGGCAAGTTATAGCCCAACAGCCGTACATCCCTCGACTCCTAGGACCATGCCCAAGAGTAGTGAACCATCACCATTACCACTAAGCCCATGCTTTACCAGCCAGCACCCTGCCAAGCACCCTGGAAGACCAACCAGAAAAAAACACTAGCCACCTAACAGCCCACAACACACCAGCCCCCGTAAGCCACCACCCCTTCCTGTGCAACCAGCAGCACCTACCCAGAGGCACTACACACACAGGTAGGGCTGGCAGGTGCGGAACTCCTCACCATGTTGCGCTTGCTTCCAAATTGGCTGCAGGACCACAATGCCCCACAACATGTATCTCCTGATCTCCTACTTCCGCCTGACATGCTCTGTCACGCCCCCCTGTGCTTACACTGCGTTACAGCTCCGGGGGTTTCGTGACATGCGCATCATCAAGACCTCCATTCCCCAAACCCATTTTTCTCCCCCCCAAGAACTCATACATACAACCTTAATGGATTGAAAAGGCCACAGCATTTATTAAAAAACAATTACATATATCAAACGTTAAACTTTAACTTTTATTAACAATTGTATTAACAAACCTCCTGTACAATAAATTTCCATCCCATTGTAAACTTAGTGCTTGCTAGTATAGTCACGTAGCCTGACTATCCAGTTCCCAAACTCTGTCCATTTTACCACTACTTGACTGCGGGCCATGCCACCATTCACCCTATCTATTTGGATGTGGCAAGTTATAGCCCACCAGCTGTTCATCCCTCGACTCCTATGACCATGCCCAAGAATCGTGAACCATTACCACTAAGACCGTGCTTTACGAGCAAGCACCCCGCCAAGGCCCAGCCGCTTGACGCCCTTAAGCTGGCTGGGCCCTGCCACCAACCAAGAACAAGGCCCTTTCAATCCCATCCTTGAACCCCTCCTGGAAGATGTCCAGCCCAATATCAGAGAGGTGGACACCATCCTGCAAAAACAACTCAGCTCGCCCTCAAGCTCCCTATGCCGAACCACCATTCCACTAGCTTTGCGTACAAAGCTAGCTAACATCTTGTTAATCTTTTTCCTCCTTCTTTCCACAGCCCCCTGCGAATTGGCACCTCGCCACTGCAAACGTGGAACAATCTCAGACCACACTAAAACGGTGTCCGGGAACAGCACTGCAAACCGCTTAAAGTCCCTTTTAAACAAATGAACAAATTCCCTCTGTGAAAGAAAGCCAAGATCATTCCCCCCAGCATGCACCAACAGTACATCTGGAGGGGAACTGACTCTAGCTGTCTTTACCACCAACAGCAAAACTTGCTCCCATCTCATACCCCCCCAACCCCAACCAACGCACTACCACATGGCCCATGGCCCCGGTACACTGCTGGGAAAACCCAGCAGGGTACCGGCTCTCTGGACTGCAGCTCTCCTTTGGGCCCGGAAGACATAAGAATGGCCCACCAACCAAAACACCTTCAAACGAGAAAAACAAAAAACTACATCAGCCCCCAAAATCACAACAACAACCCCGGTTGCACGTATGACCTAAAGCTAAGGCTAGACTTCCATTGCCCAATCTTACGCACCATATTCTCCCCCAACCCCCACCGGATTGCCTCAGTCTCCACCCCAATACGAAAAGAATGAGAGCCGAACTCAGCCATCGACAACGCCAAAAGCTGCAAACCTTTTTTGAAGACGCTCACAAACTGGAAGTGAGACAGAGTAGTCCCATCCTCATGAATCAAGAATGACAAAGCCCCTGATGGGCGCATCTGCACATATTCCGAAACACACGCCACTGGGCACTCCAGCAACCCTGTCGCAGAGAGTGAAATCAGCTCCCCCTTACCCGCCTGATCCGTCTTGGGCCGATGCAAGATCACCACAACATAGTCCCCCTTCAACTGAACATCCTCTGTGGCGAAGCTGCCCAGACACCGCCAACTGGAGCAAACCAGCTCCCCAACCCGAAAAAAGCCAAGGAAAATATGGCCCGAAACATGGTCGCCTCAAAACCCGAGGAACAGATCACCCCCATGCCCTGCAGAAGACCACGCAACACCCTGAAAGGGATAGGGTGACGTGAGTCCCACAACGCCTGAGACCTCCGCAAGCCCCAAAAGTCTGGTGCACCAAGAAATCCTTGGTGACATCCTTCCAACCCTGATGCTTGAAAAAAATGTCAAAGCTGCCATGCGTGTGTCCACCGCCGCCCCAGACAGCCCATCCTCACAAAGACGAGACAAAAGCCACAACAAAACCTCCAAACGTCTGGCATCCGAAACCACACCTCCAAGAGACTCCAAAAAAGAAAAACACTCCTTCCAGCAACCCTGGTATCTCACCCAAGTCCTTGGGGCCACCGATTGTCAGATCAGGTCTCCAAGGATCTGGCAAGCACTTCCCGCAGATGTTCCGGGCAGGCCTCACCTTCCCTGGCCACGTCTGGCAACAAATCCTTGAAGCGGTCTAACTGAAAATGAGAGAGGGAGTCAGTAATTAAATTCAGGTAGCCAGGTACATGCCTCACCCTACACTACATGTTCAGTTCCAGACAACGCAAGACCAGCAAACACAACAAGCACAGTATCAGGTTGAGAGGTAGTCGAAACAGAATTAATAGCCTGCACCACCGTGAGGTTGTCCAAACAGAAACAAGCCCTCCTATTCCGCAACTCCTCACCCCCTAGGAACACCGCCACAACAATAGGGAACAATTCCAAGAAAGCCAGGTTCCTGGTGAGACTCACAGCCTCCCAGGATGATGGCCTCGTCCTTGCACACCACCGCCCTCCAAAGAATGCCCCAAAGCCGCAGCTGTCAGCCACGTCTGTAAAGAGGGACAGCTCATCCACTGACAACTGGAACAAGGAGCGGCCATTTAAACCTGAGAGGAAGGGATCCTAGACTGCCAGAGCTCCATGAATTCCAGAAGCTGCCGGAACCACCACGACACGCCTCACACCACAGGAAAGGGAACTGCTAGCCGGGGGGACCCCTGCAGCTATACAGCCAAGAGCCTCGTCTGAAAACGCCACCAGCGCCTGATTCACCGGATCCAGGTCCTCGTCTGACCCCAGGCCATCTGATCCACGGCCTTCCTCCACCTCCTGTGAACTGCGCCCAGTCAAAAAATGCTGTCCGGAACTCCCCGCATCCTCCATGGAAAGACTGGGCACCGAAACTGGCCCTGACACAACCGCCAACCGCAGATCACTGCCATCCACAGGAACAACCGAGGTCACTCCAGGTGTGTGACCGTGCCCAGATCCGGAACCTGCAGCACTGGAGGAAGCAGCAGAAGACCTAGGCTAGGCCTGACCACCAAGGCCACTCCCACCAGCCAGAGAAAAAAAAACACTCCCTGAGGAAGGAGCCAAAAAATGCCCCTCCAAACGTTCAACAAGAGCCCCAGCTGCCTCCAGAACAGAACAGCCCCACCGGGTGACTCAGCCAAACGGCGTTTAAGCCGCCCAGCAACATGCCGGGGCGCCTCCTCCCGCATCATGGCGAGGAGGTGGTCAGTCTCACTATCCTCCAACATTGGAGGTAGTACCGGAGGGAAGAGAGAGTGAAAAGGCAAGGAGAGAGAAAAAACGGGGAGGGAAGAACCTGCAGAAGCAGCTGATAGCAAGAAGAGGTAGGAACTCTTCACCACGCTGCGTTTACTTCCAAAATGGCTGCGGGACAACAATGCCCCGCAGCACATATCTTCTAATCTCCTACTTCCACCTGAAGTGCTCTGTCAGGCCGCCCTGCGCTTACACTGCGCTCCAGCTCCGGGGGTTTTCGATACAGTTTGTAATAGTTACGTGTATAGCAACTCGTTGTGGTTAGGGAAACAATTATTTATTGGGAATACATCGGATTGACATACAGTGTTGCAGGAGGGCACAGGAGCGTGCTGGCCCTCACAACATTCCAACTCAAAGGGTTAAGGCTGAAAGATGTGAGTACTATATGTATTGTGAAGGAGGTGTTGTACTGGAATCCATTTCAGTGGGAGCATACATCGAATGGAAAACACTTGGTGAAGGTCCAAAAAAGTGTGCTCTGGCACTAAAATGCTTAACCCTTTGAGTGCCAGATGTGTACACATTGCTTTGCAATTCACCCCTACCTCTGTGCCACTCAAAGGGTTATAATGCTATAAAACATGCATATTCATTTCATTTCTACTACTTACACCCATTTATGCCACTAAAGGAGTGAAACGTAAATCAGTTTCCCATTAACATACATGGAAACTTCTCATGCCAGTAAAATAATGATTTGTCTCAATTTGCCCTTAGCCCTTTCAGTGCCAGAGGTGTAGGCAACACATTGCTATGCATAAAGTACCCCTCTGTTTCTCAAAGGGTTAACAAACCTGACACTGTGTGATAATTTAATTTAGCTCAATGCAAGTTGCTTTCCCAAAACTTGTCAGCACCCTACACTGTCCCTGTGTATAGCAAGAGAAGCACAGTCTTCCTCCTATCATTCCACTCCTCATCCCTTCATCACAATTTGACTCGAGAGCGGCGTCACATGACAAACATCATATGACAAACAAAATTCTCTGTGTCTCTGCACAACTCTCAAACCCGAACTTACTCACCCTCTCTCAATTCACCCTCCCTCCAGACTCTCAAAGTGTAACTCATTCACCCTCTCTCCATTGATTCTCCCTGCCTTTCTACACTTACATCCAATGTTCACAAAGACATGTCCCGTTCTTTCCACCATCACATATTACTTCAGTCTTTTTCACCTCTTACAAACACCCGCACACAGGGGAGGGCTGGCAACTTTTGGCCTTGGGGGCAAATACAATCAAGTGGCCCATTTCTACTATCGCTCCAGCCCACCGTTCCCATCAACCCCCTTTTTGTTAATTTTATTACTGGCATTAATGTTGTAAAGTAAGGCAAGTGATACTACAGAGCTTACAACTGAAACGGAGTTGTGCTAGTGAATACACAGGGAATACAACTGAAATGGTACACTAGTGATAACTTGGCCCAATAATTGTCTTTTCCATTGTTGATAACTGTATTTGATGCTCATAAATAATGCCTAGAGCTTACAATCTACAGATTAATTAACCCATATACAGTATTGCAATCTAAAAAGTAATTGTATCAGGGATTTTGCATTCTGTAGAGAAGGAGTGCCCAGTGTCATGTGTTTCTGTCTTTGTTTGCTAATTATCCTAACATCAGAACTACTACCAGCATGGAATCAATAGCTCATCGCCAACTACAGTTTGATCGCAGCTTAACCCCCCACTCCTCTCTTTTATATCCTCTGCAGATTTCCTCGCTCATCCCTTTATGCCACCCCCATCTTTCCTGCCACACTCCTTTACAGCCTCTTTCCTTCCCATTTTCCACTGTTTCTCTGCTGTTATTCTACAAACCAGGCACACTACAAGCCAGTAGGTCAACATACCCTATGCTGGTTTATAGAATAACAGCAGGGAGAGAGAGAGAGGGAAATGGGAAGGAAATAGGCAGTGAAACAGGTTAGGTAGGTAGGAGCAGCAATGACAAACACTGTCTGTGGGAATAAAGGGGGGAAGAACATGGCAGGGGAAGAGTATGGCAGGCGTGATGGGGGGGTGCTGCAGTTGCTGCTACTACTATGTTGTTAGATTACTAAAATAATCATTCTCAATCTGCAAATAACTGGCTCAGGATAAATAGGAGGTGTAATTCACTAACAGTGAGTGGGCCCAGGGTGCCCAGCCCCGCTTTGCCTAGAGTCATATGTATATAGTACATAATAAGTCATGAAATACCTTTAAAATTCTGAGTAATTCCCCACCTACCAGCCACACCCCCTAAAACAAAAGTGTCCCTCTTTGGCTATTTAAAGTGTTGGGAGGTATGCTCCTCTAATGCAGTCACTTAGGCTGATGTATTAAGATGAACTTGAGAGATTCTTGAGCAAACCAACCACACCATGGGGAAAGTATCAAAATTACCATTGATTTAAAGGCATAGTAACACTTCAAATGTAAAAAATATATATCTTGTAGAGTTTATTCCCTTTGCGTAAAATAAGTGCCCTCTCACTGCTTGAGAAGAGTTTTATTCAAATGTTATTGCAGCTCAAACTTGATTTTTGTAAGTGAAGAATCTCAATGGCCTGTATTTTTACAGTGGTGCAGTTGCTACACCATCCTATGGACAGCTCTAGTCAGTTGACTATACATTCCCATAGGGTGGTATAAAATTTAAGGCCATTGATATAGGGCACCTAAAAAATTCAAGTTTGAGCTGCAATAATGTTGGAATAAAAAGACCTCTCATTAGTGGTACCCTTATTTTACTTAGAAGGATAAGCCCAGGGATGTGGAAATTAAAAAAAAAAAATACTTGTCCAAGGGACTAAAACGGGAGCCCAATCTACTTGTCCCTCATGACAATCTACTTGTCCTGATACACAAAATAATTTAAACCAATAGTATTTAAATAAGGTCTTCAAGAGTTCCACGCCACCTTATTCTACACCAGGGTCTGTGGGCAGTGATAAGCTGAGAGCCACAGCTGACTTTCTCAGCCAATCAATGCCTGCTATTGCTTGTGTGGCATAAGGTGGAGAACTCTTGTCATCACCATACATTAGATGTTACTGTGGGTGCCCTGGGATCCTGAATCACTGTTAAACCATACAAAAATGGCTTAACAGAGTAATGGGGGATGGCACACAGGGACTTCAGTCACCATAACACTTCAAGGTTTTGAAGTGGTTATGGTGCCGGTAGCATTCCTTTAATGCCTTATCACAATGTGGCCAGGTTGGACCTTTCCTGTTATCTCCCTCCACTCTCTCCTGCCGCCCCATGGCTCTGCCCCTTGTGTCCCACCCCTTTCCGCCCTGCCCATTTATGTGTCTAAGAGTCAGTGTGTTTCTGTGTTCCCTATATGTGTGTGTGTGTGTCAATGTGTGTTCCCTATACATGTATAAGTGTCAATGTATGTGTGTTCCCTAGATTTGTATATCTGTCAATGTGTGTGTTCTTTATATGTGTATAAGTGTGTCAAAGTGTGTGATCGCTACATGTGTATCTGTGTGTGTGTATATGTGTGTATTTCTCTCTATGTGTTTCAGTGTGTCATGGCATGTGTTTCTTATATGTGTATGTGTGTCAGTGTGTTCCCTATATGTGTATGTGTGTGTCAGTGTGTGTTCCCTATATGTGTATAAGTGTGCGTAAATGTGTGTAAGTCTCTTTAGGGTAATGTGACTGGATTTTTTAATTGTAATCCAGGGACTTTTTTTTCTCTACACCCTGTCCATACACTGCACACACTCACACCCTGTCCATACACTGCCCACACTCTGTCCATGCTCACACCATGTCCACACACTGCCCACACTCACACCCTGTACACACACTGCCCACACTCTGTCCATATTCACACCCTGTCCACACACTGCCCACACTCTGTCCATCCTCACACCCTGTGCACACACAGCCCACACTTTGTCCATCCTCACACATTGTCCACCCTGCACACCTCCACACTGTCTGCCCTCAACTGCCCACCTCCACACTGTCCACCTCCACACTGCCCACATTGCCCACCCCATCCTCCTCCACAAACTGTCCACCCTGTCCTCCTCCACATACTGCCCACCTCCACACTGCCCCCCCCACACACTGTCCACCCTCACATTGCCCAAACTGTCCAGCACCACATTGTCCACCTTCACACTGCCCACATAGTCCACCTCCACATACTGCCCATGTGGAGCAAACCAGCTACACCATATGAAACAAATGAAAATTGTCATGAAGTTATATACATATGTCCAAACATTTAAAATGGCCAAAGACAGACACTTTTGTTTTAGGTGGTGTCACTGGGGGTGTGACTTGTGGGCAGGGAATTACTAAGAATTCATGACTGAAAACAGCTCTTTATATAGCTGAATAATTGAGAACATGACCAAAATATTTTATTTACACATGCTAACTTATGGACACATGCAGAAGTGTAAGAACCAGACGGGTGTGCAACACACTGAGAAGAAACATGTTGCGCACTCCATGTGGTTCTTAAAGGTTTAATGTGTTTTATTACTTTAGAGCAATTTGGTACACATATATGGAGTTATGGAGGATATTTTCATGTTATGAGTAGGTTAACCCTTTGAGTTCTGCTGTGCTAAAGAGGTATCCAAAGCATTATGGTGGATATTTTTCATGCTATGGATAGGGTAACCCTTTAAGTGCTAATGTGCTAAAGAGGCATTCAAAGCATTATGGAGGATATTTTTCATGCTATGGATAGGTTAACCCTTTAAGTGCTAATGTGCTAAAGAGGCATTCAAAGCATTATGGAGGATATTTTTCATGCTATGGATATACACATAAAATGAATAATATCCTCCATAACTCCATAATATTTTAGATACCTCTCTAGCACAGTAGAACTCAAAGGGTTAACTTATTCATAACATTCAAATATCCTCCATAACGCTTTGGATACCTCTCTAGCTCAGTAGCACTCAAAGGGTTAACCCTTTGAGCGCCAGAGTGGTACGGAATGCATTGCATACCTCTGGCACTCAAATGGTTAACCCTCTCCTCCACAACTCACCTACTGCTACATCACTTCTCCTGACTTACAACTCCTACAGTAAACAACTCATGGCACAATAATATAACCCACCAACCAGCAGCTCCCATTTTGCTGGGGAGCCATAGATTGATCACTTCTTTCAAAGAGCATAAACATTTCTGTTTCCACCCCCTGTCCCATAATGCACTGGGACATTCAGAGGAAGATTGGAGTCAGGTGAGTGGAGTCAGCTGGGGAATAGGTTAGAACACACAGATCTTCAGTTTCCATGGTAAGAACTGGGGCTGATGGACTCACTTTGTTTCAATGTAACCCTTTGAGTGCTTTTGCAATGCCATGGATACCTCTCTGGCACTCAGAGGGTTAAGCCCATTAATCCTTGGAGTACCAGAGATGATATGCAGCACATTGCTCTGCGTACCTCTGTCACTCAAAGTGTTAATATCTGTTTGGAAAGCTTCCACATTTGGGTATTGTGCAGCCCACTCCTTCCTCACAAGCTGCCCACAGGGATACACTGATTTTTTTGAAAATGTCCATTGATTTCAACGAGACTATTAATTCCATGAGTGCTACAGACAATGCAAACACATTGCCAAAGCAATGCGTTGGGGACCATTGTAGCATTCAAGGGGCTAAAGCCCCATTTATGTCAACTTGATTTTCCTGAATTTTCAATTCAACCCTATGGTGTCAGTTTTTTTTGAGTTGCATCCTTTATCTTGATACATAAGGCCCATACAGTTATACTCTTACCCCATTAATCTAAACCCATTTATACTTTTGACCTTGCAGCAGCTGACTGTGCACTGTGATATGCGAGGCTGATGTACTAACACTAAGAGGAATAATTCATCTGTACCATACAGAACAAATAAAATGCTTTGCTGACCTCTCTAGCGTTGAAGACGTTAAAACGCCTGTTTAAATAAATGGGTATTGTTCCCTGAGCTGCTGTTACTTATCCACAAAATTCTACCCCTTTACTTAGTATATGAGCCTTCCTGTTTTGAAGCCTATTAGCTGTTAGGGGTCCCTGTATTGATCCCTTGCCTACGGCCCATGGACATGTAATCCAGTTCTGTCCCAGCCGATCACCACGGCCCACTAATGCAAGGAGCGCCCAACATGTGTCACTTAATCCTTTCACTGCCAGAGGACTATACAACTCATTACACAGCAATGTGTTGCGTACCTCTCTCACACTCAGCTTCACCCCAACCAACTACTACACTAGGTCTGTATAATGCAGTAACCCTACAGCCCTGTATTTCATGTCTACTTCACTGTCTGTGTATAGTCATTTCTCCCCCTCACCCATTACTTTACTTTAACACTTCACTGTCCCTCTTCTCAATCTCTCATCTCCTCCTCCCTTGTCACCCCCACTCACCTATCCCCTTGCCATTCATCCATAGTCCCAATCTCACCATTTTACTCCCACATCACCATTACATTATCTATCACTGTATCTGTCACTTAACCCTCTGTCTGCCAACCTATTTCTTCAAATGTACTTCAGTATCCACTGCTGTAATCTAAATTATTCCTTTACTCACAAACATCTTCTCACTGTGACCTTCAACAAGTAACACAGCACACTCACTTCAACTGTAAGGACACAGGGCCTTATTCATCAAGTAACAGCACACTCACTTCAACTGTAAGGAAGGATACAGGGTCTTATTCATCAAGTAACACAACACACTCACTTCAACTGTAAGGATGCAGGGCCTTATTCATCAAGTAACACAGCACACTCACTTCAACTGTAAGGACACAGTGCCTTATTCATCAAGTAACACAGCACACTCACTTCAACTGTAAGGAAGGATACAGGGCCTTATTCACCAAGCAACATAACACACTCACTTCAACTGTAAGGACACAGGGCCTTATTCATCAAGCTGAAGAGCTGCAATTAAAACCTTTTTTACAACTCTTATCAGCATATCTACATCACCACTGCGTCTGTCACACACTGTCTACATATGTGACATACGTCCATGTATGTGTGTGTGTCTCTCTGTATGTATGTGTTTCACAGTGTGTGACACGCTCTGTCTCTTTCACTGCGTGTCTGTAACACTGCATATTTCTGTTTCACACACTGTCTCTCTGTGTAAATAATATCACTGGCAACGCCGTCCCACATTGCTAATATATATATATATATATATATATATATATATATATATATATATATATATATATATATATTTATTTATTTATATACTCCTGTCATTCCCATTGCTTAATTATTATTCACATTTTTAAATTCTTCTGAAATCTCAGTTTTAACCCTTGAGTGCTAGAGGGGTATGCAACGCAATGCAAAGTAATGTTAATGTCTCATAATATTCAAAAAGTATTTAAATAAAAATGTCAGTCAGCTTTAACCATTATTACACAAGCACATTACATTACTTTATTAGCCAATTTATTAATCATTCCTTCAGAATTATAACATCCCTATTTTGCATTTTTAAAACTTTTATTTCCTCCATTACATATTTCTTTTAAAATTACATTTTTAATATCTCAATATAAAACATGCATTATTCTTCCATTACACGTCTTTTTGAAAATGTCGTCCATTACTTATTGGGATGTTTTAAGAACTTTTATTTTCTGGATATTTATGACGGAACCACAAAAATAAATTGTTGGAACTATACCAATTTCTCGCTGAAAATACCTACATTAGAGTTGGAGATGTAAACCATGCCCCTTTAATGGCCCACTTGCAAAAAATCAGAGAATGCAAACAAACTAAAAATTTGATGGTAACACTGAAATTGACGGTGTAAATGCTCAACGATCCTTTAGTCCCATTACCATAATTTTCACATTAGCTTTTTGAAAATAGCGCCCTATGTGTTTTCCATGTCACAGTTTTAACTTCCATTCCTGTTTTTTACATAAACTTTACAATCTCCTCACGGGTCTTAGGAATGATTTTGTGTAGAAATGACTGTGGGGAGTAGTTGTCAGACATAAAGAATAAGTGTCATTAATATTCAACAGCTCATCACATATGGGCATACCTGGGAACTTCATCCTCTTGAGCCCCCAAAGAGGACTTATGTGCTGCAAACAGACATATGCTAATGACACGATTAACATCATAAAAGAGATGGAGGCTTAATAAGGTGATCACCTGTCTGCTATCAGCCAACAGCCCACCTTCCTAGGGTATTTAAAGCAGCTTAGCTCACTACCTGATTGCCTTTGTGTCTGATTCTGCATTCAAGCATGTTATCCTGAGCTGCTGATTACCTGTGTATGACCTGGCTTCCTCTGACGTCCCTTCTGGTTCCTGACTGCTAGCCTTGTTCCTGACTTCGATGATCTCCGTATTCCTGACCCCGGCTTGTCTTTTGGTTTACTCTTCTGGATCACGATTTTGCTTTGTTAGCTTTTGTTATTTCAATAAAGGTGTTTTGAATTTTTACATTTTGTGTCCTGTCTGGTTCCCGGTCCCTAATAGTACACAAGGGCCATGAATTCAGAAGGCGCAGGCAATCGACCAAATATTTTTTTCAGGCTGGACCAGGAAGACCAGCACATGGACCTGTTTGCGTTAGCCCTCCAGACTTTGTTGCTCCTTACTGCGCATCTGGTTCCACTGCCTCAGCAGCCCCCAGCGCAGTCTGTCCCTATAGCTGCTGCTGCCCCTGCTCTGGCTGTCAGTTGTGATTCCAATGTTGCGAGAGGCATGACTGGGTCCACCCTGCTTCCCCAGCGTCATGGGTTGGCCCTTACCAGTGCAGAGGTTTCCTGAACCAGGTCGGTATCTGTCTGGAGAGTAAGGTGGGCCCTGTGATTTCCTTACTCTCTGACAGGGCCTTGGCATGGGCTAATCCCCTTTGGGAGATGCAGAAACCAATAGTACACAATTACCCTGAGTTTGTGGTGTCCTTTAAATGGTATTTGATGTACCGGGCCATTCCACCTTGGCTGCCAAACAACTAATGTCCATCCAGCAGGGTACAAGGATGGTTGCGGATTATGCCATAGACTTTTGTACCCTGGCAGCTGAGGTTGGTTGGAATGATGAAGCTCTCGTGGCTGCTTTCTCTAATGGGCTAATGGTTAAAGATGAGATGGCAGCCCGGGACCTTCCAAGAGATTTTAAGGATTTGGTCTCATATTGCATCCTGATTGACTCCCAAATCCGTGAGAGACCTTCCTTTAGGGAGTGCCTTTGGAGGCATCCCATCCGTTTACCCCCAAACTTTTCGTCCCCACCCGTGCCTCTCTCTCCTCCCACTCCTCCTTGTCTTGAGTCCTCTGGCAATTTGGAGCCCATGCAGCTTGGGTTCACTCGCCTTTCATTTGTGGAAAAGGCCTTCAGGAGGAGGGAGGGCCTGTGCCTTTACTGTGATAAGGCTGGGCATCTAATGCAAACCTGTCCCGTACGTCCGGGAAATGCTTTCAACTAAGGTTCTATAGGGGACAGACGTTAGCTGACCTCTCAGCATCCCTGGCTATCCAGAAGGATAAACCACTAGTCTCCGTTGGGCTCTCCTGGGGCGAGTTTTCTGTTGCTACAGAGGCACTTATTGACTCCAGTGCAGGGGGCCTCTTTATTGACAGTGCTTTCACCCAGAAGCACTCCATTCCATTGCAATGCCGTACCACTCCACTTGCAATTGAGGCAATTGATGGCAGACCCCTAAAGCCGCCACAGGTCACCCATAAAACCGTTCTTTTTGTCTATGGCTGTAGCGGCTCTCCATCACGAAAGTTTACAGTTCCAGGTGATCTGCTCTCCTCACTATCGTGTGATCCTGGGTTATCCATGGTTGCGCAAACATAATCCCATTTTCAATTGGGCAAGGGCCAAAGTCATGGCATGGTCACCCAACTGTTACAAGATATGCCTAGTGAAAGTGGTGAAGGTGCTAACCACATCCCCGGTATCTTTGTTGCCAGAGGAGTACCAAGAGTTCTGAGAAGTATTAGATAAGGGCCGGGCTGGTGAGCTCCCACCTCACCGCCCATATGATTGTACCATTGAACTGCAACCGGGTGCCATGCCTCCTCGAGGTCGAGTCTACCCTCTGTCCGTCACGGCAAATAAGGCTATGGAGGAGAATGTTGCAGATGCATTGACCCAGGGGTTCATCCACAAGTCCTCCTCTCCTGCTGGGGCCGGATTCTTCTTCATAAAGAAAAAGAGTGGTGAACAGAGACCCTGTATTGATTATAGTGGGCTCAACCACATCACGATTAAAAATGTCTACCCTATTCCACTTATTACTGAGCTGTTCAATGAATTAAAAGGGTCCAAGATTTTTACTAAGCACGACTTTTGAGGGGAGTACAATTTGGTAATGCCCTTCGGTCTCTGCAATGCTCCTGCGGTTTTCCAGGAATTCCTAAATGATGTCCTCCAGGACATGCTCCAACAATGCGTGGTGGTGTACCTAGATGACATTCTGATTCATTCCGCCTCCATGGAAAGGACCATGCAGATGTAGCCCGAGTTCTGCAAAGGTTAAGAGAGAATGGAGGCATTTGCTTGAGGGAACTCCCATGCCAATCCTAATCCTAACAGATCATAAAAACCTCACATACCTGTTTGAGGCTAAATATTGTCTCCAAGACAGGCCCGATGGGCCTTATTTTCGTCTCGTTTCAATTATGTGGTCTCGTACCTACCAGCTACCAAAAATGTCCTGACTGACGCCCTATCTAGACAGTTCTCGGGTGCTAAGGAGGAGAGCCCCCCTAGTCCTATTATTCTTCCAGATCGAGTACTGGCCACCATATTGTCACGGTTTTACTGAACACTCAGACAATTAGGTTAAGGTCAAATAATTATTATTAAGCAAATAATACAGAACTGAAATGCCCTTCACGGGTCCAGACCCAAACAGAGGATCCCACTATAGAATCTGACACAAGTCAGGGCATTAACAGAATAAAACAAAATACAGAAATGTAAAAATTACTGGAACAGGAACTGGAACAAAACCTCAGCAGTACAGGTCAGGAGAAGCCCTAAGAGGATCTGGTACTGCAGGGCAGACACCCCAATAGTTTGGGGAGCGGATAGGCTCTACCGGCCTTACCTATAACCGGGTAAGGCAGCCCACGTGACGGTACAAATGAGTATACTGAGGATAGGCTCTACCGGCCTTACCTATAACCGGGTAAGGCAGCCCACGTGACAGTACAAATGAGTATACTGAGGATAGGCTCTACTGGCCTTACCTATAACCGGGTAAAGCAGCCCACGTGATGGTACAAATGAGTATACTGAGGAGGTGCCCGGAGGCAAGCAGAGTACACAGGCAGTATAGTGACAAACGGAGGCTACAGTGAGGCACAGGCTGTAAGGTAGCGCAACCGGAGGCAGCGGAGAAGTGCAGACTGACAGGTGGTAGAACCGCTAGTGACCGTAAAGCACAGGAAGTATCGTATGCAAACGGAGACTGCAGGGAGGCACAGGCTGAGGGGTAACACAACCGGAGGCAGCGGAGAAGTGCAGACTGACAGGTGATAGACCCGCTAGTGACCGTCAAGCACAGGATGTATAGTATACAAACGGAGGCTGCTGGGAGGCACAGGCTGAGCGGTAATACAACCGGAGGCAGTGGAGAAGTGCAGACTGACAGGTGGTAGAACCGCTAGTGACCGTACAGCACAGGCTGTATAGTATACAAACAGAGGCTGCAGGGAGGCACAGGCTGAAAGGTAGCGCAACCGGAGGCAACTAGATAGTGCAGACTGGCAGGCAACTGTATGGCAAAGGCAATAGACATTAAATTAGGACAACAGGAGCGCTAGCGATAAGCGGACGCTAGGCGAGTAGCCAAAGCCTGGAACGGTGCACAGAGAGCGGAAGTCAGCCAAAGCCTGATTGGTACACAGAGAGCGGTAGTCAGCCAGAGCCTGGATCAGTACACAGAGAGTGGTAGTGTAACGGTTTTGTAGGACACTCAGACCAGCAGGTTAGAATAAAACACAGTTTTATTAATAAAACAAGAAAGACCACCCTCTATAGGCAATACAGAATAATAGAAAGAACAGTGGCTACAGATGCCTTCTCAGGCCCAGTATACAGTGGAAATAAATATACATATACCGTCATAGGACAGGCATAGAAACATAAGGGTACTCAATGGTTAAAGTACATGTAAATCAATCAGTCTCTGTTGTGGTGTCTGACACGCCCAAGGTGGTAGTGGAGCAGCAAGTGGTGCTAGATGAAACAACACCGTCAGTCTATTGAATAGAGATTGCTGCTTAGGCAGAACAGGAACTGAAGCCAAATACTCAGCTAGAGATGAGCTAGAGCCACAAGCCCCCACGGGCGTTGCAACGGAGATAACCACACTGCAAGAGCTAGAGCCAATAGCCCCCAAGGGCGTTTAACGGAGACTAATATCACTGCAAGAGCGAAGATACTAGAGCCAATAGTCCCCACGGGCGTAGCAACGGAAACTAATAACTGCAAGAGGTAGAGCCAATAGCCCCCACGGGCGTTGTAACGGAGACTAAACACTGTAAGAGCTAGAGCCAATAGCGCCTCCCGCGGGCACGGTAACGGAGACTGACTACACTGCAAGATAGATAGAAAGAGCCACCGCCCTATACATAGGCTCTGCAAGGTAACCGGCTCAGCAAGTGTAGGGGAAGACTCAGGGCAACGGCTCTGCAAGTGTTAATGGAGGCTCAGTGAATGGAGACAGCAGCTCTGCAAGTGTTTCTGGAGGCTCAGTGAACGGAGACAACGGCTCTGCAAGTGTAAACGGAGGCTCAGAAAATGGAGATACCAGCTCTGCAAGTTTTAACGGCGGCTCAGCGAACAGTGGCACGGTTCTGCAAGTGTTAACGGAGGCTATGACACGATCAGCCCTGCCACAAGCACAGCGGAAGTCAGAATGTCGCCCAGGCGACACCAAGCAGCAACGGCAGGAACAGAGGCAGGGTCAGCAACGAGCCGGTTCAGGTCACAGAGCAGGAAGTCAGCCAGGCCGGGTCAGATCACGGAGCAGGATTCTCAGACAAGCCAGATCAGGTCACAACCAGGAACGTCAACCAGGCCGGGTCAGATCACGGAGCAGGAAACAAGGAGCGCAGACAAACAGGCCAAATCGTTACACAGGAAGCAGGAACACTGGAACACAGCAACAGCAACACTGGCTCAGGAACACCACGAAAGGGCACCTGACAGGTGCCAAAGGCCAGGTATAAAAAGACCACAATGGGTGGGCGAAACAAGCTCAGCCAATGGGAGCACCCACAACCAAGAGTGACAGATAAGGATCACGGGCACCGTGATAGGTAGTCAGCCAGAGCCTGGATCGGTACACAGAGAGCGGTAGTCAGCCAAAGCCTGGATCGGTACACAGAGAGCGGTAGTCGGCCAAAGCCTAGATTGGTACACAGAGAGCAGTAGTCAGCCAAGCCAGGTCAAAACAATACGGGCAACGAAGACAGGAGCAAGGTCAGACGAAACCGGATCATACACGGAACAGGAACACAGCAACAAAAGTCTGGTCAGGAACACCACGAAAGGGCACCGGTATAGTGACAGGAGGGCGTATATAAAGGCAAGCCCTGGGAGGGGTTGAAAACCCTGAGCCAATAAGAAGCAGCCAAAGCAAACCCGGAAGTAAGAATGTCGCTCAGGCATAATCACGGGCACTGTGATAGTACCCCCCTCTCAAAGACCCCCCCTCCTGCCTTGAGGAGGTCTAGGCTTGGCAGGAAACTTAGCATGGAATCTGCGCAACAAAAGTGGAGCATGGATGTCAGAGTGGTTCACCCATGAGCGTTCCTCTGGCCCATAACCCTTCCAGTGTACCAAGTATTGAATCTGCCCAAGGAATTTACATGAATCCAAAATACTCTGCACTTCATATTCGTCATGGTCCTGAATGCGCACTGGACCTGGGACTGCAGGAGTGGTGGTATAGCGATTACACACCAGTGGTTTAAGAAGTGACAAATGGAACACATTATGTATACTCATGGAGGCAGGTAATTCTAATGCATAGGAGACAGGGTTGACTCGACGGAGTACCCGGAAAGGACCCACAAACTGAGGAGCAAATTTGTAACACGGGACTTGCAACCTAAGATTCTTGGAGGACAACCAGACACGGTCCCCCACCTGAAATACAGGAGCCGGCAATCGTCTGTTGTTGGCATGCCGCTGGACTCGTAGGAAATAATCAGGTAGGGTATTCTGGACCTGTGCCCATGTGGAGCAGAATTGCCTAATATGCTCATCCAGAGCTGGAATCTACTGTGCTTGAAAGGTGTCTGGGAGCAAGCATGGTTGAAACCCATAATTGATCAGGAAGAGTGAGCTCCCGGATGCGCTGCATACTGCACAGTTCCTGGCGAACTCTGCCCACGGCAACAAGTCTGCCCAATTGTCGTGATGGTTGGAAATGAAACAATGTAAAAACTGTTCCAAGCCCTGGTTAGAATGCTCAGCGGCCCCATTGGTCTGGGGGTGATAGGCGGAGGAAAAGGACAACTGAATCCCCATCTGGTTACAAAAGGCCCTCCAAAATCTCAACACAAATTGACTCCCACGGTCCGAGACCAGTACCTTGGGTACCCCGTGGAGTCGGAATACCTCCTTGGCAAACACTGTAGCCAGATCCTTAGCGGACAGCAAGCCAGGGAGTGGCACAAAATGAGCCATTTTGGAGAATCTGTCAACTATCATGTGTATCACCGTAAAGCCTTTTGATACTGGCAGTTCTCCCAGGAAGTCAATAAAAACGTGTGACCAAGGACGGTTACCATTAGGAACAGTTTGCAACAGTCCCACTGGAAGGTGTCTGGGAGTCTTCAAACGAGCACAAGTGGCACAGGCTGCCGTAAATGCCGCACAGTCATCTCTCATGCCAGGCCACCAAAACATCCGGGACAAGGACCACATTAATTGATTTTTTCCCACATGACCGGCCGCCCGGGAGGAGTGGTATGTCTCCATTAATTTAGCACGAAAGGGCTCTGCCACAAAGCACTTGCCCACAGGCTTCTCTGGGGGAGCATTGGCCTGGGAAGCCAAAATTTCTTCCCCTAATGGTGAAGTGATGCTAGTCCGCAATGTGGCAAGTATACGATTTGGAGCGATAATAGGCACTGGTACAGAATCAGCTTCTGGGTCCGAACCAAATTGTCTGGACAAGGCATTGGTCCGTACATTCTTAGTACCAGGTAAGTAGGAGACAATGAAATTGAAACTAGACAAAAACAATGCCCATCTCGCTTGTCTTGGGGATAGCCTTTTAGCCTCAGAGAGGTACATGAGGTTTTATTGATCGATCAGAATCAGTATGGGCGCCCTAGTACCCTACAACAGATGGATCCATTCACGTAAAGCCAGGATAATCACCAAGAGTTCCCGGTCACCAGTGTCATACATACTCTGGGCTTTGGTCATTTTTTTAAAAAAAAAAATCCGCATGGCCTCAACGTCTTATCAGGACCTGGTCTTTGGCCCAATACTGCCCCTACTACGGTCTCAGAGGCATCCACCTCCAACGTAAATGGTAACCCAGGAGTAGGATGCGACAGAACTGGGGCAGTGGAAAATGCGGTTTTCAGAGTTTCAAATGCCCTGACCGCCTCTGGGGACCATTCTGAGGCATTGGCACCTTTGTGGGTCATATCAGTGAGTGGCTTAACGATTCTGGAATAATCATGAATACATTTCCTACAATAATTCGCAAACCCTAAAAATCGCTGCAAGGGTTTGAGGCCCTTGGGGCGCAGCCATTGCAGCACCGCTGCAAGCTTGTCCTTGTCCATAGCGAAGCCCTCCTTAGAGAACACATAACCTAGAAAAGCCACACTAGACCTATGGAAATCGCACTTCTCGAGTTTGCAATATAGCTTGTTTTCTCTCAACTTATGCTAGACCGCCGAGACATGCCTGCGGTGAGTCTCCAGGTCAGGAGAATATATCAAAATGTCGTCTAGGTATACAACTACACAGGATTGTACCAAGCCCCTTAAAACATCATTTATGAATTCTTGAAATACCGCCGGGGCATTGCACAAACCAAATGGCATGACCAAGTACTTTTAGTGCCCCGTACGAGTATTGAAGGCCGTTTTCCACTCAACACCCTCCTTAATACGAACTAGATTATATGTCGCTTTCAGGTATAGTTTAGTAAAGATGGCTGCGCCCTTCAACCGATCGAACAATTCGGTGATGAGTGGAATGGGATAAGCGTTCTTTATCATTATTTTGATGAGACCTCTATAATCAATACAGGGTCTTAGTTCCCCATCCTTCTTTTTAACAGAAAAGAATCCAGCCCCCGCAGGTGAGGAGGACTTCCGTATAATACCCCGTGCCAGGGCGTCACTGATATACTCCTCCATGGCACCGTTCTCGTCACCAGACAATGGGTACGTTCTTCCCTTCGGGGGCATAGCGCCTGGCACCAGATCAATAGCACAGTCATACGTACGATGTACCGGCAAAGTGCTAGCCTCACCCTTACTGAATACATCCCTGAATGACTGATATTCCAGCGGTAAGGAGGGAGAGGTACACAAAATTTTGGTAGGCTGACTCAGACAGTGGTTTTTACAGTACTCAGACCAAGACAATACTTCACAATTTTTCCAGTCCAGTCTGGGATTATGCTTATGTAGCCACGGAAACCCCAAAATGACCTTAAAATGGGGGGACTGGATAATCTGGAATTGAATGGTCTCTTTGTGAAGGGCTCCAATGCACACAGATAAAGAATATGTCTCCTGTGTGACTTGAGGTGGTACCAACGGTCTCCCATCAATGGCCTCAATGTCGAGTGGAGAATCTCTGCTTTCCAATGGAATGTTATGCATCAATGCAAAATTCTTGTCCATGAAATACCCAGCTGCACCAGAATCAATTAGGGCAGGCATCTTAGTGGATTCCGAGGCCCAAGAGAGCACAATGTCAATTACATGTTTGCTTAACATGCCTTCTTTGGACTGGTATATGCCACCTAGGATCTGTCCCCCACATGACCCTAGGTGCGCTCGTTTCTTGGTCGCACGGGACAATTCTTTAGCAAAAAGAGCGCTCTTGCTTAGATAGTTGTGTAAAATCGGCTTGTATAGGTTCCGTGCTCCTTCTGGCAGAACACGGAGGTATGGGAGGAGAGGGAGGCATGGGTGGGAAATTAACCCTGTTGCTCAGTTCGCCAGTGGATCTTGCACTGTGATTCTTGTATAGACTCCTCTCCCTTATGTGAGAGTCAATCAGAATTGTGTATTCAATTAATTCGTCTAGACCCATCGGTAGGTCTTTAGCCGCAATTTCGTCTTTAATCTTATCGTCAAGGCCCTGGGAAAATGCAGCAACGAGCGCCTCATCGTTCCAGCATACCTCTGCTGCAAGTGTACGAAATTCAATAGCAAACTCAGAAACAGTACGTGTGCCCTGCTGGATTCTCATTAGGCACTTGGCAGCAGAGGTGGCACACCCTGGAACTTCAAACACACTGCGGAACGCCCTTACATATTCAACAAAATTTGTAGTAATACGTTTGCCCAAATCGGATTTGCCCAAGCTAAGGCCTTGCCCGTGAGTAGTGAGATCATAAATCCCACGTTGCTTCTGTCACTGGGAAACGCGTGTGGTACTAGTTAGAGAAAAATTTGCAGTTGGTTCAAGAATCCATGGCAAAGAGTTGGCTCCCCATCATAACGCAAAGGCAACGGAGCAGTAACGGAGAGCCCTCTAGAGGAAGAGCTGGGTACACTAACCTATGTCAATGGTGCCGGAACTGGAGTGGCCACCAAAGATTGTACAGGTCTCTCGGGACAAGCATTGCATTCAAGAATGGTTTGAATAGCCATAGACAGTTGGTCTAATTGTTGTTCCTGTGCGTCCAATCTCCACAGGAGATTCTGGGAACTACCCTCACCAGCCTTGTCTGACGTCATGGCCCTTTCGTACTGTCACGGTTTTATTGGACACTCAGACAATTTGGGTAGGATAAAATAGGAAAGCTTTATTAGAATAAGCGCACAAGGCCCCTCACGGGTCCAAACTCTTTAAAGCAGCAATAATAAAGTTTGAAACAAGACAGGGCATACAAGATAACATACAAGAGTGAAGCTCTACCTGCCTTACCGAATACCGGGTAAGGCAGCCTAGTATCTGGTGCAACAAGGAACTGAGGAGGCTCTACCAGCCTTACCGAATACCGGGTAAGGCAGCCTAGTATCTAGTGCAACAAGGAACTGAGGAGGCTCTACCAACTTTACCGAATACCGGGTAAGGCAGCCTAGTATCTGGTGCAACAAGGAACTGAGGAGGCTCTACCGGCCTTACTGAATATCGGGTAAGGCAGCCTAGTATCTGGTGCAACAAGGAACTGAGGAGGCTCTACCGGCCTTACCGAATACCGGGTAAGGCAGCCTAGTATCTGGTGCAACAAGGGACTGAGGAGGCAACAGTTAACCGCTTAGTGACTGGGTGGCACTGACTGGAAGTGCTACTTGAGGCAACCAATAGAACAGGCTGAGCGATATAGGAAGACAACCGTAACCGCTAGTGACCGGATAGCACTGACAGGAAGTGCTTAACAGACCCACAGATAGCAACCGGCTGAGCGAATAGGTAGGCAACAGTTAACCGCTTAGTGACTAGGTAGCACTGACTGGAAATGCTTAACGGTGGCAACCAATCGTACATGCTGAGCGATATAGGAAGGCAACAGTTAACCGCTTAGTGACTAGGTAGCACTGACTGGAAATGCTTAACGGTGGCAACCAATGGTACAGGCTGAGCGATATAGGAAGGCAACCGTAACCGCTAGTGACTCGATAGGACTGACTGGAAGTGCTTAACGGAGGCAGCAGATAGCACCAGGCTGAGCAATATAGGAAGGCAACCGTAACCGCTAGTGACCGGATAGCACTGACTGGAAGTGCTAATGGAGGCAACAGATAGTATCAGGCTAAGTGGAATCAGAAGGCAACAGTAACCACTAGTGACCGGATAGCACTGACTGCAATAGTGAGGGCAACAGGACAGCTTAGTCAGTCGTGCCTAGATCAACACACAGAGAGCGGAAGTCAGCCACAGCCTGGGACGGTGCACAGAGAGCGGTAGTAAGCTAACGCCTGGGTCGGTACACAGAGAGCAGTAGTCAGAAACAGCCAGGGTCAGTACACAGAGATTGGTAGTCAGCCAAGCCAGGATCGGTACACAGAGAGCGGTAGTCAGCCACAGCCAGGGTCGGTACACAGAGAGCGGTAGTCAGCCATAAACCGGATCAATACGGAACAGGAGCACTGAGTCACGAATAACAGAAACACCACAAAAGGGCACCCGCTTGGTGACAGAAGGGCATATATAAAGGCTAGCCCTGGGAGAGGCTAGCCAGCAAGCACCAATAAAAGACAAGGCACAAACCCGGAAGTCAGAATGTCGCACAAAAATCACGGGCACCGTGATAAGGTGTTGTGGTGTGTGTTGCTTGTATGTGTGTTTAATGCCCCTGCAGAGGGTGGAAAGGGCATGTTTGCTTATTGGAAGAGGTGATAGTGGGGGAGTCCCAACTCTTTGCAGAGAAAATCACTTTCCCCTGTATGTCCTGGACAGGAAGAATTAGAGGAGATTTGAATATCTTGTCCTTACTGCCCTCCCTGGGTGTGTGTGTGTGTGCCAGGCACGCAGGTGTCTCTTTAAAAAAAAAAAAAAAAAAAATATATATATATATATATATATATATATATATATATATATATATATATATATAGGGCCACTTTATTTACTAAGTAGTTGGATTAAGTGCAACAAAGTTCTTCAAAGGTGTGGTATAGCCCTTTTCTCCCTGAGCCCGAGGTTCCTTATATTCCCTTCTTCTACTCAGTGTGAGGTAGATGAGGTTCTCTTTCTGATGCACAGGATGTCATCTCCGTCTGCTGAATGACAGATACAGGATGTTTCCACCCTCCACCAAAGTTGAGTTGAGAGAAGTTCCCTCCATCTACCAAGTGAGGATTACAGGATGCTCCCACTATCTTCTAAGTGTAGATAAAAAGGATATTTCTTCCCTCCACAAAAAGTAGGTAATGGATGTATCCTTCCATTTATTGAGTATATGAGACAGGATGTTCCCTCCCTCTACTGAGTGTTGGTAGAGGATATACCCTTCCTCTACTGAGTGTGAGGTATAGGATGTTGCCTTCCTCTGCTAAGTGTGAGGTACAGGATGCTCCCTCCCTCTACTGAGTGTGATATACTGGATATTCCATCCATTTTCTGAGTATATGGTACAGAATGTTCCCTCCCTCTACTGAGTGTTGGTAGAGGATATACCCTCCCTCTACTGAGTGTGAGGTATAGGATGTTCCCTTCCTCTACTAAATATGAGGTACATGATGTTCCCCCCCTCTACTAAGTCTAAATACAGAATGTTCCCCACATCTGTTGAGTGTGAGGGGGTCCATGTGCATTGCAGTTATGTATACCTCTGGGCCTTATGTATGCTGACTGTGAGATACAGGATGTTTCCTCTCTCTACTTAGTGTGAAGTACAGGATGTTCCCTCTCTCTACTGAATGTGAAGTACAGGTACAGGGGTGCTGTGTGCATTGCAGTTATGTATACCTCTGGACCTTATGTATAAAAAAGAAGAACTCAAAGAAATCTGGATCAATCCAGCAGCACCACTGGGGACAAATAAACTTTTCTATTCAATGAAATGGAGTTTTAATCCCATTGACATTTATACAGGTCTCCAACGTATTGTGGAGTAAAGCATTTAAGACTGATCTAGCATTCAAATGGTTATAAGTGCTGTTTAAATGAATGGTAATTTGGAGAATTTTTATTTATCACCTGTGGCCGATTAGGTTTGCCCCAAAATTGTCCAACTTTAGGTTTATACATAAGGACCCGTATCTTCTATACTAAAGTATAAGGTTGTAGTGGTGAAGAGAAAGCTGTATTGTCTAGAGGACTCTTACCTTCAATGAACTCAGGAGCAGTAGTGTACCCATTTCTGTTGTTTGGTACCGGACCTTGGTTTTGTTCCTTTTCCTAATCACCTGGGGTGGACACAAAACAATAATGAGAACCTGTTTATATACAACTTGACCCAATGCACTGAGTGTGAGGTAGATATGTAAATGGAATCCGTGCAACATAGAGAGATATAATATTTTCCCTGCCTCTATAGTGAGGTACTGGAATTGACCTCCCTCTACTGACTGTGATGTAGAGGAAGTTTTCTCCCTCTAGTGAGTGTGGTGAACAGGAAATGTCCTCCCTCTACTGAGCATGATATATAAGAAGTGCCCTCCTTCTATAGAGTGTGAGATACAGGACGTGTCCTCACTCTACTGATTGTGGTGTACAGGAAGTATCCTCCCTCTACTTAGACTGATGTACAAAAAGTGTCCTCCCTCTGCTGAGTGTGATGTACAAGAAGTGTCCCCCCTCTATAGAGTGTGAGTACAGGAAGTGTCTTCCATCTACCGAGTGTGACGTACAGGAAGTGTCCACCCTTTACTGAATGTCATTTACAGGATATACCCTCCCTCTACGAAGTGTGAGGTAAAGGATATACCCTCCCTCTACCGAGTGCGAGGTATAGGATGTGTCCTTCCTTTACCCAGTGTGAGATATAGGAAGTGTCCTTCCTCTACTAAGTGTGAGGTACAAATAATGTCCTCAATTTACTGAATGTGAGGTACAGGAAGTGTCCTTCCACTACTGAGTGTGAGGTACAGGAAGTGTCTACCTCTACTCAGTGCAAGGTACAGGAAGTGCCCTCCCTCTACTGAGCGTGAGGTGCACAATGTCCCCTCCCTTCACTGAATGAGGCACTGGATGTCCCCTCCCTCATCTGGTTCTGAAGTATGAATGTCTCCTCCCTTTTCTGAGTGGCAGATACAGAATTTCCCTCTCATTCAGGGAGCAAGGTAAAGGATATTCCCTCCCACTGCTAAGTGTAAAAAATACCATTAATTTAAAAGGGGATTTAAACCGCTTGAGTTTCAGAGAGGTATCCAATGCATTGTAGATAAATGCCTTGGGGAACTCTCTAGCGTAGAAAGGGTTAAAGTACAAATAAAACAATGGAAACTTTTGGAATTTTTATTTTCCCACTATGATGTATTAGGGTTGCCCCAAAACTGCTCCATGTTACCTTATATATAAGGTCCAGAATCTTATATCCTCAAGAATAAGGTAGAGGAGAAGAGTATTCTGTATACTCCCGAGGATTCTTACCTGCAGAGGACTCAGAACTGCTCCGCTTGGTGCTAACATCTGTTGTACAATGAACTACAACCTCTTCCAGATCACCTGGGGAGGACACACAAAACATTAATCAGAACCTGTTTATATACAATTATATATAACTGGACCCAATGTACTGAGTGTGAGGTAGATAAGTAAATGGAATTCTAAGTGTGAGGTACAGGATATGCCCTCCATCTACTGAATGTCAGACAGGATGCGCCCTCCCTCTACTAAGTGTGAGGTACAGAATATACACTCCCTCTACTGAGTGTGAGGTATAGGATGTTCCCTCCCTCTACTGAGTGTGAGATACAGGGTGTTCCCTATCTCTACTTATTGTGAGGTACAGGATGTTGCCTCCCTCTACTGAATGTGAAGTACAGGTACAGGGGTGCTGTGTGCATTGCAGTTATGTATACCTCTGGACCTTATGTATAAAAAAGAAGAACGCAAAGAAATCTGGATCAATCCAGCAGCACCACTGGGGACAAATAAACTTTTCTAGTCAATTAAATGGAGTTTTAATCGACTACAGGTCTCCAAACTATTGTGGAGTAAAGCATGGAAGGCCTATCTAGCATTCAAGTGGTTAAAGGGATAGTAATACCTTAATATAATTACATCTAATAATGTACCTAGTAAAAAATGAATTAATTGCTACATGTCCGATCTCTCAAACCTTTATGATTTGAGAGAAATCAGCTTACCAAGTTCTCCCTTCCTTCCCCTTGCACTGACGTCAGCTTTCTATCCTATAGATAGAGATCCCGGTCTGCAGACCGTCCTACAGCTCTTCAGCAGAGCCAAAATCCCGCTGTTTGGAAATAAATACTTCATTTGAATGGCTACAGAGTGTGCTTGCAAGCCAGGCACATGTTGTAGACCGTTCAAATGAAGTATTTCCTTCTAAAGAGAGCGATTGCGGCTCTGCTGAAGAGCCGCAGTATGGTCTGCGCACCAGGATCTCCCTCTAGTAAGATAGAAAGCTGTCGTCAGTGGAAGGGGAAGGAAGGGAGAACTTTGTAAGCTGATATCTCTCAAACCATAAAGGTTTGAGAGATCGGACATGTAGCAATTAATTCATTTTTTACTAGGTACATTATTAAATGTAATTATATTGAGGTATTACTATCCCTTTAAAAGCGCTGTTTAAATGAATGGTATCTTTTGGAATTTTTATTTGTCCCATGTGTTCCATTAGGTTTCCCCCAAAACTGTCCAACTTTAGGTTTATTCATAAGGCCCAGTACTTTATATCCTACAGTATAAGGTTGTAGTGGAGAAGAGAAAGTTGTACTGTCTAGAGGACTCTTACCTTCAATGGACTCATGAGCAGTTGTGTAGCCATTTCCATTTATTGGTTCCGAATCTTGGTCTCGAAATTAATCCAGATCACCTGGGGTGGACACAAAACAATAATCAGAACCTGTTGATATACAACTATATACAATTGGACCCAATGCACTGAATGTGAGGTAGCTAAGTAAATGGAATGCATGCAACACAGAGCTGTACAACATGTTCTTTGCCTCTATAGATTGTGAGGTACAGGAAGTATTCTCCCTCTACTGAATGTGAGGTACAAGAAGTGTCCTCCCTCTACTGAGCATGAGGTACAGGTAATGTCCTCCCTCTACAAAGTGTGAGGTACAGGAAGTGTCCTCCCTGTACTGAGTGTGAGGTATAGGAAGTGTCCTTCCTCTACAAAGTGTGAGGTACAGGAAGTGTCCTCCCTCTGCAGAATGTGATGTACAGGAAATGTTCTCCCTCTACAGAATGTGATGTGCAGGAAGAGTCCACAACAAAGGGCAAAGGATCCCCTCAATGGGAACAAAATATCTGAACTTTCCTTTTGTCCCTGGAGGCTAACAGTTCTATCTGAGGAAGACCCCACCACTGCACCAACAGTTTGAAAACATCTTGCTGGAGCTCCCACTCTCCGGGGATCACCTATTGACAGCTGAGAAAGTCAGCCAGAAGGATGTTGCCTACCCCTGGAATTTGCATGGAGGAAATGGCTGGACCATGATATTCTGCCCAGGCCAAGATAGACTTGACATCTGACCAAGCTTGAGAGCTTTTTGTGCCTCCTTGCTTGTTGAGGTAAGCTGCAGCCATGTCATTGTCCAACTGAACACAAACTGGACAACCCCTCAACTGTAGTGTCCAGTAAACCAGAGAGTTCCGAATCGCCAGTTCCAGAACACTGATGAATTGAAGGGACTTTTCCAAGGTCCACCTGCCCTGGACACCCAGGTGACCCAAGAGAGGTCTCCAGCTCCTTAGACTGGCATCTGTCATCACAAAGATCTGATCCTGGATCACAAAAGGTTTCCACTTCTAAAGGGTGGACCTGTCCAGCCACCAGAGTAGGTCCTGCCTGATATCCAGAGGAAGAGAGACCCTGAGATCTAAGAGGTCCAAGTTCTCATGCCCTCCATCTGCTGAGTGTGAGGGGGTGCTGTGTGCATTGCAGTTATGTATAGCTCTGGGCCTCATGTATAAAAAAGAAAAACTCAAAGAAATCTGGATCAATCCAGCAGCACCACTGGGGACAAATAAACTTTTCTGTTCAATTAAATGCAGTTTTAACCCCTTCAGTGCCAGAGGCTTGGGCCATTTCCTGTACCCTGCAGGCCAGACACTTTTTCAGCGTTTTTGCTATCCTTCCGTTTAGGCTTGATTTACTCTGGGGATTTTTAGTTACATATGGAAAACTATATATTGTTTTTTTCAGAACGAATTGAGCTTTCTTGTGATACCTTAGATGAAGAGAATTTTACATCATGCAAAAAGCTATGATGTCATAATGACAAAAAAAGTGAAAATTTACTTATTTTGCTAAAATCACATACTATGTATCAAAAACATTTTACCTCGATTGAAAAAGTTTGTTATTTGAAAAAGCCCCGAGTCCCCCGAGTAAAAAAATACTAAATTTGTATAGTTTTACCTACGTCCATGGCTAGTGCAGAGCCCTAATCACCAGCATCGCAAAATGACATTTTCAACTTTATAAACTAATATGCGCATTCTAGGGTTTTTGTGGTAAAACTACCCTAAAACAGTGGAATAACTATATAAAACTTGATATTTCTGAAAAGTAGACAACCTGCCACATCTAATGAGGGGTAACTTGCCTTCTTACCCCAAACCTGTTGTGCTCAAATGCTTCCAGAAGGTGGCACTAAAGGAAAAAAATTGTATTTTCCTACATTTCTGCCCCTTAAAATGTACTGAAATCTGTGAAAACTATGGAATTTCCAACTGTATTCATTAGCTAGTGCTCTTAGGAAAAAAATGACACCCCATTGGTATGAGTTCATCTACCTTAGGGGGCGCTACAAGTGCAAAACTACACCTACTACAACCTCTAAATTTTCTAACATTTTCTCAAATATTACTTGTCTGTACAAAAATGGTTATAACAACTACAGAATTGAAGAAAAGCTACGCAAACCATACCATTTTGGAAAGAAGACAACCTGTCGCATCTAATGAGGGGTGAATTGCCTTCTTACCCCAGGCCTGTTGTGCCCAAATGCTTCCAGAAGGTGGCACTATAGTAAAAAAATGGCATTTTCTTATATTTCTGCCTCTTCATCTGTAATGAAATCTGTGAAAACCATGGCATTTCCAACTGTATTCATTAGCTAGTGCTCTTAGGAGACAAATGACACCCCATTGGAATGAGTCAACCTATCTTAGGCTTGCCAGAAGCACATAACTACACCTACCTGTTTGCTTCCTCGAAAATGGCTGCTTGTACTAAAAGGTTTATAACTGTTAGAGACATGACGGAAAGGTATAAAAGGTATACCATTTTGGAAAGTAGACATTCTCCCGCATCGAATGAGGTGTCACTTGCCTTTCTACCCCCTGGGCTGAAGTGCACAAATATTTCCAAAAGGCGGCGCTATGGGAATAAATGCATGTTTTTTTACATTTCCACCACTTCAAAGATACTAAAATCTTTCAAAACCATAACATTTCCTGCTGTATTCAGTACCTGTTACCAACATGAGAAAAATGGTAGCCCATTTGTGTGGGTTAGCATACAATATGTGGGTGCTAGGAACACGTACGTAAACCTGACACTTTTGTTTTTGAAATTATCTGCTTACACTAACATGGTTATAACCATAAGAGATATGCAGGAAAGGTAGAGAAACAATGCCATTTTGGAAAGAAGGCAACCTGCTGCATCTAATGAGGGGTCACTTGCCTTCTTACCCAAAGGCTGGTGTGCACAAATGCTTCCAGGAGGTGGCGCTAATGAAAAAAAAGGCATTTTCTTACATTTCTGCCCCTTCAAATGTATGGAACTCTGTGAAAACCATGGAATTTTTAACTGCATTCATTAGCTAGTGCTCTTAGGAGTCAAACGACACCCCATTGGTATGAGTTGACCTACCTTAGTTGGTGCTAGAAGTAGAAAACTACACCTACTACAAGCTCTGATGGTTCTAACATTTTCTCAAACCTGACTTGCCTGTACGAAAATGTCTATAACACCTTCAGAAGTGAAGAAAAGGTAGATAAACCTTACCATTTTGGAAAGAAGACAACCTGCCGCATCTAATGAGGGGTCACTTGCCTTCTTACCCCAATACTGGTGTGCATAAATGTTTCCAGAAGGAGGCGATATAGGAAAAAAAATTGAATTTTTTTACATTTCTGCCCCTTGAAATGTATGGAGCTCTGTGAAAACCATGGAATTTTCAACTGCATTCGTTAGCTAGTGCTCTTAGGAGTCAAAAGACACCCCATTGGTATGAGTTGACCTATCTTAGGGGGTGCTAGAAGTGCAAAATGACACCTACCACAACCTCTGATTTTTCTAATATTTTCTCAAATAATACTTGCCTGTACAAAAATGGTTATATCAACTACAGAAGTGAAGGAAAGGTACAGAAACCATGACATTTTGGAAAGAAGATAACCTGCCGCATCTAATGAGGTGTCACTTGCCTTTCTACCCCTAAGTTAGAGTGCACAACTATTTCTAGAATATGGTGCTACAGAAAAAAAAATGTTTTTCTTACAAATCAGTCACTTCAAAGATACGGAAATGGTTCAACACCATGGGATTTCCTAGGAGGACCTCCTACCAGCCTACAAAAAATGGTACCCCACTGCTGTGGGTTGACATACCATATTGGGTGACAGGAGAGTGGCTACTGGTGGAACAAGGATGGGAAAGCAAACAGTGTATGTGTGATTCTATTGTTACCAGTGGTCAGTCAGTGTGTCTGCCAGTGAAACCAGGTCGGGGAAGGGACGAGGGGTCAGGCTATGTAAGTGGGTATATCTACCAGTGGGCAGTGAGCAAGTGCGGCGGTGGTGATAGTGGGGAGGTAAGTGCATGTGGGGGATTTGTGGTTACCAGTGCGCACTGTAAGTCCCAGGCCCGGACTGGGACAAAAAATAGGCCCAGGCATTTAAGGCTGAGCAGCCCATTTTTATTTTTTGAGCAGCCCATGGGGGGGGGGGGGCACGGCGGCAGGCGTTCGTTATTTTTTTATATATATATTAAAAGCCCCATTTAACCCTTTGCAAGGCATTCAAAGGGTTAAATCATCTGGAAATTCTGATTTGTCCCCTATAAGGCAGGTGGTTTACTCTCTGGCTTTTTGAATTGCCCCTTATGTAGCTCTCTTACACAAAAAACGTATCTGACCACAATCCCCCCCTGGTCTTGTCCTCCCTTTATACTTTCTTCCCTTTTCACTCAGTTTCCCCCCTTTTCACGTAGTCTACTCCCCCTTTTCACTCAGTCTTCTCCCCCTTTTCACTCAGTCTTCTCCCCTTTTTCACTCAGTCTTCCCCCTTTTCACTCAGTCTTCCCCCCTCTTCCCCCCTTTTTCACTCAGTCTTCCCCCTTTTCACTCAGTCTCTCCCCTTTTTCACTCAGTCTTCCCCCTTTTCACTCAGTCTCTCCCCTTTTCACTCAGTCTCTCCCCTTTTCACTCAGTCTCTCCCCTTTTCACTCAGTCTTCTCCCCTTTTCACTCAGTCTTCTCCCCTTTTCACTCAGTCTTCTCCCCTTTTCACACAGTCTTCTCCCCTTTTCACACAGTCTTCTCCCCTTTTCACACAGTCTTCTCCCATTTTCACAGCCTCTCTCCTTTTTCACTCAGTCTTCTCCCATTTTCACAGTCTCTCCCATTTTTCACTCAGTCTTCTCCCCTTTTCACTCAGTCTTCTCCCTTTTCACTCAGTCTTCTCCCTTTTCACTCAGTCATCTCCCTTTTCACTCAGTCTTCCCCCTTTTCACTCAGTCTTCTCCCCCTTTTCGCTCCGTCTTCTCCCCCTTTTCGCTCCGTCTTCTCCCCCTTTTCGCTCCGTCTTCTCCCCCTTTTCGCTCAGTCTTCTCCCCTTTTTCACTCAGTCTTCTCCCCTTTTTCACTCAGTCTTCTCCCCTTTTTCACTCAGTCTTCTCCCCTTTTTCACTCAGTCTTCTCCCCTTTTCATTCAGTCTTCTCCCCTGTTCACCTTTTCACTCAGTCTCCTCCCTTTTCACTCAGTCTTCTCCCCTTTTTCACTCAGTCTTCTCCCCTTTTTCACTCAGTCTTCTCCCCTTTCACTCAGTCTACTCCCCTCTTCACCTTTTCACTCAGTCTCCTCCCTTTTCACTCAGTCTTCTCCCCTTTTTCACTCAGTCTTCTCCCCTTTTTCACTCAGTCTTCTCCCCTTTTTCACTCAGTCTTCTCCCCTTTTTCACTCGGTCTTCTCTCCTTTTTCACTCAGTCTCTCTCCTTTTTCACTCAGTCTCTCCCCTTTTCACTCAGTCTCTCCCCTTTTCACACAGTCTTCTCCCCTTTTTCACTCAGTCTTCTCCCATTTTCAGTGTCTCTCCCCTTTTTCGCTCAGTCTTCTCTCCTTTTCACTCAGTCTTCTCTCCTTTTCACTCAGTCTTCTCCCCTTTTCACTCAGTCTTCTCCCCTTTTCACTCAGTCTTCCCCCTTTTCACTCAGTCTTCCCCCCTTTTCACTCAGTCTTCTCCCCTTTTCACTCAGTCTTCCCCCTTTTCACTCAGTCTTCCCCCTTTTCACTCAGTCTCCTCCCCTTTTTCACTCAGTCTTCCCCCTTTTCACTCAGTCTTCCCCCCTTTTCACTCAGTCTCCTCCCTTTTCACTCAGTCTCCTCCCTTTTCACTCAGTCTTCCCCCTTTTCACTCAGTCTTCCCCCTTTTCACTCAGTCTTCCCCCTTTTCACTCAGTCTTCCCCCCTTTTCACTCAGTCTTCTCCCCTTTTCACTCAGTCTTCCCCCTTTTCACTCAGTCTTCTCCCTTTTCACTCAGTCTTCCCCCTTTTCACTCAGTCTTCTCCCCTTTTCACTCAGTCTTCTCCCCTTTTCACTCAGTCTCCTCCCTTTTCACTCAGTCTCTCCTTTTTCACTCAGTCTTCTCCCCTTTTCACTCAGTCTACTCCCCTTTTCACTCAGTCTACTCCCCTTTTCACTCAGTCTCCTCCCTTTTCACTCAGTCTCCTCCCTTTTCACTCAGTCTCCTCCCCTTTTTCACTCAGTCTTCTCCCCTTTTTCACTCAGTCTCTCTCCTTTTTCACTCAGTCTTCTCCCCTTTTCACTCAGTCTTCCCCCTTTTCACACAGTCTCTCCCCTTTTTCGCTCAGTCTTCTCCCTTTTTTCACTCAGTCTTCTCCCCTTTTCATTCAGTGTTCTCCCCTGTTCACCTTTTCACTCAGTCTCCTCCCTTTTCACTCAGTCTCCTCCCTTTTCACTCAGTCTTCTCCCCTTTTTCACTCAGTCTCCTCCCTTTTCACTCAGTCTCCTCCCTTTTCACTCAGTCTCCCCCCTTTTCACTCAGTCTCCCCCCTTTTCACTCAGTCTCCCCCCTTTTCACTCAGTCTTCCCCCTTTTCACTCAGTCTCTCCCCTTTTCACACAGTCTTCTCCCCTTTTCACACAGTCTTCTCCCCTTTTCACACAGTCTTCTCCCCTTTTCACACAGTCTTCTCCCCTTTTCACACAGTCTTCTCCCCTTTTCACTCAGTCTTCTCCCCTTTTCACTCAGTCTTCTCCCTTTTCACTCAGTCTTCTCCCTTTTCACTCAGTCTTCTCCCCTTTTTCACTCAGTCTTCTCCCCTTTTTCACTCAGTCTTCTCCCCTTTTTCACTCAGTCTTCTCCCCTTTTCATTCAGTCTTCTCCCCTGTTCACCTTTTCACTCAGTCTTCTCCCCTTTTCACTCAGTCTCCTCCCTTTTCACTCAGTCTTCTCCCCTTTTCACTCAGTCTTCTCCCCTTTTCACTCAGTCTTCTCCCCTTTTCACTCAGTCTCCTCCCTTTTCACTCAGTCTTCTCCCCTTTTCACTCAGTCTACTCCCCTCTTCACCTTTTCACTCAGTCTTCTCCCCTTTTCACTCAGTCTCCTCCCTTTTCACTCAGTCTTCTCCCCTTTTCACTCAGTCTACTCCCCTCTTCACCTTTTCACTCAGTCTTCTCTCTTTTCACTCAGTCTCCTCCCTTTTCATTCAGTCTTCTCCCCTCTTCACCTTTTCACTCAGTCTTCTCTCTTTTCACTCAGTCTCCTCCCTTTTCATTCAGTCTTCTCCCCTGTTCACCTTTTCACTCAGTCTTCTCCCCTTTTCACTCAGTCTCCTCCCTTTTCACTCAGTCTTCTCCCCTTTTCACTCAGTCTACTCCCCTTTTCACTCAGTCTACTCCCCTTTTCACTCAGTCTACTCCCCTTTTCACTCAGTCTCCTCCCTTTTTCACTCAGTCTTCTCCCCTTTTTCACTCAGTCTTCTCCCCTTTTTCACTCAGTCTTCTCTCCTTTTTCACTCGGTCTCTCTCCTTTTTCACTCAGTCTCTCCCCTTTTCACTCAGTCTCTCCCCTTTTCACTCAGTCTCTCCCCTTTTCACACAGTCTTCTCCCATTTTCACAGCCTCTCCCCTTTTTCACTCAGTCTTCTCCCATTTTCACAGCCTCTCCCCTTTTTCACTCAGTCTTCTCCCATTTTCACAGTCTCTCCCCTTTTTCACTCAGTCTTCTCCCCTTTTCACTCAGTCTTCCCCCTTTTCACACAGTCTCTCCCCTTTTTCGCTCAGTCGTCTCCCTTTTTTCACTCAGTCTTCTCCCCTTTTCATTCAGTGTTCTCCCCTGTTCACCTTTTCACTCAGTCTCCTCCCTTTTCACTCAGTCTCCTCCCTTTTCACTCAGTCTTCTCCCCTTTTTCACTCAGTCTTCTCCCCTTTTTCACTCAGTCTTCTCTCCTTTTTCACTCAGTGTCTCTCCCCTTTTCACTCAGTCTCTCCCCTTTTCACTCAGTCTCTCCCCTTTTCACTCAGTCTCTCCCCTTTTCACTCAGTCTTCTCCCTTTTCACACAGTCTCTCACCTTTATCACAAAGTCTCTCCCCTTTTCTTTCTTTCCCCTTTTCACTCAGTCTCTCCCCCTTTTCACACAGTCTCTCCCCTTTTCTCTCTCCCCTTTTCACATAGTCTCTCCCCTTTTCTTTCTCTCCCCTTTTCACTCAGTCTCTCCCCTTTTTCACTCAGTCTCTCCCCTTTTCTTTTTCTCCCCTTTTCACACAGTCTCTCCCCTTTATCACATAGTCTCTCCCCTTTATCACATAGTCTCTCCCCTTTATCACACAGTCTCTCCCCTTTATCACATAGTCTCTCCCTTTTCTTTCTCTCCCCGTCTAGTCTTTACTCCTCTTTTGCCTCTTTCCCCCAGTGCCTCATTTCCCCTCCTCTTACCTTTTTATGTGAAGATGAAGGGAGCTGGTCACTTGTGAAGTCCTCTTGAGTCTGCATTGACAGCAGCCGGAACCATGTGGCACGCGCGACACAGACGTGGTGTATGCTGGGGTTTCTTCATCTTTCTGGGCGCCACTTTTCAAACTTGTTCTGAGGACAGGTCAAGTTTAAAAGTGGCATCCAGATAGATGAAACAAAACCCCAGCATGCATCATGTCTGTGTAGCTGCGTGTCACATGACATGGTCCCGGCTGCTGTCAAAGTCTTGGGCTGCAGGGCTGGCCAGTATGTTTGTGTGCTCACTGCTCCCCCGCTATGCCACTGACTTGGGAAAAGTTTAAATTAATGCTGAGGGCATGTATGGGCCGGCACTGCCCGGACCGGCCCACCGGGAAAATGCCCGGTATGCCCGATGGCCAGTCCGGGCCTGGTAAGTCCCCTCACACACTGTTTGATTCCCAGCCTGAATCCAGTGCATACTGCCACTTGGGTCTACCAGTAGGTAGTGGAATCAGGCTGGGGGAATGGGACTGCCAGTAGGCTGTGGAACTGGGCTGGTGGGTAGGGTATGTGGTGGTGGTGTAGGGGGGGGGGGTTGGAGGCATTTTGTGTGCATGCCACAGCGGTGTCCAATGCATTGCAATGCACTGGACACCCTGATGCACACAAAGAGTTAATTTTTTTTTATCTATAATTTTTTTATTCATACCTCATTGGGGAGGGCATCAGTACTACTTCTCATGCCCCCCAACGATGTCTGAATAAAAAATAATGAGAAAAAAATGTGTGTGTCACAGGGGGTCCAGCGCATTGCAAACCAATTGTGTTGGACCCACCTGTAACACATACAGGTTTTTTGTGTTTTTCCCCCAAAAATATATTTTTGTGTAGAACTCATTGGAGGGCATTAGAACGGATGCCCCACAATGAGATCTGAATAAAAAATAATGAGGGAAAAAAAAGAAATATCCTTTTCTCTGCCACAGGGGTGTACAATGCAATGCACTGGACTCCCTGTGGCACACAAAGGGTTAATTGTTTTTTCTTTTATTATTTGTTATTCATACCTTGCTGGGGGATCAGGTCTACTTCTGGTGACCCCCCAACAAGGGCAGAATAAAAAATAAATAAATGTGTGTGCCACAGGGGGGTCCAACGCATTGCAAAGCACCGCGTTGGATACCCCTGTGGGGCACGCATTGTTTTCCTATTATTTTTTTTTTTTTTTTTTTTACACCTTGTTCGGGGGCTTCAGGACCCCTGATGTCCCCCAATGAGGTCTAAATAAAGTAAAAATAAATAAAAAAAAAAAACACTTTGTCTTCCACAGGGGTGTCCAATGCATTGCAAAGCAACAAGGGCAAAATAAAAAAATAAATGTGTGTGCCACAGGGGGGGTTCAACGCATTGCAAAGCACTGCGTTGGGCCCCCTTGTGGGGCACACATTGTTTTCCTATTTTTTTTTTTTTTTTTTACACCTTGTTGGGGGTCTTTGTCTTCCACAGGCGTGTCCATTGCATTGCAAAGCAATGCATTGGACTCCCTGTGTCACACAGAGGGTTATTTTTTTTTTTTTAATATTTTTTATTCATAGCTTGTTGGGGGACATCAGGGCCCCCCAACAAGCTATGAATAAAAAGAAATCCAAACCAAAGTCCTGTGTGTGCCAAAGGAGGGGGGGTCTGCATTGGACCCCCCCGTGGAACACACAGGGTTAATTTTTCTATTTTTTTTTTTTTATAGACCTCATTGGGGGTCATCAGGATCTCTCCTGACCCCCCAAATGAAGTCTTTGTTTAAAAAAAATGTCCCCCAACACAATTGACCCTGTGAGTGCCAAAGGGATCTCCAGTGCATTGCAAAGCAATGCGCTGGATGTCCCCGTAGCACTAATAGGGTTAATTTTTTTGAAACTATTTTATTTATTGCAGACCTCGTGGGGGGACATGAGGACACCTTCTGATGTCCCCCCAATTATTGATCTCCCAGCCGATTGTGCTGGGAGATCAATTTGGCGACCGCAGGAGAGCAATAGCTCTCCTGCCTTTCACTCCTACCACCGGTAGGAGTGAATGGGTTCGGGGAAACTGCCCTAACGTCATCAGCGATCATGTCACCGATGATGTTAGGAGGTTTCCCCCGGTCCCGCCCACTCCTACCCGGAAGTTCGGGTAGGAGAGAGCAGGAAGGGGAAGCTCTGCTTCTCCATTGGAGATATTGATCTCCCAGCGCGATTGGCTGGGAGATCAATACCTAGGGGGCATGAGGAGTGATCCTCATGCCCCCCCACGAGTGCCAGGCGCATTTTAGTCTAAAATGCAGCCACTACATGCCGGTTATACCGGCTTATGCAGTGACCGCATTTTATATGTACAACGTACGAGCGTGGCACAGCAGGTACAGCTGTGTCCACTCGTACGTTGTACCCACCTGGCACTCTAGGGGTTAATCCCATCGACTACAGGTCTCCAAACTATTGTGGAGTAAAGCATTGAAGGCCGATCTAGCATTCAAGTGGTTAAAGGGATAGTAATACCTTAATATAATTACATTTAATAATGTACCTAGTAAAAAATTAATTAATTGCTACATGTCCGATCTCTCAAACCTTTATGGTTTGAGAGATATCAGCTTGCAAAGTTCTCCCTTCCTTCCCCTTGCACTGACGTCAGCTTTCTATCCTACAGATGGAGATCCCAGTCTGCAGACCATCCTGTGGCTCTTCAGCAGAGCCAAAATCCCACTCTTTAGAAGGAAATACTTCATTTGAACGGTCTACAGCGTGTGCTTGCAAACCAGGCACATGTTGTAGATCATTGCAAATAAAGTATTTCTTTATAACTACCATGATCACGGCTCTGCTGAAGAGCCGCAGGACGGTCTATGGACTGCGATCTCCGTCTCTAAGTTTGAAAGCTGACATCAGCACAAGGGGAGGGAAGGGGGAACTTTGCAGACTTATATCTCCCAAACCATAAAGGTTTGAGAGATTGAAAGTGGCACAATTAATGTATTTTTTAAATATCTATTGAATTTATATGTTTTCAAGTATTACTATCACTTAAAAAAACAAATAAACGAAATGCCCCCAGTCCCATTTTTCAAACCTTTATGGCTTGAGAGATAATCGTAGTTAAAGTTCCGCCCTCCCTCCTCATTCCCTGATGTCAGCGCTCTAGCTGACTACAGGAAAATCCAGTCCCGGGACCGGAGGAGGCTCTTCAGCAGAGCCGAGATTGCATTACTGAAAAAAAAATCCTTCGCTGGAACGGTCTACAAAGTGCATACCTCCCAAGTGTCCCTCTTTAGGAGGGACAGTCCCTCTTTTAGACCCAAATCCCACTGTCCCTCTTTCCCACCCTGATGTCCCTCTTTTTAGGAGATCAGACTGTGTGGTGTATATATAAATGTATCACATTTTTCTACAGCAATAAAACTCACATTATTGTTTGTTTAAACATCAGTATATGTGTATTTATCCATTAGTCTGTGTAAATAAAACACTTTATTGTTCTAAATCATGTATTAGGTTACACATGGAGGAATCAATAGGTCGTGAAATAGCATAAAAAGTCTCGGTAATGCTCTGCCCACAGGCCACGCCCCCAGCAACACCCCCTAAAACACAATTGTCCCTATTTGTCAGTTTGAAATGTTGGGAGGTATGAAAGTGTGCTTGGTTTGCAAGCACACTTAGAAGACCGTTCCAGTGAAGTGGCATATGGGGCAATTGAGTGGCAAAATAGGAGATGCAGAGTTTCAAAAGGTGATAATGAGAGATCAGACAGTTAAATATAGGGCAAAAGAGAGGAACCAGAGAAGCAAATGGAGGGTAAAGAGCACAGTGGAGGGAAAACAGAATAAGGTAGAAGGTGACATAATAATCAAACTACCTGATCTAAGAGTCAACACTTACTTGAGTAGAGGCTGAGAGGACAGGAAGTAAGCATATGTGATGTCAGGTCCTCACCAGGTCACCTGACTCACAGCAGAGGAGGTCCTCCTATTGGTATCCAGGCAACTAGGGCAGGAAATGGAAACACAAGGAGAACATACCTCCCAAGTGTCCCTCTTCAGGAGGGACAGTCCCTCTTTGAGACCCAAATCAGACTGCCCCTCTTTTCTACCCTGGTGTCCCTCTTTTTAGGAGACCAGACTGTGTGTGGTGTGTGTATATAATTGTATCACATTGCTCCACAGCAATAAGACTCATATAAATGTTTAGTTAATCTTAAGTATATGTGTTTGTAAATGAATATGTGTAAATAAATTTCTTTGGTCTTGCTTTAAATCCTTTATTCCGTTACACAAAGAGGTGTCAGTAGGTCGCAAAGTATCCTAAAAATTCTCAGAAATGCCCCGCCCACCAGCCACAACCACAGAAACACCACCTAAAACAAAAATGTCCCTCTTTGGCCATTTGAAATGTTGGGAGGTATGGGAGAAATAAGCAGTTTTCAGCTGCCCTCAACTCACCACTAACAGGCAGCTGAACAGCGAGTCCAGGCAGAAATGCTTGACATGGCAGCCTGCTCTTTAATTGAGGTGAGGTCTGCCCTGGTGCCTGTGTCTCCCCTTTCACTACCTGCACCCAGAACTCCTCCTTTTACCCCTGTCCCCCTTCACTTAATGTTTAAAAAAAGTGTCCTGCTCACTGAGCAGGCAGCTCTCCACTCAGTTCTTCTATGTTTGCATGGGACAGGGAGCCTGTCATCTAACTGCAAGCTAATCAGTCCAACAGACAGACTCCATGAAAGAACAGAAGCAGGGAGCCATTGGTGCAAATATTCTACTAATACACAGACAGCAGCATACTGGTACTTCTCACTGTCTGGGATCTATCAAGGCCAGTGGAATTCCTCTGCTCTGCTGCACTGAGTCCTCACTCAGCTACCTCTCCCCATGGCTTGCCTGTGGGAGGTCCCAGCCAAGAAGCAGGTTGTGTGACCTGCTTTTCACCCGACCACCATACTGTCCCACTCTCCTGCCTTATTCTGACTTGTTCTATTCCCGGGGGGGGGGGGGGGGGTCAAGCGCTCCCTCTTGCGGACACCCATGAGAGAGGGACACTTTATAATTTAATGACATATGAACTAGACATTGTAGAATAAAGCTCTGTGTGGTAGAAAAATGTTGATGAGTGATGAAAGCTTAACCCTTTGAGTGCCAGAGGGGTACGCAACGCATTGCTTTACAATGTGTTGCGTACCCCTCTGGCACTCAAAGGGTTAAGTTATTTAGAAACATTTCTATGCCTTAAAGCAAGTAGAATGTATAAACCTACTTAACTCTTTGAGTGCCAGGGGGTACACAACGCATTGCAAAGCAATGCGTTGCGTACCCCTCTGGCACTCAAAGGGTTAACATTTTAATGAACAGAGGGGTGCTTTGGAAGCCTCTTTATTATTATTATTATTATTATTATTCTTTATTTATATAGCGCCAACTAATTCCGCAGCTTTGTACAACTGGGAATAGACATACAGAGATATTAAATAGTACAATCAGATGTGGAGAACAGGAGGATAAGAGGGCCCCCTGCTGGTGAGAGCTTACAGTCTAGAGGAAGGTAGGTTTGACACAGAAGGAGTAAGTGCTATTGCGTTTAAGTGCCTTCTGCCACATGAACTGCCAGTCTTTATCATTCTAGGGGTTAAAGCTCCATTTTGATCAAATGTAATTAGGGAAATTTTTCTCTCCTTAATTCCATTTAGTTTGTCCCAGATTTACAGCCTCAGTCTAGCAACTTTCTCTCTCTTTCTGACTCTCTCCCTGTCTCCCTCTCTCTCACTCCCTCTATAAATATATCTATCTCTGTCTCTCTCTCTCTTTCTCTCCCTTCCTCTCTTTCTCTCCCTCTCTGCCTTACTATCTGTCTGTCTTACTGTCTGTCTCTTTCTGTCGCTCTCTTTCTCTTCCTCCCTCTGTTTCACTGTCTACTGTCTCTCTGTCTCTCTCTCTCTATATTCATACATCTATCTATCTCTGTCTCTCTCTCTCTATATTCATACATCTATCTATCTCTGTCTCTCTCTGTCTCTCTCTCTCTATATTCATACATCTATCTATCTCTGTCTCTCTCCCGCAGTGCAGAACATTACAAGAACCATGAAACCTTTTAGTATCCACAGACTTGTGTTAACCCTTTGAGTGCCAGAGGGGTACGCAACGCATTGCAAGGCAATGCGTTGTGTACCGCTTTGGCACTCAAAGGGTTAATTATGTTCTGTCTCATACTCTGTCTTAATTAGACTGTAGTATCCAAACCGTTGAAGATATTTGCAGCACTCAAGGAGTTAAAGGAACAACATCACATGAACATGGGGTCATATACACTTAATCTCATGAGTGCCAGAGGGGCAAGCAATGCAATGGTCAACAGTGTGTTGCTCAGCCCTCTGCCAAACACAGAAAAGTGGCCCATTTTATTTTCTGAGAATTCACAATAGGTTGTATACCCCTCTGGTACGCAAATGGTTATATCTTTGAGAAAAAAGACAACGTTGACATTTGCCTACTGGGTGGAAGTTTAACCTGCTGAGTGCTAGGTATTATTTTAAAGGGGATCTTTCACCTTATAAAAACGTTTTCCTAATGTGTTTTTATCCTTTGTAGACCATTGATCTGGCCTTATTTAAAAAAAAAAAAAAAAAAAAAAAAAAAAAACTTTTTAAAGGAAGATTTTTCCCATTCCATAGTAGCCTGTGGCGCCTTCTCTTCACAGTGACCGACAATACGCTTACTGAAGAGATTATTGCTGACACCCTCCTCAGGGCTTGTGTCTCTCCCTCATGTCCCCCCACTGAAAGGGGGCGGAGCTAAAAAGTAGATTGACAGACAAGCCTTGAAAGAGCGCTGTCTCTCACGCACAACATAAGCAACATGGCAGCGCTCTACTGCTTGAAACAACGGAATTTTGATAGCTTATTAGGTAAGGATAAGGGGCAACATGAAATTTATTACCATACACAATATAATTGCCTCCACACACACACACTTACACATCCCATAGTGAGACAGACACCTACACATCCCATACAGAGACACACACATATGCATTCCATAGTGAGACACACACAAATACACACCCCGCACAGAGACACACACATACACATCCCATATTGAGACAGGCACATATACACATCCCATACAGAGACACACACATCCCATACAGAGAGACACAAACACATACCATAGTGACACACACACATCCATACAGAGAAACACACATGTCATGGTGAGACACACATATACACATCCCATGCATAGACACACACTCATACACATGCCATAGTGAGACACACACACATACACATCCCATAAAGAGACACACACACACACCTACCATAGCGAGACACATACACATCCCATACAGAGACACACACGTCATAGTGAGACACACACACATATACACATCCCATACAGAGAGACACAAACACATACCATAGTGACACACACACAACCATACAGAGAAACACACGTCATGGTGAGACACACATATACACATCCCATGCATAGACACACACTCATACACATGCCATAGTGAGACACACACACATACACATCCCATAAAGAGACACACACACACACCTACCATAGCGAGACACATACACATCCCATACAGAGACACACACGTCATAGTGAGACACACACACATATACACATCCCATACAGATACACACACATCCCATACAGAGAGACACAAACACATACCATAGTGACACACACACATCCATACAGAGAAACACACATGTCATGGTGACACACACATATACACATTCCATGCATAGACACACACTCATACACATGCCATAGTGAGACACACACACATACACATCCCATAAAGAGACACACACACACCTACCATAGCGAGACACATACACATCCCATACAGAGACACACACGTCATAGTGAGACACACACACATATACACATCCCATACAGATACACACACATTCACATCCCATAGTGAGAGACACACACACACACATCCCATACAGAGGCATACACATCCCATACTGAGACACACACACACACATCCCATACAGACACACACACACATGCCATAGTGAGACACACACATTTACACATCCCATACACACACACACATGCCATAGTGAGACACACACATTTACACATCCCATACACACACACACACACACATATCATAGTGAGAGACACACACGCACACCCTATAGTGAGACAGAGAGATACACATCCCATGCAGAGACACACACCCATACACATGGCATAGTGATACACACACACACACACACACATATCCCATAGTGAGACAGACACATGCCGTAGTGAGACACACATATCCCATAGTGAGATACACACAATCCATACTGAGACACACATACAGATCTCATAGTGAAATACACACATAACACACACATACAGATGGCATAGTGAGATACACACACACATCCATACTGAGACACACATACAGATGTCATAGTGAGACACACACACACACATACATATCTCATAGTGAGACACACACACACACATATACAGATCTCATAGTGAGACATGCGCACACATACAGATCTCATAGTGAGACATAAACACACATTCCATACTGAGACACAAATACAGATCTCATAGAGAGACACACACACACATATTCCATACTGAAACACACACATTCCATACTGAGACACACATACAGATCACATAGTGAGACACACGCAAACACATATTCCATACGGAGACACACATACAGATCTCATAGTGAGAGACAGATACACATTCCGCACTTAGATACACATACAGATCTCATAGTAACACACAGACTCATAACACACATACAGATCTCATAGTGAGACACACACACACATTCCATACTAAGACACAAATACAGATGTCATAGTGAGACTCGCACACACACATACAGATCTCATAGTGAGACGTGCACACATACAGATCTCAAAGTGAGACACACACATATTCCATACTGAGACACAAATACAGATCTCATAGTGAGACACACACACACACACACACACACACATATATTCCATACTGAGACACACATACAGATCTCATAGTAAGACACACACACACACACACACACACACACACACATATTCCATACTGAGACACACACACACACATTCCACACTGAGACACATATACATATCTCATAGTGAAACACGCACACACATATTCCATACTGAGACTGAGACACACATACACAACCCATAGTGACACACATATACGCATGCCATACTGAGACTTACACAGTGTGCCCATAGTGTAAGACATACATACAGCAACAGTGGTCTTGAATCCTATGTGATGACACACAGAGCAGGTCAGGGTATTTCTCTCAGCAGCAAAAAGAGGTTTTGGTTCCTCACAACTTCCTGTATAGTGGAGGAGGTCTGGTGGTTGCTAGGCAACCAGCAGACATGGCTCTGTGCAGGTAGGAAAGTTTGTAGGGAGGGGAATCAAGTGAAGTGAGAGTTATTTGGCTGTTATTTTGTTGAAGGAGATCACACTGTGTAGTGTAAACCTGTAGTCATTAGTAGGAGTGCAGCAGTGTGTCAGTAGGGAAGCAGAAACACAATTATAGCGTTAACCCTTTGATTGCCAGAAAGGAATCCCATGCATTGGGTTGCAATGTGTGGGATACCTTTATGGCACTGTGTGTTTGATGCTGTGTGTGTGTGTGTGTTTGATGCTGTGTTTGGTGCTGTGTGTGTTTCGGGAGTGTTTGATGTTGTGTGTGTTTGGTGTGTGTGTGTTTGTTTGGTGTTGTGTGAGTGGAGCATGTGTGTATTAGGGTGGTGTAGGAGCAAGTGGCAGCCATTCTGTTTTTTTCCTTAATTGGACAGTGATGGGCGGGCTGGAGAGTGGGGGCGGGCCAACTCCCTGCATGATTTTCACAGGAGTAGCAGTACTGCAACTCCTGTGAAAATCACGTCCCCATTGAATTACCCAATGGGGGCAGTAACTCCTCCTTACTGCCACCCCTGGGTGAGTGTGTCTCCTGAGGATACATAAATTATGCAATGAGCCTTTCTCTTTTATATATATATAGATCACAGAAGACAGATCAACAGTAGTGTGCAATGCATATCAGCGCAATGCATTGCACACCACTCTTGCACTAAAAGGGTTAAGCCATGAGAGCTGTACATGAAGAATGCAATTGGTTTTGCTTCAAAAACTCATAGCCTGCACACATTGCCTGCCGAGTCTTCTGTATTGTAAACCTAACACATATCGCTATGTTTAATAACTTCCTTTGATGTAGTTCAAAAGATAATTAATGCACAAAGATCACCCTCCCGCCCCTTCTGACCACGTCACACTTCCCCCAGCTGTGGTCTGGATGGAGAGAGGCGAGGGACAAACTTCAGTAAGCAAAGGAAAATCCTGCCCTCGTTCATCAAGGGGGTCAGTTTTTCCTTATACTTACTGAATGAAGTTTGTCTCTTGCTGCATCTGTCTGGTCCCGGGACCAGATTACAGATTCAATGGGAGGCGGACAGAGAGGGAGTGAGGGGGAACCGTTCTACATTTAATATCCTTTGAACTAAATCAAAATAAGGTATATGGTTCAATGTGTCAGGTTTACACTAGAGAAGACTCAAAGATCTACTTTACTGTACACATTACTATCCCTTTCATTTTTTTATGCTTGCCTTAACCTTTGAAACCTGCAAGCTACCTTGCCTTCTGGCAGCAGACAGTATCTCTCTTTGAGTCCTCTGACTGGTAGATTACGGTTGGCATAAAAAAAATGCAGACTCTGACTGGACGTGGAGCAGCAACACAATACCCCCAAATATCGCGTTTGAAATATTGTGTGGCCACACGTTACAGTAAACATGTCGCTGCGTTGAAAAGGGTCCAATGAGAATTTTGCCCAGCATAACAGAGCAAGATTCTCATGTCACCTCCTGAAACAGCGCTTCAACGACAGCATCCCATTTATTGACAGAATTGTGCCTCCTTGTGTAGAAACTGCCTGTTGAATTAATATGAATGCTGAAATACAATGCTCTGTTTCCAGAATATTTTAAAACTGAACCACACACACCAGGTACACACTGCAAATGTAAGTGCGCAGCTGATGGGTGAAGATTTTAAGCAGCCTGCGCTAGCTACATGGTGACGTAGCGTGCAGCTACTCAGCTTTACGGTATGTCACCCTATCTCCAATGTTTACTCGGCTTTCACGCAGGCCACGGGGAAGGTCAGAACTTGGAAGAATCTACTTAGGAGGAATGACAGAAATCAGACTCAGTCATTCAAATTGTACAAAACTGAGAAGCGAAGTCACCTGCCACACTAACTGGCGATGCTCACTTTTGGGGGTCTTTTTAATGTTCTGTTGGGGGCCCCATGACTGGCAGGGCCTCCAATACAATATAGCCGGGTACAATTTTATGGAGGACCCCGCGGTACCTGTGAACACGAGGGCTGCGGGGGCCTCCACTACTCCACTGGCTGGAGCAAGCATGCGTAGCAAATTCCTGTCAAAGTCTGGTACAAAGACCTTCATTCAAAGGAAAGAAATGTCCTGCTCAGTAATGCATTAACCCCAAACTAATGGGGCTTTCAGTTCACAAAAATTTCAATGAACCCACAATGCACAGTACAAACAATGTCTCAAGGGAGATGAAGGATAAAATTAAAATGTCACATTTAGTTTAAAAGATTAAAAAAACAAACAGTTGACAGACAAATATACTGGATATGACCCTCCTTATATACTTTGTGTGTCTCAGCAGTTTAATCATAGGAGATGCTTAGTGAGAGTTATAAAGTAGAGGAGTAAGTAGACAGACACCTTTAAACACACCACATGGGGCCCAGGCAGTATTTCCAGGCAGAAAGCATAGCATATATGCCTAAAGTAGAGGAGTAAATAGAAAGACAGGCATGGGTGTCCTCAGAAATCTTTCTGGGAGTTCAAAGCCATAATCAGGGTAGGTTCTATAGTTTATGTCAGAAGTTATGTGCTGGCTTTGGGCAAGCCCGGGGGTTTGGGGTCAAGTACCCTGTTAAATCTAAAATGAATTATGATCAATTGTGTTATACTGTCAGAAATAATACCACTCTAGTTCTCAAGGCTAAGTTGAGAATAGTCAAGGGTGCACAGGCCCCAGCATTAACTAGTGACTTCATGGCATAGCATCTGTACCTATCAATCAAATGTATATATATGCATTACACGTGGTTAATTAATATTCATTAGAAGACTCACAGTACATCCATGTTTGAACATTTACAATGGATTCTAGCGGATGACAATGTGTTTTTTACACTATAAAACGTCAGCCTTTAAGCTTAAGAGTAAGAGAGAGAGAGTAGGAGACAGCTATAACATCATGCTGTCCCCATAACATCATTAACCTCTGCAATGCTGAACCATCTTGTAACCTGTATAACCTGTTCCTGTCAAATCTTTGCTGAATAAAAGAACTCAACTTCTGATTCTCTCCAGCTCTGGTCCTTTAAGAGGTAATGAAAGACTTTAAAGGGATAGTAATACTTCGTTTTAACTTTATTTTATTTTGTAGGCATTAAAAAAACATGAAGAATTATATAAGTCTTATCTCTCAATCCTTTATGGTTTATGAGATATTCAAAAGCAAAGTTCCCCTCCCCGCCCCTTTTTCCTAGTGTAAGCCATCTCTTCTCAGATGTGAGTCTGGTTGTATGACAGGACAGATAACAGAAGGGGACAATTTTCTTTGTATGAAAACAATGAAAGCCCTTCCCCCCTTGACAAGTTTTTCAGCTTTTTCCATTATCTTAATTGAAGATTGTCCCTCTCTGCAGTCTACCTGGGCATCTCCCTTCTGATCTGGTTGAACAGGGGGGGATACTTTGTGAATATCTCTTAAACCATAAAGGTTTGAGAGATAAGACTTATATCATTCTTCATGTTTTTTTAATGCCTACAAAATAAAATAAAGTTAAAACGAAGTATTACTATCCCTTTAACCCTTCAGTTGCTGTCTGTATACTAAATGAAAGAATTAACCCTTCAAAAGCAGAAAACGCAGTCTAACATACCCCCTCTTGCCCCTCCCTGCAGATGCTCATTTGCGTGAGAGAGAGAAGGGGTGTGAAGCAATGTGGAAGTGTGAGTGAGAGGGGTGGAAGTGTTGCAGAGTGTGGGAGATAGAGGAGCAGAAACAATGAAAAGAGTGGAAGAGAGGAAGGTGGGAAAGGGGGAGAGACTACTGCAAATAATGGAGAAGGGCAGAGGTGGAGAGGAAAGACAGAGAGCAGGAGAAGGGAAGAGAAAGTATGAATGGGTTTGTTTACACTAGAGAAGAGATGCCTAAGGGGTGATATGATCACTATTGAAACATATAATTGAGGTCAATAAAAATAACTCTCCAATGAGTTATTTACTCAAGGAGCCGAGCTAAGAATGAGAGGCCATCCATTAAGACTAGTGGAAAGAGGCTTTTGGCTAAAATAAAAGCAGGGATTTATTACAGTAAGGGTGGTAAAGCTATGGAATTCTTTGCTTCAGGATGCTGTGCTTGCAGATACTGTAACTGCTTTCAAAAAAGTAACGGATACCTATGTAGCACAGAATAATACTGAGAATTATGACAGTTGGCTTCAAAGCAACTAGGTTGCTGATCCAGGGAAATATCTGACTGCCAGTTGGAGTAAGGATGGGATTTTTTTTACCCACTTGGGGCTTAAATGTTTTTTTTGCCTTTTTCTGGATCAACAGGGGTGATTTGACAAGGCTGGACTTGATGAAAGCATGTCTTTTTTCAGTATCTATGTTACTATAAATGGAGAGATCGGGACCTGTTTCTTATCTTTCTTACAAATTCTAAACTTACAGAATCATTTCACACACTCGGCTGCACATTGCACTACTCACGCTTGAGGTTGGCCATGTTGTTTTTTTTTACCTGAAATATTTACTTGGAATATAAACATAAAATGGTGCATTTTTCCCACAGGCAGTAATCATAGAGGTATCAATACCATAATAATAAGTGACATATAAAAAATGACAGTGTTTTTGTTGACGAGAGATTACAGACTACACCCCACTGACATGCTGCCTTCTAGGATGACTACATTTGCTTAATATGCCTCAATGGGCACTTGTCTGGTTCAATGGAGTAAGGTGTTGGGGAGAAGCGGTTTTGAATGGACCGTATTTCATTAACTGAAATGGTGCAGTTATGGAGACAACTTCACCATAGAGAACAAATTAATATTTCTCAAAATGCCAATGATTTAAATTGGGGTTTTAACCCCTTGAATGCTAGAAAGGTCTCCAAATAATAACCCTTTATTTATATAGCGCACACAGATTCCTCAGCGCTTTACACTCATATTGGTTCCTGTCCCCATTGGGGCTCACAATCTAAATTCACCTATCAGTATGTTTTTGGAGTGTGGGAGGAAACCCACACAAACACAGTGAGAACATACAAACTCATTGCAGATGTTGTCCTTGGTGGGATTTGAACCCAGGAACCCAGCGATGCACGGCAACAGTGCTAACCACTGAGCCATTGCTTCAATGGGAATGGGAATCTAGGAGACTGCACCATGCAGACAAATAAAAAAAAATCCCACATACCCATTGACTTAAATGGGGCATTTAACCCCTTGAGTAAAAAATACATTAATTGTGCCATTTTAGATCTCTCAAACCTTTATGGTTTGGAAAATATAAGTCTGCAAAGTTCCCCCTTTCTCCCCCTTGTGCTGACGTCAGCTTTTAAAGCGGAACTACCATGTCACAAAATGTTTAGCTTAACTAAGTCCCCTTCTGGTGACTAGCTGCTTAGTAGCGCTAGTCGCTAGAATTATTACCTGATTTAATAGATATATGCTTTATTCCCCAGCTGTCAGTAGCACGGAGTGTGGACATCTTGCCAGAATGACATCCACGCGCCTGCGCTGTCAGTCCCAGCCGGGTCTAGGAGGCGTTGCTAGGAGCCATTTAGCTCCGGATGGGACTGACAGCGCAGGCGCGTGGATGTCATTCTGGCAAGATGTCCACACTCCGTGCTACTGACAGCTGGGGAATAAAGCATATATCTATTAAATCAGGTAATAATTCTGGCGACTAGCGCTACTAAGCAGCTAGTCGCCAGAAGGGGACTTAGTTAAACTAAACATTTTGTGACATGGTAGTTCCGCTTCAAACTTTGAGACGGAGATCGCAGTCCATAGACCGTCCTGCGGTTCTTCAGCAGAGCCATGATGGTGGTAGCCTCAGCCTTTTGGCTAAGATCAAGTGTAGTATCTGTTCTTATCAGTTTAATATCTGATACGTCCCCTATCTGGGGACCATATATTAAATGGATTTTCAGAACAGGGAGATGGAAGAAGAGCTTGCTCTGTCCACTCCACGCATTGACCTGGTATTGCTGTACCTCCAGGACCGGTGCACAAAGAAATACTTCTTTTGAACGGTCTACAACGTGTGCTTGCAAACCAGGCACACGTTGTAGACAGTTCAAATGAAGTATTTCTTTGTAATTACTGCGATCACGGCTCTGCTGAAGAACCACAGGACGGTCTATGGACTGAGATCTCCATCTCTAAGTTTGAAAGCTGACGTCAACACAAGGGGAGGGAGGGGGGAACTTTGCAGACTTATACCATAAAGGTTTGAGAAATGGCACAATTAATGTATTTTTTAAATATCTATTGAATTAAATTTATATGTTTTCAAGTATTACTATCCCATCTTTCAAACCTTTATGGTTTGAGAGATAATCTTAGTTAAAGTTCCGCCCTTCCTCCACACAGGAGACCAGACTGTGTGTGGTGTGTATATAATTGTATCACATTGCTCCACAGCAATAAGACTCATATAAATGTTTAGTTAATCTTCAGTATATGTGTTTGTAAATGAATCTGTGTAAATAAAAGTCTAGCAACTTTCTCTCTCTTTCTGACTCTCTCCCTGTCTCTCTCTCTCTCTCACTCCCTCTATAAATATATCTATCTCTGTCTCTCTCTCCCTCTCTCTGTCTCGCTATCTATCTGTCTGTCTTACTGTCTATCTATCTCTTTCTGTTTCACTGTCTACTTTCTCTCTCTGTCTCTCTCTCTATATATTCATACATCTATCTCTCTCTCTCTCTCTCTCTCTCTCTCTCTCTCTCTCTCTCTATATATATATATATATATATATATATATATATATATATATATTCATACATCTATCTCTCTCTCTCTCTCTCTCTCTCTCTCTCTCTATTCATACATCTATCTCTATCTCTCTCTATATATATATACATACATCTATCTATCTCTGTCTCTCTCTCTATATTCATACATCTATCTCTCTCTGTCTCTCTCTATATTCATACATCTATCTATCTCTATCTCTCTCCCACATTGCAGAACATTACAAGAACCATGAAACCTTTTAGCATCCACAGACTTGTGTTAATCATGTTCTGTCTCATACTCTGTCTTAATTAGAAATTGTTTTAGTGACAGTTTCAAAAATATAATCGTCTCGCTCATGGCATATTTATCATCTGTGCAACACTGAAAATCAAACCAAAGTAATGCTCTCTCTGGGTGTAAAGTAGGAGTGATTCTCTGATCTCTTCTTAGTCTGATAATCCTCAAGAGAATGCAATAATGACAATAGTTGTAATATGGTATGATGTGGCAAAGGGGCAATCAGTTTCTGTAATGGTCGTGGGATTCAGTGACACCCAACAGATCTACAGGGTTGTCAGTGGATTCTATCCATCTAGCCCTTAACCTATAAAGGACAAGGGTGGTGATCACTGCATTGCATGGGATGTATACATTTTTGTGGAACAATGCATTGTACATCACTCTGGTACTTAAAGGGTTAAGTTGTACCTTTCAACTAAAGGGATAGTAATGTTTCACAATAAAAGCAGCTCCAATTAATCTTCATAGTATTTGGGCCATGGAGAGTGTTATTTCAGTACTGTCAGAGTTGTAATATAAGAGTAATTGAATGATAAAGTATCCCCCTCCCGTCCCTTTTACTGATGTAACACTGCTCACCTCAGAGCAGCAAGGCTGTCCAAATCGATTGCAGAGAGGGACAATCTTCAGTTAGCATAAGGAAAAATCTGAAAAACCTGTCAAGGGGGCAGGGTTTTCATTGTTCACTCTGCGAGCGAGCAAGAGACCAGATTCCACATCTGAGAGGAGGCAGCTTACACTAGGTAAATGGGGCGGGAGGGGGATATGGTGACCACATGTCCCGAATTGCCTGGGACAGTCCCTTATTTTAAGTGTGTGTCCCTTGTCCCGGACAGCCCCCTTCTGGGACAAAACAAAGTCCCTGAATGAAGACTGCAGAGCACAGAGTTCTAAACACTAGAAGAACTACCCATTGCCTACTGTGACAGAAAGTGCTATCTCTGTTGGGCTTCAAGAAAATGGCTTCCGGACAGAGCTCTACACACTAGAGAGAGAACTGAGCCTTGATCCAGACATCAGTCGGGAGCTGCAGTGTAATTTTATCATTGTGTAATGTTAGTTTAAGGCTTTGGGCTTAATGTACATTTTATTGTAGCCCACCACAGGCATCATTCTGTCACAGCAGTCAATGGGCAGTTCCCCCTCTAGTGTTAAGAACGCTGTGATGCACTCTTCTCTCTGCAGTGTCCCTGAATGGAAGAACAGAAATGTGGTCACCCTAGAGGGGGATACTTTTTCATTCAATTACTCTTGTACTACAACTCTGACAGTATTGAAATAACACTCGCCATGGCCCAAATACTACCAAAAGCTACTTTTATTGTGAAACATTTCTATCCCTTTAAGATACGCTTATCTAAATTTAAAGAGAAGCAAAAAACACCGGTCTGTTATACTAGCCTTTTGCTTATAAATTAAATACTTTTTTTGTTTGTAGAGATTAGCGGTTGTCGATGGCACAGTCTGGCACTTTATGCTAATTAGTTCATGTGCTGGACCACACACTTTGCTATAAATAGAGCTAGGCAGAGCACACACACTGGGACCATTTGTAATAGTGCAGTGGGTGATAGTCTCTGATGTCAGGCACTGCAATTCAGGGGATTCACTAGAAGGTATGATCACTGTAGTGATAATGGGAACATGTTTCTGCCAGCAAGGCCAGATTTACACCCTAGGTGCCCTATAGCGAGGCACTCTAAGAACCCTTAGCTCTGCCCATGGCCACACCCCACTCCTCACAAAATCCCACTCCAAGTCCCATCCACTGTTTCCTTGCACAGAAAATACCTTTGGAAGAACTAAAAAAAGCTTTAATCCCTTGTTTGCTAGCGAGATCTCCATTGCTTTAGAGCCTGCACCATGGGCCAAATGTGGCCCTCCTTAGCCCGAGGTGCGGTCCACTTGAGATTTTTAACAAAAATTTATTTTTTTACCTAATTAGCTAGCACACATGAACTAATAAGCCACTTGGACCTAAATATCTACTCATCATTACCACTGACACCCTACCGTTTTCCAGAATAATAGTTAAATTTGTTAAAAGCCAGTATTCTCATTGACTTGATAGTAATTGAATAGTGACTAGCACCAAGTAAGTAACAATGCAGTTTTGTACATTAGACTTTATTTTATACAGCTATGGTATTACAGCTAATAGAATCCATATTTTTAAACAGCTGAAAGGGATAGTAATGTTTCACAAAAAAAAGCTCCAATTAATCTTCTTAGTATTTGGGCCATGGAGAGTGTTATTTCAATACTGTCATAGTTGTAGTTCAAGAGTAATTGAATGATAAAGTATCCCCCTCCCGCCGCTTTTACCTAGTGTAAGTCGCCTCCCCTCAGATGTGGAATCTGGTCACTTGACCGGACAGGTCACAGGTAGGGACAATCTTCTTATTGCGATCATAAGGAAAACCCTGCCCCCCTTGATAGGTTTTTCTGGTTTTTTTTATGCTCACTGAAGAATGTCCCTTTCTGCGATCCATCCAGACAGTCTTTCTGCTCTGTGGTGAGCAGTGTTACATCAGTAAAAGGGGTGGGAGGGGGATACTTTATCATTCAATTACTCTTGAACTACAACTCTGACAGCATTGAAATAACACTCTCCATGGCCCAAATACAATGACGATTAATTGTAAATTAGTCTGTGTAAATAAAATAGGTTTGGTCTTACTGTATGAAATAATTTATTCAATTACAAAGAGGTGTCGATAGGTCATGAAATAACCTAAACAATCTCAAAAATTCCCCGCCCACCAACCACGGCACCCAGCAACACCACCTAAAACAAAAGTGTCCCTCTTTGGCCATTAGAAGCCAACCTGTCACCTTACCACAAGTTTAGTTTGTTTTATAGAAAATAGAAATCTGCATATATGTTGTACTGGCCATTTTTTAATATAAAATATATACTGCATGAGAAATTAACTTTAATATTTTGGTGGCACAATGTGGCATTTTATGTTAATCCCCTGCATTAATAGTATGCTAATTACTTATATTAAAAGCCAAAATTACCACTGTCTATTCTATAAACATACCTCCAGTGTGTGGGCTCTGCCTAGGTCCATTCACATCACAGTGTGTGGGTTCTGTCTATATTAATTCTTATCACAGTGTGTGGACTCTGCCTATACCCATTCATATCACACTGTGTGGACTCCCATCCATTTCACCGTGTGTGGGCTCTGCCTAGATCTATTCATATCACACTGTGTGGACTCTACCTAGGTCCATCCATATCACCGTGTGTGGGCTCTGCCTAGATCCATTCATATCACAGTGTATGGGTTCTGTCTATATTCATTCTTATCACAGTGTGTGGAGTCTTCATAGATCCATTCATATCATAGTGTGTGTTCTTTGCCTAGACCCATTTATATCACACTGTATGGACTCTACCTAGATCCATCCATATCATCGTGTGTGTGCTCTGCCTAGATTTATTCATATCACACTGTGTGGACTCTACCTAGATCCATCCATATCACTGTGTGTGGGCTCTGCCTAGATCTATTCATATCAAACTGTGTGGACTCTGCCTAGATCCATTCATATCACCGTGTGTGGGCTCTGCCTAGATTTACTCATATCACTTTTAGTAATATCTCACCCGGAGGTTCAATAAGAACTAAAAAGAACTTACATGTTCCTGCTACATGTGTGTTGTATTCAAATATTACCGTATTATAAACAACCCCCAAGTACAGTACAACAAAATATACTCAGTCTTACCTGTGCGCTCACATCTACGTGAACCGGAAAATGCTTCCCAGGTAGTGGCCGGAACAGCACATAAGGGTCGTGTCCCATCAGCCCAAGAGACTGTGAGCTGGTTTTTGGCAGTTGCATGTAATTTCCAGCTGGGATAGATCCTTCCATAACAACACATTGGTGGCCAAAACAGATTCTCTGCTCCCCTGCCTCTGGCTCTCCTCTTGCCCTGACACCACGCATGCAGCATAATCATCATCACGCAGCACAGGACACAGGTCTGAGGTCATAACTTCACAACGTATCAGCAATGCCAGTACAGGACTCAGAACTAGCAATTCTCTTGATTTAAATTATGATTAAATGTTCGCAGACAGGAGCATCAAACGCATACATATTTAAGGTTTCACCCGGAGACCCAGAGACACTGCTCTAAATCTGGAGTCTCCAGGTGAAATCCGACAAGTTCCCAGCTATCTTGATTCGTAGCACAGTGAGTGGGCTCTGCCTAGATCGATTCATATCACAGTGTGTGCACTCTGTCTAGATTCATTCATATCACAGTGAGTGGGCTCTGCCTAGATCGATTCATATCACAGTGTATGGACTCTGTCTAGATCCCTTCATATCACAGTGTGTTGGCTTTGCCTAGATCCATTCATATCACAGTGTGTGTTCTCTGCCTAGATTCAATCATATCACAGTGAGTGGGCTCCTCCTAGATCGATTCATATCACAGTGTGTGGACTCTGCCTAGATTCATTCATATCACAGTGTGTGAACTCTGTCTAGATTCATTCATATCACAGTGTGTGGACTCTGTCTAGATCCATTCATATCACAATGTGAGGACTCTGTCTAGATCCCTTCATTTCACAGTGTGTGGACTCTTCCTAGATCCATTCATATCACAGTGTGTGTTCTCTGCCTAGATCCATTCATATCACAGTGTGTGTGTTCACTGCCTAGATCCATTCATATCACAGTGTTTGGGCTCTGCCTACATCCATTCATTTCACAGTGCATGGGCTCTGCATAGATTCATTCATTTCACAGTGTTTGAACTCTGCCGGGATTCATTCACATAACAGTGCATGGGCTCTGCCTAGATTCATTCATATCACAGTGTGTGGGCTTTGCCTAAACTGATTAATTTCACAGAGTATGGACTCTGCCTAGATTCATTCATATCACAGTTTGTGGGCTCTGCCTAGATCCATTCATATCACAGTGTGTGGGCCCTGCTTAGATCCATTCATATCACAGTGTGTGGACTCTGCCTAGATCCATTCATATCACAGTGTGTAGACTCTGCCTAGACCCATTCATATCAGTGTGTGGTATCAGGTGAAATCCGACAAGTTCCCACTTATATTGATTCATAGCACAGTGAGTGGGCTCTGCCTAGATTGATTCATATCAGAGAGTGTGGGCTCTGCCTAGATTGATTCATATCACAGTGTGTGAACTCTGTCTAGATTCATTCATATCACAGTGTGTGGATTCTGTCTAGATCCATTCATATCACAATGTGAGGACTCTGTCTAGATCCCTTCATTTCACAGTGTGTGGACTCTTCCTAGATCCATTCATATCACAGTGTGTGTTCTCTGCCTAGACTGATTCATATCACATTGTGTGCACTCTGTCTAGATTCATTCATATCACAGTGTGTGGATTCTGTCTAGATCCATTCATATCACAATGTGAGGACTCTGTCTAGATCCCTTCATTTCACAGTGTGTGGACTCTTCCTAGATCCATTCATATCACAGTGTGTGTTCTCTGCCTAGATCCATTCATATCACAGTAAATAAACATATTATCATAAAAAAACCCTTCCTCTGCTGAAGTTTAAACATCCTTTCCTCTAATCTCAAGGGGTGTCCCCCGGTCACCTGATCAGGCCTTGGAATAAATAGCTCACCACAGAGATCCTTGTATTGACCTCTCATATACTTGTACAATGTGATAAGGTCTCCTCTTAGTCATCTTTTCTCTAGAGTAAATAAACCAAGTTTGTTTAGTCGTTCCTCATATGTCAAGTCCTCCATTCCCTTAATTCATTTTGTTGCTCTCCACTGTACCCTCTCTAGTTCTAGTATATCCTTTTTCAGAACCGGTGCCCAAAATTTCACTGCATACTCAAGGTGAGGGCTTACCAATGATTTGTATAATGGCAAAATAATGTTATCCATTCTTGCTTCAATACCTCTTTTTATGCAAGACAGGATTTTGTTTGCTTTTGCTACTGCTGTTTGACACTGGTCACTGTTTCCAAGTTTGTAGTTGACAAGGATACCCAGGTCTTTCTCTAGCAATGAGCCCCCTAAAATGATTCCATTAAGTTCATAAGTAGCTTTGGGATTGTTTCCTCCCAAATGCATGACTTTACACTTCCCCACATTAAACTTCATATTCCATATGTTTGCCCAATTTGACATTTTATGTAAGTTCCTCTGTAAACAGAAAATATCCTGTTCTGAATTAATGACCTTGCATAATTTAGTATCATCTGCAAATATTGATATTTTGCTTTCTATATCTATTTCCAGGTAATTTATAAACATGTTAAAAAGCAGCGGACCTAATACTGAACCCTGAGGTACTCCACTCTTCACTTTAATTGTACTGGAGAATTTTCCATTTACAACCACACACACTGTTCCCTATCCTTCAACCAGTTTTGTATCCAACTGCAAAGGTTATCTCCTAGCCCCAATTTCCTTATTTATACACCAACCTTCTGTGTGGCGCTGTATTAAATGCATGGATGCCCCCCACTCTCCCAGGCCCTATTGTTTGACTGTGTCTCACACATTGGCAGGCTTCTCCACGGCCCAATTAGGCCCGGAGGCCAACGAGGGACCAGTGAATTAACTTTGTCGATTTCCCTGACACCGCTGGCTCCTTACTGTGTCTGTGCAGGACCAGCCTCTATCGATCAGAGAGAAACTGGTTGAATAACAATTTGAGACTCTCAAATTGAATTTAAAAGGACAATATAAATCAGCATCCCATCGCTGTCCTGCCAGCGTCTGCATGATCTTCAAAGGCCACAACGCTTTCTCAACTCTGCCCCTGAGTCCCCCAAGCAAAAGGAGAGGGGCGGAGAAGGACACTTGTTGTGTAAAATATTTCCTCCCCTGATTCATACCCTGACTCATTCTTGGTTTTTCAAGATTTTTTTTTCTTCTCCTTTATTTAAATAGATTTTTCTTTATTATTGATTTTTCTCTCTCTCTCTAGCATTCTCTCTCCTTTTTAGACTTTTTTCCACTTTCGCTGCACGTAGTGAGGCATAGCCAAATGTTGGCTAGTAAGGTGGGGGGGCACATTTACAGAGAGTTCCCACAGGTTTACAATCTATTCCTAACCCTTTATGCACCAGAGTGGTGTAACAGAAGCTAAGGACACCGAGTTGTCCTTATCCTTCATTCTGGGTTTCCCTGTCCTTGATGCGGCTATAGGAAGGTAGCCGTGCTGGTCTCGGTGGACAGATTTCCTGGGAATGGGGGTCAAAGCGGACCCTTTAAACCATTCTGTAGTAAAATCATGGCACAAGTTTAATTCCACAACAAAATCATTACAAAAGCTGTGGCATTCATAATGGGGGAGATTTATTGAAGTGGGCTTTTAAAGCGGAACTGCCACCTTTAACAAAGATGGTCCCAAATAATTTCTCATCTGGTGACTAGCTGCTCAGTAGCGCTAGTCTCTAGAATTATTACCTGGTTAATGCGAATTATCCACTACCACGGGACTGACAGGCAGGACAGAGAGCAGACATCTTTCCATAATGACGTCTGCACGCCTACGATGTTAGTCCCAGTCTGCTCTAGGAGGCGTTGCTAGGAGCCGTTCGGCTCCAAAAGGGACTGACAGCGCAGGCGCACAGACATCACTATGGAAAGATGTCTGCTCTCCGTCCTGCCTGTCAGTCCCGGAGCAGTGGATAATTCGCGTTAACGAGGTAAAAATTCTGGAGACTAGAGCTACTTAGCAACTAGTCGCCAGGTGAGGAATTATTTGGTGCCATCTTTGTTAAAGGTGGCAGTTCCGCTTTAACACTTTAAATTCTAGAAAAATCTCTAACATGGGGCATCAATAGCAGTCAGTATGCTGAGCTCCATTTAAAGGAAATATTTTATTGCGCCTTCCAGTGTCAAAGAAGTGCTCATCATTTGATTCTAGCATAAGGCCTTTGGTTAGAATGCACTTAAAGGAGCAGTAAACTTTTTTATTTTTGAAAACCTATATGTTATAGAGCTATTCCTGTTGAAGACTCCTCATGTTGTAAGTTGTTTTATTCAAAAGTTATAACAGTTCAAATAATCAGGAAGTAAATTACAGCGCATTTACTTCCTTATACTTCTAACTGTCAGGAAGTGAGTCACATTCTGTGGAGAACTGTTTATCATTGACTTTCCTCTCAAAATGTAACATAATAACTAATTGAAGTTTGACAACTACAGAGCAGTGTTAACGGGATAGCTTGATTTTAATAAAGTTTAACCCCTTAGTGACAGCCGCGTTCGTATGCGGCTGTCACCTTAAAGCCCGTGGAACATTTTTTTTTAAACTGATTCCGGAATCTCCGAACGGCGTGCAGCCGCACGGAGAGCTGTACTTCCGTGACTTACCAGGTACGTTCTCTGTCACTAAGTGACAGTTTTTGCGGGACGTACCTGCTAAGTCATTTGTCGCTATGGGGTTAACACTGTAAACATTAAAAATATAAATGCAATTATGTACGTCCCATCTCTCAAACATGTATAGTTTGAGTAGGCTGACCATATTTCCTTGAGCCAAAAACGGGACGGGGTGTGGGACAGACTGACAGTGGGTCCGAGTCCGATCATAGTAAGCTGCAAGCAGCGAGAACGCGTTTGCTCCATCTCTTACTAGCGGTGTTCTGTCTCTCTGGCCAAAAAGCCTGCCTCTGAAGTGAATCGGAACTTCCTCTCGTTTGTTTGTTTATGATATGAAGTGCCAACAAATTCCACAGTGGGTACTCTGGATGTATTATTATCATCATCGTCATCAACCTGGCTGACAATCAGCTCTATTCACAAAATAGGCTACCATACCGCTATGTGCTAGGTGAAATGGAATCGTAATGGAAATATACAAATTGTTCGGGTAACTGTATATTCTGTGTAAAGTCATAACTAAACTGCCGCACTATTCCATTAAAATAATGCGTATGGTGGTATTACATGCCACAGAAACTCACCATAAGGGCACAAATAATAATTATCAAATACATCAACGGTCGATGTATATGATAATTATTATTTGTGCCCTTATGGTGCAGTTGATTTATGCCAGAATGTCTCCACTTTCTTCTGCATAAAGCCCACTGTCTAAAATGAACAGTAACGAATTTCGCCTGGGCCATAGAAAATTAAAAAGGAGAATACTATGTAAAATGGGCACTATTTAAAGATTGTGGTGTTTATTTACTCCTGTTTGGTTTATAGGACCCTACTGTGATACTTTACCAGTCATGTGTTGGGAATGTGTTCAGGGGAGGGCTGGCCTGGGGGACACAGGGGAAATTGCCCTCTGGGCCGGTCATATATTGGGACCACTTGGCCACAGACTCACCTAATCTACCATTAGTTGCTGTAAATGGAGCTACACTAGTGATACCACAGAGCTTACAACTGAAATGGAGCAACACATGAGATACCACAAAGCTAATCTAAATGACGCTACACAATTAGCCTAACCCATTTCCATTGAAAGCTCTGTGGTGTCACGAGTGGAGCTTTACTTAAATTGTAAGCTCTGTGGTATAAATAGTGTAGCCCAATTTCTATTGTAAGCTCTGTGGTATAAATAGTGTAGCCCAATTTCTATTGTAAGCTATGTGAAATCACTTGCCTTGCTTCACATCATTAATGTCAATTTTAAAATTAACATAAGTGGGTGGGCTGGGACAGTGGGCTGTAATTATAGTAGAAAGGGGCCACTTGATTGTATTTGCCCCTCCCCCCCAGGCCACAAGTTTCTAGCCCTCCCCTGAATGTGTTGTAGTTTAACCCTTTGGGTGCCTGAGGTATCCAGCTCATTGCAATCGTTGGATACTTGGGGGTGGTTGTTTATTTGGAACAAATAAGGCCCCCACACTCAAGTAATTATGTCAGGGCTTTCCATGCGAGTAATTAGCATACCTGGGAACTCTCCCAGACTCCGGATTTCAGACTGAATTACCAGGTCCCCGGGGCAATGTGTGAATCACCGGGTGGGCAGAGTTTAAATAGAAACTCTGCCTACTTGTGCTCCATCCCGCCTGGTTCCTCCCACTCCCTGCCCTCTTAGATACATTTTGCAAGTTTTTTTTGTCCTGCCCCCCTCGCGACTAAGCCCCGCCCCTTTTATGACACGAATCACGTCATTTCAAAAGTTCCCAGGTATGATAATTAGGGTTAAGTATGCGGATACTGGCCTCCTTAGATAACAGACTCCTCCACAACTGGAATCTGTCACTGTGTTGTGTATGCGTTGCATACCCCTCTGGCACTCAAAGGGTTAACCTTATGAGTGACACAGGAATGTGCAACGGATTGCTTTACAATGTTTTGGACACACACACAGATATTCAGCGGATTAATCCTATGAGTACCATGGGGGTTTGTACCCCAGTGCACTTTCAAAGTTAGATGGCATCACTCAGCGGGTTTAAGTGCTAGTGTGAATGGAGACTTCATTAGCACCTGACTGGCAAAGGGAAAAAGTGTATATATGCACCTAACAACGTGTGTGTGACGATTTGTTTGAACGTGTAACCGGAAATTGCTCCTTATTACAAGCACAGTATTTGTAAGATCATAAGTAAAAATAAAATATCAGTAAAACAGTTCAGTCCTATTTTGGACCGAGCCATCAGGCATCGCTGACATTGATGCACTTATGCATTGGTACTAAACATCAGTTTAGCCCTTTGTATAATATTGGCCAATAGCGCTGCGCAGCAGGGCTACAAGGATCGATCTTTGCCAATTCTGAATGGAATAGCTGACACATCATCTGCCATTTTAAACCTACTCTGACCCTTTAGAAACATGGAATTTTTATAGATCTGTACTTCGGAAGCTTACTGCCCATCATACACTTTTTTAATACACAAGAAGATGGATGCCATCAAATGTTGACAGCTGGAGAAATCATTTGATGGCATACATCTTCTTATGATTTTTTTCGAGTGACCGAGTGAGATTAAGGTGGTACTGTTAACCCATTAAGTGTAAAGGGTATTTACCGAATTTATGCCTCCGCAACCTCCTGCTCCAGTTCGCACGCTGCTCTGTACTAGGGGGTGTCAAGTCCAGGTATCTCCGCTGTACACTACTCATAACCAAGCAACAAGAGAGACGGCAGGGCACGTCTAGTGCTCGTCATTGCCTGCTTAGCAGGCAGAGCAGGGCTCAGAGAAGAGTGGCAATGTGACACCCCCCTAATGCGTGCTACCCGGGGCGGACCGCCCCCCTCTTAGTAAGCCACTGGGTACAGCTAGCACTGCCACTGCTACAAATCTTCTGCGTGCTCAGCTTGTCTGCAGAGGCACGCACTCTTATGAAGAGGCAGCTGGGCGGGCTAAACAATCATTGGCTGGTTGAGGCTGAGGCTAGTCAGAAATTGCAAATAACAAATCTGCCTAGCAACAACTGACCAGCAACAGTGCTGGGAAACTAGGGATAGGAAAAGAAAACAAAAAAAACACTACCCACATAAAAATGGGACAAAATCATAAAACGACAGGACGGTCAAGAAATGTGATAAAAACGGGGCTGTCCCGTTCAAAACGGTACATATGTTCAGCCTAAGTTTGAGAGATATAGGTTTCTAAAGTTCCCCCGTCCCACCTCTTTCATAAACATCAGCTCTCTGATGACAGAATGAGATCCTGATCCTGGGACTGACCAGCGGCTCTTCAGCAGAGCCGAAATAGCATTGTCTAGAAAGAAATACGTCATTGGTACAGTCTACAAAGTGTGCCTACAAACCAGGCACACTTTGTAGACCATTCCAATTAAGTAATTACTTATAGACAAAGCTATTTCGGCTCTGCTGAAGAGCCGCTGGTCAGTCCTTGGACAGGATCTCATTCTCTCAGCTACAGTGCTGACATCTGTGAAAAGGGCAGGATGGGGGAATTTAGAAGCGTATATCTCTCAAACTATACATGTTTGAGAGACGGGACGTACCTCATTGCATTTATATTTTTAATATCTACAATATTAAACTTTATTAAAAGAAGCATTACTATCCCTTTAATGTAAAAAAAAAACAAAAAACATGGGCTTAAACTGTAATAAGTCTGACAATATGCATCTCTCAGAAGTGGGAATACCATTATGTTACTCAGCAGGAAAAGTCCTACAAGATATATTTTTTCATTAAAAATGTGTACTGCTCCTTTAACAATGCCAGATCTGGGAGATTGTTTTACCCAAAAAAAGCCCTGTGTGTAAAGAGTTCACTGACACAGTCTGGAGCGGTATGAAGGAGATGTCTCAAACATCCAAGGGGTCAATGATATCTTGAGGTTACCATATTGGAATTTTTCAAAAAGAATACACTTTGACATTATCACCTGCATTGAAACCTTTGGCGGGTTAAAGGAATAGAATTGCTGTAAAAAAAACTAGATCACTGAGTCTTCTTTATAATAAAAGTAATACAATGCGATATTTTAAACTACTTACATTTCTGTAGTTCATAACACGCCCCTTCTGGCCACATCACTGCTGCAGCTCATGTAGGTCCTGTTGGATGTGTGTAAAGGAATATCCTGCCTTCCTGCGTCAAGACGGGGGTAGAGTTTTCCTCATACTTTCTTACTGAACTTTTTCCCTCGCTGCATCCGTCAGGTGGCACAACCCGATTAGAGATTCAGTGGGAGGCAGCCAGAAGGGGCGGGTGGGGGATCCTTCTACAGTTAATATGTTATGAACTACAGAAATGTAAGTGTTTTAAAATAGTGCAATGTTTTACTTTTATTATAAAGAAGACTCGTTGATGTAGTTTTTTTACAACATTACAATCCCTTTAAGCAATGCATTGCAAATCTATGGTTTATCAATAAGTTGTTTAAGACACTAGACACTTCTGCTGTTTGTTTATTTGTGTAGTAGTGTAAAAGCCTGTGTACATGGGCCAAAGTCTGGGAGATGTTAACCCTTTGAGTGCTGTAGGGGTACACAACGCATGTCTCTGCAATGCATTGTGTGCCCCTCCGGCACTCAAAGGGTTAAAAGGCTGGTCCTGCTCTGCATGCTGCCGTCACTCACGAGATGCACTCTAAGGACTGCCTGAAAGCACAGAGTGCTCCCAGCACAGAACTCCCAGCATTACGCACAGAATGCTCCCAGCAGAGAACTCCCAGCATTCTGAGCGTTCGAGCAGTCTCTACTGCACATGAAAGCTTCTGACAAACATCCTAGCAAATTATTATATAGGATGGATCTTACAATGCTTTAAACATGGATTGGAGCCGACAGCAATTAGAAGAGCCTTGGCATTACTAGTAGTGAGTGATTTATTCACTAGTATTTGCCCAAAAGAGGTACCAGGCACATCAGTAGGTAATGGATCAGCAGCATCTTTGCAAAAGTAAAACAGAATTTCAACACCAAACTCGCTTTTTAACCCTCTCCGGGTATCACCGTCTACTATGGCTGTTCCGCTATAGGATTCCAGCGACTCTCATTCGCTTCTTCTCTATGCCTCCCATACACCTCCAATCTGCCTCGGATGTAGCCAGATGCGTGATCTCTAGTGATGAGCGAGCACCCCAATGCTCGGGTGTTCGGGTGCTCTGACCGAGCGCCCCCGGAGGCTCGAGTGCTCGGCCGAGCACCCGAGCCCCATTGAAGTCAATGGGAGGACTCGAGCATTACACCAGGCACCCCCTGCTCTGATGAGGGGAGGGTGCCTGGTCCATAGGAAAAGGGCAGAAAAGGATGGAAACACCACAGAAATGGTTCAGGGACAGCATAGGGAGGATGTATGGATGCATCTTGGACTCCAACATCGCTGCTGGGAACGATCTTTCGCCCGTAGTACGCCATTTTTACAGACTGACCGTAAAACACACAAAAAGGAAAATAAAAACGACTTTAGGCGAAAAATTTTTACCAAACAGTATTTGCTGTATATTTACTTGTATATCATCTGCAAATTCTGCAAAAAATTTCATCGATTTTTCTGAAGTGAGGCCATGATTAAGAGGGAAACGTGCGCAGAGGCAAATTCTCCCAAAAATTTCCTAGATTTTTTGAACTGAGGCCATGATTAAGAGGGAAACGTGCGCAAAGGCAAATTCTCCCAAAAATTTCCTCGATTTTTCTGAACTGGGGCCATGATTAAGAGGGAAACGTGCGCTGAGCCGACCATCTAAAACATTATGGGTGAGGGTCTGCTGCGGAGCTGACCATCCTAAACATTATATGCGAAGGCCCGCTAGTGAGCTGACGCTATAAAACATTATATGAGAGGGCCCGCTAGAGAGCTGACCCAATAAAACATTATATGAGAAGGCCCGCTGGTGAGCTGACCTATATAAAAATTGTCAAACAGGGCCCGCTGGTGAGCTGGCCCTATATAAAAATTATATCACAGGGCATATGGAAGAGGAGGAGGAGGATGAGAAGATTAAGAGTCAACCATATACCCGTTGTTTGGGTGGAAGGGGTGAATGGGAATACAGAGTATTCCCATCATTGTAAATAACATATATAAAGTGAGTTTATGTTCCCCCGGGGCTTTCCTCCAGTGGAGTGGAGAAGTCAGGGGAAATCCAGGCCTTGTTCATTTTTATAAGTGTCAACCTATCAGCATTGTCGGTGGAAAGGCGGATACGCTTATCTGTTATGATGCCACCAGCAGCACTAAATACCCGCTCAGACAGAACGCTGGCGGCAGGGCAGGCCAGCACCTCCAAGGCGTAGAGTGCCAGTTCATACCACGTGTCCAGCTTGGACACCCAGTAGTTGTAAGGCACAGAGGGATCATTGAGGACGCTGACACGGTCTGCTACGTACTCCTTCACCATCTTCCAAAACTTTTCCCTCCTTGTGACACTAGGCTGCGCATCAGGGTGAGGGTGCTGGCGGGGTGTCATGAAGGTGTCCCACGCCTTGGAGAGTGTTGCCCTGCCTTTCTCGGAACTGCTGTGTGCTCCCCTTTTCTCCCCTTCTCGGTTGGCCAAGGTAGCACGTACTCTGCCGCCAGCGTTGTCAGATGGAAAATTTTGGAGCAATTTTTCGACAAGAACCTTCTGGTATTGCACCATTTTGCTTGTCCTCTCCACCGGAGGAATGAGAGATGAGAAATTCTCTTTGTAGCGGGGGTCCAGAAGGGTGAACACCCAGTAATCCGTGTTGTCTAAAATGCGTATAACGCGTGGGTCACGGGAAAGGCAGCCTAACATAAAGTCAGCCATGTGTGCCAGAGTACCAACAGTCAAGATTTCGCTGTCCTCACCAGGAGGATGACTCTCAATCTCCTCATCCTCTTCCTCCTCTTCTGCCCACCCACGCTGAAGAGATGGAACTAAAGTTCCATGGCTACCCTCTGTAGCGGAGGCAACCGTGTCTTCCTCCTCCTCCTCCTCCTCCGCCTCCTCCAATTGTCGCTGAGAAGACGAAGTGAGGGTGCTCTGGCTATCACCTTGTGTAAGCTCTTCCTCCCGCATTTCCACCTCTTCCACATGCAAAGCGTCAGTTTTAATTGTGAGCAGCGAGCGTTTCAGTAGACACAGAAGTGGGATGGTTACACTGATAATAGCGTTATCGCCGCTCACCATCTGTGTCGATTCCTCAAAATTGTGTAAAACCTCACAGAGGTCTGACATCCATTCCCACTCCTCACTTCTGATTACAGGAAGTTGAACGGAGAGGCGACGACCGTGTAACAGCTGGTACTCCACTACTGCCCTCTGCTGCTCACAAAGCCGGGCCAACATGTGGAAGGTGGAGTTCCAGCGCGTGCTCACGTCACACAGCAGCCGGTGAGCTGGCAATTGTAAGCGCTGCTGCAGCTTCAACAGGCCGGCCGAAGCTGTAGATGACTTACGGAAATGTGCACACACGCGGCGCACCTTGGTCAAGAGATCATGCACATTGGGGTAGGTTTTTAGAAATCGCTGAACCACTAAATTAAATACATGCGCTAGGCATGGTACGTGTGTGAGCTTGCCGAGCTCCAAAGCCGCCACCAAGTTACGCCCATTATCACACACAACCATGCCTGGTTGCAGGTTGAGTGGCGAGAGCCACTGCTCGGTCTGGTGACTAATCCCCTGCAACAGCTCTGAGGCCGTGTGCTGTTTGTCCCCAAGGCAGATCAGCTTCAGCACGGCCTGTTGACGCTTCCCCACTGCAGTGCTACACTGCTTCCAGCTACTGGCTGATGGGGGAGTGGCGCTGCGTGTAGAGAATTCGGAGGTGGAAACGGAGGAGGAGGAGCCAATAACGTAGGTGCTGGCGGAAACCCTGATGGAGGTAGGGCCCGCAATCCTCGGCGTGGGTAGCACCCGTGCCATCCCAGGGTCCGAGTCGCTCCCAGCCTCCACGACATTCACCCAGTGTGCCGTCAGGGAAATGTAGCGTCCCTGGCCACAAGCACTTGTCCATGTGTCAGTCGTTAAGTGGACCTTCCCAGTAACTGCGTTGGTCAGGGCACGGGTGATGTTACGGGACACATGGTGGTGTAATGCGGGGATGGCACACCGGGAAAAGTAGTGGCGGCTGGGGACCGCGTACCGAGGGACAGCTGCTGCCATCAGGCTGCAGAAGGACTCAGTGTCCACAAGCCTAAATGGCAGCATTTCGATGGCCAATAATTTGGAAAGGTGTGAGGTTAGTGCTATGGCCTGTGGGTGGGTGGATGGGTATTTTCGCTTGCGCTCAAATGCCTGGGGTAACGACATTTGGACGCTGTGCTGGGACAGGGAAGTGGATGTGGTCGCTGATGGTGCTTCAGATGGTACAGGTGCAGGGCGGGAGGTATGCGGGCCTGTGCCTTCGACAGGCGATTGGCCGGCACCGAAAACAGGGGAAGAGGAGGCAGTGGTGTGGCCTGCAGACACAGATGGGCGATCCAGGCGTTCCTCCCACTTATTACGGTGCTTGGATGCCATGTGTCGGATCATGCTGGTGGTGGTGAGGTTTCTAGTGTTCATGCCTCGGCTCATTCTGGTGTGGCACAGGTTGCAAACTACAATTCTTTTGTCGTCCGCACTTTCCTTAAAAAAACGCCATACCGCGGAACACCTACCCCTTGGCAAGGGAGATTTACGCAAGGGGGTGCTCCGTGGAACATTTGCGGGCCGGTTTGGTGAGGTCCGCCTTCTTTCTGTAGCCACACCACTGCCTCTTCCAGCCTGTTGCGGTGCTGCAGATGGCTCACCCTCAGGACTGCTGTCATCGCTCGGCTCTACACCTTCCCAGGTGGGGTCAGTCACCTCATCGTCCACCAAGTCCTCCTCCACTTCCTCACTCTGATCATCCTCCTCATGTCTTGATCCCACCACATACTCAGTCATTGACAACTGTATAACATCCTCCTCAACAAGGTCTTGAGACAGTAATAGTGGTTGATTTAATGGCAACTGTGTCTCATCATCATCATCATCCACTACTTCCTTTGACCTTAAATGCCGTTCACATCTGTCATCTTCTTGTGATTGGGTACCCTCTAGAGGTTGTGAATCAGGGCATAAGATGTCATGTTCCTCTGCAAGCGTGCTTGGAGAGAGGGTCAAATGAAGGATTGGTGATGAGACGAGCTCCTCACTATATCCCAGTGTGGGATCACTTCTTTGACCAGACCGTCTATGGTGGGAGGAAGGATGATCAGAGTGAGGATTATGTTGACCAGACTCTTGGCTACTGAGAGTGGACTTGGTGGAAGACAGGGTGGTGCTTAACCGACTGGAAGCAGTATCAGCTGACATCCAACCGACCACCTGTTCGCAGTGGTCGGACCTCGAGAGTGATGTCCTGCGACGCCCTGTAAAATGAGACATGAAGCTAGGTATGGTGGATGTCTTTCTTTCTTGTGCTCTGGCACCAGGCACAGTTTCTCCGCGTCCTGACCCGCGCCCTGAACTATCAGGATCACGTCCACTTCCCCGTCCCTTTTTACCTGCCTTCTTCATCTTACACGGAATATGTGACTTTGATATTTTAGTTTGAAGACTTAACAGTATTTCTTCCTATTCTGCAACTGTGCAGAGTACACAGAATAGGCTGCTAAACTGCGGCGAAGCACACTGAATGGAATATGTGACTTTTATATTTGAGTTTGAAGACTTAACAGTATTTCTTCCTATTCTGCAACTGTGCAGAGTACACAGAATATGCTGCTAAACTGCGGTGACGCACACTGAATGGAATATGTGACTTTGATATTTGAGTTTGAAGACTTAACAGTATTTCTTCCTATTCTGCAACTGTGCAGAGTACACAGAATAGGCTGCTAAACTGCGGCGAAGCACACTGAATGGAATATGTGACTTTGATATTTTAGTTTGAAGACTTAACAGTATTTCTTCCTATTCTGCAACTGTGCAGAGTACACAGAATAGGCTGCTAAACTGCGGCGAAGCACACTGAATGGAATATGTGACTTTGATATTTTAGTTTGAAGACTTAACAGTATTTCTTCCTATTCTGCAACTGTGCAGAGTACACAGAATAGGCTGCTAAACTGCGGCGAAGCACACTGAATGGAATATGTGACTTTGATATTTTAGTTTGAAGACTTAACAGTATTTCTTCCTATTCTGCAACTGTGCAGAGTACACAGAATAGGCTGCTAAACTGCGGCGAAGCACACTGAATGGAATATGTGACTTTGATATTTTAGTTTGAAGACTTAACAGTATTTCTTCCTATTCTGCAACTGTGCAGAGTACACAGAATAGGCTGCTAAACTGCGGCGAAGCACACTGAATGGAATATGTGACTTTGATATTTTAGTTTGAAGACTTAACAGTATTTCTTCCTATTCTGCAACTGTGCAGAGTACACAGAATAGGCTGCTAAACTGCGGCGAAGCACACTGAATGGAATATGTGACTTTGATATTTTAGTTTGAAGACTTAACAGTATTTCTTCCTATTCTGCAACTGTGCAGAGTACACAGAATAGGCTGCTAAACTGCGGCGAAGCACACTGAATGGAATATGTGACTTTGATATTTTAGTTTGAAGACTTAACAGTATTTCTTCCTATTCTGCAACTGTGCAGAGTACACAGAATAGGCTGCTAAACTGCGGCGAAGCACACTGAATGGAATATGTGACTTTGATATTTTAGTTTGAAGACTTAACAGTATTTCTTCCTATTCTGCAACTGTGCAGAGTACACAGAATAGGCTGCTAAACTGCGGCGAAGCACACTGAATGGAATATGTGACTTTGATATTTTAGTTTGAAGACTTAACAGTATTTCTTCCTATTCTGCAACTGTGCAGAGTACACAGAATAGGCTGCTAAACTGCGCTGACGCACACTGAATGGAATATGTGACTTTGATATTTTAGTTTGAAGACTTAACAGTATTTCTTCCTATTCTGCAACTGTGCAGAGTACACAGAATAGGCTGCTAAACTGCGGTGACGCACACTGAATGGAATATGTGACTTTGATATTTTAGTTTGAAGACTTAACAGTATTTCTTCCTATTCTGCAACTGTGCAGAGTACACAGAATATGCTGCTAAACTGCGGTGACGCACACTGAATGGAATATGTGACTTTGATATTTTAGTTTGAAGACTTAACAGTATTTCTTCCTATTCTGCAACTGTGCAGAGTACACAGAATATGCTGCTAAACTGCGGTGACGCACACTGAATGGAATATGTGACTTTGATATTTGAGTTTGAAGACTTAACAGTATTTCTTCCTATTCTGCAACTGTGCAGAGTACACAGAATAGGCTGCTAAACTGCGGTGACGCACACTGAATGGAATATGTGACTTTGATATTTTAGTTTGAAGACTTAACAGTATTTCTTCCTATTCTGCAACTGTGCAGAGTACACAGAATAGGCTGCTAAACTGCGGCGAAGCACACTGAATGGAATATGTGACTTTGATATTTTAGTTTGAAGACTTAACAGTATTTCTTCCTATTCTGCAACTGTGCAGAGTACATAGAATATGCTGCTAAACTGCGGTGACGCACACTGAATGGAATATGTGACTTTGATATTTTAGTTTGAAGACTTAACAGTATTTCTTCCTATTCTGCAACTGTGCAGAGTACACAGAATATGCTGCTAAACTGCGGTGACGCACACTGAATGGAATATGTGACTTTGATATTTTAGTTTGAAGACTTAACAGAATGTGCTCTAATCTGCAACTTTGCACACTAAACAGAATGTGCTCTAATCTGCAACTTTGCACACTAAACAGAATGTGCTCTAATCTGCAACTTTGCACACTAAACAGAATGTGCTCTAATCTGCAACTTTGCACACTAAACAGAATGTGCTCTAATCTGCAACTTTGCACACTAAACAGAATATATGAAATTTTTTTTTGTTTGTTTTTTTCCCCCCACACAAAATAAACTGCTGCCCCCACACACAGTAGTCCTAAAAAGGACTTTTGGTTCTTTTTTTTTCACAAATTTGCTTTTTTTCTCCCTACACTGACTTTCCCTTCCTATCCTCATCTCTCCCTGGCTAAGACTGAGCCGAACTCGCTGGTCAGGTGCTATACAGCACCCGATCACGGGTTCTGGCCAGCCAATCAGTGTAATGCCAGCAGCCAACATGGCTGCTGGCATTACACTGATGTCAGAGCCTCCCTGCACGTTTATTGGCTGCGCAGCAGCCGCAAAACGTGCGGGGAGGAGACCCGAACATGGCGGGCGAGCACATGCGGTACTCGTACGAGTACCGCCATGTGCCGAGCAGAGCGATGCTCGAGCCAATCCGAGCATCGGCCGAGCATGCTCGCTCAACACTAGTGATCTCTAATTACTTTTAATCCACAATGTAGCAAAGTTTGTATCACTGGCTCCAGACAGTATCTTGTGTTACATGGGCGCCCAAAGGCAGTATGTGTTGCCTGTTAACAAACGAACTCCGCACGCGTATCGCAGGCCACACTGCCCACTTTCTCAAGGGTTGAAAGAATGGATCAGCAGTGTCTCTAACCCAAGGCACTCAGCTCTTTGATCTGAAGTTCTCACTGTGTGTGGGTGTTTCTGACAAGTCACCATCACACAGTCACAAGTCTCACATTCTCCTGCAGCAGTAAAAAAAAAAAAAAATATTTAAACTTGTGGTGAGCATGCGGAAGCTTCCCACGCACAACTCGGAGCATTTAATAGTGCGACAGGTGAAATAAAGGTCATCTGCTCGCCCCCTATAGGAAAATCTAGAAAACCTACAGTATACTTAAAATCTAAAGAGAACAGATTGTTAATTCTCCAAAAATAAAAGAGGACATTACCTGGAAATTCCGGGCATCTATAAACCTGTAATATCTGTTTTGCTCCTTAAACGAGAAGTAAACTTTTTTTATGAAAATATATATGCTGTAGCACTTTTCCTGCAGAGTGAAACAAGGTCATTCCCACTGCTGTCAGTTGTTATATTCAGAAGTTACAAACGTTCAAATAACCAGGAAGTGAATTTACTGTGCGTTTAATTCCTGATAGTTCTTGACTGCGGCAGCGCCAACTGTAAGGAAACCCTCGCTCTCTCCCACCTTAAATAACCACACTAACGCGTGATTTGGATAAAATAGGCCACAGCATTTATTAATATGAAAAACCTGTAAAATATTTTAATAACCACATGTTACCATTTTACATAATAATAACATCATATATATAACATTTTACGAAATAACATTCTCAAATTTTACAAACTTTACAAAATTTAATCCCTTAACCACTGATAGAGGGGAGGATCCTTAACACCGCCAGCAATCACTCCATGGGTGTATCCCACTAGCCGCCTCACCTTACCAGCACAGTGGGTATCCGTACTCACACGCCTCTATCCATTTCCCAGGGACCCCATGCCCTTGCAGAAGTTAGGCGTCCAGACCACCAACATAAAGTGCCAAGGATCCCCCCCCGCCACAGAACGCAGCGTTGACCCCCTTAACGCTGCGACCCCTGCCAAATCCAAACAGCACGCTCCACAAAACATTCCAAAGCCAAGTTAAACAAATCGAGACCGATGTCAGTCAGATGGACCCCATCAGATGTAAACAAGTTTCTTTGACCTTCCACATCAGAATGTTTCAAAACCAAACCCCCATGCCTCTGCACATGGGAGGACACTGCCTTGTTCACTTTAATACTAGTCCGGTTAATGGCAGAATGCGAGACCGCATGCTGCCAATAATACCGGGGGATAATCTCTGACCAAATTATGACTATGTATCACTGTGCCCGTGCTCTCTGTGCTGCTCTATGTCAGTCTCTGTTGTGATGCGCTCCTATTGGTTGAGCTATGTTTGGCCCGCCCAGTATGGCTTTTATATACTGGGCTCTGGCACCTATCCGGTGCCCTTTCGTGGTGTTCATGTACCAGTGCCTACTTGAGTTTCTTGTATTCCTGTGTACCGACTTGGCCCGTTTGACTACTCTGCTTCTTGTATCCTGCTCTGTGATTCGACCCAGCCTGGCTGACGTTCCTGCTCCGTAACCTGACCCAGCTTGTCTGACGTTCCTGCTCCGTGATTCGACCCGGCCTGGCTGACGTTCCTGCTCCGTGACCTGATCCGGCTTGTCTGACGTTCCTGCTCCGTGATTCGACCCAGCTTTCCTGTTCCTGCATCGCTGTGTCACTTGGGCGACATTCTGACTTCCGCTGTGCCTGTATCCTGCCTGGCAGAGTATCAGTGTTGCCTCTGTTACTGCTACGGCAGTGTGTCATAGGCTGAGTCCTCTGTTAACCCTTGCTGAGCCTCCGTGTTGCCTCCGTTACTGCTACGGCAGTATGCCATTGGTTGGGCCTTCCGTTAACTCTCGCAGAGCTTCACTGTTGCCTCCGTTACTGCTACGGCAGCATGTCACTGGCTGTACTCCCGTTTGGCTCTTGCAGAGTATCATTGTTGCCTCCGTTACTGCTACGTCAGTCTGCCATTGGCTGTACTCCCATTTGGCTCTTGCAGAGTATCTTGTTGCCTCCGTTACTACCACATGGCAGTGGGTTTTAGTCTCAGCTCTGCACTGGCAGATTACAAGTGCTCTAGTCTCCATACTTGCACTGCAGTCTCCTACTCAGTGCTCTTCCATCATACTGGGCGTTACTAGAGAGATCACCACAGACTTCTCTACACAGAGACTGATTACACCTATTGAGACTTTAACTCATGTTGTACTGCTGTTCTGGGTATTCACCCTTTCCTGCCTGACCTGTGTCAGTATAAGAACTCTCTTGCTTCCTATTATACTGGGCCTGTGTAGGCATATGCATCATATACCTGTATTATCTCTGTATGTTCCTGCTGAAGTATAATAAGGCCTGTGTAAGGTACTTGATTATTGTGTTTTCAATAAAACTGTGTTTTATCCTAAACCACTGTGTCTGAGTGTCGAACAAACCGTTACACTATGCCTGGAAACAACACCCACAGCCTTGACAAATCCCGCTTCATATCACGAATTAGGTACTTGTTAGAATAGACCCCCAAATCATTGCCCCCCGCATGGATAAATAGCACATCCGGAGGGGCCTTAACCTGCGCCAATGCCACCACCTCTGGAAAAACTCACTCCCACAGGAACCCCAAGGTCCCCAACCACCGCAGTTCCACCTCAGCCCGATCGAAGTGCAACTGCCTCCCAGAAGGCCGCCTGGCCGCCCTCCTAGAGGCCCAGTAAACGTAGGAATGACCGACTAGCCATACTGAACAGACTGGACCACCTGCAAAAGAAAAAGGGGACACCTGACAGAAACCATACTAGCCATAATCCCACATTAACAAAGATAACCAACCAACCCCAACCACGACAACTAAAGCCCTCAAGGGAACTCGACAAGGCCGACCTGCACATAAGACCGAAACCGAACAAAGTCCCAGCGCCCTATCCGCTTGATAACCTCATCCCCCAGGCCCCAACGCGCGGACTGGGTAGCTGCCCCAACAAATGAGACCCATACTCCTCCCCCCGAAGACCCACGCAAGCCAACGACTTACGAAAAATGGATACAAATTGAAAACACGAAAGAGCGGACCCATCTGCGTGCACCAGAAGAGAGCCACCCACAGCCGGCCGAACCTGCAAAAACTCCCGACACACCGCCTCCGGACAAGAAACACACCCCGGGTTCCCAAATAATGATACCAGAAAACCCTTCCCGTCCTGATCCGTCTTTGAACGCTGTACCAGAAGCTGCACCTCTCCCTCCGAAACCACAATGTCCACCATCTGGAGACCCCCGGCTGAATACCGTGCCCCACTCACCAATTCCCCAATATGCAATGCCCCAAAGAAAGCAAACGAAAAAGCCAACCAGAACAAGCAACTCTCATACTCCAAAAGGCAAACCTCAGAAAGAACCCCAAGCAAATGCAGCAACAGCGCAAACGAGACTGGAAGCCGCCCATCCCTAGGTGGCGACCCCTCCCCAACCACCGTAAAGCCAGCTGCACAATAAAATCCTTGGTGACATCCTGCCACCCAAGAAGCTTAAATAGAAAAGCCAGAGCCACCAGCCGGCGGCCCGCCGGCACCTTAGAAACCCCGTCTGCACTCCAAAGCTCAATAAGCCACAGCAAAAGGTCTGAGTTGCAGGCACCACCATCAGCCAAACCCGCCCAGCTCGCCACCGCACCCCGCACCAGGCCTGCCACCGAGCTCAGCACAGAGTCCAAAGGTGCGCTGGCACCAACTCCCCTTGAGCCGCTGCCCCAGGGACCAGCGATCAAAAACAATCCCACTGGAAGCAAGACAAAGAGTCCGCAATTACATTCTGCACACCGGGCACATACTTAGCCCTAAACCAAACATTCCAACAGCAGGCACACCAGCACCAAGTGCCGCAGCAGGTGTACCACAGGCAAAGAGTTAGCCGTTAACCCATTCAGGGCCTCCACCACCCCCATGTTATCAAATGGAACGTCACCGCCTTATACCGCAACCAGGCTCCCCAAACCTCAGCCGCCACAACTACAGGAAAAAGCTCAAGCAGCACTAGGTTCTTAGTAAAACCCTTGGCCACCCACTCCTCCGGCCACCCCCCTGCGAACCGTCGCCCCCGAAAAAAAACACCGAAACCCCGAGACCCAGCTGCATCAGTGTACAGTTCCAATACCGCATTGGAATGTACCTGTTCTTGCCACAGCGACTGCCTGTTGAAATCAGCTAAAAAGGAATCCCACACACCCAAGTCAGCCTTCAACGCTGCCGTCAACCAAATGAAATCATGCGGAAGCCAGACACCCTCTGTAGCAAGAGACAGACGCCGACAGGACACCCTCCCCATCGGAAGAATCCAGCAAGCAAAATTCAACTTGCCCAGCAAGGACTGTAGCTGCCACAACGTCACCTTCTGCGCACCCAACATCCGACGGATGAGAGACTCAACCACTTTTTCCTCAGGAAGGCGACACACCATACCCACGGAGTCCAATTCGATCCCCAGAAACACCATGACCGTAGCCGGTCCAAGTGTCTTATCAGGTGCCTACGGAATGCCAAAAACCCGTGCAAAACGCTGCAAGGCTTCCAGCAAGACCGCACAAACCATAGAGCCCGCAGGGCCGACGCACAAAAAGTAATTGAGATAATGAATCACCGATGACAAACCTGTGTCTGACGGCACCACCCACTCCAAGAAGGAGCTAAAGGCCTCAAAGTAGGCACAGGAGATGGAACAGCCCATAGGCAAACACCTATCAACGTAGTAGCCACCGTCAAAGAAACAGTCCAACAAGTGCTGGGAGTCCGGATGAACCAGCAAAACCGGCCTCAACATCTGTCTTCGCCAAAAGGTCCCCAGGGCCCGCCTCCCATGCTAAACGCACCGCCTCATCAAACGAAGTGTACGACACACGACAAAGTTCCTCAGCAATATCGTCATTCACCAATTGCGATTTCCCTCTCGGGAATGATAAATGATGAATCAACCGGAACTTCCCCGCCTCACTCTTCGGCACTACCCCCAATGGAGAAACCTTGAGGTGCTCCAAAGGAGGGGCTGTAAAAGGCCCAGACATGCGCCCCAGGCTAACCTCCTTAGCCAACTTCTCCCCCGCCACCCCCGGAAAATCCCTGGCCGACCGCAAGTTCCTAAGTGACACAACCCCTGGCCCCTCCCGAAAAGGAATGCGAAACCCATCCCGGAAACACTCCTCCAGTAACCTAGCATGAACCAGGTTGGGATACACCTTTAACCATGGCAGCATCCCCTCCAGGATCACAGGGCTCATCCCTTTTTCCAGCCCACGACTTCCCCCGTTTACGGAACCGAGAAAAAGGGTGCGACCCACCACACCCGGAGCACTCATGCTTGAATCTGCGCAACACGTCCCATTTACAGGTGGAGTCATTAAAGGCAAAACAGCAGCCCTTTTTAGACCCCACCGACGAGGAGGCTGTACTTGCCCTGCCAGCGGCTGACTGAAAGGGATTGAAAGACCCACCGACAGGCGACTGCCACCCGACCCTACTGGGTCCCATCAGCTTAAGCCAAAGCCCAATGTCCTTACGATCCCACAACAGAGAGGGGCGCACTACCATCCACTGACGGAACTTCTCGTCATACTTAAGCCAAGCCAAGCCCTGTAAACCCTATGAGCCTCCCAAATAGAATCGAGGTAACAGAACAGCGCAGAGCATTGCTCCAGTGACTTTTCCCCAGTCACACTATCCAGATGCAAAAGGCCTGAAGACAGTTGCCAAAAGTCTGAGGAATAAGCCGAAAACGCCGACTATCCTCCTCCTCCTCCTTCTGCCACTCCTTTCCCTTCTCCCACTTATCCAGATTAAATCGCTCCAGTGGAAGCAGAGTAAAAAGATCAATATATTCCCTCTTCCAAATTTTTTCCCTCACCTCCTGCTTCAAATGAGCCCCCAAGGGGCCCTCAAAACAAACGTAAGCCTGACTCTTAGCAGAGTCAGAAATGGGAACCAGACGGTCCCCACCCTTGCTCAGATCCCCATCCGAGCCCCCAGCCAAAACCCCAAACCTGCGGATGAAACCCCAACCGCTGCAGGACCCCCGCACCAACCCCAGCCACGCGGGGCAAATCACCACCCACCGCCAGACCAGGGGGCCCCCCAACCACCCCTAAACTAGACCCTGGTGCAACAACCGGACCCGCCGACTGAACCGCCACAATAGCCCCACTCCAAACCCCAGACCCGGGCTACACCCCCCAGCTTGCCGGTCCCAACAATCCAACAAACCCCTCAAACCTGCCATGAAACCCTCAAAACCCACAAGTCCCGAACCATCACCCCCCAGAGGAAGCCCCAGCCCCCCAGGAGCAACTACTGGCGTGTGAAGTGTGTGTGAGTGAAGTGACCGCTCACCCATAGGCTGCACTGCCCGTGAGGGATGCGGAGCCGCAGAAGATCCAGGTTGACCCGCCACTGCAGAAGGTCCCACCTAAGAAGAACCAGCATCCAAGTCGGAAGGGCCGCCACCAGACAACGATTCCGTCCCAGCCGCCATCCTGCTGGTCGCCACACTCACTCTAGGAGAAGAAGAAACAGAAGAAGTACCCCATTCCAAGGATACTGCCCCCAAACCAGACCCGGAGCCCACCAAGTCCCCCCCTTGGCTGGAGGAGGCCGCCCCCCCCCGGAGAACCAAAGAGCACCCGAACAGAATCCACAAACCCCCTAGAGGAGGCTGCCGCCCCAGGATTCCCAGTAGCTCCCCCCAGGGACCCCCCATGGGGTTGGAAAGCTGTCCGCCCATCCCAACAGTGAGACCGCCTGGACATGGAGCCTCCAGGGACCCGCTCAGCAAAGTGACATTCCCAGACACCACCGTCCCGCTCCGCAACCCCACAGCTGAAACCCCTACCAAGGCTGACCCCCCAGGAGACCTGCTACCAGAAAGGGGCCGGCCCGCACTCCCAGACCCCATAGCACCGGGGGAACTAAGGCCACGGGGCCCCAACTCTGAGCCGCCCACCACACCAAGGCCACTGGCTACCCCCAACCCAGACCCACCAGGAGCAGGCCTGGAACCGCGCCGCCCAGCGCTGCGCCAGGGGCCTGGACTTGGACTAGATCTGCGCCCCCTGCCAGATTTCCGGGGTGGAGAAGGAGTGAGCCGCTCAGGAGGCACAGAGCGCCGCGCGTGCTGCTTGGCAGGCCCAGAGCCCTGCACCGGAATGCCAGGGCCTGAACCAAGATCCCACCCCATCCCAGCTGGAAGATAACCCACAGCAGAAGGAGAGCCCACAGCGCTGGGACCCACCACCGGCAAAGAAGCCACAGCCAACGGGCCCTAAAGAGGAGGGTCGCCTAGGTAGGCACGGAGCGCGCCTCCCATCCTCCTCGCGCATCCGCCGCAATAAAGACTCCATAACCCCTTGCTGCAAAGCAATAAAAGTACCCATACTCCCCCCCCCGACTAACCTACCCTACGCACTTCCTCTGTGTGGCTAGCCCAGTCAGGTCCCTCTCCTCCTAGCTGCCCCCTGGCTCTGAGGGTTACTGACTGACAGGAAGTGACTCAGCAGTTAATATCACATTCTATGGAGAACTGTAAGTCACTGACTTTTCTCTTCATTGCAATGTAACAGGAGAACTAATTGGAATTTGACCACTAGAGGGCACTGCTCATGTAACTAAACACATGTTTAAACTGTGATAACTCTGGGAATATGCATCTGTCAACGGTGGGAGCGCTCTTCTGTTACTGAACATGAAATTCCCTGCAATATATGTTTTTTCATTAAAAAAGTTTACTGCTTATTTAACTCTTTACATGTCAGCGGGCTATGCAACACTTTTCTTTGCAATGTGTTGCACACCTCTGTGTCACTCAGAGGGTTAAAAATGGAGGTTTCACCTTTGAGTGCCAGAGGGGTACGCAATGCATTGCAAAGCAATGCATTGCGTACCCCTCTGGCACTCAAAGGGTTAACTCTTTGAGACCAAGAGATGTATCCAACTCATTGCTTGTCTCTGGTACCCCCTTGTATCAAAGTCTTATTTGGGCGGGCTACTTTCAATGTTCTTGCGTCAGCCTTACAACAGTGACAAGACTATAGGAAAACTATGTTTAATCATTATTAATTGAAAGACAAACCAAGATTGATTGTTTTTTGCCAAGTGCATCATGAGACCCAGAATTCAGAAGAGGTAAAAATAATATTTATGGTTTTCCTGCACTAGTGGCCCTCAGAATGCCAGACGTAGAATTTATTTGTATCAAATCAATACTTATAATCAAGACAACATTGTAAAAGCCGTCACTGGAGAAAAAAAAAGCTGTTGAAATGTTACTACTTTGGAGCAGTCTTCTGGCTGAGGCTGTGTATGTATGTATGTATATCTTTATTTATATGGTGCCACACAGTGTGCACAGCGCTTTACAAAAGAAGTAAGTTACATTAAATAAGACGGGATAAAATAAGTGCCACATTCACAGAAACATTAGGAGAGAGGTCTCTGCCCCAAGGAGCTTACAGTCTAAATGGGTAATAGGAGACAGACAACAGGGTGTCAAGTGCTGAGGTTACAAGTGCTGGATTTGGCAAAAGGTAGTGCATAGTCCTAGTGCTCCAGAACATAAGATTTCAGGGTAGACTTAAAGACTGAGGGGGATTGTTCTAGACGTAGGGAAACAGGTATGGAGTTCCAGAGGTATGGAGCAGAAAGCGAGAAAGGTTTGACATGGGAGAGGGCAGAGGGTGTGGATGGTGTAACAAGAAGGTTGTTGTGTGCTGAGCGAAGAAGGCGGCCAGGAACATAAGAGGAGATGAGGGAAGAGATGTAAGGAGGGGTAGCAGTGTGGAGAGCATTAAAGGTGAGAAGAAGGGCTTTGTAATTGATGGGAGCCATGACAGATGTGTAAGAATTACGTGAGCAGGTTCAGTTTTTCGGGAGAGTGTGGTTATTCATGCAGCAGAGTTTAAAGCAGATTGCAAAGGTTAGTAGAGTATTGCATTAGTCTAAGTGGGACAGAATGAGGGCATGTACAAGAGTTTTAGTAGTTTGTTGGGAGAGGAATGGGCGGATTTTAGCAATGTTGCGGAGAAAGAAGCGAGATGTTCTAGCAACAGAGTTAATGTGAGGGGAGAAGGAAAGAGAGGAATCAAATATGGCCCCAAGGCAGCGTGCTGAGCTGACCGGATCAATGTCAATTCCATCAACTGTAATGGTGAAGCTAGGTGTTGGGCAAGGTTTTGGAGGGAAATGAGCAGTGTGATTTTCCTTTATGTGTAATTGTGTTATGGGTTTACCCAGACGGGGGTAAGTAGATGAAATCCGAAAGAGAGAATAATACAGAGTGGATGAGGGAGTGAAGGTGAGAGAGGTGTAGTATAGGGATTCACAAGAGGGAGAGAGAAATTAGTGGGTTAATGAGAATGCAGTGGACCAGCCATGTAGGTACAAGTGCCCTGAGTGGATGGAGGCCCTCCCAAATTGGACTGTCCATATAGCTATTTTCATGTTTGTTTTATTGCACATTCACTGTAAGACCCAAAATCTTGATTATGCCTAGTGCTCACCTACATGAATATCAGGTACCTCCAAATAATCAGCTACTGTGATAACTATGAAGGGATATGGAGTGTTTCACACGGACTGTAGAACTGTAGAAGCTTCCTGCAACAGTTCTATCACCTGTATCCATTCATTCACCTACTTCTAGATTCCACCACCAATCTGGATACAAGATGGGCATGTCATGTGCCAGCCAATAGTAATGTGTATCACTTTGCTCCACAGCAATAAAAGTCACATTAAAGGGATAGTAATGTTTCACAACAAAAAGCAGCTGCAATTAACCTTCATAGTATTTGGGCCATGGAGAGTGTTATTTCAATACTGTCAGAGTTGTAGTTCAAGAGTAATTGTATGATAAAGTATCCCTCTCCCACCCCTTTTACTGATGTAACACTGCTCACCTCAGAACAGCAGACTGTCCGGATGGATCACAGAGAGGTACAATCTTCAGTTAGCATAACGAAAAACCTATCAAGGGGGGCAGGGTTTCCTTATGATCACAGTAAGAAGATTGTCCCTTGCTGCGAGCTGTTCGGTCAAGTGACCAGATTCCACATCTGAGGGGATGAGGCTTACACTAGGTAAAAGGGGCGGGAGGGGGATACTTTATCATTCAATTACTCTTGTACTACAACTCTGACAGTATTGAAATAACACTCTCAGTGGCCCAAATACTATGAAGATCAGTTGGAGCTGCTTTTATTGTGACACATTACTAATCCTTTAGAGTGGAACTTTCACCTGAATTCAAGTTTGCATATTTAAAAACTTCATTAAAAACTGCCTATGTGTAATGTTAGTCAAAAGACCAGCAAATGTTAAAGAGATATTCACACTTGTTACCTTATGCTAATTTATGCTAATTGTGATACCAGAGTGGTACCAGTAATTTGTCATATGCTAATTAAGCTTTTCAGTGCAATGTCATATGTTAGTGCAAATTTATAGGTGATGCGTCATATGCTAATGAAATTGTCAGTGATGTGTAGTATAATAATGAAGCTCTGTGCAGTAGCAGGAAGTGTTCACTTTCACTTTGCCAAGAAATAAAAGTGTGAATATCTCCTAAACTAGACATTTTCTGGACTTTTGGTTAACATGACATGTAGGCAGTTTTTAATGCAGTTTTCAAATATGCAAACTTGATTTAAGGTGAAAGTTTAACCTTATTATATGTTTAAACAGAAGTATATGTATATACCTGGGAACTCTCAGGGATTGACCCTGAGGGGTGGACCCAAATCTCAGGGTGAAGGGCAACATTCTCAGGATGAGAGAGGTCAGCGTTATCCATTACATGATGTGAACCAATACACTGCTTCTTTATTGGTCTCTAAATTGGTGAAATGTATACCTAAAAGGCAAAAGGAGAAGTCCTGCTTGTCTTGTGTGTGTTGAAGCAGGAAGATCTCCAAGTTGCAGTAGGCTGGAGGTTCCTTGAGGACTGATTGGTGCATTTCTCGGTTACAGCAAGACTGACATATCAACTAGAATGTACTTTTTTTTTTTTTTTAGAGATTCAAAGGGGATCTATGACCCCTTTACAACTTGTTATATATCATATATAATGAAAAGTGTATACATTAAAAAAAAAAGCTTGTTTGGTGAAATTAAAATAATAAATACAGCCCTGTACCTACTTCTGGGCAGACTGCGGATAGCTGATCTGTGCCGCAGTCTGCTGCTCTGCCTTTCTCTATCCAGCCTCCTCCGATGTTGGAGGTTTTGTGTCTATAAGCTGGAGCGTTCTCAAGGGCCAGAAATCAATCTCTGCCAATGAGACCACTCCAGCTTACAAACAGAAAGCTTCCATCATTGGAGGAGGCTGGATAGAGGGAGGGGAGCGGAGGCAGAGCGGTACACTGCGGTACAGATCAGACTGTCCAGAAGTAGGTACAGAGCTGTATTTATTCTTTTAATTTTGCCAAACAAGCATTTTTTTTTTAATTTATACACTTTTCATTATATACGATATATAACAAAACTATTTAGGAAAAGTTGTAAAGGGGTGATATATCGCCTTTCAGGTTATTATTGCAACTATCTCAAGGTCATCTCATTTTAAAAGTTCCCATCCTTTATACTAATTCACTAATGTATGTTTGTCAGAAGCCGTCATCCGCAGTAGAGACGGCTGCTCCCGCTGCAGTCATGTGCAGTAGAGACTAACGGCACTGCGACTGATACAGAGAGGGGCGCACCAAACTCAGACCGGAGTCCTCTCTGCGCAGAGAGGACTATGGTCTGAATTCGGAGCGCCTCCCTCCATATCAGCCGCGGAGCTGACACTCTCTACTGCACATGACTGCAACACTGCCACTGACGAGAGGATCCAGCCACCAGCCGAGGCTGCTGGGTGGTACTGTGGCCCGTGTACACGGGCTTTTCAACTAGTCTATGTATATGTGCTTATAAAGTAGTCTTAAATCAATGAGAATTTGTTGATTTTTTTTTCAGCTTGTCTCCTGCGTTGGGTTGGATGTTCTCCGGAATTGCTCCAGTGGTTCTACGTGAATCAACCTCACTGTTCCTCAGTGCCATCCCTCTGTCACTTTTGATAGTGTAGGATTGAACCCTTTGAGTGCCAGAGGGTTATGCAATGCATTGCTCCTACCTCCTGGAGCTCCCACGCGCTTCTCTCCAGTAATGCAGAGCGCTGGGAGATGATGTCATCTCCCAGCGCTCTGCATTACTGGAGTGCCAGAGGGAGATTGTGGGCACCAGGCAGAGGGGTCACAGGGGGAGGCCGGGCCCCAGGAGTGACAGGCCCGGTCACAGGTGCAATCCCTAAAGTTATGCCACTGAATGACAGGGTGTAGCGGTGCACTCTCATACCTGACAAACCTAAAACCTCTTTGCACTTGGTATTTATACGCCTTTACCAGATGAGTGCATACAGCACCCTGAGCTCAGCCATTAACTAGCAACATACCTGGCAAACGTACAAATTTTCAGGAATATGAAGGTTTGCCAATCAGCATATCAGCCATTTTAACTCACAGATTGCCAAGAGTATCTGACTCTTGGCACAAAGGAAAGTATTTTGCACAACCCCTGCACCAAAATTACAGGGCGGAGCGGGGAGAGAGACTGGAGTATTTTCTTTTAAAGAGGAAATGTAAGGAACTATATGTGGTTAATGCGGCCACGAAGGCAGCAACATTTACAGAGGAGACATGAGAACCTTTCTCTTTTATGCAGGGAGAGATTCTCATGTCACCATTTTCAACATGGTGGCATGTTAATCCGGCTAGTAGCCACACAACATTTTCCATGTGACTTTTTAAAAGGATGCCGTACAAATATCCTATGCATCATTCAATCAATGCCATCCATTAATCTTTTCCCTGTGTTTGGGGTACCCTTGGAGTGAACTCAAAGGCAGGATCTCACCAGGCTATGAAGGTATCACGGTGCCCGTGTTATTTCTGGTGACATTTTGACAGTGCTTCTTCCTGATTCAGTTTTATTGGCTAACGTGGTGTTGCTCCGCCCAGTGATAACTCTTAAATACTGAGCCCTGTCATTTCAGCTTTGCCCTTTCGTGGTGTCCCGTTATTAGCGCTGTCTCCAGTATTCGTGTGTTTCCCGTGTATGACCCGGACTGCCTGACTACTCTGCCTGTATTATTCCTGCCCTGTGTACCAAACCGGATTGGCTGCCGTTCCTGCTCTGTGTACAGACCCGGCCTGGCTGATGTTCCTTCTCTGTGTACCGACTCGGATTAGCTGACGTTCCTGCTCTGTGTACCGACCCGGCCTGGCTGATGTTCCTGCTCTGTGTACTGACTCGGATTGGCTGACATTCCTGCTCTGTGTAACGACTTGGCCTGGCTGTCACTCCTGCTCTGTGTGCCTTCCAGGGCCTGCTTACTGTTCCATCCGGTATCCGGTTAAGGGCCTGTCTCCAATCTTTCTGTCCATGGACAGATCCATTGTTGCCTCCGTTGCTGCTCCAGCAGTCTTGTACTGTTACCCGACCAGTATTGTGCCTCGTTATTCATCTGTTGTTCGTAGCACCCATGTGGTAGCACCACGGTACGCTTGACCTATACTTCCCAAGCTGAGGTTGGGTTATCTTGGGAGCCTCAGGAGTTATCTACTCTGGAAGTCAACTGTAGCAGGTCTGAGCGTTCGTTAACCCCTTGTGGGTTTGTGTCTGGCACGTTGGGTACAGTTGTTACAGCTCCTTATTGGCGTTATTCTGTGCCTCTGTGGCAGTCCTCCTTTGGCAGCTCTGGTAGTCTACCATTGTCCAGGGCCTCCGTTGCTTTCGTGGCCTTAGTCGCCATTGTGTCACTCTCTGCGTAGAGTGTACTAAGGACCATTACGCTATTAGGGCCTATCTGTCCTCCCGGCCTAATAGTAACCACATTTATCCTTCTAGTTGATTCACACAAACTGTGCCTGACCTGTGTCAGTATTATATTGTGTATTGTATATACTGGACCTGTGTGGGTACTTATACTGTAACCTGACCTGTGTCAGTAGTGTTCTGTCTTCATACCTACTGGACCTGTGTGGGTTATTTTGTTACCGTGATTCTTTAATAAAATTGCATTTTAACCTAAACCTAACATGTCTGAGTGTCAATAAAACCGTTACAGAAGGTGCGTAACTAGAAGCCACAGGGCCCAGTGCAAGAATTGCCATGGGCCAACCCAACCACATTGGCCACCTCCACATTTCCCCTTCATCTCCACATTGTCCCTTCATCTCCACAATGCCCCCCCCCCAATCTCCACAATGCCCCTCAATCCCCACAATGCCCCTTCATCTCCACAATGCCCTTTCATCCCCACCATGCCCCTTCATCTCCACAATGCCCCTGCTGATCCCCCCCTCCCTTGTCCATCTCCTACCTTGTGTCCCTGGTGGTCTAGCGGCATGGCTTGAGAGATCTGTGCCTCCTTCGGCACAGAGCTGAAGCTCCCGCGCAGTTCTCAGTATAATGCAGAGCGCTGGGAGATTATGTCATCTCTCAGCGCTCTGTATTACTAGAGCGCCGGAGTCAGAGATCAGCTGGAACACAGACAGTTCTGACGCACTCTCTGTTGGTGTATACATCTGGTGGCTGTTGCCAGCGGTGCACAAAATAAACATGCCTTGGGACGCCGTCCCTGTCAAAGTACTCCTTGGGTCCATGGACCCACTGGGACCCAAGTAAGGGCCAGCCCTGCTTGCACCTTTCCCTCCTGTTTTCTGTCTGGCCTTCTGGTGGGGGAAGAGGGGGCTCCAGAACAAAGGAAAGGAGCTCCCTTGCTGTGGGGAAAAGGGGAGTGGGAAGAAAGTAGGCAGGGCTTCAGGTTTAAAATAGCTTACCTGCGGCAGGTAAGCAAGAGTTTAGATTTTTTCTTTGTAGATGCTGCTGCTGTTGTCATGGAGAGACATGCAATCAAGCAAGAAGACTGCTGTTAATTGGAAGCTACAAGAATTGGAATGGAGCTTGGTTCCAGCAGGCCCATCCGGATGCGTTGGCGTCCAGCTATGGTTGGTTGTGGCGGCCATGTAGACGGACCAGAGGTGGGGAGGCAGTGGTTACCTGAAAGATCTCACCCTTTACTTCCCATTACCACAAGCTGGGCGTAGGTGTGGCCCACACATTTATGGGCTATGGGGGCGCCACGTAGTAAGTGGGAGGGTACTTCTTGGGCTCCCTTAAATAGGTCAAAACCCCATTTAAATAAAGCTGTAACCTCGCAATTTTGCCATCTTATTCAGTTGTACATGTGTTTATTTTAGGGTGTTGCGGGGGGGGGAGGGTGGCGGGTATGGGGGTATTTTGTTGTTGGTGGCTGAAGGGAAGGGAAAATGGTGAATATGGCCCTTATGAACCCTCCTCCCAATGGACTGCCAGAACTGATGGGGACTTGATTGACTAGTGTCCAAGTACTCAGAAAGTGTGCCTGTATGTGTAAGAGTGTGTGTATATGTGTGTAAGAGTATATATGTGAATAGGAGTATGTGTGTGTGAGTGAAAATGTGTAAAAGTGAGAGTATGTGTTTGAATGAACACCTTTAAATAATTCAATGTGTGTATCTCTTTAAAGCATGTGTGTGTGTATTCATATTTATGTACGTATGAATGCACTGATATATGTACATGTACATATGGGTGAACTGATGTGTGTGTATGAGTTCTCTAGTGTGATAGAGCACTGAACTGTGTGTTGAAGTTGATATGTACATGAGTGTACATAACTGCATCTTGTGTGTGTGAATGTGCTTGTGTGTGATTTTGCAAAAAGGTGTGCACACATATGAGTTACACAATTATGTGTATCTGTCACTTTAACTTTGTCCCTCTTTATGTGATTTGCTTGATATTAGTGTACAGTAGAAAGTGGATGAGTTAGCTGGGTGTTGATTGGTTCTCTTAGGGCTCGATTTAAAGGCAGCCGTTTGCAAAAAAAAAAAATAATAACGGGTGCGTTAAGGTCCGTCTTATGCTCAGCTAACGGCAGAGCACAAATCACAACGGCTGATACATTTATATGCATTGGGACCCATAGAACAAAATTCCCCAGAGCAATTCAAAGAACCGCATTACTGCTAACAGCAGAGAAAAAGATACATCTTACAGCCAAAATTTAAGACCCAGTTTTATTAGGCGTTAGACACCTAACAGACAAAAAAAAAACCCTGTTACATGGTAAAACAGATGAACAGCTCACCGCACAAACTGTGCCTGACCTGTGTCAGTATTATATTGTGTATTGTATATACTGGACCTGTGTGGGTACTTATACTGTAACCTGACCTGTGTCAGTAGTGTTCTGTCTTCATACCTACTGGACCTGTGTGGGTTATTTTGTTACCGTGATTCTTTAATAAAATTGCATTTTAACCTAAACCTAACATGTCTGAGTGTCAATAAAACCGTTACAGAAGGTGCGTAACTAGAAGCCACAGGGCCCAGTGCAAGAATTGCCATGGGCCAACCCAACCACATTGGCCACCTCCACATTTCCCCTTCATCTCCACATTGTCCCTTCATCTCCACAATGCCCCCCCCCAATCTCCACAATGCCCCTCAATCCCCACAATGCCCCTTCATCTCCACAATGCCCTTTCATCCCCACCATGCCCCTTCATCTCCACAATGCCCCTGCTGATCCCCCCCTCCCTTGTCCATCTCCTACCTTGTGTCCCTGGTGGTCTAGCGGCATGGCTTGAGAGATCTGTGCCTCCTTCGGCACAGAGCTGAAGCTCCCGCGCAGTTCTCAGTATAATGCAGAGCGCTGGGAGATTATGTCATCTCTCAGCGCTCTGTATTACTAGAGCGCCGGAGTCAGAGATCAGCTGGAACACAGACAGTTCTGACGCACTCTCTGTTGGTGTATACATCTGGTGGCTGTTGCCGGCGGTGCACAAAATAAACATGCCTTGGGACGCCGTCCCTGTCAAAGTACTCCTTGGGTCCATGGACCCACTGGGACCCAAGTAAGGGCCAGCCCTGCTTGCACCTTTCCCTCCTGTTTTCTGTCTGGCCTTCTGGTGGGGGAAGAGGGGGCTCCAGAACAAAGGAAAGGAGCTCCCTTGCTGTGGGGAAAAGGGGAGTGGGAAGAAAGTAGGCAGGGCTTCAGGTTTAAAATAGCTTACCTGCAGCAGGTAAGCAAGAGTTTAGATTTTTTCTTTGTAGATGCTGCTGCTGTTGTCATGGAGAGACATGCAATCAAGCAAGAAGACTGCTGTTAATTGGAAGCTACAAGAATTGGAATGGAGCTTGGTTCCAGCAGGCCCATCCGGATGCGTTGGCGTCCAGCTATGGTTGGTTGTGGCGGCCATGTAGACGGACCAGAGGTGGGGAGGCAGTGGTTACCTGAAAGATCTCACCCTTTACTTCCCATTACCACAAGCTGGGCGTAGGTGTGGCCCACACATTTATGGGCTATGGGGGCGCCACGTAGTAAGTGGGAGGGTACTTCTTGGGCTCCCTTAAATAGGTCAAAACCCCATTTAAATAAAGCTGTAACCTCGCAATTTTGCCATCTTATTCAGTTGTACATGTGTTTATTTTAGGGTGTTGCGGGGGGGGAGGGTGGCGGGTATGGGGGTATTTTGTTGTTGGTGGCTGAAGGGAAGGGAAAATGGTGAATATGGCCCTTATGAACCCTCCTCCCAATGGACTGCCAGAACTGATGGGGACTTGATTGACTAGTGTCCAAGTACTCAGAAAGTGTGCCTGTATGTGTAAGAGTGTGTGTATATGTGTGTAAGAGTATATATGTGAATAGGAGTATGTGTGTGTGTGAGTGAAAATGTGTAAAAGTGAGAGTATGTGTTTGAATGAACACCTTTAAATAATTCAATGTGTGTATCTCTTTAAAGCATGTGTGTGTGTATTCATATTTATGTACGTATGAATGCACTGATATATGTACATGTACATATGGGTGAACTGATGTGTGTGTATGAGTTCTCTAGTGTGATAGAGCACTGAACTGTGTGTTGAAGTTGATATGTACATGAGTGTACATAACTGCATCTTGTGTGTGTGAATGTGCTTGTGTGTGATTTTGCAAAAAGGTGTGCACACATATGAGTTACACAATTATGTGTATCTGTCACTTTAACTTTGTCCCTCTTTATGTGATTTGCTTGATATTAGTGTACTGTAGAAAGTGGATGAGTTAGCTGGGTGTTGATTGGCTTTCTTAGGGCTCGATTTAAAGGCAGCCGTTAGCAAAAAAAAAAAATAATAACGGGTGCGTTAAGGTCCGTCTTATGCTCAGCTAACGGCAGAGCACAAATCACAACGGCTGATACATTTATATGCATTGGGACCCATAGAACAAAATTCCCCAGAGCAATTCAAAGAACCGCATTACTGCTAACAGCAGAGAAAAAGATACATCTTACAGCCAAAATTTAAGACCCAGTTTTATTAGGCGTTAGACACCTAACAGACAAAAAAAAAACCCTGTTACATGGTAAAACAGATGAACAGCTCACCGCACAAGAATACAAATGGGAAAATTAACCTGAGCAATGCCAAAATAACACAAAAAACATGCCCACACACCACAGATTACTGTCACACACAACACAACAACCAAGCAACACCACATGGACATGGCCTAACAAAAAAACACCAACACAACATGCCATGGAACAATGGGGGTTAGCACACAACACAGACACCTGCCAACACAAAACAAGCTCACCTGTGCAACATCACCACACGATCCAGACACAACCTGCACTGCAAAGCTCCACACCCGCAACTGACAGGGACACAGCAACCACAACACAGCACACTTGTAAACACAGACACACCTGCAAACACTTACCTGGACAACAAACACCTTCCCATTGGTCAGAACTCACCTCATCACCACACCTACACAACCCCCCCACCACCTACTTAAATGGACAGCTAACCACACTCACTTGTGACTTGTTTTCCACTCAGGAGAGATAGAGAGAGAGATAGAGATAGAGAGAGAGATAGATAGATAGAGAGAGAGAGAGAGAGAGAGAGAGAGAGAGAGAGAAAGCACAATCAGTATGTTGGGTTACATATTGTTGCGAAGACTGCGGAGAAGGCGTGCAAAGGAGCTGGGGGACACCAGCAACCCCAGGCACATCTGATGAACAGCCTACACCTGTTGCAAGTGAGGAGGCTCCAGCTCAAGAGCCACACAGGAGCCCATCCCCACCTGGAGGACACCTGCCTGCAGATGCACAGCTGCAGCAACAGGATGCTCCCCAGTTGCCACAGGGATCCCTGCAGCAGCTCAGGATGCATAGACGACCACCAAGGCTCAGGGTATAGCTCCAAAGGGTCACTCTCCTTGGAATGACCGATGACGAGGTCATTGATCGCTACAGGTTGAGGCCGTACAGCATCATTGCCTTGTACGAGGTCATCAAGGATGAGGTGGATCCCATATGCACCCACAACCATGCCCTAACTGGCCTGCAAAAACTTCTGTGTGCCATACACTTCATGGCAAGTGGCGCCTTCCAGTCGACAGAGGGTTATGCATCTGGCATGTCTCAGGTCACATTCTCCAGGGTGCTGACCCAGGTCTTGCCAGCCCTCAAAGGCAAGGCCAGTAGGTACATACACTTCCCCACCACTGACATGGAGTGGACACATCTCAAGTAGGGCTTCTACGAAAGGGGAGGCATGCCCAGGGTCATGGGTGCTATAGATTGCACCCATGTCAGCATCAAAGCACCAGCACGTCGGGGACATGTGTTCATCAACCGAAAAAACTTCCACTCCATGATTGTGCAGATGGTGTGTGACAGCAGCCTGGCCATCATGAATGTCTGTGCCAAATATCCCGGGAGCTGTCACGATTCCCATATACTCAGAAACTCGTCTGTGCAAAGAGACTTCGAAAATGGGACCTATACAGGCGGATGGCTTCTGGGTGAGTTAACAATACTAAATCACACCACATACACACGTGCTAGTACGTTCACCTCACGAAACAGCATTCACACAACATGTGCTCCTTGTCTCACCATGTCACTCACTTTCCACAGGTGATGCTGGCTATGGCTGCAAACCATGGCTCCTCACCCCACTCGCCAATCCCCAGATTAATGCCCAGGAACAATATAACCAGGCTCATTCCAGAACTCGCAATGCCATTGAGCGGACCTTCAGCCTCCCCAAGACCAGATTCCGATGTCTGGACCACTCGGGGGAAGCATTGCAGTATGCACCAGGCAAGGTCTGCTACATCGTCATGGCATGTGACATCATCCATAATATCACAGTGGACATCAGACTCATCAACGATGTCCAGCCCCCACCCAGACCTGAAGACCCTGTGGACATTGTCCAGGGTGAGGAAACCCCAACAGGGATGCAGACAAGAGACAGATTGATCAGGGATCACTTCAGTTGTGAGTATAATACATGTATGCACACAATGCATGCATACACACCCACCACAACACACATCTTCTGTTTCACCCCCACAGGATCAGTGACACAGCCCTGGCACTTGCTGCAGTATGGACCACCAACAGCAACCATTCCATGGACCAGTCCGATTGGGGCTAGTGATTCCAATGACAGTTGACACCCTGTCCTCCATGTTCATACTGCTACCTCAAGGATATCATGCATGCCCCCTGGAAACCAAGGTACAACACTTAACCATGTTCAGCATACCCCATGGCTCCCTAGGCACCAACTAAAGTGTTTTGCTAGGATCAGACCCATAGCAACCATGGTACCCCTGTAGCGAGGGAGTCCCATCCAAGGCAATGCATCGCATAGCACTCTGTCATATCAGGGGTTAAGGGGACATTCGAGGGGGACATGGGACCAGTAGTTTACTACAGCTGAAAAGAGCAGCAGAGGGATGGATCTTCAGTGGTAGTGTGTTACTCGACATAGAGCTCATGAAATGTGGATCACATCTCCAGAGACACTATGCTGACCTGTGGGTGTGTGTGTGCAGTTATATGTGCTCCAGACAGAAATACACACATCAACAAATATGTCCTAATAGCTCCATGAACCAAACATATTTGGGCTGCCTCTGACAGCGGCAGCCCAGATACACTAGTATAATGGAGCTATTAGGACATATCTTTTGATGTGTGTATTCATGTCAGGGGCATATATCCGTAAGGATGGGTAACATCCCCTTAGTTCCCCCCATAATGGTTTACAGACCAGTACACAACACATTACAAAGCAGTGGTTTGTGTACCCCCCTGGAACGAGAAAGATTAAGGGGATCATGATGTTGTAGCTGTTGCATGACGATCAGTTCGAGGGTGCTGTTCCAAATCCTGTCCTCCTGTCCCACAGGCATTAATAGCACGATCCTTCCTAGAACAGAGGAGTTTCCATGTAACTGGACTGAAGTCTGGACAACACTTCCATGAAGATCACCCCCCTTGCTGTTGCCAAACCATGTGGACAACACATGAGCAGTTCACTAGTGTTTCTGAAGTATTCCTATTTAGTTCAGATGTACCGTTTTTGTTCTCATACAAGTGTTTAATGCATATAGGCTATATACCCATGAAACACATGTATGTTTCAATGTAGTTTGACACACAATAAAGGAGAACCATCACTATTCAATCTGTGTCTGTATGAATGAATGTTGGATCAAACATCTGTTAATGTGGAACCATACCCAAGGCTAGAGTATCCCTCATACAAAGGAAGGCATGACTTACATCACATGAGTCCACTAGTTGCCTGACCATGAGTGGACTTTGTGATGTATACATGCAAAGACATGATGGCAGTGATACACTAATGTGTGTTGTGAGTGATTAAGTGGTGATACAGGGGACACACTTCCACTGTGATGTGACGTCCATGGTTTGTGTGTTGCTCAATATAATCAATGTCCTGAGATTGCTGTAGGTTGACATATCTCAGTAAATGGGCTACATCAACAAACAACCAGACCAAGTGGACAAGTGTTATCAAGTGTGTTACAACCTTAGTTAAACACAACTTAAAGGGATAGTAAACCTGGAAAATAAGTTTACTTCATGTTGTAGCCCTTAAAAAAACATGAAAAATGATAGAAGTCTTATCTCCCAAACATTTATGGTGCTACACATTGAAATCTTAGGAAGATCATTGGGTTATCCAGTAAGTTAGACTGTGATTCAAACTCCTATTGTGCAACTGACTTACTGGAGAAGACAATGTTCACCCTAGGATCACAATGTGTAACACACACATTGATATCCTAGGGCAGTGGTTCTCAACCTTTTTTCGTTGAAGGCACCCCTACACACTGTCCGGAATTCCCGGGGCACCCCTAACTTCTCAAAAGTTGTATAACAGTGTGTAATGAAGAAGATCTGTATAAGAATAGTAACGTTTATCTCCCAAATTCAGAATAACATAATTGAGCATAGCAAAAATTAGTTATACATTGGGGATAAATATAACAAAAAACTCCTATTGGTTTAAATTGGGCTTTGTAACACTTGAATGCTAAACAGGTCTCCAAAGCATTGCAAAGAAATGCTTTGGAGACATCTTAGCATTCAAGGGGTTAAAAGCCCAGTTTAAATTAACTGCAATTTTGGGAATTTGTATTTGCCCCCAATGGTGCAGTTGGTTTGCCCTAGATTAAAATTTCTCCAGTTTTTCTTGTATCAGAGCAAGTGAGAGCTGGAGCAGTAATACAGTTAAGGGTTGCTTTTTTATTGATTTTTTTTTTAATACTACATTTCATAAGTCCATGTGGTTCATGATTAAGGGCACTATATGAGACAGACTGTGCCCAACTGATGTCCATGAGTGACACATTGGTAACCCACCGACTCCAAGTGTAACTGATACCCCAGAGGTGTACACAGGGGCATCAGATGAGCCACTCTGGTGTCCAAATGTACCCCTCGAGCCCTCCAGAAAATGGTAAGGTGGGAGAGTAAATTTGTGCACTGGATGGGCTCATCTGGTGCCTCAATGTACACCTCTGGGGCATTATAGGGGCACTGGGATACTAATGTGCTTTTTAAGGGCAACAGTGGGGCACAGTTAATACTGTTATTTGGCCATTTGAGTGAGGGGGCAGAAGGGGCAACTAAATGCCATTATATATAGCACATTAGTAGTCTAGTGCCCCTATAATGCTCCAGAGGTGTACATTGAGGCATCAGATGAACCCATCCAGTAGCATCTTATGCCCCTGTGTACACTTCTGGGACATTAGTGGCACATCAGCATCAGTGGTTTACTGGTACTCAAGGAAATTAGAGGGGGCATAGACTGTCCCATATTGTGCACTTATGATTAAGATGGGAGTAAATTTGTCTATATCTGATGCCCCATTGTACATCAATGGGGCACAGTTGTATTTTACATTTGCAAGTGAGGGGAACACAATGAGGGGGACACAAGGGATATCTACAATATATGGGGAATATTAAGAAATAAATGTATTCACCCTACCAGTAAGCCTTGACACTGGTTGGGTGTTTCAGTGCAATTCCGTCTTCTATCTTCTCTTTATATTGCAGCTGATCTTAAAATGTATACACACACACACCACTTGCTCACACTGTCCCTCGATGGTGTGTGTGTGTGTGTCTATGACAGGCCAGGACTTGCCACCAGTAAAAAGAGAGGTGGGATTGTGATAGCCTATCACAGTTGTCCCGCCTCCATCCAACAGGCCAATCAGGGCTCTCCTCCAGCACACGCACAGCACTGGGCTATGTGTTCCCTGTGTGCCTTGATGGACGCACCGGCCGTGAATAATAAAGCATCAGCGGTGCCCCATCATAACTAAAAGTTATACTGCTTGTCTCTTCACTAGATGAGCACAGCTGCAAAATTCCGCGGCACCCCAGAAGGGTGTCCGCGGCACACCAAAGTGCCGCGGCACCCCGGTTGAGAAACACTGTCCTAGGGTGTACATTGTGTTCCCCAGTAAGTCAGCTGCACAACAGAATTTTGATTTAAAGACCATATTGATGCATGTTCCATCTGTCCTGCTTGTTATTTCCCTGCAAAGTCACATAGCTGTTTGTTTGGTTTTCCCCTCAAACACAACAGCTGATGCAGACGAATGTTCAGTGTTGCACTATTTGTTGTGATAAGGGGTATGTTCTGATCAAATCTGACACACATCATGTCCATGTAACACTGTCGTGTTATATGGCTACAGGGATGGGTTGCCAGGTGATTTTGGACAACGGTGTGGGTGTGTGTGAACCCATGTTGTAACATCCCACAAACATTTCCCCCAGGCAGGAGATGAGTTCACTGCATTGTTTGGCAATGCATTGGAGACAACCCTGCCACCCAGTCTATAACTGAATACATAACAGATCAGACAGGATTCAAAAGCACAATTTTCCTTTATTGAGGAGGCAGATGACAGGTTGGGCCTTTCAGTTCTTCTTTTTTTTGGGGGGGGGCCTTAGACTTGGTGCCAGAGGTGGATGCCCTGGCTGATTGCCTTGTCACCCTCTGTCCCCTAGGTGTGGCTTCAGGGGTAACACTGGAAGGGGTGGTGGGTGCAGTGGACCCCTCTGTGGAACGCAGGTTCTCCCTCTCCATCCTCAGGTTCTCCCTGAGGTTAATCTCTCGCAACTCCATGAGCACCTGTGCAAACATGTCCATCATCCCCGTGTGGAGCTGGTGGAGTTGTGTGTTCTGGCAACCTCTGACTCCACAGCTTGGATTCTGGTCTCCAACCTGTTCGTGTTCGTTCGGGATTCCCTCCAGCTCCTCGTGATGTTGTCGTTGGTGGAGTGGCTTGCCTGGAGCTATCTTCTTTGAAGGGCCATGCACTCAGCCTCCAGATCCGTGGGGTGTTGACTGCTGGAGATGGAAGTGCCCGGTGACTCATGTGCTGTCTCCCCAGCTTCAGCTGTCTCCTCAGCCTCTGTTTCCCCAGCTTCAGCTGTCTCCTCAGCCTCTGATGTCTCCTCTGATGGTGCTTGGTGTGCTGTGGGTGCTACTGCTGTGACAGCTGGTGGAGTGGCTTCAACAGACGGTGTGTGGGTGCCCACCACATCAATGGAAAAACTGTTGCCCAATGACGTCTGTGCTGGTGGTGGAGTGTACACGTCCCTCGGCAGAGGGCGCTGGGGCTCCCCAATCAGCCCCTGGTGTTGGTAGTCAAGTGGCCAAGGGTCATGCCTTGGACACTGGTAGGTGTTTTGCTCCCACCTGGGATCATACCTGGGTCCATGCTGGGGAGCCATCCAGGAGGGTAGGTCCATCTGTGTGGAATATGGCCCGTATTGTGTGGTGGCCACATTCCCGGGCAACCATTGTCTCCCTGGTGGTGGTGGTGGTGCTGCTGCTGGAGGGTAATAGCTCCTGGAGGTGGTGGGATGCATCCATCTTCCCCCCCCTGCATCCAGCCACGGTAGTGTGTGGTGTAGCCAGTTGGTGTGCAGCCGGTTGGGGGGCAGCCAGTTGGTGTGCAGCCGGTTGGGGGGCAGCCAGTTGGTGTGCAGCCGGTTGGGGAGGAGGTGTTGAAGTTGCGTATGATTCCCATTGGCTGATCCCCGCCTCAGTATACTCCTCACTGGGTGGTGTTGTCGGCTCCTCCATGGGCTCCTGCTGTGATGGAGGCCCATAAGCTGTGTGGAGAATTGAGATTGTGTGATTAGTAAACATAGCCATGATGGGATTAAAGGGATACTAATACATGAAATATGGAAAGGGAAATATATGTTGTGGGGTTTATCACCCTGAGTAAAACAAGGGTACTCCCACTGCTGAAGAGTGTTTTTTTCAAGAATTATCCCAGCTCAGAGTAGAATTGCTTTGGTGCAATATCCCAGTGGCCTGAAGTTGTACATTGGCACTGTTGCTACATTATCCTATGGGGATTTATGGCCCCTGGACGAAAGCTGTCCATAGGATGGTCTAGCAACATCTCCATTGTACAGTTCCAGGCCACTGTGATATTTTGCCCCTGGAATATTCAACTTTGAGCTGTGCTACTTTTTGAATGAAACACCTTTCAGCAGTGGGAATACCCTTGTTTTGCTCGGGGATGAACCCTGCAATATATATTTCTTTTCACATGTTAGGTATTACTATCCCTTTAACGGAATAGCAATGGTTAATTTCACCATGATGTAATATTGTAGGCATTGTAAAAAGATGTGGATCGATGTTAGTCCTATCCCTCCAACCCTCATGGTTAGACAGATATTGCTCTATTTGACAGCTGGAGATTTCAGTCATTTGACCACATGGAGGCTCTTCAGCAGAGCATAAATTGCCCCATTCAGAGATGTAAACTTCATTGGAATGGTGCACAGAGTGTATTTGCAAACCAGGCACACTTTGTTGACCATCTCAAAGGAATGGGGCGATTTAGGCTCTGCTGAAGAGCCTCCGTGTGGTCTAATGACTGAAATCTCCAGCTGTCAAATAGAGCAATATCTATCTAACCACGAGGGTTGGAGGGATAGGACTAACATCAATCCACATCTTTTTACGATGCCTACAATATTACATCATGGTGAAATTAACCATTGCTATCTCATTACAGTTACATACAGGGAGAAATGATCAGATATGTATGTGGATATGTACCTTTCATATGGATACAAATATATCCTTTCAAGATATGAAGCGAGAGATCAGTACAGTACGTGTGATTGCCCTACTGGCTATATATGTGCACCCATCAAAACATACATTGGATTGATATCATGGATATGAACATACCTCGTATATCCCATCTACGTAGAGTGGTATCAATGTATGTTAGTTTCTAATGGGTGCACAAATGTGGCCAGTAAGGCAATCACATGCAGTGAACTGATCTCTGGGTTCACATCGTGTTGGGACATATTTGGAGGCATTTGAAAGGTAAATATCTGACCATTTTTCTTTGTGTGCATATCTTTTTTGAACAGATGTGCAGTGGGATTCAAGTGTTATTCAACCCTATCTTCTTAGCTGATCCCGTACAATGCACAGTTTTTAATTACATGACAGGTGACTCTCTGGTTGTCAGGATGATATTCTATGCATTGCATTGTGATGCATGGGATACCACCCTGGCAATCAGAGATTGATGAACTGGACAGGATCCTGTCCATGTCGTGTGTTCCAGTTGAATCATGAAGGGCAACAATCACGCCAGTAGTGAGGGATATCTGTGATTGAGGCCTGTTTTTCTTTGAGTATGAGCCCATCCATCCTTCTGTGTGAGGCAACCGTACTCAATCCGAGATATCTATCATTCATGGCCTGTTGGTGACCAAGGTACAATGGGTGATATTTGGTTCCCATGTGTATCCTGCAAACAGTGGCTGGTGTACCATCCATCCATGGTATCAGCACCCCTGTGGATCCATGTGGGAATCAGATGTGAGATATGTAATTTCAAGTTAGAATAAATGATTGCAGCCACAACACCAAGGCCTACTTTTTCCACCTTTAATTCTGGGGTATTGTTTGAGGCCTGTGTGTTGCACATACAGCCAGTTATTCTCAGTGACACTGATGTGTGACCTGCTCCATCCTTTTTGTGATTCAGTAAGCGGTGATGTCGACATGATGGAGTGAACATGATGCTGACTTCTCCAGTGATCTCATTTCCCCATTTCCAGTGTTTTCTATGGAGTCTATACGATGGGACTTTAGCAACTTGATTCATGTTATTGCATATTCTCCATACACTGGTACTGGTGAAGTGAGGGTGTGTAAGGGTTACTTTCTCTTTGTCACTGCTTAGTGAATGTTCCCTGTGTAGCATATGATCGTTGGCCTATTGACTTGTTTGTTGTCTGGTTAACCCTTTGAGTCCCAGAGGGGTTGCCAAAGCATTGTTGATCGATGCATTGATGATCCCTCTAGCACTCAAGGGGTTAGGTGCTGACTTCCATGTGGGGACATAGGTGGCATTGTGTGTGAACAGAGATGATATTTAACAGACGACATTTTGAACAGCACGGTTTGTGTATTGTGTGTGATGAGCACAGCGACAGGAGGGTTGAAGTAGGACTTTGACAAGTTTGTCCCAAGTTGGACCTTGATATTTGTCCTGGTGTTGTGTCCTGTTTTTAACCCTCAGGGTGCTGTGTTGGTGCAGTTGTATGGATGAATGATGGGCATGTGTTGAGGTGTGACTGTGTGTGCAGCTGGTGTTGGTTGATGTAGTGTGTGGTTCTGTAGTGTTGCACTTACCGGTAGTGTGGAGGCTCCTCTCATCCCCAGTGTCAGCTCCTCCAACAACCCCCTCGATCAGGGTCGGGACATATTATGCTGCACCATCTCCTCCCAGCCGCAGAAGGTGATAGGGATGGGTGGGCCACCTCCAGTGCCTCGGGCGTGCTTGGCGAGCTCTGATAGCTTGTTCTTCACCACCCTCCGGCAGTCGCCCCATCGCTTTTTGATGGACTCCACATCCCGCCTGCATGGAGCCACCGCGTTCACCCGGCTGTAGATCTGGTTCCAGGCTGCCTTCCTCCTCGTTGACAGGCCAGGGACCTTCGCCATCAGGTGGAGAACACTCTGTCTCTCCAGGACAGCCTCTACGAGAACCGTGTTCTCCTCCTCAGTATATTTCGGATCCCTGACCCTGCCCTCGTCAGCTCCAGCATGCGAGGAGTCAGAACCAGAGTGTCCTGCCTGCTCTGCCTCTGCCTGTGTGTTGTGGTCTCCAGGAACTACCCCTCATCCCACTGCAGGTTCTGTCCCTGTCCTCCATGTGGCTGCTCTTCTGGGCCTGGTCCCCCTCCGCCCTGTGGATCTCCATCTCCCACCCCTGCTCTCAACAGGGATGTCCTGCTCTCCTTCCTCCTCCTCCACTACTCTCCCCATCCCTCTCTCCTGTCCTCTTCTGGCCATCACTCACCCACTCACATCCAGGCACTCCCACAGGCCCTCACAGTCACACTCGATCCACCCACTCTCTGTCACAAACTTTCACTCACAGATTCACACTGTCAAATAAAAATTAACGAAATGTGTAAGGTGTTGGAAACAAAAAAGACTATGTGTATGCATGTGTAAATGATTGTGTTTGTATGTGTGTATGTAATATGTGCAAAAGTGTAATATGTGAATAGTTAGTGTACCTCTCTCCAAACTCCAAATCTCCTTCTACCTCCAATGAACGCTCCTGTCTCCCTCTCTCTGAACACTATCCTCCGCTCCTGGGTCCTGATATCTGGCTCTCAAGAACTCGATAACAGACAGTGTGTGACGATTATTTTTGGGTATATATAGGTGTATTTGAACCTTTTGAATACTTTGGGGCCTTGGGATTGGCTGTGTGTTTGAATTTGTTGTTGCATCAATCAAGGTTGCTAGCCAACGGCAGGCATTATGTTACATGTTGTTTTGAGCTGTGTTATCGTGTGATATGGCCGCCCGTTGTGCATTAACATCAGCAACAACGGCTTTTGTGTTACGTGTTTTTTGTGTGCCTACGCTCGATAGCTATTCTCTTAGAGTAGTTATTGAATCTGCCGTAACTCATGTATTATTTGCGAGCGATGTGCCTTTTTCACTTAGCGGCTGGTTTAACGGTTGCCTTTAAATCTAGCCCTTAGGGACGTATTTTCAAAAGAAAAGTGGGAGGTATGCAGAATGTTCCACTAATTCATTCTGTCAAAAAGGGTTGTTTGTTCAATAGAAAAGTGGAAGAGTCCTGGGGCACACCATCTGCATTATAGGTGAGAATAAATATTCCCATTTATTTAAATGAGGATTTTAACACCTGGATGCTAGAGAAGTCTTCAACATATTGCTTGTCAATGCACTAGAGATCTCTCTAGCATCCAAGGGGTTAAATCCCTATTTAAATAAATGGGAATGTTTAGTTCTCCCCTGTAATGCAAATGGTTTGCCCCACTTTTCTTTTGAACAAACAACCCTTTTTGACAGAATGAATTAGTGGAACATTCTGCATACCTCCCAAGTGTCCCTCTTTAAGAGGGATGGTCCCTCTTTTACACCAAAATCCATCTGTCCTTCTATCCCACCCTGGTGTCCCTGTGTTTAGGAGATCAGATTGTGTGGTGTGTATAGAAGTGTATCACCCTGGTGTCCCTGTGTTTAGGAGATCAGACTGTGTGGTGGGTATAGAAGTGTATCACCCCGGTGTCCCTGTGTTTAGGAGATCAGACTGTGTGGTGTGTATATAAGTGTATCAACCTGGTGTCCCTGTCTTTAGGAGATCACCCTGGTGTCCCTGTGTTTAGGAGATCAGACTGTGTGGTGTGTGTATATAAGTGTATCACCCTGGTGTCCCTGTGTTTAGGAGATCAGACTGTGTGGTGTGTATAGAAGTGTATCACCCTGGTGTCCCTGTGTTTAGGAGATCAGACTGTGTGGTGTGTATATAAATGTATCACCCTGGTGTCCCTGTGTTTAGGAGATCAGACTGTGTGGTATGTATATAAGTGTATCACCCTGGTGTCCCTGTGTTTAGGGGATCAGACTGTGTGGTGTGTATAGAAGTGTATCACCCAGGGGTCCCTGTGTTTAGGAGATCAGACTGTGTGGTGTGTGTATAGAAGTGTATCACCCTGGTGTCCCTGTGTTTAGGAGATCAGACTGTGTGGTGTGTATATAAATGTATCACCCTGGTGTCCCTGTGTTTAGGAGATCAGACTGTGTGGTGTGTGTATATAAGTGTATCACCCTGGTGTCCCTGTGTTTAGGAGATCAGACTGTGTGGTGTGTATATAAATGTATCACCCTGGTGTCCCTTTGTTTAGGAGATCAGACTGTGTGGTGTATATATAAGTGTATCACCCTAGTGTCCCTATGTTTAGGAGATCAGACTGTGTGGTGTGTGAATATAAATGTGTCACCCTGGTGTCCCTGTGTGTAGGAGATCAGACTGTGTGGTGTGTATAGAAGGGTATCACCCTGGTGTTCCTGTGTTTAGGAGATCAGACTGTGTGGTGTGCATATAAGTGTATCACCCTGGTGTCCCTGTGTTTAGGAGATCAGACTGTGTGGTGTGTATATAAGTGTATCACATTGCTCCACAGCAATGAAACTCACATTAGTGTTTGTTTAAACGTCGTTACATGTGTTTATAAATTAGTCTGTGTAAACAAAATTATTTGGTCTTGTTATAAATCATTTATTAGGTTACCCAAGGAGGTGTCAATAGGTCTTGAAATAGCCTAAAAATTCTCAGTAATGCCCCGCCCACCAGCCTTGCCCCCAGCAACACCCCCCAAAACACAAGTGTCTCTCTTTGCAATTTGAAATGTTGGGAGGTGTGTAAACCTGGGGTAGCCAACCCTCGTCCTCCAGAGCTACCTACAGTGCATGTGTTCAGGATCTCCCTAAATGAGCACAGGTGAACTAATTAAAGTGAATGAGCCACTAATTAGTCCACCTTTTCTTATTCATGGATCTTCTGAACACATGCACTGTGGGTTGGCTACCTCTGCCGTGAACTGTGAATCTGCAGGTCTATATATAGAAATTGAAACAGTAACTCCTATCTCTGAATGAATAACCAAAAGGGAATGTAGACAAATATGGAACCAGGATATTTGAAGTATATATATATATATATAATACACTTGTACACTTGATAAGTATTTTGTTCAAATATAGCTGGTAATATAGGGCACCCTGCTTAAAGATACAGGGCTGGTCTACTGCAGGTGCTGATTTTATCACTGCTTTTATCTCCAGGTTTCCCCATAGACTTCAATAGGAAAATGTTTGATAAAGCGGGTGATAAGATTTATCTCCTGCAATAGAAGGTAGCCCACAGTCTGTTGTTGCTTGTGCTTGCTGCTAATCCAAAATACTCAGATCCGTCAGTAAGTCAGTAGGAACATAGGGGATGAAGTGTGGGTCAGCGCAAAAAAAGAGAAAAACACGTAAAAGAGGTACTAAGTGTAGTATGTCACAACTGGTATATAAAAGAAATCACCATATTTACTCAAATAAAGCACATATGAGCTATAAATAAAGCACATATGAGGTATATCATTTTAATAGAGGAGAGAGTGTGTGGCTAGAATGAATATGTAGAGGGGCAATATCAATAGTGCCTATATTATGTCATATTGTAGCCAGTAATGAGAAAAAATTGGATAGTTATTAAAACAAATAACCAAGTGTAGGTTAGGGTATGAGTGGACTATTTGAGAAAGTGTCTCTTGTAGCACTCGGTGAAATGGTATCAACATCAGCAATAATACAAATGTGTCCTTACTTGAAATATCGTTATAGCACTGAATTAACAGGTATCAACAGCAACAATGCAGCCAGATGTATAGCATATATATATGGTACATCTCTGTACATATCTATGTGCATATATCTATGCTATACATCTGGCTGCATTGTTGCTGTTGATACCTGTTAATTGTAGCCAAATTGAGGAAGGGGGATTCCCCCGAAACATCTTGTGGCCTGAGAGCATTTCTGCTTGAATATAATACTCAAGTATGTGAATAAAGCATTGGAAATTTCCTAATATTGGTGAGTGCCTTTCACTTTCTTTACACTGGATATGTATGCTCTGTTTGGAGGCTAAGGAGATGTGATTAAGAGCACTTGATTAAAAGACCGTATATTGAACTGATTTGTTGGATCTGTGTGCGGCTGCCTCAGCACTGTGCACATTGTCTGTTTGTGTTGTGCATGTGTTTTGCATGTAAGTATTGTGTGTGTTGTGCATGTGTGTGTTGTCTGTTTGTGTTGTGCATATGTATTGTGTGTGTGTTGTGAGCTCCTGTGTTGCGAATGTGTGTGTTGCATGCACGTGTGTTGCGGTGTATTTTGTCTGTGTGTATTGCTTGTATGTGTTGTGCATGTGTTTTTGTGTGTGTATGTGTTTTTTTGTGCATATGTGTATTGTGGGCATGTCTGTTGTGTGTGTGTGTATTGTGTTGTGGTGTGTTTTTTGTTATTGTGTATGTGGGTGTTTATTGTGTGTGCACGTTTATTGCATGTTTGTATTGGATGTGTTGTGTGGTGCATGTGTGTGTTTTGTGCATGTGTGTTTTACATGTGTGCGAGTGGTGGTGTATTTTGCTTGTGTGTGCATATGGTGTGTGCGTTGTGGTGTATTGTGTGTATTTATTGTGTTTGTGTGTTGTGCATGTGTGCATTGTATGTGAGTGTATATTGTGCATGTGTATTGCATGTGTGTATTCTTTATGTGTTGTGTATTGTGCGTGTGTGTTGTGTTATGCATTTGTGTTTTTTCATGGATGTGTGTGTATTGCGTACGCATGTGTGTATTGCAGGCATGTGTTTTGTGTGTGCGTGTGTATATTATATGTGTGTGTTCTGTGTCTTGTATGTGTGTTGTGGGCATGGGTATTGTGTGTATCTGTGTGTATTGTATGTGTTGTGCATGTGTATTCCATGTGTGTGTATTAAGCATGTGTGTATTACGTGTGTTGTGCGTTTGTATGTATTGTTCTTGTGTTGTATGTATTATGTTGTGTGTATTGTTTGTTGCGTGAGTTTTACGTGTGTTATATGTGTGTATTGTCATGTATTGGGTGACTGTGTGTATTACTTGTATGTGTGCATGTTTTTTTTCATGCATGTATTGTGTGTGTTGTGCATGTGTGTGTTGTCTGTTTGTGTTGTGCATATGTATTGTGTGTGTGTGTTGTGAGCATGTGTTTCGAGCATGTGTGTTGCCAGCGCCTGTGTTGCGAATGTGTGTGTTGAGTGCGCGTGTGTTGTGGTGTATTTTGTCTGTGTGTATTACTTGTATGTATTGTGCATGTGTTTTTTGTGTGTGTGTGTTTTTTTGTGCATATGTGTATTGTGGGCATGTGTGTTGTGTGTGTCTGTGTATTGTGTTGTGTTTTTTGTTATTAAGTATGTGGGTGTTTATTGTGTGTGCATGTTTATTGCATGTATGTATTGGGAGTGTTGTGTGGTGCATGTGTGTGTTTTGCGCATGTGTGTTTTACATGTGTGCGAGGGGTGGTGTATTTTGCTTGTGTGTGCATATGGCGTGTGCGTTGTGGTGTATTGTGTGTATTTATTGTGTTTGTGTTGTGCATGTGTGTATTGCGTGTGTGCATTGTATGTGAGTGTATATTGTGCATGTGTATTGCATGTGTGTATTATTTATGTGTTGTGTATTGTGGGTGTGTGTGTTGTTTTATGCATTTGTGTTTTTTCATGCGTGTGTATTGCGTATGCATGTGTGTATTGCAGGCATGTGTTTCGTGTGTGTGTGTATATTATACGTGTGTGTTCTGTGTCTTGCGTGTTGTGGGCATGTGTATTGTGTGTATCTGTGTGTATTGTCTGTGTTGTGCATGTGTATTCCATGTGTATGTGTATTACGTGTGTTGTGCGTTTGTATGTATTCTGTTTGTGTTGAATGTATTGTGTTGTGTGTATTGTTTGTTGCATGAGTTTTACTTGTGTTGTATGTGTGTATTGTGAGTGTTTTGTATTGGTGGATTGGGTGACTCTGTGTATTACTTGTATGTGTGCATGTTGTTTTTCATGCATGTATTGTGTGTGTTTTTTGTGAGTGTGTGTGTATTGTGGGCATGTGTGTGTGTTGCGGACATGTGTGATGTGCGTGTGTGTTGAGTGTTGTTTGTGCGTGCGTGTTGTCTGTGTGCATTGCATGCATGTATGTATTGTGTGTGTGGTATGTGTGGTACACGTGTGTGTCTGTGTGTGTTGTGCATATGTATTGCATGTGTGTTGTGCGTACTGCGTGTGTGTTGTGAGTATTGTGTATGTGCATAGTGTGTGTGTGTTCATATTGCGTGTGTGTTTGTGTGTATTATATGCGTGTGTATCTATTGTAGTGTGTGTGTGTGTGTGTGTGTACATTGATGAAGGCCCCTGCAATCCCTTATCTTTATCACAGAAGTGGCAGGGAGGAAATGGCATATTTGTTTTTTGAAGGAGATGGCTACTCTTTGCAGAGAAATCAACAAGATTTTCCAAGAGTGTGGGTAGTCACAGAATTGTGAGTTCCATTCAGATCCAAGCTGTGGATGGCCCTAGCCCTTTTGTATGGGGTGATTCCAGTTTGCACGGTTTCTTCTTCTTCTTTTTCTTGGCTGATGAACCATGAGACCAGTCTCTCACTTCTGGGTTCTCAGTAATGTTGGTGTGGCAGGCACAGTGTAAGGTAAGGCATTAGTAATTAATGTGTTGCAGAGCAGGCTAGTAGAGCAGTCTGCAACCTTTTTAAGACAATTTTATTAATGACTGGATTGTTGAATTTGCGTGTGTGTTTGTGTATTGCCTGTGTGTGTGATCTGTTTGTGTATTGTGTTGTGCATGTGTGGGTGTATTTCATGTGTATGTGTATTGTGCGTGTGTTTTGCACGTGTGTTGTGTGCATGTGTTTTGCACATGTGTGTTGTATATGTGTGTGTATTGCGTGTGAGTGTGTATTGTGCTTGAGTATTGCATGTGTGTATTGTTTTGTGGTGTGTTGTACATGTGTTTGTGTGTATTCTGGGCGTGTGTGTGTGTGTATTATCTGTGTGTATGTTGTGCATGTGTTTTTTCTGTGTGTGTTTATTATGTGTGTGTGTTGTCTGTGTTGTGCATGTGTACTGCATGTATGTATTGTGTGTGTTGTGCATGTATTATGCATGTGTGTGTTGTCGGTTAAGTTGTGCATATGTATTGCGTGTGTTGAGAGCATGTGTTTTGCGAGCGTGTGTGTTGCAAGCGTTTGTGTTGCCAGCGTGTGTGTTGCACCCGTGAGTGTTGCGCGCGTGTGTGAAAAGTTTGGGGAAAATGTGGAAGGAAGCAAGCTTGTGAGTGGATGAGGCCATGTTAACCCTTTGAGTGCCACTGTGGTGGGCATCACATTAGTTTGCAATGCGTTGTGCACCTCTTTGGCAGTCAAAGGGTTAAGGCACACAATGTGTATTAACAGTATACATTAGTGTAACAGTGCGGAAGTGCCCTGAATGCACTCCCTGTGATTTTTGGCGAGTGCTGCAGAGAAAACAGCACTGTTTTTAGGAAAAACAGAATGTGTTGATGGGTGAAATTTCTGTCCCCAAGAGGAGAGCGTCAGACATTTTTTTGGTTCCAGTGAAGGGATAGTGAATGGTTTGTAAATTTAAATGGCTGTGTCTAGGAGATATGTTAATCTCCTCCTAGCTGCGCCCCGGGGGTGTGCATGTTGGGCTATGGTAGTCTATAGAAGATTTGCATATGTGCTCTTACGTGCCAGCCTTGGGGTGTGTGTATTATAACTGAGTGTGTAATACTGGGCTCAGGCAGTAGATGACATATGCAAATCTCCTCCTAGCTGCCTCCCTGGGGGTGCGTGTGTGTCACAGACACAGAATTGTGGTCTCCTGACCACTTCTTCTTTTATATTATAGAAAGACCTCGAAAATAGTACAGAATCTTACATCTTCCTCATCCAGTAGCTTAAAGGGCAAAATGGCAAGGAAACATAAAAGGACCCAATGTATCAGGCTAAACTGGCCCATCCCCGATTATGGGGATCCTATGAACTTTGGGCAGTATTTATTGAACTAAATAGGTGCAATTTTGGAGCAAACCAGCTGTACCACAGGGGATAAAGGAATACTTATGATTTGTAAGGCACCTTGTAACCGTTTGAGTGCCGGAGGGGTACGGAACACACTCAAAGGGTTAACTCCTTGTATGCTCGACAGGTCTCCAATGCATTGCAAAGACCTTCCTAGTTTTCCTATGGTTAAAAGACCCATGCAAATCAGAGAGGAGATTTTGAATTTGTATTAGTCCAATGCATTGTAGACCTCTCAGCATTCAAGGGGTTAAAACCCCATTTTAATCAATTGACATTCCACCCCATATGATGCAGTTGGTGTGCTCCAGGAATGAACCTTTATGGTTTGAGAGATATCCTCCGTTAAAGTTCCCCCCTCCCTCCTCTTCTCATGACGCCAGCTGTAAGCTGACAGCAGTAGTTCCTGGTCTGGGGACCGACAGGTGGCTCTTCAGCAGAGCCGCAATAGAGCGATTTAAAAAGAAATACTTCTTTGTCACGGTCTGCAAAGTGTGCGTGGTTTGCAAGCACACTTTACAGATTGGTCCAAAGAAGTATTTCTTTTTTAATTGCGCTATTGCGGCTCTGTTGAAGAGCCTTCTCGTGTCGGCCGACACGGATCTCCTGCTGTCAGCTTTACAGCGGACATCAGGTGAAGAGGAACTTTAGCGGAGAGATAGGATTTGTGGCATATTTTGTAACCTCTACAAAACTATAATAATTTTTTATGAGACATTACTGTCCCTTTAAAGGGATAGTAATACTTCGTATTAACTTTATTTTATTTTGTAGGCACTTAAAAAACATGAAGAACGATATAAGTCTTATAGCTCAAACCTTTATGGTTTAAGAGATATTCACAAGCAAAGTTCCCCCTCCCGCCCCTTTTACCTAGTGTAAACAATCTCTTCTCAGATGTGGAATCCAGTCCATAGACCAGACAGATAACAGCAGGGGACAATCTTCTTCCTATGAGAACAATGAAGGCCCTGCCCCCCTTGACAAGTTTTTCAGGTTTTTCCCTTATCTTAATTGAAGATCGTCCCTCTCTGCAGTCTACCTGGGCACTTTCCTTCTGCTCTGGCTGAGCAGTGTTACATCAGTAAAAGGGGTGGAAGGAGGACACTTTGCTTGTGAATATCTCTTAAACCATAAAGGTTTGAGAGATAAGACTTATATCATTCTTCATGTTTTTTTAATGCCTACAAAATAAAATAAAGTTAAAACGAAGTATTACTATCCCTTTAAAGGGATAGTAATGTTTCAATTAAAGTCTTCTTTATGTTTTTTTATAACACGTAGCGCTATATTTCCTTACTTTCATATTTGTAGTTTAAACGCTATTCAAGCCGAAAGGATTCCCCTCCCGCCCCTTCTGGCCTCCTCCCCTTAGAGCTGCAGTCCGATCGTAGGACTGGACGGATGCAGTGAGGGACAACCTTCATTCCGTAAGTATAAGGAAAACCCTGCCCCTCCCTTGACGAAGGAGGACAGGATTTTCCTTTTGCTTACTGAAGATTTTCCCTCACCGCTCTCCATCCAGACCAGAGAGCGGCAGCGTGATGCAGGTAAAGGGGTGTGAGGGGATCCTTTCAGTTTGAATAGCATTTAAACTTCAAATATGTAAGTAAAGAAATAAAGAGCTACATTTTATAAAAAACGTAAAGAAGACTCTGAGCTGCACTTTAATAGAAACATTACTATCCCTTTAACATCACTTCATTTACCAGCAGTCATTTAAGGAATGGTCCTCTCTTTGTCTTGCCCTCTCTCCTGTTTTAATATAAATGTCATATTTTAACTAATATATCAATAATCAAGAACATAAAGTAAAAGTTGAAAGATATGTATTTAACATTCTGACAAAAATATATCTATTTTATTTCAAGCTTGTTGTGCAGTTTTTAATATTCTTCTCCCTCCTCTCCTTCTCCCTCTCCCTCCACACTGTCCGTGCCGACCTCTTCGTAATCCTTCTCCAGGGCAGCCATGTCCTCCCGGGCCTCAGAGAACTCTCCTTCCTCCATCCCCTCACCCACATACCAGTGCACAAAGGCACGCTTGGCATACATCAGGTCAAACTTGTGGTCCAGGCGAGCCCAGGCCTCGGCAATAGCAGTGGTGTTACTCAACATGCACACGGCGCGCTGCACCTTGGCCAGATCACCACCTGGAACCACAGTCGGAGGCTGGTAGTTGATGCCAACCTTGAAACCAGTTGGGCACCAGTCCACAAACTGGATGGTACGCTTGGTCTTGATGGTGGCAATAGCAGCATTGACATCTTTGGGCACCACATCACCACGGTACAACAGGCAGCAAGCCATGTATTTACCATGTCGAGGGTCACATTTCACCATCTGGTTGGCTGGTTCAAAGCAAGCATTGGTGATCTCAGATACAGAAAGCTGCTCATGGTAAGCCTTCTCTGCAGAGATGACAGGGGCATAGGTGGCCAGGGGGAAATGGATACGGGGGTAGGGCACCAAGTTGGTCTGGAATTCAGTAAGGTCCACATTGAGAGCTCCATCAAATCTGAGGGAGGCCGTTATAGAGGACACAATCTGGCCAATCAGACGGTTCAGGTTAGTGTAGGTTGGACGCTCAATGTCCAGGTTCCTGCGGCAAATATCATAAATAGCCTCATTATCTACCATGAAGGCACAGTCTGAGTGCTCTAGAGTAGTGTGTGTGGTGAGAATGGAATTGTATGGTTCAACCACAGCAGTGGAGATCTGAGGGGCTGGATAGATGGAGAATTCCAGCTTGGACTTCTTGCCATAATCAACAGAGAGACGTTCCATCAGAAGAGAGGTGAAGCCTGAACCGGTACCACCACCAAAGCTGTGGAAGATGAGAAAGCCCTGGAGTCCTGTGCACTGATCAGCCTACAAGAGGAGAGACACAAAGGAAGGTCAGGCAGATGTACCCCAGATAATTATTAAAACCCCAAATATTCAGTTATGTTCAGGTTCAATGTAAAATTATATTTCTTCGCTTATTTGTGACACTTGTATAAATTAACCCTAAAATTTCCCTCTGGTCTGCAAATGGTTACAATACAGGCAGAGGCTTTGCTAGGTACTTGCTGAGGAGGAGTGGCTAGTTTCTGGCTGAAGTGCCATTGCTAAGTACTGGCTGAGGGGGGAGTGGCTAGGCACTGGCTGAAGGGGGAGTGACTAGGCACTGGCTGAAGGGGGAGTGACTAGGCACTGGCTGAGGTGGCATTGCTATGTACTGGCTGAGTTGGAGTGGCTAGGCACTGGCTGAGGGGGGGAGTGGCTAGGTACTGGATGAAGGGGAATAGCTAGGTACTGGCTGGGGGAGTGGCTAGGTACTAGCTGAGGGAGAGTGGCTAGGTACTGTAAGATGGGGAATGGCTAGATACTTGCTGAGGGGGATTGACTAGGTACTGGCTGAGGGGCAGTTACTATGTACTGGACAGAGGAGTGGCTAGGTACTGGCTGAGGGGCAGTTACTATGTACTGGCTGAGGGGGAGTGGCTAGGTACTGGCTGAGGGGGAGTGACTAGGTACTGGCTGAGGGGGGGTGGCTAGGTACTGGCTGCGGGGGGTGGCTAGGTACTGGCTGAGGAGAAGAGACTAGGTACTGGCTGAGGAGAAGAGACTAGGTACTGGCTGAGGTGGCATGGCTAGGTACTGGCGGAGGGGAAGTGACTAGGTACTGGCTGAGTGGGAGTAGCTAGGTACTGGCTGAGGAGGATTGGCTAGGTACTGTCTGAGGGGGAGTGGCTAGGTACTGTCTGAGGGGGAGTGGCTAGGTACTCTCTGAGGTGAAGTGGCTTGTGGCTTTGTACTGGCTGAGGAGGAGTGGCTAGTGTACTGGCATTAAAGCCCCTACACTCATGGTTGAAGCCCTGGGTCTTGTTGCCACTTCGGTGAATGTACTGGTTCTTGCTTATCTCTTTTCTAGTAATGGTGCATCTGGTTTGCACAGTAGACTAATACTGCATTAGTTTGGCCCATTCTCCTGGTCTTTCAGAACCTACCAACTCCCTAGAGTACAGGATATTTACATGTACATAAATCCATTTTATTTTAATTCTTAAAATAGCCCTGTAAGCCTTGTGATGTCACTGGTACTCCCTATGGGGACATGTACTTTGACCAGACAGATCCCACTGAACTTACCAGCTTGCGGATTCTGTCCAGCACCAGGTCAATGATCTCCTTGCCAATGGTGTAATGGCCACGGGCATAGTTATTGGCAGCATCTTCTTTGCCCGTGATGAGCTGTTCTGGGTGGAAGAGCTGTCTGTAGGTTCCTGTCCGCACCTCATCTGGAGAGTGAAAATAATGATGGTCAGCAACTGGCAGTAGAACAGAAGGTGGAGAAGGTTCTCAGCCAACAGTCTAAGTAAATTAATTCAAAACACCATGCAATGGGCCATATGCGTAAAGAAAAGGAACAATTCTGGGGCAAACCAACTGCACCATATGGAAGGAACACACATTACTATAGATGTAAACACAGAGTTTAGCCCCATGAATGCTAGAAAGGTCTCCTATACATTGCTTCACAATTCGTTGGGGACCTCTCTTGCATTCAACAGGTTTACAGACCCATTTAAATCAATAGGAACTGTGGAATTTCTATTTGTCCTTTATAATAGCAATTGGTTTGCCCCAGAATAGATCCACTTTTCTTTGTGCATATGGAGCTAAGAGATGAAGAATTCAAATCGGACCTGAGCACCTAACATAATAATTCTGGTACCTTTTACACCCATTAATCACAGTTCATATTCACCAATCACTGTCCCATGACATCTTTCTTACTCACCAATCACTGTCCCATGACAGCTTTCAAACTCACCAACCACTGTCCCATGACATCTTTCTTACTCACCAATCACTGTCTCATGACATCTTTCAAACTCCCCAATCAAAAACACAACACCTTTCATACTCACCAGTCTTGTGACAAGTTTCATACTCACTAATCACAATCTCATGACAACTTTTATACTCACTAATCACAATCTCATGACAACTTTCAAACTGACCAATCACTGTCTCAGGACACCTTTCACATTAACTAATCAAGGTCTCATGGCCACTTTCATACTCACCAATCACATTCCTTTGACACCTTTCATACTAACCAATCACAGTCCATGACACATTACATACTTACCAATCACAGTGGGCTCCAGGTCCACAAACACTGCACGAGGAACGTGTTTTCCAGCCCCAGTCTCACTGAAGAAGGTGTTGAAGGAATCGTCTCCTCCACCGATGGTTTTGTCACTGGGCATCTGCCCATCCGGCTGAATGCCATGCTCCAGGCAGTACAGCTCCCAGCATGCATTGCCAATCTGCACTCCTGCCTGCCCCACATGGACTGAGATGCATTCCCTCTGTGGGCAAAATCCAAGAAGACATAAATCAAGGTGTCCCATATAGAAATACCTTATAATGTTACTATTTGAATCTTTAAAAACAATATTTTAGATAAAATGTTGCTATGGAGTGCAGGAGGGGGCTGGGTGCCAATGGGAGGAGGCACAAATGTTTTAACTTGGGTATTTTACCCCTTGGATGCTACAAAGGTTTACAGAGCATTTATAAGAAATATGGTGACAGTATCTCTAAGCATTCTTGGCCATAAAGGGTTAACCACTCAGTGGTGCTGGAAGTAAATCTCAACCTGGCACTAGATACAAAAGGCCAAGAAGAGAAAAGTGAAGGGTACAGAGATGGACGGGCAGTAAATGGTGGGTGACAGGAGACAGAAAGATTGTTTAGTACTGAGAGATAAAGCAGAGATAGACAGCAAGAGAAAGTGACAACAGTGAGAGGGGAGAGATAAACCTGATCAGGGACAAAAAGAGGGGGATCATGACAGAGAGAGGGGTGAGAAAGAACAGATAAAGGATTGGTTCGGAAAGGAATGGGACTGATGGAGTAAACACACAGAGAATGAGAAAGGGTTAACCCGGTAGTAGAGAACCTTTGGCTCTTCAGCTGTTTAGGACTACAACTCCTGTTGCCTGGTTGTGGATGATGGTAACTGGAGGCTCCAACAGCTGATAAGGCAAAGGTTGTTTAAATCTATGAGTGACAGAGAGTTGTGCAGTGCATTAACTGACCACCATTGTACACCCATCTAATACCCAAATGGTTACAATTTAAAATACAAAGAATATGAACTCACTTACTGTGTATTAATACAGAACCAAGCAATCAGTGCAATGTATGGAACAGTATAGTAATACATTACCAAGTAATGGAACATCCAGTGCACTAAACAGTATATATGTACATACATCATGTATGGAACAGTGTGGCAATGAGGTCCAGGTCCACACAAGAATTGTAAAGACTGGCAGTGAACTCATGATACACAGAGAATATGTGGAACAGACTGGCAGAGAATTCAGGGTACACACAGAATAGGTGGCACAGACTGGCAGAGAACTCAGGGTACACACAGAATAGGTGGCACAGACTGGCAGTGAACTCAGGGTACACACAGAATATGTGGAACAGACTGGCAGAGAATTCAGGGTACACACACAGAATAGGTGGCACAGACTGGCAGAGAACTCAGGGTACACACAGAATATGTGGAACAGACTGGCAGAGAATTCAGGGTACACACACAGAATAGGTGGCACAGATTGGCAGAGAACTCAGGGTACACACAGAATAGGTGGCACAGACTGGCAGATAACTCAATGTACACACAGAATAGGTGGCATAGACTGCCAGTGAACTCAGGGGACACACAGAATATGTGGAACAGACTGGCAGAGAATTCAGGGTACACACACAGAATAGGTGGCACAGACTGGCAGAGAACTCAGGGTACACACGGAATATGTGGCACATATTGGCAGATAACTCAATGTACACACAGAATAGGTGGCACAGACTGGCAGTGAACTCAGTGTACACACAGAATATGTGGAACAGACTGGCAGAGAATTCAGGGTACACACACAGAATAGGAAGAACAGGCTGGCAGAGAACTCAGGGTACATACAGAATAGGTGGCACAGAACTCATGGTACACACAGAATAGGTGGCACAGATTGGCAGATAACTCGGTGTACACACAGAATAGGTGGCACAGACTGGCAGTGAACTCAGGGTACACACAGAATATGTGGAACAGGCTGGCAGAGAATTCAGGGTACACACAGAATAGGTGGCACAGACTGGCAGAGAACTCAGTGTACACACAGAATAGGTGGACTAGACTAGCAGTGAGAGCCAGGTACACACAGAATAGGTGGAACAGACTGGCAGTGAGAGCCAGGTACACACACAATACGTGGCACAGACTGACAGTGAACTCAGTGTACACACAGCATAGTTGGCACGGACTGGCAGTGAACTCAGTATACACAGAGAATAGGGGGAACAGCCTGGTAGTGAGATCCAGGTACACACAGAATAGGTGGCACAGACTGGCAGTGAGATCCAGGTACACACAGAATAGGTGGCACAGTGGCAGTGAACTCAGTGTACACACAGAATAGATGGCACAGACTGACAATGAACACAGGGTACACACAGAATAGGGGAAACAGCCTGGCAGTGAGAAGCAGGTACACACAGAATAGGTGGCACAGACTGGCAGTGAACTCAGTGTATACAAAGAAGAGATAGAACAGACTGGCAGTGAGATCCAGGTACACACAGAATAGGTGGCACAGACTGGCAGTGAACTCAGAGTATACCCAGAATAGGTGGCACAGACTGGCAGTGAACTCAGTGTACACAAAGAATAGATGGAACAGACTGGCAGTGAACTCAGTGTACACCAAGAAAAGGTGGCACAGACTGGCAGTGAACTCAGTGTACACAAAGAATAGATGGAACAGACTGACAATGAACACACAGAAGAGGTGGTACAGACTGGCAGTGAGCACTAGATAGGCTGAGAATATAGATGGCACAGGCTGACAGTGAAGTCAGGAGACACGGAATAGATAGCACAGACTGGCAGTGAATTAAAGGTATGCAGGGAATAGATGGCACAGACTGGCAGCTAGCTAAAAGTACACATAGACTAGATGGTACAGACTGGCAGTGAGCTCAACTCAAGTTACACACAGAATAGATGACACAGATTAGCAGTGAGTTTGTTACACAGAATAGTTGGCACAGATTGGTTGATCTCAAGTAACACACAGAATAGATGGCACAGACTGGCTGAACTCCAGTTACACACAGAATAGATGGCACACACTGGAGATGAACTCCAGGTACACACAGAATAGATGGCACACACTGGAGATGAACTCCAGGTACACACAGAATAGATGGCACACACTGGAGATGAACTCCAGGTACACACAGAATAGATGGCACACACTGGAGATGAACTCCAGGTACACACAGAATAGATGGCACACACTGGAGATGAACTCCAGGTACACACAGAATAGATGGCACACACTGGAGATGAACTCCAGGTACACACAGAATAGATGGCACAGACTGGCAGGGAGCTTCAGTCACACAGAATAGATGGCACAGACTGGCCAGGAGCTTCAGTCACACAGAATATCAGTGATACCTAGACACTGTGTCACAGCCCAATCACACAGAGAAGAGTTGGCACAGAGTGGCATTGATACACAGTCTCACAGACTGGCAGCAATACCTAGTCATCCAGAGTGGAAATGTTCCCAATCACACAGAAACAGTTGGCACAGACTGGCAGTGAGCACCATTCACACACGTACAGAACAGCTAGTGCAGAGTGCCAGTGAGTCCAGTCACACAGTGAATCAGCAATACCCAGTCACACACTCACCATGCTGCCGGCTGCTGGTCTCCTGGTTCCGATAAGTAATGGTTCGGTGGTCGGAGTTCTCTGATCTACCCTGATTCACTGCTGCCCCCTATTTATATCAGCTGGAGCGTCCTTAGTAACAAGAGGGAGCAGGAGGAGGGAGCCCAGGGGCCGCACGTCTTGTCTCCTCCCTGTGAGTCCAAATGCACAATCCAACCTGGGAGAGGCTGCACAACACAACACAACTGTTACCAGGCAACCTGGGACAGGGCTTTAATGTGACCCCAGGCAACTAGGAGTCAAAACACACAGGGACCCAGTGGAGGGAAAGAGAGAGGGAAAAAGGTGAAAGACAGAGTAGAACGATCTGAGATGGGGGGTAAGAAGGAAAGTGGATAAGGGTATGGGGGGGGGGGGGGTAATACAATGTGTCCCAAAATGTGAGACCATATCCAGAAAACCAAAAGTAGAGCATTTCTGGGGCAACTCGACTGCACCATGGGGTACAAATAAACATAGCCGAAATGTCCATTATGTATTTGGGAGTTTAACCCATTGGATGCTAAAGGTTTAAATCGTTGGGGATGTTCATTTTTCCTCTGTTGTGCAGTTGGTTTGCTCCAGAATAGCTCCACTTTAGTTTATCAAATTGCACCATTTAAGAGTTACAATTATAGCATTTTATTAATTTATGAGGGGAGAAATTAACATATCAGCACCAAAACTTGTGATGGTCCTGGCATGCTACTGGACGTTACACTGTAAAGTGACTGAGCCAGTTATTACTTTCTACCTGTGTTCCAGCAGAGAGATCCTGAAAACGTGCCCTGCTGTTAGCACTTGAGGATCAAAGCTGGTTCACCTGCAAACTAGGAATCTGCTGGTCTATTGGTTATCATGGAACAGTTATAAGCAGTTTTGAAATATGAAAACTTAAATTAAAGTTGATAAACCCACTACTCTCACATGTGTTTCAATGTATAATACATAGAAAATAATAAATAAACTTATATCTTCCTCATCCAGTAGATCCAGGGGAGGGCGGCAATTTCCCCCAGGGCTGGTCATATGTCTGGGCCACAGAGCGACAATCTACACTCGTAGCAAAACCCATTTCCTTTGTAGGCTCTATCGTATCAGTAATGTAGCTTTATTTCAATTGCAAGCTCTGTGGTATCACTAGTGTAGCTTTATTTCAGCTGTAAGCTCTGTGGTATCACTAGTGTATCTCCGTTTCAGTTGTAAGCTCTGTGGTATCACTACTGTAGCTCCATTTCAATAGTAAGCTCTGCGGTATCACTAGTGTATATCTATTTTAGTTGTAAGCTCTGCGGTATCACTAGTGTAGCTCCATTTCAATAGTAAGCTCTGCGGTATTACTAGTGTATCTCTATTTCAATAGTAAGCTCTGTGGTATCACTAGTGTAGCTCTATTTCAGTTGTAAGCTCTGTGGTATCACTAGTGTAACTCCATTTCAGTTGTAAGCTCTGTGGTATAAATTGCCAGTTTTAAAATTAACAAAAGGGGGTGGGCTGGAATGATATTAAAAGGGATCTCTCACCTTGTAGAAACTTCATATTACTTTATTTGTATGCTCTATAGGACCAATTTCATATTTTTTATTTTTCAAAAACCTGAAAAAAAGAAAGATATTTCGTCTTGAAGTAAACTTGTGATGTCTTCTGTTCAATATGACTGGCAATAAGCCTGCCAAAAAGACCAGTGCACAAACCCACTTCATAGCTGGAGCATCTCCTCAAGGTCGCCCCACTGATTTACATACATGATGCATCTGAAGAAACAAGGACACATGACACCCCCCCCCGGCAAGAAGGAGGACGGAGCTAGCCAGATGATTGACACACCAGCAGTGAAAGAGTGCTGCCTCTCATTCTGAACATCAGCAACATGGCAGCTCTCTACTGCTTGTAACTACGATCTTACAATAGTATGTTAGGTAAGGAAAAGGAGCAACAGTACGTTTTTTATTTTAGTGATTGAACTAACTTGGACATGCAAAACCAATAAAAGGTCACTCTTACTAACATGAAAGTTATACTTTAAAATTGGGCCACTTGATTGTACTCCAAGCCACAAGTGTCCAGCCATCCCTTAAATAATTTGAAGGGCAAAGAATCATAAAAGGACCCCAATGTATCAGATTAAACTGGCCCTTCCCCAATTCTGGGGATCCTATGAAGTTTGGGCTGTATTTAATGAACTAAATAGCTGCAATTCTGGAGCAAACCAACTGTACCATAGGGGATAAAGAAATCTTTCCAGTGATTTGTAAGGTACCTTTTAAAGGGATAGTAATACTTAATATGTAAAAAAATATATATATTGTAGTGTTTATCCCCCTAAGTAAAAAAGGGAATTCTCACTGCTGAAAGGTGTGTTATTTAAAAGGTATTACAGCTCAAATTGGAATTTTTGTAGGTGCAGTATCGCAGCGTCCTGAAATTGTACAGTGGCACTGTTGCTACACCATACTATGGAGATTTATGGTCTATGGACCAGAGCTGTCCATAGGATGGTGTAACAACAGCGCCACTGTACAGTTTCAGGCCATTGTGGTATTGCACCTAAAAATTTCAACTTTGAACTGTAATAACTTTTGAACACCTTTCAGTAGTGAGAATACCCTTGTTTTACTCAGGGGGATGAACACTACAATATACATATTTTTACATTTTAAGTATTACTATCCCTTTAACCCTTTGACTACCAGAGGGGTGTGCAACGTATTGCTTTGCAATGCGCTGTGTACCCCTCTGGCATTTTAAAGGGGTTAACTCCTTGTATGCTCGATTGGTCTCCAATGCATTGCAAAGACCTCTCAGCATTCAAGGAGTTAAAATCCCATTTTAATTCATTGACATTCCACCCCATATGGTGCAGGTGGTTTGCTCCATAATTGCATTTCATTGGTTTGAGGAATCAGGCCCATAAACACTTAGCTGATGAGGCTGAAAAAAGACACAAGTCCAACACACACTGGGCCTTCCCCAGATCTCCTTTCTCCTTAGGAAATGTTAATTCGATGTGATACTGTAACATTCCATTCACCGCACACAGTGTTGATATACAAGAGGAACATGCTAAATGGCTTGTGGCTTGTCACTAGGACTGCTCACTTTGTTAAAGCTGATTATGTGAGAAACTTCCTTGGAAACATTGTTATTTACAGTTGATAGTTTGTTTGGGAACAAACGGTAACCATGCGACTGTTGTCCAACCTCCCTGTAGTCTACACATCACAGGGAAATGTACCACATACACACAATAACCTGCACATTGAGTGCCTAGGTACTGACCTCTTCACCTCTATATTTACCATGTTGAGGCTAAAAGTCCATATTCTGGATAATTCAGGGTGAATTCAAGAGAATATGGCTAAAGAAAGTATAAATGAAATCCTAAAACAGGTGACGAGTGCTTTTTATTCATATTTCTCACTGCTTTGTGCCATTACAGACAAGACATTTCCATATTCCTTTCAGACTGGCCCCTCCAATAGCACAGAAATGTTAGGAAATCTACTCTGAATGAGAGACACAGCACCAACCCAGTTGTACGTTTCAGCCTTTAATGGTCTTCATCAGTGATGTGCAGCTGATTCCTTCTAGGCACAAGGAGAGGAAGGAACAAAAAAATTGGTTTATATAGTGCTAAGGTTATAATACCACAAAATCTCAGGTATAATACGCACTTGTGTATAATACACAGGTACATATTATGCCTAAGATTTAAGGGGAAAACAAGAGTGTCTGTGTATAATATGTACCCTTGTTTTCCCCCTTACTACACAAAAAAATAGTGTTAGCAGATGTCTTCCCTCGCTCCCCGGCGCTAACCGCTTTGACAATAACCCTTACTTTGCCCAAAGGGCGAGGGAGGGAAGAGGTCTGCTAACACTATATATTTTTTTTAATCGTAAAAACTCTTGTGTATAATACGCACCCCCCACTTCACATAAGGTGAAGCGGGTAAAATTGTGCGTATTATACCCGAGATTTTATGGTAGTATATATTGTGAACAGTTAAATAGTGAAAATGGTGAATTAAACAAGTGCAGCAATATATACAACACAACGCCAATGTTAAGAAATCAGTAATAGCGGTTTGAGAGATAAGATTTGTGCCAAATAACTTATTTTTTAAACCTCTACAAAACAAGCATAATGTTTATGGGACATTGCTGTCCCTTTAATATGATTGGAGAACAGATATCTTATTATGAAGTTATGACTGGAGAACGGATATCAAATAAAATGGCAAAAAGATACCTATAGAGCTGTTTGCAAAAACACATATAGAAGCTCTATTACAATTAGGATCAACTACTGGTACAACAGGAGTTCACCTTAAAGGGTTACTAATGTCTTTATTAAACAAAATGAAATATTGTAGCTATTACATCAATACACTAAATGGTCCCAGTCCCATCTCTCAAACCTTTATGGTTTGAGAAATATAACATTTAAAGTTCCCCCTCCCTCCCCTTGCACTGATGTCAGCTATAAGCTGACAGTAGGAGAGGCTGTTTCCAGGATCGGTCGGCAGCTCTTCAGCAGAGCCAAAATAATGCAAACTAAATAGAAATACTTCAATGGAACGGTCTACAAAGTGTGCTTGCAAACCAGACACACTTTGTAGACCGTTCCAATGAAGTATTCTTTTAGGATTGCGGCATTTCAGCTCTGCTGAAGAGCCGCCTCGTTTCAACCGACTCAGATCTCCTCCTGTCAGCTTTACAGCTGACATCAGTGCAAGGGGAGGGAGAGGTAACTTTAAAATGTTTTATCTCTCAAACTGTAAAGGTTTGAGCGATTAGACTTGGAAGACTTGGAACGTTTAGTTTATTTTTGTAATAGCTACAATATTTCATTTTGTTTAATAAAGACTTTACTAACCCTTTAATACCGGACCACAAATCACACACCGGAACAGCCTCAGATGACTGAGTCTTCACCATTACAAACAATCCACTTGTTATATCCAAAAGGGTGGGGGCTTGATGTGGTACGACAATTCTCCATGTAACAGAGTCAATGTTCGTTGGGACACAAAAGAGTCCTCAATATATTGGAACAAGTTTCACCACCAGTGGAATGATATTCCTCTTATAATTAAACAGCTTCTGCAATATACAAACTGAAGCATTACATCCGGATGGACTTATTCATAGCGGATCCAATATATTGAAGGCTTTTTTTGTGTAGCACCAAACATTGACTCTGTTACTTTGAGAACTGTTGTACCGCATCAAGGGTTTTTTTTGGATATAAAAAGTGGATTGTTTGTAACGGTGAAGACTCGAACATCTGAGGCAGTTGCAGTGTGTGAGTTGTGGTCTGTTATTAAGGTGAACTCATGCTATGTCATTGTTACAAATAGTTATATATGTATCTGTTTGCCATTTTACTTGAAATCCATTCTCCAGTTATAGAGTCATAACAAGATAACTATTCTCCAGTCATATTAAGCATTTCACTGATCTAGCGGTAGTTTCCTGAGTATCTCATACATACTTTTTATATAACAAGGAGAGCAAGGGCCCACGCCTGGGATACCCTTCCACTTGGCGAAAGTAAAAAACAAATGCTCTGTGACAAGTTTACAATGAGAACAAAGAAAACATGGTATTTGATTTTTGAGGTGGTTCTCAGTCATGTTTTTTGCCTCCTTGTGTCATGAAAACGAGTAATTTCCATATTCATATCAGTCTGGTCCTGACCACAGAAAGTCCATCCCTGATTTATCAGGAAAATCCTCACTGCACAAGAGAAACAAAAAAAAGCCCAGGCTTACGTTTTGGCCTTTATTGGGCCTCATCAGTGTGGTGCAGCTGATCTCAATGTACTCTGGAAAGGGAAAGAAACACTCACAGTGTTGACACAATAATGTATATGTGCAAAAAAACGACCTAGGTGTACAATGTGCGAAGCGCAGCAAGGAATGAGGGGACCCACCGCAGATTCCAAAATAAAAACAAAGCAAATGGAAAGTAAACCTGTGTGACTTCATTTGCATTGCTTAAAGGGTCAGTAATGTCTACTTACAAGTATTTCTCCAAGTTTTCTTTATATTAAAGGGGTAGTATTGCCAAGCTCTAACAAAAGCTAATCTTGTAGGTGTTAAAAAGTTAAAATAAATGTCCCCAGTCCCATCTCTCAAACTTTTATGGTTTGAGTGATATTCTGGACCAAAGTTCCCCCCTCCCTCCCCTATTCCTGACGTCAGCGCTCAAGCTGACTGCAGGGCAATCCGGTCCCTATACAAGCGGAGGCTCTTCAGCAGAGCCAAGATCGCGTTATTGTTGTTGTTATTGTGATACACTTATATACATACCACACAGTCTGATCTCCTAAACACAGGGACATCAGGGTGATACACTTATATACACACCACACAGTCTGATCTCCTAAACACAGGGACACCAGGGTGATACACTTATATACACACCACACAGTGTGATCTCCTAAACACAGGACACCAGGGTGATACACTTCTATATACACCACACAGTCTGATCTCCTAAACACAGGGACACCAGGGTGATACACTTCTATACACACCACACAGTCTGATCTCCTAAACACAGGAACACCAGGGTGATACACTTATATACACACCACACAGTCTGATCTCCTAAACACAGGGACACCAGGGTGATACACTTATATACACACCACACAGTGTGATCTCCTAAACACAGGACACCAGGGTGATACACTTATATACACACCACACAGTCTGATCTCCTAAACACAGGGACACCAGGGTGATACACTTCTATACACACCACACAGTCTGATCTCCTAAACACAGGGACACCAGGGTGATACACTTCTATACACACCACACAGTCTGATCTCCTAAACACAGGGACACCAGGGTGATACACTTCTATATACACCACACAATCTGATCTCCTAAACACAGGGACACCAGGGTGATACACTTCTATACACCCCACACAGTCTGATCTCCTAAACACAGGAACACCAGGGTGATACACTTCTATACACACCACACAGTCTGATCTCCTAAACACAGGGACACCAGGGTGATACACTTCTATATACACCACACAGTCTGATCTCCTAAACACAGGGACACAAGGGTGATACACTTCTATACACACCACACAGTCTGATCTCCTACACACAGGGACACAAGGGTGATACACTTCTATACACACCACACAGTCTGATCTCCTACACACAGGGACACAAGGGTGATACACTTCTATACACACCACACAGTCTGATCTCCTAAACACAGGGACACCAGGGTGATACGCTTCTATACACACCACACAGTCTGATCTCCTAAACACAGGGACACCAGGGTGATACACTTATATACACCACACAGTCTAATCTCCTAAACACAAGGACACCAGTGAGATACACTTATATACACCACACAGTCTGATCTCCTAAACACAGGGACACCAGGGTGATACACTTCTATACACACTGCACAGTCTGATCTCCTAAACACAGGGACACCAGGGTGATACACTTCTATACACACCACACAGTCTGATCTCCTAAACACAGGGACACCAGGGTGATACACTTCTATACACACCACACAGTCTGATCTCCTAAACATAGGGACACCAGGGTGATACACTTCTATACACACCACACAATCTGATCTCCTACACACAGGGACACAAGGGTGATACACTTCTATACACACCACACAGTCTGATCTCCTAAACATAGGGACACCAGGGTGATACACTTCTATACACACCACACAATCTGATCTCCTACACACAGGGACACGAGGGTGATACACTTCTATACACACCACACAGTCTGATCTCCTAAACACAGGGACACCAGGGTGATACACTTCTATACACACCACACAGTCTGATCTCCTAAACACAGGGACACCAGGGTGATACACTTATATACACCACACAGTCTGATCTCCTAAACACAGGGACACCAGGGTGATACACTTATATACACCACACAGTCTGATCTCCTAAACACAGGGACACCAGGGTGATACACTTCTATACACACCGCACAGTCTGATCTCCTAAACACAGGGACACCAGGGTGATACACTTCTATACACACCACACAGTCTGATCTCCTACACACAGGGACACCAGGGTGATACACTTATATACACAGGGCCAGATTTGCCATTAGGCAAAGTAGGCACCTGCCTACAGGTGCACGCCAACGAGGGGCGCCTGCCACTTGTATTTTTATTTTTTTTTAATATTCTTTTAAAAAAGAAAAAAAAAACAACTAGCCGCCTCACTGACTGCGCCGACGGCACCAACTCACATTACCCATCCCCCCAGTCTTGTACCTGATGGAGCTCCCTCGTCACCTCTTTAGGAATGCAGAGCGTTGGGGGAGATGACATCATCTCCCAGCGCTCTGCATTCCTGAATAGGAAACCTTGCGGGAGCTCCATCAGATGCAAGACTGTGCCAAAGGAGGCACATACAGATCTCCTACCAGGGAGGTAGGAAACGGACAACGGGAGGAGGCAATGTGAGGGCAATGTGGAGCTAATGGGGGGCATTGTGAGGGCAATGTGGAGCTGATGGGGGCAATATGGAGCCGATGGGGGCATTGTGAGGGCAATGTGGAGCTGATGGGGGGCATTGTGAGGGCAATGTGGAGCTGATGGGGGCAATATGGAGCCGATGGGGGCATTGTGAGGGCAATGTGGAGCTGATGGGTGACATTGTCAGGGCAATGTAGAGCTGATGGGGGCAATATGGAGCTGATGGGGGCAATGTGAGGGCAATGTGGAGCTGATGGGGGGCAATGTGGAGCTGATGGGGGGCAGTGTGAAGGCAGTATGGTATATGGAGATGATGGGGGCAGTATGAAGCTGATGGGGGCAATGTGAGGGTAATATGGTATATGGAGATGATGGGGCAATGTGAAGGCGATATATGAGATGATGGTGGCGAGCTGGAGCTAATGGGGGGCAATGTGGTGATGATGGGGGCAATGTGAGGGCAATATGGAGATGATGGGGGGGAAACGTAGAGATTAGGAGCATTGTGGAGGTATCCAGTGCAGATGGCCCACTGGGGGGGGGGGTGCTTCAAATTTCTGTGCCTACAGGCTCCTGAGATGTAAATCCAGCCCTGTATACACACACCACACAGTCTGATCTCCTAAACACAGGGACACCAGGGTGATACACTTCCATACACACCACACAGTCTGATCTCCTAAACACAGGGACACCAGAGTGATACACTTCTATACACACCACACAGTCTGATCTCCTAAACACAGGGACACCAGGGTGATACACTTCTATATACACCACACAGTCTGATTTCCTAAACACAGGGACACCAGGATGATACACTTCTATATACACCACACAGTCTGATCTCCTAAACACAGGGACACCAGGGTGATACACTTCTATACACACCACACAGTCTGATCTCCTAAACACAGGGACACCAGGGTGATACACTTATATACACACCACACAGTCTGATCTCCTAAACACAGGGACACCAGAGTGATACACTTCTATACACACCACACAGTCTGATCTCCTAAATACAGGGACACCAGGGTGATACACTTCTATACACACCACACATTCTGATCTCCTAAACACAGGGACACCAGGGTGATACAATAGAACAATAAAGCGGCGCTCACTGGGAATATCTCATAGGCATATCCATGGTCAATAGGATTATAACAAGTTAAACCCCTTATTTCGTGTGTTCAATCCTCTCAACGCCAGATATTTCAATTGTAAATGTAGTATATACCATAAAGAAATCTCACAATAAATGGTAATAGTACAATACAAAGAAATAAATAATTAAATTATAGACACATAGTGAATGAAAAAAGTCCCAAAAAATAAATAATTATAGATGAAAATGGATGAAGAATGGATAATGAAATGATCTATCCTTAACCGTTCTTAGTATGAGATGGGATGAAATGCAATGGATGAGATGACAAATGATGATGGAGAGGTCTTAAAAAGTTGGTGCACTTGTATCATTCGTTCACCATTCACTCAGAGGGTCTGGCTGCCGTCTAATCCCGGAGTCCACTTGGGTATATAGAAAAGAGAGAAGAAAAACAGAAGACAGCGCACAGAGATCCTCTAAGTGTAGTATTAAATTATACCAGATAAAACAAAATAAATTTAGTGTTTTTAAATGTATTTTGTTTTATCTGGTATAATTTAATACTACACTTAGAGGATCTCTGTGCGCTGTCTTCTGTTTTTCTTCACACCAGGGTGATACACTTCTATACACACCGCACAGTCTGATCTCCTAAACACAGGGACACCAGGGTGATACACTTCTATACACACCGCACAGTCTGATCTCCTAAACACAGGGACACCAGGGTGATACACTTCTATACACACCACACAGTCTGATCTCCTAAACACAGGGACACCAGGGTGATACACTTCTATATACACCACACAGTCTGATCTCCTAAACACAGGGACACCAGGGTGATACACTTATATACACACCGCACAGTCTGACCTACTAAACACAGGGACACCAGGGTGATACACTTCTATACACACCACACAGTCTGATCTCCTAAACACAGGGACACCAGGGTGATACACTTATATACACACCACACAGTCTGATCTCCTAAACACAGGGACACCAGGGTGATACACTTCTATACACACCACACAGTCTGATCTCCTAAACACAGGGACACCAGGGTGATACACTTCTATACACACCACACAGTCTGATCTTCAAAAAATAGTGACACCAGAGTGGGAAAGGGGGACAGAGGGATTTGGGTCTCAAAGAGGGACTGTCCCTCTTAAAGATGGACACTTGGGAGGTAAACACAAGTAAAATGGGGGGTTATGCACTAAGGTGTGATAACAAGGTGTCCCTGTGTGTGACATTACACTGACTGTACTGATGGGACTGTTTCGACTCAGAGGGACAGAAAAATATGGGAGATTAAATTAATGCTGCAGTTTAATACTTTAAATAATGGCCTGAACGGGGACAGAGAATTTCTGCCACATTATCACATCGTGAATTAGCCTTTACAATAGAGTCCCACTGGGAGTGTGAATACTTTTGACACTTCCAAAGGATGACTACAATTTACACAGGGCCGGACTTGCCCACCGGGATACAGGGAAATGTACTGGTGAGCTGTGGCATCTGGGGCCGGTTTGTGCAGCCACTACGCCAAAAATAGTGTCTTAATTTAATTTCAGGGGCCCTCGGCCCCTTAACATTGCTCTGGACCGGGCACCCAGGGCCATCGCTAGCATAAGGCTACAGCAGAGGGGTGCCGAAACGGGTGAGTTGCAAAAAAATTTTTTTCTATAGGCAGTGGTTATGCTGGGTCCTGTGCAGTCTTCTGTTTCCAGTGTGAAGCTGATAACTCCACACTGCCTCCACATGAACTTCCAGCCGTACTGAGGTGACCTCTGTGAACCCGGAACGGAAGTACATATGGAGACAGTGCGGAGCCATCATAGTCAAGCTGAAACGGAAGACTGCGCGGGACTCAGCATAACCACTACACTCTGGAGACACCAGCTGCATGGTAGAGGCCAATAATTTTTTTTTTTTCCCAGGGCTGCTTTGTATTTCCGGTCCAGCCCTGATTTTACATCACCCTCCTTTACCACTGACTGATAAAACAATCTGGGTCTGGACTGAGCTATCTTATCTTATTTCTATTATAAACAATGCAATTTGTTCTTGTATTTAAGAGAGATTTTTTATTTATCTGTATAACATGCCTGAGAGGTCGTAAAAGCTTGCATCCTAAATCTGCTTAGATAGCCAATAAAGTTATCAACTTGACTATATTTGCCTTATGTTATTCTATGGGAAAGCTTACTTATAGACTACAGGGGGAGATCTACTAGGGTGTGATAAAGAGGAGATAATTTCTCCAGTGAGATACACTCTTCCTTTCCTATGCTATTTTATGGTAGAGATTTAGTTATACAGAACAGTGGGAGATGTACTAAGGTGTGATAAAGAGGAGATAACTTCTCCAGTGAGATACACTCTCCATTTCCTATGTTATTCTGTAGGAGAGCTTTAGTTATAGAGAACAGTGGGAGATGTACTAAGATGTGATAAAGAGGAGATAACTTTTCCTGTGTGATAAACTCTCCAGTTCCTATGTTATTTTATAGGAGAGCTTTAGTTATAGACTACAGGGAGTTATGTTCTAAAGTGTGATACAGTGGAGATAAGTTCCCAAGTGTGATACGCTCTCCAATCCCTATATTATTCCATGGAACCTATGCACAATCTATCTGGGGGAGATTCACTAAGGTATGATGGAGAGGTGATATAAAGGAGATGACTTCACCGGTGTGATAAACTCTCCAATTCCTATGTTATTCTATGGAGTGTATGCACTAATATATGTGAAGTTGGAAAATATGTAGAGTTTATCTCACGGGAGAAATAATCTCCTCTTTATTAGCTCTTTATTTATCACATCCTAGTGCATCTCCCCTGGCCTCCCAGCTGAGGTAGGTGGGATAAATATTTTTGTTGTTAAGGGGCAGCAGCTGAAACAAGATTTTTTGGAAAGAGGTTATGAGGAAAGGAAAGTACAAAGAGCATTTGATAAAGCAAAAGGATTGGACAGGAAAAAGATTTTGGCAGTAAAGAAAAAAGACAATATAAGAAAAAAGCTATTTAGTAAAGGAGTTCCTTTTGTGACAAGATATAATATTTTTGCTAGGGATATAAATAAGATCATAAATACACATTGGCAAATTTTACAACAAGATCCATATTTAAAAGAGATAATAGGAGAGAAACCAATGATGGTTTATAAAAAAGGAAAAAATTTAAGGGGCTATATAGCTCGTAGTAGACCAAAAGATGCTACGTTGTCCTTTTTACCCAAAATAGTGGGAAATTATAGATGTGGTAAGATAAGATGCTTAAGCTGTAAAAATATGGATCATAAAGCCCAAACATTTGAAGGTGTGAGAGAAGGAGATAAAAAATATAATATTAGGGAGTTTATTAATTGTGACATGCAATATGTAATCTATATGATCATGTGTAGGTGTGGTAAAAAATATATAGGTCGAACAATAAGAGAACTTAGAAAGAGGGTAGGAGAGCATAGGAGGAACATATTAGCAAAAAATAGAGATCATTCTGTTTCGAGGCATTTTGCTGATTGTAGTATAGGGAAGGAGGAAGGGTTTAGAATTAAGGGAATAGAAATGGTTTCGGCTGCTGTCCCTAACAGATATAGGACTCTATGTAAAAGAGAGTCCTTCTGGATCCATAGACTGGGGACTATGGTTCCAGGGGGGTTAAATGAAGAAATGGAGTTTGGCAGTTTCTTGTAGGTTTGTGTGCTGACTGATGTGGATAAAAAATACATATGTCTGTTTAAAGTGCTCAAATGTGTTTATTTGCTTTTGAATAAGATCTAGGCAAATGGTTAATACTGGGTTGGATGGATTAGAGGAGGTGGGAATGATCTTCTGATTCTTCTTACCTGTGAGAATAAAAGTTTTTTATTTAGTACTAGCAATGTGGGACGCCGTTGCCCGTCATGTTATGACCATTGGGCGCACGTGTGTGAAATGCAGACACACTGATAAACACAGACATATGAAACATACAGGCAGACACATACCATACATCCCAAGTGTCCCTCTTTAGGAGGGACAGTCCCTCTTTGAGGGCCAAATCCCTCTGTCCCACCCTGTTGTCCCTCTTTTTAGGAGGTCAGACTGTGTGCAGGGCCGGCTCCACCTATAGGCGGGGTAGGCGCCGGCCTAGGGCGCACAGGTACTGGGGGCGCGGGCATGCAGCGGAGAAGAGCTGCGCCCGCACACACCACGCCGGGAACCACAACACAGTCAGGTCTGTGTTGCTACAGCGCTCCCTTATTGGGTCGGATCTTTAGTAATGCAGAGCGCGCTGGGATTCATGCCGCACTCTGCATTAGTGAAGAGAAGACTGCGCGGGAGCTACAGGTATGTGATGGGGGGCAAGTTGGAGCTGAGGGGGCATAGTGGAGCTGAGGGGGTAAGTTGGAGCGGATGTTGGGCAAAGTGGAGATGATGGGGGCAAGTTGGAGCTGGTGGGGGCAAGTTGGAGCGGATGAGGGTCAAAGTGGAGCTGAGGGGGGGCAAGTTGGAGCTGAGGGGGGGCAAAGTGGAGCTGAGGGGGGGCAAAGTGGAGCTGGTGGGGCAAGTTGGAGCGGATGGGGGGGCAAGTTGGAGCGGATGGTGGCAAGTTGGAGCTGCTGGGGGGCATAGTGGAGCTGATAGGGGGAAGTTGGAGCTGAGAGGGCATAGTGGAGCTGGTGGGGGCAAGTTGGAGCGGATGGGGGGCAAGGTGGAGCTGATGGGGGTAAGTTGGAGAGGATGGGGGTCAAAGTGGAGCTGATGGGGGCAAGTTGGAGCTGAGGGGGCAAGTTGGAGCTGAGGGGGCAAAGTGAAGCTGAAGAGGGGGCAAAGTGAAGCTGGTGGGGGCACGTTAGAGCAGATGGGGGGCAAAGTGGAGCTGATGGGGGCAAGTTGGAGCGGATGGGGGGCAAGGTGGAGCTGATGGTGGCAAGTTGGAGCTGATGGTGGCAAGTTGGAGCTGATGGGGGCATAGTGGAGCTGAGAGGGCATAGTGGAGCTGGTGGGGGCAAGTTGGAGCGGATGGGGGGCAAGGTGGAGCTGATGGGGGTAAGTTGGAGAGGATGGGGGTCAAAGTGGAGCTGAGGGGGCAAGTTGGAGCTGAGGGGGCAAAATGGAGCTGGTGGGGGCACGTTAGAGCAGATGGGGGGCAAAATGGAGCTGATGGGGGCAAGTTGGAGCGGATGGGGGGCAAGGTGGAGCTGATGGTGGCAAGTTGGAGGTGATGGGGGGCATAGTGGAGCTGATGGGGGCAAGTTGGAGCTGAGGCGGCAAGTTGGAGTTGATGGGGGACAAAGTGGAGCTGATAGGGGCAAAGTGGAGCTGGTGGTCCAAAGTGAAGCTGATAAGGGGCAAGTTGGAGCTGGTGGGGGGCATCTCTTACAGGCATCTCCAGACCAGGGGCAGACTGGCTCAGGGGGCAGAGAGAGGACAATCATGAAAAGAGGTTGAGTATAAGTAGGCAGGGTATAAAGGGGTGGGACACAAGGGGCGGAGCGAAATGGGCGGCAAAATTAGGTTTTGCCTAGGGTGGCAAAAATCCTTGCACCAGCCCTGACTGTGTGGTGTGTATTACTTTGCTCTACAGCAATAAAGCAATAAACTTCAGTATAGGTGCTTATACATTAGTCTGTGCAAATAAAATACTTTGGTCTTGCACTACATCATTTATTAAGTTACATAAATAGTCAGTAATAGGTCATGAAATAACCTAAAAATTCTTACTAATGCCCTGCCCACCAGCCCCGCCCCCAACAATATCACCTAAAACTACAGTGTCCCTCTTTGGCCATGTGAAATGTTGGGAGGTATGCACAGACACACAGTGAGCGGCAGAAACATGCAAAAGACACGCACACACACAAACACACTGGAGATGCACACATGGACACACATATGTAACAGAGATGTACACAAACACACACGTAACATATATGAGCAGAAACACATGCGTGCATGAGTTGTGTACCCCTCTGGCACTCAAATGGTTAAGGTATAGAGAGGCATGTGAGAGTTAAATAGCAGTGGGAAGTGTATTCATACCTGGGAACTTTGATTTGTGTAGTCCCTAGAGGGGACTGATATGGTGCTGATGTGGAGAGACAAATGGGGCAATCTGGGTTAAAAGTGGGCGGGGCTTAATTGTGAGTAGGGGCGGGGCTTAACATAAATGAGGAAAAGTGTTAGTAATAGGCTGGGGAAGGAGGAGAAGTGGGAGGGAAATGCAAGTTTACAGTGTGAGGGGTTTGAACACACTCCCTGAGGGGTAAAACTTGATACAGAACCCTGTGGCGGTCAGTGGGTTAAGTGTGTACCTGATGGCTGTCTGTCCTGTGTGTTGCATGGCAAATGATGACAGTGAAGAAATAATTCAGTAAAGAGGACCTACTTTAACCCTTTGAGTGCCATTTTGTTCCTCAGTGGCTGTAGTACAGGCCCTGCTGACGCCACTGGGAGTCAGGGTGAGTGACTGTGTGTCAGCCATATTTCTTTCTGGCTTTGTGTGTGTGTGTATGGGTGTTTGGTGCTGTGTGAGAGTGGCATGTGTGTGTGTAACACCTGTGAACGTTAACTTGTGGAGTCCCTCATGTGGTGCTGATGTGGAGAGAGCAATGGGGCAATTTGGGTTAAAGGGGGCGGGGCTTAATCGTGAGTGGGGGCGGGGCTTAACATAAATATGGAAAAGTGTTAGTAATAGGCTGGGGAAGGAGGAGAAGTGGGAGGGAAATGCAAGTTTACAGTGTGAGGGGTTTGAACACACTCCCTGAGGGGTAAAAGTTGATACAGAACCCTGTGGCAGTCAGTGGGTTAAGTGTGTACCTGATGGCTGTCTGTCCTGTGTCTTTCATGGGAAATGATGACAGTGAAGAAATAATTCAGCAGAGGGCCTACCTTAACCCTTTGAGTGCCATTTTGTTCCCCTGCTGCTGCACTACAGGTCCTGCTGAGGCCACTGGGAGTCAGGGTGAGTGAGTGTGTGTGTGTGTGTGTGTATGTGGTGCTGTGTGTGTGAGTGGGGGCATGTGTGTTTGGTGCTGTGTGAGTGGGGCATGTGTGTGTGTGGTGATCTGTGTGTGTATGTGGTGCTGTGTGAGTGGGGCATGTGTGTTTGGTGCTGTGTGAGTGGGGCATGTGTGTGTTTGTCTGTGGTGTAGGAGCAAGTGGCGGCCATCTTGGTTTTTTCTGACTTTGATAGTGGTGGGCGGGCTGCATAGTGGGGGCGGGCCAACTCCCTGCATGACTGAATCACCCAATAGGAATAGTAACTCATGCTTTATGCCTCCCCTGGGTGTGTTTTGGCAGGCACAAAGTCTTCTTTTATATATATAGATTGTGCTTGATATTTAATACAGGTTTGTTTTGAATGCACCGATACATTGGGAGATAATGGGTTAACAGATAGTGCGTGTAGGATGAATCAATAGGAATATTGACTCTAATGACGTAAGGGAGATTCGGATGCGTATCCCGGAACTGACTTCATGGAGGGGTATGTTCCGTGTATGCGCAGAAGAGAAGATATCTGGGCATCGTAAGCGGAACTACCAAGAGAAGCTGGGGAGGGGATGTAAAATATAGAAGTAATGGGAGTCTGGCATTTTGAATATCCCGGAAGTAAAAAAGTCGTTGAGACGCACGTGCGTTCCAGATGATTCTTTCCAGAACTCGCCTGTCTGGGACCGGGTTGGCGCCAAAAGAAAGAGGGTGTCGGAGCATTTAAATTGATACCTGTGAAGAGGTAATACCTAATACGTAAGACCCCTGACGAAGCAGCGTAAGCTGGGAAACGCGTTGGGCTGTTTAATGAGATAGTGTTTGTTTTTAGGATTATATTCTTTGTATCTGTGCAGTTATATTTTATTATTTTTTATAATAAATAGTTTAATTTGTCAAAGCCTGGGCATATTTTTCCAGCTCAACTCCTGAGATTATATTGGGAGTAAGGAATCTTTCCAGCTAGGCTCCTTAGATTATACTTGGGTAGTGAAGTCCTAGATAGAGGACAGAGAAACAACTAAGACCTAAGTTTAAGAAGGAGGCCGGGAGAACTGGAAGAAGTGAAAAGGAAGGAGTTGGACGCAAAGGCACCGCCACTGGGGGTTATCCAGTGAAGGCGATCACACCAAGAGGCTGGACTACCTCTGGTAAAGGTGAGTTAAAACACCTTATATATGTGAGGTGATATCCACGGTGGAGGAGGTGAGAATAGAAACGAGCCCACTCGGTGAAGGGTCCAGAAGTAGGAAAACAATTTGTTAACAGTCTACACCCAGATTGTGTGCTCTTTTTCTTCTTTTTTTGGGTGGAACTACATACAAGAAGTAAAGGCCAAAACTGGAGGCTTTTTTGAAGAAATAAGCGGCACTGCTGAGGAGGACTTTTGAGGACTCATAAACAGGTTCTCTTGCTTTATTACAGATCAAGATACTGTATAATAAGAAATTGTGTCTGTTGGAAATAGCGCTAAGAATTTGTGGGTGTGTAAATATTTTTTAGGAAATTCCAAAATGACTCAGGAAGACATAAGTCTACTGTTAGAAGTACTAAAGACTGTATATTTTGTTAGACAGGGAAATGGGCAGACTGGATGGGTCAGGTGTTTTTTTTCTGCCGACAAAATCTACCTTTTCTATGAGACAGAAAAATTACTTCTTGGTCTGTGCAGACTTGGACTCCAGGGGGCAGTGTGGATCCTTTGATGGTCTCAGGTGAGATGCTGCTGTCATATCCAGGAGCATCTGAGCAGCAACACAATCTGTGAGGGGGAGGGCATGACTGATAACAGCCATACATCAGCAGCTGCCAGTCATAATTGTCTGATGCCCACCCTAGTTGATCATTCATTCAATGTTGCAATAAGCATATTAACCTCCCATAATAGCTGTGTGAATGACCTGCATAATGATCCCAAAGGCTGACAGGCAGACTGTCCATGCTGCATCTTTCCCGCCTGTGTTCCTGTTGATATAGTTGCCATAGGGGCTGCTGTATTAAAAAGAGATGGAGACATCCTGAAACAAATCAGAATCAATCTTCCCATTACATTCAATGAGCTTTTAAATCAATTGAATATTAAGCGAGGTATCCATTGCATTGACTGGAGACATCTGTAGCGTTCAAGGGTTTAAAAAGCCAATCTAAATCAATGATAATTTGGTGACATTTTATTTTCTCCCCATGGTGCAGATGGCTTACTCCAGACTTACATTTCTTCTTAGTCTATCAGTCTCAGGGATAGATTTACATTCCAGGATCCTCTAGGTAAGGCACTCTAGGTGCCTTTAGCTCTGCCTATTGCCACACCCCTCTTCCTCACATGGTCCCACCCCAGTCCAATTCACTATTTCTTGGCACAGAAATTACCCTCTGACCTGTAACAAACAAGGACAAAACAAAAAAGCTTAAACCCCTTGGCCGCTAGGGGATGTCCAACACACTGAGTTATTGCACCTAAAAAAAGTTTTAGCAGTAATAATTTTGAATAAAACACCTCTCAGCAGTAGAGGTACCCCTGTTTTTTACATATTAACTATTACTATGACTTTAATTTGCTTAATAGAAGAGCTTGTGTAGAAATATGTCCTTCATACAGAAGACAGTTGTATTTATTAACTTTTTCATTTTTGTTTAATTTGAACTATGCTGTGAACAATAAGTGAAGAAAAACCTATTACTACCTAGAGCAAATGTAGGTGGCCCTTTAGAATCATGGGTGAAGCTCTCTAGGACTAATTTCATTCAGACTGATAAAGTCTATTGTTTATATTGTTGAAATGGGGACAGCAAAGTATTTCACCTTGGCCGTAGTGTGCACACACAGGTGGGATCACATCACTGCATGTCAGGGGTAGGGTGACCTTCAGTTCTGCCATTCAGGGACACTAGAGGGAGCACTGCCCATTGTCTGCTGTGACAGAAAGCAATGCTTTTGGTGGGCTACAAGAAAATGTACATCAATCCCAAAGCCTTAGACTAGTATTAAATTGAAACAGCATTAAAGTAGAGCTCCCAATTGATACCCCGTTGCATACCTCTATGGTACTCAAGGGGTTAAAATCCGGGACATGTGGTCACCCTATTGTGAAGAAGTGAAAAACAAATTTAGCCCTTAATAGAGTGGTAGCCAACGAATTCTAATGGCACCCTGAGGGTTAAATGTTGCTCAGCAAACACAGGCACCTGTTGATACTATGCAAAACATTCTGTATGAAGGACATCTACCTCAGTAAGTGCTTCTTTTAACCCTTTGAGTGCCAGAGGGATACCCAACACATTGCAAAGCAATGCATTGCGTACCCAGGGATGTGCACAGATATTTTGGGGGGCAGGGGCTCAAATGAAAAAAAGGGCACTTCTCATAATTATTATTATTTTTTTTTTTTGTTAAAAGGGCACGAGGGCACTTTGGACAAAACGGGCAGGTGTCCAAGCCCCCTTGGTGTCTATGTGTACATATACCTGTGCGTACCCCTCTGGCACTCAAAGGGTTAAACACATTAAGCACCACTTTGACTTTAGTCCATTGAGGACCAGAGGGGTGTACAATGAACTGTGAAGTAATATATTATACCTGCCTTTGGTCTTCATGGGATTAAAATGTTATTATTTTTGGTACATTTTGGTCTTGCGTTAACTAATGTAAGTTGCAAAGTATGGAAATACCACAAGGTGGCACTGTTGTCGTAAAAACGAGTCGTGCTGATGAACGGCAGTTCCAGATAATGATGCCTTTTTAAGACATCATATACAGATGAACCCAGTCTTACTGTACCATTCCCTAAGTTATCAGTATCTGATAAAAATTCCCATTGACTTGCATGGGATCTTTGTTTAGTCAGCCCAGAAAATTATAGTGGTCAGTCTTCATCCATACAAATAGGCTGATGTACTAAGTAGAATTGGAGGTATTGTGGGACAAACCAAATGCACCATAGAGGTGGGGATAAAACAATTATTTAAAATCCTAATGATTTAACCCTTTGAGTGCCAGAGGGGTACGCAATGCATTGCTTTGGTTTGCCCCACAAATGTTCCAATTCCTCTTGGTACATCAGCTGCATTGTATATACCATTTCGGTTAAAGGGATAGTAGTACTTAATATGTAAGAACATATATGTTGTAGGGTTTATCCCCCTGAGTACAACAAGGGTAACCTCATTGCTGAAATTTGTTTTATTCCAAAGTTATTACAGCTCAAACTTACATTTGTTAGGTGCAGTATCACAGTGGCCAGAAATTGTACAGTGGCGCTGTTGCTACACTATCCTGTGAACAGATCTGGTCAGTTAACCATAAATCTCCACAGGGTAAATAAAATTAATGGGAGTTTTCGTGTGCTCCCTATGGGACACTTGATTCACCCAATAATTTTTGCACTGTTGTTTTGTGCATATAATGTTGTAGGTATATACGTTTTTACATGTGGAAATTCCTTTACAGATCTCGGTGATATTTTCCTGAGGAATCTGTTCACTGGATCATTTACCCCAGAAGGGTTTAATAATGCAGACGTACCTGGTGGGGTGAACATCAGATGAGCTCACTTGTTTGATAACAAGACCCCTACATTAATTCCACTATTCTGAGTGAAGTTCAGGAATTTTTGGGCCAGCTATGAGGAATTTTGGAGTCAACGGTGAACACTGATTGTTTCTCTGAGATGAGGTCTCCAGATGTCACAGGAACCATAGTGAGCACTTCATGTTATTTCTTGGCAGGCACGTGCACACAGACACCAAGGAGGGCTTGAGCACCCGCCCTTTTTGTCCAAAGTGCCCTCGTGCCCTTTTAACAAAAAAAAAAATAATAATAATAATAATCAGTCTGATTTTATCTTATCCCAGTCCGTTTTTCAATTTTGATTACCAGGGGGGCTGATCTCCTCTCCTCTTACGCCCAGGTCCTTTTTAAGTGTAAGGTCCCTTTAACATGCCGGCCAAATTCCTAACCACTATACCTGTCTCTGCCCTGAAAGTATCTGGGCCTCATTTTGTGTCTGTGTCCACACTATTCACTCTCTGTATCTAAGTGTCCTTGTCTGGATCTGCTTGTTTCTGTCTGTGTATGTTTTTATATATGTGTGTGTGTGTGTGTGTGTGTGTGTGTGTGTGTGTGTGTGTGTGTGTGTGTGTGTGTGTGTATGTTTAGCCTTGTAATTCTCAGTCTGCATGTGTGTGTTTATGCGTGTGTGCGTGTATGTGTGTGTTTGTGATTCACCTTGTAATTCTCAGTCTGTGTGTGTGTGTTTATGTGTGTGTGTGTGTGTTTGTGTTTATGTGTGTGTGTGTGATTCACCTTGTAATTCTCAGTCTGTGTGTGTTTATATGTGTGTGTGTGTGTGTGTATTTGTGTGTGTATGTACATGTATGAATGTTTAGCCTTGTAATTCTCAGTCTGTGTGTGTGTGTTTCATACCTCCCAACATTTCAAATTGCCAAAAAGGGACATTTGTGTTTCAGGGGGTGTTTCTAGGGGCGTGGATGGTGGGCAGGGTATTACCAGAAATTTTTAAGCTATTTCATGACCTATTGTCACCTCCTTGTGTAACCTAATAAATGATTTAGAACAAGACCAAAGTATGTTATTTATACAGACTAATTTATAAACACATATACTGACATTTATACAAACAGTAATGTGAGTTTTATTGCTGTAGTGCAATATTATACACACCACACAGTGTGATCTCCTAAAAAGAGGGACATCAGGGTGGGAAAGAGGGGCAGAGGGATTTAGGTCTAAAAGAGGGACTGTCCCTCCTAAAGAGGGACACTTGAGAGGTATGGATCCCTAATATCTCCTAAAGACGGACACTTGGGAGGCATGGTGTTTATGTGTGTGTGTTTATATGTGTGTGTGTGTGTGTATGCTTAATCTTGTAATTCTCAGTCCATGTGTGTTTGGGTGCCTGTATGTGTCTGTGTATGTTTGTGTGTAGGTGAGGGTATTTATGTGTATATCTCTTTATGTGAATTTATGTATGTCTGTGTCGGTTTAAACCCTTTGAGTGCCCGACAGGTACGGAATGCATTACTTTGCAATGCGTTGCGTACCCCTCTGGCACTCAAAGGGTTAATTAAAGAGCATATAACCTATATGAAACATAGGTTATATGCTCTTTAACCCTTTGAGTGCCAGAGGGGTACAGAACGCAATGCTTTGCAATGGGTTTTGCGTACCCCTCTGGCACTCAAAGGGTTAATAGTGGCGAGGCATTGGAGGAAGTGGGTGGAGGTGAGCCAAGCATTGGAGGAAGCTGGTGAAGGGGAGAGAGTCATTGGAGGAAGCGGGGTGGTAAGCTTGTATTTGCCGCCAGCTTCCTCTGTCTCTCTCTCCCCTCCTCATTCGCAAAGCAATGCATTCTGTACCACTCTGGCACTCAAAGGGTTAAATAGCATATATGTTTCACATAGGTTATATGCTCTTTAATTAATAAAGGGGGCAATTGTTGCCCCCATACTAGTGGAAAGTCATGCGGGGTCATGATACCCCTCTTGAGGTCTGAAGTTCTTTTGCAATAAAAATTACATATATAAATTAGTAAAAGAAAATCATTGTTAACCCCTTAACGACCAGCGGTCCCAGGATGTCTGGTCCTTTAAGGACCAGATAGGCGAGTTCTACGTGCCGTTCCACGTGACTGATCACGTGGGCGGCACCCCGAACGAGGAACTGAAAGAGATTGCTCCGGTCTTGGAGCGATCAACTTCATTCCCCGGTATTACTCACCGCGCTCCTGCAGGAGCGCGGTGAGTAAAAGTACGTGATGTACCAGGACTGTCACTGGTCTTTAAGTGCCGGACCAGGGTGACGGTCTGGGTACATCACAGGACGCGAAGGGGTTAAACATACATAAAATATTTAATTACATTTACACACAAATTATATCTATAATAAAAACAAACACCTTTTTTATATACATATACAGGTTGCCTATTAACCCTATGAGTACCAGAGGGGTAGCAAACACAATACAATACCTGTCTGGTACTCATAGGGTTAATCTTGCAATACAAAATACGAGGGCATGTCGAGTACAATAGGAGAAGAAAAATGTCGGCTGAAAATGGTGAAAGAAAGTCATGGGAGCACTGTAGTCGACTTTTCAAGGTGGAGGGGGGGCACTCTGTCAGATTTTGTTATGTGGAGAACACATCTAACACTGAATTTGATCTTTCTGTCATCAAATGTACACCTATTTCCTTGGACTTTTACATTTGGCGCGTTTTTTGTAGGCGGTAGTCGCCAGTTTTGTTACTACTCTGAAAAGTGCTGTCTACGCCAGTTTTGTTTTACCGTGGTTCTGCAATAGGATACCGACGTAACACGTTTGCAAAATTCACGCTACTTGTGTTTCTTCTAAGTCTGTGTGTCTATATGTATTAGTGTGTGTGTGTATGTATATATGTATATGTGTCTATGCAAATTTGTGTATGTCTGTGTTGGTTTAACCCTTTGAGTGCCAGAAGGGTGTGCAACGCATTGCAAAGCAATGTGTTGCTTACCCCTTTGGCAGTCAAAGGGTTAATTGTGTGTGTTTGTGCATGTGTTAGTATGTGTGTATGTATGTGTGTGGGTGTTTGTATGAGAGTGTGTGTGTGTGTGTGTGTGTGTGTGTGTGTGTGTGTCTGTACATGTGTGTGTGTCTATATGCCTGAAGAAGAGACCTAAGCTGTCTTGAAATATTGCATCCAAGAGCCACTTAGTCACCAAATGGCTAATACGGTTGTACCTGTTATCTGTATGTATGAGTGCGTGTGTGTGTGTGTTTGTGAAATTAGACATTGTGTTTACACTGGTCTGTCCTTCTCTGTACTGGCCATATTTCAGCTTTGACCATGACGTACCCAACTGTCCAGCCAGACTAAATCAGTGCTGTGTATACTACTAAATCAGTGCTGTGCATAGTACTAAAATCTGTGCTGTGCATGGTACTAAATCAGTGCTGTGCATAGTATTAAATCCGTGCTGTGCATAGTACTAAATCTGTGCTGTGCATAGTACTAAATCCGTGCTGTGCATAGTACTAAATCAGTGCTGTGCATAGTACTAAATCAGTGCTGTGCATAGTACTAAATCCGTGCTGTGCATTACTAAATCAGTGCTGTGCATAGTACTAAATCTGTGCTGTGCATAGTACTAAATCAGTGCTGTGCATAGTACTAAATCTGTGCTGTGCATAGTACTAAATCAGTGCTGTGCATAGTACTAAATCCGTGCTATGCATAGTACTAAATCAGTGCTGTGCATAGTACTAAATCCGTGCTGTGCATTACTAAATCAGTGCTGTGCATAGTACTAAATCCGTGCTGTGCATAGTACTAAATCAGTGCTGTGCATAGTACTAAATCAGTGCTGTGCATAGTACTAAATCAGTGCTGTGCATAGTACTAAATCCGTGCTGTGCATTACTAAATCAGTGCTGTGCATAGTACTAAATCTGTGCTGTGTATAGTACTAAATCAGTGCTGTGCATAGTACTAAAATCTGTGCTGTGCATAGTACTAAATATGTGCTGTGCATTACTAAATCAGTGCTGTGCATAGTATTAAATCCGTGCTGTGCATAGTACTAAATCTGTGCTGTGCATAGTACTAAATCTGTGCTATGCATAGTACTAAATCCGTGCTGTGCATAGTACTAAATCTGTGCTGTGCATAGTACTAAATATGTGCTGTGCATTACTAAATCAGTGCTGTGCATAGTACTAAATCTGTGCTGTGCATAGTACTAAATCAGTGCTGTGCATAGTACTAAATCAGTGCTGTGCATAGTTCTAATACAGAGGTTCCAGGTGGCAGTGTCTGTCTGACATCTCTCGTTACATTTTGATGGCTCAGCACTTATATAAAAACTAGATGAAGTAACTGACTGCTACAGAATCGTTATGTATTGCTCTTTAACCCCATAGATGCTAGATGTGTCACCGTAACATTGCAAAACAATCTGTTGAGAGCTCTAATATCAAAAGGGGATAATGGCTTTACTGAAGTAATCTAACAGGCACTGCTACTGCCCCATTATATATAAAGGGTAACTATCACATGGATAGGACCATATCGGCAGAACAAGGGTTAGAAATGAGTCAAGTGAGACCCCCGGGGTTCCCGCTTTGGTCCCACAAGAAGGGACTGTATTATAAGACTGAAAATGGACCTGTCACCTTGAATTTTTATGTTACATATTTGAAACGTCATTCAAAACTGTCGATGTATCATGTTAACCACAAGTTCAACAGATGTGTAATGTAGGAAATAGTCACACATTTATTTCTGGGGAAACTGAAAGTGAAAGTCTCCTGGTGCAGCAGAGAGCTGAATTAGCATATGGAATGTCACTGAAAAAAACTTCATTAGCACATGAAACATCACTGGTACCACAGTTAGCATACATTAGTATGTGGTACCAAGTATGAATATCTCCTGAACTATGCATTTGCTGGTAGTTTGTTTACTTGACACACAGGCAGTTTCTAAAGAAGTTTTCAGATACACAAACTTGAATCAAGGTGACAGGTGACACTTTAAAGGGATAGCAATAGATCATTTCCAAAGCAGCGCAGTTTGTTCATGATAAGGAACAATACTGTCGGCTTCTCATCTTATTGTCCTCAGCTGTACAATTACACTGTTATTTTATACAGACGTTTACCCCTCAGGCCCCTTTCCCCAACATCAGCAATTCAGTCTGAGATCCAACAGAGGATCACAAAGAGGGACAATCTTAGGGAAAGCCTGCCCTTCTTCGACAAAGAGGTCAGGTTTTTCCTTATTCTGACTGAGGGAAGACTGTCCCTCATTGTGATTTGTCCGGGCAAACGACCGGACTTCAGATCTAAGGGGAGGTGGCGTTAGAACAAGGAAAGGGGCAGGAGCAGAGGTGTAACTAAAAGTCACCGTGCTCTGGTGCAAAAATTGCCATGGCCCCCCCCTGACGACATTGCCCCCATTGGGTATCTCCACATTGCCCCCAATGTCCTCCTCTCCACATTGCCCCCAACTCTCCACCTCTTCATATAGCCCCCAGCTCTCCACATTGCCCCCGATGTCCTGATCTTCACATTGCCCCCAACTTTCCACATCTTCACATTGCCCCCAGTGTCCATTTTCTACCTCCCTGGTGGTCCAACGGCATGGCAGGAGAGGTCTGTACCTCCTTCAGCACAGACCTCTATTAAGACCTGGCACTCCTGCACAGACCTCTCTCCAGTAATGCAGAGCGCTGGGAGATGATGTCATCTCCCAGCACTCTGCATTACTACAGTACCGAAGAGGGAGAGCTGAGCAGATAGAGGTCTGTGGCGCAGGGTGGGGGTGGGTTGCAAGAGGTGGTCAGGTCCATGGAGTGATGGGCCCGGTCGCAGGTGCGACCCCTATTGTTACTCCACTGGGCGGGAGCGGTAAACTACTGCATAAAATAACATTGTAACTGTACAGTTATGGACAATAAGAGCAGCAGCCGGCAGTACTATTCCTTATGATGAACAAACTGTGCTGCTTTGGAAATGATCTATTACTAGCCTTTTAAGTATCGCTGTCAGTTTCATTGGATATTCTGCACAGTCCTAATAGGCTCTATGAAAGGGCTTCCAAGCCTGGCACCTCAGAGCTACAGGGCATATGGGCAACACACACAGTTTGGCTGTGAGCCACATACATTTGATTGCGTTCCAGCCAGGGAAATACGCAGGAATACATAGCTCTTCACAGCTGGGGTGGTGATACTGGTCTTGCATCAGTTCTTTGGGTGACAGAAGAAACTCACATTGCCTGTATTTCCTGTGATTCCACATAAGCGGTTCCAGCTCTGTGTTGTACGATTATCGTCGTCAGCTGTAAAAGAAAACAACCATGAAAAAATATTTTTGTTTGTGCAGAGCCGCAAGGAAAAAAGTGTGCTCTTTTTTTATTTTTTCGTTTGCTTAACCTTTTGAGTGCCGGAGAGGTATCCAACACATTGCAATGCATTGGATACCTCTCCAGCACTCAAGGGGTTAAAAATCCTAACATTTAAAGGGCAGTAAACATTGTAAATAAAATAAAATGATTAAGAAAGCCAAGCAATTTGTGCACAAATATTTCCATAAATATACACTTGAAACAAAAAATGACAATTTTTTTATAACGTATTACTAAATAAATAGGGCGCCCTACACGGGTGACCATGCAGCCACAGCGCCCTGGCTAACAATCACTGGCTTACTGAATTGCACCTATAGAATCATTTAAAAGGGGTACTTAACCCCCTGAATTCAAGAGAGGTCTTTATCATGCGCTGGAGTACTGCCTAGCTTATGGGGGGGATAGAAGAACAATTTATATTTGGGATTGTTTATTTATTGTTTGTGGTACAGCTGGTTTGTTCCAGACATGCACACACATACACACGCATTAAAACATATACACATGCACACACACATACACACGCATACACATACATATGCATTCAAACATATACATACACACACATTCAAACATATATATATATTTATATATATATATATATATATACACACACACACACATACATACTCATGCATTCAAACATATACACACAAATGCAGACACACACCACACTCACCACATATCTCACACACACATATACACACACACACACACATACACATGCATTCAAACATACACACACACACATATGCATTCAAACATACACACATGCACATGCATTCAGACATACACACACACATACACATGCATTCAAACATACACACATACACATGCATTCAAACATACACACATACACATGCATTCAAACATATACACACACATACACATGCATTCAAACATATAAACACACACATTCAAACATATGCAGACACAAACAAATTCACGCACACATACCACACTGACCACAGATCTCTCTCACACACACCACATATCTCATACACACACACACATATATATATATACACACACACACACACACTTCATCCTACACACACAAACCACATTGATACACACACCTATGCTCACATGTATACACAATCATCCTACACTGACATAATAATAATAATAACTACTATTTATATAGAGCCTTTCTCCCAGTGGGACTCAAAGCGCTTTCAGCGCACGCTCTCGGAATTAACCAAATCGGCAGCTGAAATAATAGATGTTATTATTACCCAATTAATGGTACTCATTTATCGACCTCGGAAGGATGAAAGGTTGAGAGGACCCTGCTGGGATTCGAACCTGCAACCTTGCGGTTGGAATAGTCAGGGACGCTCTCACACACACACACACGCACGCACACACACACGCTCACACACACGCTCACACACACTCGCTCAAACACACACGCTCACACACACACGCTCACACACACGCTCACACAAAAGCACACACATACTCATCATCATACACTGACACACACACAAACATGCACACACACACAAACACACAATCATAGCACATTGATACACACACATTTGCTCACATGTACAAATAGTCATCCCCTAAAACACAAGTGTCCCTTATTCGCAATTCGAAATGTTGGGAGGTATGGGTCCTCAAAGGGTTAAATGGTGGTAAACACAGATATAACATGGACCTGCGTGCTCCCCTCCAAAGGCAACACTCCCCCCCAGGAATCCCAGACCCTGGCTATATTCAACAACCCGCATGTTACGCACCTGTTGTCAAGCTGCAGAACGTCTCTGGCGGAAGTATCATTCTGTCGCCAACTTTCACCATTATAAATTCATGTTATCCTGTTTTATTACAGCTCTCACCCAGACTAAACAGCACTACTTCTCTAACCTCATCACTACCCACAAATCTAACCCAAGGGACCTCTTCAAATTCTTTGATTCTCTTCTCAAACCCCCAGCCTTGAACTGCTCCTCCTTCTCCAATACTCCACAGGACTTTGCTGACTTCTTCAAAAATTAGGTACAGTCCATTCAACAATCCATACCCTCTACATCCTCTCCTCCTATCCCCCAGATTCCTGGTCCACCCCGAGCAACCCTCAGCTTGTTCTCCCCTACAACAGTGGAGGAGGTATCTCTTTTACTATCCTCCTCTCCACCAACTACCTGCCCCACAGATCCCATACCCTCTACATCCTCTCCTCCTATTACTCTGATTCCTAGTCCACCTCGAGCAACCCTCAGCTCATTCTCCCCTACAACAGAGGAGGAGGTATCTCTTTTACTGTCCTCCTCTCCACCAATTACCTGCTCCACGGATCCCATACCCTCTACATCCTCTCCTCCTATTACCCTGATTCCTAGTCCACCTCGAGCAACCCTCAGCTCATTCTCCCCTACAACAGAGAAGGAGGTATCTCTTTTACTATCCTCCTCTCCACCCACTATCTACCCCTTGGATCCCATACCCTCTCACCTGGTTAAGGCTCTTGCAACTACTCTTGCTCCCAGATTTACTAATATCTATAACTCCTCTCTTTCTACCAGAACTTTTCCATCCTCGTTCAGACATGCAATAGTCAGACTTATACTCAAAAAGCCCTCACTCGACCCCATCTGTCTTTCAAATTACCGTCCAGTGTCACTCCTCCCCTTTACATCTAAGATCTTGGAATGCCTTGTATTCTCTCGCTTAATCTCTTTTCTCATATCATACTCTCTTCTTGACCCATTACAGTCAGGTTTCCATTCCAACTATTCCACTGAGACAGCCCTAACAAAAATTACTAATGACCTATACACAGCAAGGGACAAAGGACAATTAATATACTAATCCTACTAGATCTATCTGCTGCTTTTGACATTGTTGACCATGCACTCCTATTGGACACACTGTACACCCTTGGCATCCGTGACACACCTCTAGAATGGATTTCATCCTACCTCTCTAAACGTACTTTCAGTGTTTCTTTTGCTAACATTCTCACCTCCCCTCAACCTCACAGTAGGTGTACCTCAGGGATCAGTCCTGGGACCACTTCTTTTTTCACTCTACACCCTCTCACTTGGTGACTTCATCTCATCTCTTGGATTTAATTACCATCTGTATGCAGATGACACTCTAATCTATCTCTCTGTCCCTGACCTCACTCCAGCTGTGCAGTCTCAATTCACTCAATGTCTCTCAGCCATTTCATCATGGATGGCCCACCGCCACCTAAAACTTAATATGGCTAAGACAGAGCTGGTGGTGTTCCCTCCTAAAACCCATCCACCAACCCCCTTCTCCATCATAATAGAAAACTGTGCTATACACTCAGTATCCAAAGCACGCTGTCTTGGGGTCATACTTGATTCTATATTAACCTTCTCCCCCCATGTCCAAACTGTCACTAGAACATGCCGCTTCTTCCTAAAAAATATTGCAAAAATATGTCCTTTACACTGCACATCAACGGCAAAAACACTATCCCAGGCACTCGTTCTATCCAGACTACTGCAACATTCTACTCACTGGTCTTCCTGCTTCTCATCTTTCTCCACTTCAATCTGTTATCAATTCAGCCGCAAGAATTGCCACATTTGCTCCCAGATACCTTTCCTCTCATCTCCTCCTGAAATCCCTCAATTGGCTACCTATAAAGTATTGTATTTCTTACAAGATTCTCCTCCTTTCCTGTAAGTCTCTCTGTTCTTCAGCGCCCTCTTACATTTCTGCTCTTATCTCCCGCTACATTCCTTCCCGTCCCCTCTGGTCTTCTCAAGGGTTCTTCCTGTCCTCTCCCTACACAACTCGAGCCATCTCTCGACTACAAGCTTTCTCACTGGCTGCTCCTCGACTCTGGAATGCCTTCCCTATCACCATTCGCCAATCATCCTCCCCACTCATCACGCATCTCCTCAAAACCCACCTGCTCAGGGAGGCATCTCAATAGCAATATCCTCCTCTTGCAAACAGATAGTCACACCAGGATCCTTCTGCACTTCTTTCACCACACCTTGTACCTACACTTATAATCCTCCCCCTATTGTCTCTGTTTGTCATTATGAATTCTGATTAGATTGTAAGTTCCAGTCTATGATTCCCTTGCTGCACGTTCCCCCACAAATAATGCAATGACCGCACTTAAGCTTAATGCTCTTAATCCAGTTCTATAGTTTTGTATTATATTATTTAAAATTTTGTTAAGTGCCGTGTACATGTATGGCACTATATAAATCAAGATACATACATATAACATATCCTCAATTTTCTACCATCTTGTGGCAAACAAAACATCAGCCTTGTTATTGACATTCTCATTGGTGCCAAAAGAGGAACGTTCACGTCAAAACAAATAATAGGTTATTTTTATCTGTTACCTTTTCATCTGTAACAAGAATGTCTTCTGGCCTTATGGTTTGGAAATGGTTAAGACATTTTAAAATTAAAAAAAAAAGGTGCAGTCTCCTCAGGGCGAATAGTGTTGGATTATTCATAAGGTTGGTAAAGCGAGTGCCCCCACCCTTAGCACACAGCACAGCAGGAATAGTGTCCGTGTGAACGTGGGGCTGGATCCCATTTCAAAGTTGTAATTACACTGAGTTCCAGTGGGGCGCACAACTCACTGCTAAAGGCAATGCTAAAATCCAGGCTGATTGTAAATAAAACAGTATATTGTCCACAGATTTTCCCTTTGAGTGCCAGAGGGGTACCATACCACTGTAGCACTCAAAAGGATATATGTAACAGTTCCTATAATCTGATACAAATTAAAGGAGAGATAAAACCTCCTACTGATCCCTCACATGCATACTCATACTTTACTATGGCCATAAAATCCTAATGGCCCCATTTTATTTTGCCTTTGGCCCTTGTTTCAAGAGACAATATCTTTAATCAGGCTTGGATGTAATGCCTATGAAGGCAGGGCCGGATTTACATTCTAGGCTCCCCCTAGGCAAGGCAATCTAGGTGCCCTGAGCTCCACCCATGGCTACACCCCAACTCCTCATATGACCCCACCTCCAGACCCATATGCTATTTCCTGGCATAGAAAATACCCTTGGAGATTTATGGTCATCTGAACGGAGCTGTCCAGAGGATGGTGTAGCAACAGCGCCACCATGCAATTTCAGGTCACTGTGATTATTGCACCTAAACAAAATTAAACTCTGAACTCTAATAAGTTTTGAAAAAACAACCCCTTTCAACAGTGGGATTGCCCTTGTTTTACTCAGAGGGGTAAACCCTACAATATATATATTTTTTTTACATTTTAAGTATTACTATCCTTTTAAATTAAAAAAAACAACTAGACTGCCTTCGCGGACATGGCATCCAGGAATGATTGAAGACTGTATCACTTGTACCGGCAAACAAAGCAAAATTCATAGGGGCAATTTGGATTTTCTGGTAATAGTAATATAAGGGAGGGATAGTGTTAGGATGGCTTAGTTTTCCTTTAACCCATTGCATGCCAGAGGATTATGCAATGTATTGCAAAGCACTTCTCTCCAGCTCCTGGGCAGATATATGGGAGGGGTCCCTATATATCACTGGACATTAATGCGTAAATTGCTCTTTATCTGGCGCACCACAGAGTTCTAAACACTAGAGGGAGAACTGTCCATTGTCTGCTGCGATAGAAAGTTATGCCTGTGGCGGGCTACAAGCATACCTGGGAACTCTCCGGATTTGCCCCGGAGACTCCGGTTCTGACAGAGCTTTACCGGGTCTCCGGGGCAGAGGCAGATTCCTCCGGATGTGGAGAGTTTCTATTGAAACTCTGCCACATCTGCTTTTTCTCCCGTTGTGCCTCCGTCCCCAGCCTTCTTTGTGACATATTTAACCCTCTGAGTGCCAGAGTGGTACGGAATGCATTGCTTTGCAATGCATTCCGTACCACTCTGGCACTCAAAGGGTTAACACTCGAGCTAAGCCCCGTCCCTTTTTGACGCGATTAGCTTCATTTTTGTTACCCCCTGCTGAACAGAGGACTACCCTCCGGGTAGCCCTCAACTGAAAGTTCCCAGGTATGCCTACAAGATAATATACATCACACCCAAAGCCTTACAGTAGTATTACACTAAAATAAAATTGCACTGCAGCTCCTGTTTGATGTCAGGATCAAGGCTTAGTTCTGTCTCTAGTGCTTAGAGCTCTGTCTGGAAGCCATTTTCTTGTAGCCCAGCAGAGGCATCACTTTGTGTCACCATAGGCAATGGACAGTTCCATTTCTATTGTTTAGATTATTAATTCAGGGACTTTGTATTATCCCTGATGGGGGCTGCCTGGGACATATATAAATTCCGGGACGGTCCCTAGCAATCCGGGACATGTGGTCACCCTTCCCCTCTGGCACTCAGAGCTATATGATATTTGGTTTGGTTGTTGGTGGTTTGGTGGCTGGAGGTAAAGCTAAGTGGGGAATGGTGAGTGTGGCCCTTAGTAACTACAATGTAGAGATCTCACTGTCTAAACGCACACAAGGCAAGCAGGACATCTCCCCTGACTTTCTGGTACAAATGGCACCAATTTAGGGACTAAAGAAACATTTAGTATGCACTATTACCCTGAGAATCTGGCCCTTCACTGAGAGACCCTAAGATTTGGGTCAAAACCGTGAGAGTTCCCATGTATGAGTGTTATCACATTGCTCCACGGCGATAAAACTAACATTAATGTTTGTTTAAAGGGGAACTTTCACCCTGCAATAACTAAATCTCCACTTACTGCTCACCTGGCGACTAGCTGCTTAGTAACGCTAGTCGAACCGTAGGTGCACAAGGGACTGACAAGGGACTGACAGCGCAGGCGCACGGACGTCACTGTGAAGAGACGTCCGTGCTTCCTGCTCCTGTAAAACGCCGAAATCTTGAGAACCGGGTAAGATTTCTGGCGACTAGCGCTACTAAGCAGCTAGTCGCCAGGTGAGCAGTAAGTGGACATGAAGTTATTGCGGGGTGAAAGTTCCCCTTTAAACTCCAGTATATGTGTTTATAGATTAGTCTGTGTAAATCTAATACAGCACTGGTGCTATATAAATAAAAAGTAATAATGATACTTTGGTCTTGTTCTAAATCATTTATTCAGTTACACAAGAAGGTGTCAATAGGTCATGAAATTACCTAAAATCATTGGCAATGCCCCAGCCATTTCCCCAGCAACACCACCTAAAACAAGTGTCCTCCTTTGGCCATTTGATAAATCGGGAGCTAAGGTCCTCACACTATAGCGCCAGTTGCTATTTGGAGGCAGAGGCTGAAGGCTGTGTCCCCTAGACTACAGAATACAGCACGAGATCGGTCATGGAATGGGGTAAGTACAGTATTAACCCCTGAGCTATCGGAGCACGTTAGAGGTAGTCATGGACACAAGGTCAGCCTTTTAGTTAGATTAGGCATTTTGGGTTTATTTTTCCTTGCGTTAACACAAAACAATGGGATTAATCTTTTTCTGTCTGGAGTCTACTGACTCTGCATATCCTGGGTAAACGCATCTGTAGCTCTATTGTTCACCTCCCTACTTCCCATTCATGTGAGCTGTTCCCAGGAGTACAGGCAGTAATACCTGCACAGTCACACCTTAGTACAATACATTACGTGGACTTGTTAATCCAATCAGGATCTCTCTCTCAGTGATAGATCCCTGCTGATATCTATCTCGTGCACTATGGAGTATATTTACCAACACAAACTTGTAGTAGATGTAGTGCAGACATTTCAAATTCAGACTGAGTCAATTGGCCACAAACTCCACATTTCCCACTCGAGAGGGCAGCAATATATACATACCTGGGAACTCTCCGGTTTTGCCCCGGAGACTCCGGATTTCAGACTGAATTACCGGGTCTCCGGGGCAATGTGTGGATCGCCGGGTGGGCAGAGTTTAAATAGAAACTCTGCCCACTTGTGCTCCGTCCCGCCCGGTTCCTCCCACTCCCCTCCCTCTGCCATACATTTTTCAGTTTTTTTTTGTTCCGCCCCCCTCCGCGGCTAAGCCACGCCCCTTTTATGATGCAAATTGCGTCATTTTCATCCTAGGTCGGCATTGACAGGGTTACCCTCCGGGTAACCCTGTTTTAAAAGTTCCCAGGTATGAATATATAACGGCCTTAAGCTGAACCCTATGGAACATATAAAAATTCTTATTGATTAAAATGGAGCTTTTAACCCTTTGTATGCCACCGAGATCTTCAACACATTGCTTTGCAATGTGTTGGAGACCTCTGTAGCATTTGAAGGGTTAAAACCCTGATTTAAATAATAGGGAATTTAGGATTTTTGTATTTCTCCCCTACGGTGTAGTTAGTGTGTGTATATATATATATATATATATATATATATATATATATATATATATATATATATATATATATATATATATATATATATAAACATACTCTGACACATTCAAACACACGAACATACTCTCTCTGACACAGGCACATTTAACCCCTTAAGGACCCTTGACGTACCAGGACCGTCACGGTCCTTGAACTACTCAAGGACCGATGACGGTCATGGTACGTCACGTACTTTTTACTTACAGCGCTCTACCGGGAGCGCTGTAAGTAAAAATAGGGCCTGAAATAGACCGCTCCAAGATCAGAGCGATCTCTTTCAAGCCCCATAATGACGCGCCGATACACGTGACAGGTCACGTGTACCAGGGCGTCCAAGTGCGCCTATGCGGTCATTATGGGACACAAATGTCCCATGACCGCCGGTCCTTAAGGGGTTAAACACACACATGGACATACTGTATATAAACACACATACATACACTCAGAACATACATACAAACACACACATACACTCCAAGACACTCACACACAAACACACATATACATGATCACACTCACATATACACACTCACATACACGTAAATATACCTTCACACACACATACCCACTCACCCACAGACATACAGGCTCACACAGACACACATATATAGACATTCAGCCATGGCACACAAACACATGCCACTGCATAGAAACTCATGCACACTCACATACACATGCACACTCATATGCACACAAATACACTCTCAGACACATATATATATATATATATATATATATATATATATATATATATATATATATATATATATATACACACACAGACTCGCACATACACAATCACAGACAGACATATAGGTACACAAATGCACACACCTCAAACACACATATTCAAACACTTAGGCATGCACATACAACGTCATAGAAACTCACACACACACACCCCCACACACATATACACATGCACAAACCCACACACATACACACCCCTACACACATACACGTGCATATACATACACTTTTTTCTAAAAAAAAAAAAAAAAAAAAAAATGGCACTTTGATTATATTAACTTGTAAATGAAGCTTACCGCAGTAGTGGGAGCTTTTATTCAGCTAGAAAAGACCTGCAATATATCATATGTTTATTTCAGTAATAAGTGATACCTTTGCTTAACTCTAGTCCATTAACCCTTTGGATCCTAGGGTCATCTCCAGCTAATTGCTTTGCTTGGATTCTCTACCCACTTCATCTGTCCCTATACCCCCCCCCTTTCCATTCCATTCTGGGAATAATGAGAACTGTAATCCTCAACAGCTGGAGGGCCTCAGGTTATCTGCCCTGCTCAAGCCTCACCACAGTTTAGCATTGAGGGAGTGGCCAGCACTGGTGTGCCACCATCAAAAAGTGACAATGTAAGAGGCTACCTATTGTGTCTAATATGAAATTCAGCACTGCTCCTCCTCTCTTATATTTAGTGAGGAGCAACCCCATGGCTCTCCATTTATTGTTGGACTACAAATCAGATTATCCTCAGCTAGGCAACAGCTGGAGGGGATGACAGGAGGTAGATATAAAGAAAATCAGGGAGAGCTCACAGTATCTCAAATGGGTAGTTCAGCTATAGGAACTCACAGGGATGTTAAGACCGGCAGTGAATCTCAACAACAGGTCAGAGAGCTCATGGGGAATTGGTGTGCTGATCCTCCCCAAGACGGGACACTGTTCAATGGCACATTATCTTACAGACTATTAATGGTAATAGTCTGAGGTCTCTGACAAGCTGTTGAGATTCATCACTGATCTTAACATTAATATCTCCTAAAGAGGGACACTTGGGAGGTATGGACCCCTAAAATCTCCTAAAGAATGACAAGTGGTAGGTAAGGACCCCTAATATCTCCTAAAGAGGGACACTTGGGAGGCATGGAGCCTTAATATCGCCTAAACAGGGAAACATGGGAGGAATGTACCCCTAATATCTCCTAAAGAGGGACACTTTGCATGGTATGTTCCCCTTATATCTCCTAAAGAGGGACACTTGGGAGGTATGGACCCCTAATATCTCCTAAAGAGGCACATTTGGGCAGTATGGAGCCCTAATATCTCCTAAAGAGAGACACATGGGAAGTATGTACCCGTAATATCTTCTAAAGAGGGACACTTGGGAGGTATGGACCCCTAATATCTCCTAAAAAGGACACATGGGATGTATGAAGCCCTAATATCTCCTAAAGAGGGACACTTGGGAGGTACAGACCTCTAATATCTCCTAAAGAGGGACACTTGAGAGGTATAGACACCTAATATCTCCTAAAGAGGGACACTTGGGAGGTATAGACCCCTAATATCCCCTAAAGAGGGACACTTGGGAGGTATGGACCCCTAATATCTCCTAAAGAGGGACACTTGAGAGGTACGGACCTCTAATATCTCCTAAAGAGGCACACTTGAGAGGTATGGACCCATAATATCTCCTAAAGAGGGACACTTGGGAGGTATGGACTCCTAATATTCTTTAAAGAGGGATACTTGGGAGGGATGGACCCCTAATATCTCCTAAAGAGGGTCACTTGGGAGGGACGGGCCCCTAATCTATATAAATAAAAGAGAAAGGCTCATTGCATAATTTATGTCTCCTCAGGAGACACACACACCCAGGGGTAGCAGTAAGGAGGAGTTACTGCTCCCATTGGGTAATTCAATGGGGGCGTGATTTTTCACAGGAGTTGCAGTACCACCCCCACTCTCCAGCCCGCCCACCACTATCCAACTGAGGGAAAAAAAAAAAAAATGGCTGCCACTTGCTCCTACACCACCCTAATACACACATGCTCCACTAACACAGCACCAAACACACACACACACACCACCAAACACACACAGTATCAAACACACACACAGCATCAAACACACAGTGCCACAAAGGTATTGCAGCCCAATGCATGGGATTCCTTTCTGGCAATCAAAGAGTTAAGGTTGTAACTGTGTTTCTGCTTCCCTACTAATGACTACAGGTTTACACCACACAGTGTGATCTCCTCCAATAAAATAACAGCCAAATAACTCTTACTTCACTTGATTCCCCTCCCTACAAACTTTCCTACCTCCACAGAGCCATGTATGGAATATGTGAGTGTCTCTCACAATGAGATCTGTATATGTGTCTCAGTATGGAATATATGTGTGTGTCTCTCACTGTGAGATCTGTATGTGTGTCTCAGTATGGAATATATGTGTGTGTGTGTGTGTGTGTCTCTCACTGTGAGATCTGTATGTGTGTCTCAGTATGGAATGTGTGTGTGTGTGTGTGTGTGTGTGTGTGTGTCTCACTATGAGATCTGTATATGTGTCTCAGTGTGGAATGTGTGTATGTGTGTCTCAGTATGGAATATGTGTGTGTCTCTCACTATGAGATCTGTATGTGTGTCTCAGTATGGAATATGTGTGTGTGTGTCACTATGAGATCTGTATGTGTGTCTCAGTATGGAATGTGTGTGTGTGTGTGTCACTATGAGATCTGTATTTGTGTCTCAGTATGAAATGTGTGTGTATGTCTCACTATGAGATCTGTATGTGTGTGTGTGTGTCTCACTATGAAATGTGTATGTGTGTCTCAGTATGGAATATGTGTGTGTCTCACTATGAGATCTGTGTGTGTATGTCTCACTATGACACCTGCATGTGTGTCTCAGTATGGAATGTCTGTGTTTGTGTGTCACTATGAGATCTGTATGTGTGTGTGTTTCACTATGAGACCTGTATGTGTATCTAATTATGGAATGTGTATGTGTGTGTCTCACAATGAGATCTGTATGTGTGTCTCGGTATGGAATATGTGTGTGCGTGTCTCACTATGAGATCTGTATGTGTGTCTTAGTATGGAATGTGTGTGTGTCTCAGTATGGAATATGTGTGTGTGTGTCTCTCAGTATGGAATGTGCGTGTGTCTCAGTAAGGAATGTGTGTGTCTCAGTATGGAATATGTGTGTGTGTGTGTCTCTCAGTATGGAATGTGAGTGTGTGTCTCTCACTATGAGATCTGTATGTGTCTCTCAGTATGGAATATGTGTGTGTGTCTCTCACTATGAGATCTGTATGTGTCTCTCAGTATGGAATGTGTGTGCCTCAGTATGGAATATGTGTCTGTGTGTGTGTCTCTCACTATGAGATCTGTATTTGTGTCTCAGTATGGAATATGTGTATGTCTCACTATGAGATCTGTATGTGTGTGTGTGTGTGTGTATCACTATGACATCTGTATGTGTGTCTCAGTATGGAATGTGTGTGTGTGTCTCACTATGAGATCTGGATGTGTGTGTGTGTCTCACTATGACATCTGTATGTGTGTCTCAGTATGGAATGTGTGTGTGTGTGTGTGTCTTACTATGAGATCTGTATGGGTGTTATGTGTGTGTGTCTCACTATGAGATCTGTATATGTGTTGTGTGTGTCTCACTATGACATCTGTATGCGTATCTAAGTATCGAATGTGTATGTGGGTGTCTCACTATGAGATCTGTATGTGTGTCTCAGTATGGAATGTGTGTATCTCACTATGGGATATGTGTGTCTCACTATGGGATATGTGTGTCTCACTATGGGATATGTGTGTCTCACTACGGAGTGTGTCTGTCTCACTATGGCATGTGTGTGTGTGTGTGTGTGTGTGTGTGTGTGTGTGTGTGTGTGTGTGTGTGTGTGTGTGTGTGTCTCACTATGGCCATAGCTGGGAACTTTTAAAATACCATCACTCACAGATCTGATATTAACCCTTGAAGCCCAGTGGGGAAAAAAAGAGTACATTGCATTAACTGTTTCACTGCCAGAGAGCTAGGCAATGCATTGCAAATTAATAACAAATATACACTTATGGATGGTTATATGTGTGTGTGCCTCACTATGAGTTGTATATATGTGTGAGTCTCACTATGGGATATGTGTGTGTGTGTGTGTATCACTATGCCATGTACATGGGTGTGTGTCTCTGCATGGGATGTGTATCTCTCTGTCTCACTATAGGGTGTGTGTGTCTCTGTATGGGATGTGTGTGTGTGTGTGTCTCACTATGGTTAGTGTGTGTGTCTTATGGGATGTGAATATGTGTGTGTGTCTCTGTATGGGATGTGTATTTGTGTGTGTCTCTGTATGGGATGTGTATGTGTGTGCTCACTATGGAGTGTGTGTGTCTCTGTATGTGATGTTTGTGTGTTTCTCAGTATGGCACGTGTATGTCTCTGTATGGGATGTGTATGTGTGTGTGTCTCACTATGGGATGTGCATGTGTGTGTCTCTGTATGGGATGTGAATATGTGTTTGTGTGTCTCACTGTGACGTGTGTGTGTCTCACTATGGCATGTGTTTGTGTCTCTGTATGGGATATGTGTGTGTACATGTGTGTGTGTATCTGTATGGGATATGTGTGTATCTCACTATGGCATGTGTGTGTCTCTGTATGGGATGTGTATGTCTCTGTATGGGATGTGTATGTGTGTGTCTCTGTATGGGATGTGTATATGTGTCTGTCTCACTATGGGATGTGTATATGTGTGTGTCTCTGTATGGGATGTGTATTTGTGTGTGTGTGTCTCACTATGGGATACGTGTGTGTGTGTGTGTGTGTGTGTGTGTGTGTGTGTGTCTCTGTATGGAATCTGTATGTGTCTGTCTCACTATGGGATGTGTATGTGTAAGTGTGTGTGTGTCTCTATGGGATGTGTATGTGTCTGTCTCATTACAGGATGTGTATATGTGTCACTATGGCATGTGTGTCTCACTATGGGATGTATGTGTATGGGATGTGTGTGTCCCTCACTATGGGGACACTATGGCAGTTCAAGTCAGCTGGGGGGGAGGAGAGCTAAAACAGAACGTGATCACATGCATTTTACAGAACTTTCATAAACAAAAACAGACGGGCAACACCTTCCCACACTGCTAGTATCTCCTAAATAGGGACACTTGGGAGGTATGTACCCCTAATATCTCCTAAAGAAGGGCACTTGGGAGGTATGGACCCCTAATATCTCCTAAAGAGGGACACTTGGGAGGTATGGACCTCTAAAATCTCCTAAAGAGGGACACTTGGAAGGTATGGACCCCTAATATCTCCTAAAGAGGGACACTTGAGAGGTATGGAACCTAATATCTCCTAAAGAGGGACACTTGGGAGGTATGGAACCCTGATATCTCCTAAAGAGGGACATTTGGGAGGTATATACCCCTAATATCTCCTAAAGAGGGACACTTGGGAAGTATTTACCTCTAATATCTCCTAAAGAAGGACACTTGGGAGGTATTTACCTCTAATATCTCCTACAGAGGGACACTTGGGAGGAAAGCATGTGAGAACATCTGGATCTTGTTCCTATTTAGACATACTGTGGAACTACCCACGTAGAGACACTGAGAACTCTTCCTGTTTTCTTTCTATCTATTTCTCTTGGGTTGTGGCCCTTGTGAAATACTTGGATTGATGACTGAGTCACCCTGTGATATGTTACCTGTGCGCCCCATAAGTGTCTGTAGATATTTGTTTTTGATCCAGTAGCATTTCTAAACATAAGTATATCTATTATTGTTTTTAAAGATGCTGTGGTTAACATTTTTCATTATAAGATGCCCCATGTCTTGTTTTGTATTTGCTATAAACAACAGGAAATGTCATACATTAACAGCTGTAGAGCTTCAGATTAACAGCGCCTGCTCCACGTTATCACCTTTCACATCTTCCTATGACCCCTCCTCCGCTCTACCCCCTTCTTCCCTCACCAAATTCCTCTGGTTTCATCTCTCCTCCTCTTTTCTCACCTCTCCTTTTGTCCATTCCAACCCTTTCACCTTGCATAAAGGTGGCCATACACAAGGCAGTTTTGGCTGGAGCCGACCAGCGATCTGATCACACACACAGAGACCAAGTACTGGCACTCTGCAGTCTGATTCCTGTTTATGTGTGTGTGGAGGGGCCATGTGACCAGGTCTGAACGAACCGGTATCACAGCCCCATTCAAAATCACTGTGGTTTTGGTCCGTTGATGCCACATATTATTATTATTATTACACTTCAATTATATAGCACCAAATTATTCTGCAGTGCTGTACAACAGGAAATAGACATAAGGGATATTAAAGTGATAGTTATGTTTCACAAAAACAGCAGCTCCAGTTAATCTTTTGAGACATAGAGAGTGTTATTTCATTACTGTGAGCGTTGTAGTTCAAGAGTAATTGAATTATAAAGTTCCCCCTCCCGCCCCTTTTACCTAGTGTAAGCCCCCACTCCTCAGATGTGGAATCCAGTCCACAGACCAGACAGCTCACATCAAGGGTCAATATTCTTACTGTGAGAACAATGAAAGCCCTGCCCCCCCTTGACAGGTTTTTCAGGTTTTTCCCTTATCTTAATTGAAGATTGTCCCTCTCTGCAGTCTACCTGGGCACCTCCCTTCTGATCTGGATGAGCAGTGTTACATCAGTAAAAGGGGCGGGAGGGGGATACTTTGTCATTGAATTACTCCTGAACTACAACTCTGACAAAACTGAAACAACACTCTCCAAAATCCAAATACTATGCTGATTAATTAGAGCTGCTTTTATTATGAAACATTACTATCCATTTAAACAGTACAAATGGGACATGGCAAACAAAAGGATCAGAGCGCCCACAACACAGCGATATGATCGTATATCAATACAAATTTCCAAGTCAGCCCGAATGAACAAAATCACTAATTTGGTTGGCCCGACTGGATTGATTTAAAGGGTTAGTAATGCCCTCTTACACGTTTATACTATATTGTAGCTATTAAAAAAATAAGCTAAATGGTCCAAGTCCCGTCTCTCAAACCTTTATGGTTTGAGAGATATTCACAGCTAAAGTTCTCCCTCCCTCTCCTTTCCCTGATGTCAGCTGTAAAGCTGACAGAAGGAGATCCGTGTCGGCCGACAAGAGGAGGCTCTTCAGCAGAGCCGAAATAGCTATATTTAAAAAGAACTACTTCACTGGAACGGTCTACAAAGTGTGCGTGCAAACCAGGCACACTTTGTAGACCTTTCCAATTAAGTATTTCTTTTTAAAGATCGCTATTTCGGCTCTGTTGCAGAGCTACCGGCTGGTCCCAGGACCGGGATCTCCTTCTGTTAGTAGAACGCTGATGTCAGGAGAAGGGGAGGGAGGGGGAACTTTATCTGTGAATATCTCTCATACCATAAAGGTTTGAGAGATGGGACTTGTTCCACATAATTATTTTTTTTTAAATCTACAATATAGCATAAACTTATAACAGGGCATTACTAACCCTTTAACCAGTACACAGTTCGATATCCGGCCAGACTGATCAATTGCAACCAGATTGGTCGGAATCAGCCGACAGAATCGCGCTGTGTCTGGGCCTGTTTATTCTTCCTAGGATTTCCAGACCATCCCATTAACCCTTTGCAATGCGTTGCGTACCACACTGGCACTCGAAGGGTTAAAACTGGATACTTATGAAAAATGCATTGGACGCCCCACTGACATTCACAAAGGGTTAAAGAACATGCTTTCCTATATCAGCTCCTATGGGAGTAAAAAAAACCTTAGTAAATAGCTGGGCTGCTCTGTGCAGCACCAAAATGGCTTCTTCCAGAGGTCAGAAACTGAAAACCCCATGGCATGAAGCATGCTGGAACTCAATTTGAAAATATATGGCTTACAACCCTTTAACACTTTGAGTGCTAGAGAGTTACCTACCACATTGCATTGCAATGTATTGGATACTCCTCTGGAATTCAAAGGGTTAAATCATACAAAATGTGACCTGCTGTAATAACCTTCATGTGATCTTTAGTAATGTGGCAATATTTAAAGGGATAATATTTTGTAATATGGAGTAATATATATTGCAGGAATTTCCTGGCTTAGTACAACAAGGGTATTCCCGCTGCCGAGAGGTGTTTTATACAAAAGTCTTTGCAGGTCAAATTTGTATTTTTTGGGTTGAGATTCCTCCATGGCCTGAAATCTCAGAGTGGCGCTGTTTCAACACCAGCCTGTGGAGAGTTATTGTCAGTGACAGTAGCTCTCCAATAAGGGCTGTAGCAACAGCACTGCCATCACATTTAAAGGGATAGTAATGTTTCAAAATAAAATCAACTCCAATTAATCTTCATAGTATTTGGGCCATGAAGAGTGTTATTTCAATACTGTCAGAGCTGTAGTACAAGAGTAATTGAATGATAAAGTATCCCCCTCCCACCTCTTTTACTGATGTAACACTGCTCACCTCAGAGCAGCAAGACTGTCTGGATGAATCGCACAGAGGAACAATCTTCAGTGATCATAAGGAAAAACCTGAAAATCCTGTCAAGGGGGGCAGGGCTTAACTTATACTCACTGTAAGAAGATTGTCCCTTGCTGTGAGCTGTATGGTCAAGTGACCAGATTCCACATTTGAGGGGAGGGGGCTTACACTAGGTAAAAGGGGTGGGAGGGGGATACTGTATCATTCAATTACTCTTGAACTACATCTCTGACAGTATTGAAATAATACTCTCCATGGCCCAAATACTATGAAGATTAATTGGATCTGCTTTTATTTTGAAATATTACTATCCCTTTAAGGCCATGAAAGAACTACACCTAAAAATACAAGTTTGAGCTGCAATATCTTTTGAATAAAATGTCTCCCAGCAGCAGTGCCCTTGATTTACTCAGCAGGATAAATCCTGCAATATATACAGTATATTTTTCCATATTATGCAGCTTTATCTCTTCTAAAAGACAATCAAACTCTTTTTCGACTTTACATATTCTGTTACATAATATGTAAAGTTAAATTGCCTGTACATTTTTTCTGTCTTCATCTATTATTTTTTTCTACTTTTATGTCCTGAAATTCAGTTCCCTAACGTTCTGTTTCCTGGGGTCTTACAGTCATATTACTGTCATAATAGAGATATTTATACAGTGTGCCAGTATTCCTGCAGCGCTGAGCGCTCTGTATACTGTAGAGATGTCTTTTTTTTTACATTGTATCTCTTTTACATTGTTCAACCCTTCCTACTTGCACAGTCCCACAGAGGAAGCTGCCTGGAAACACATTCAGACAGCTCGCTATCAAGAACAGAAAAGCAATGCAATGAGCACCCCTCTGGCATTCAAAGGGTTAAAAAAAATAGGTGACGAAAATAATAATGAAAAGTACAGGTGATCTGGCTTCGCATATTATGCTTTAAGAATATGTAGAGTCAATAAGGAGGTTGACTATCACTTTAACATCTACAGGACCCCGAGTGTTTGCAGTGAATTGCTTTTCAATGCATTGTGCATCACTCTGGTCCTTAAAGGGATAGTGATGCTTGAATTAAAGTACAGGTCCGACTCTTGTTTATATTGTTTCTAACACATAGCGCTATATTTTAACACTTACAGTTTTGTAGTTCAAGCGCACTTCAAGCTGAAAGGATCCCTCTTCCTCCCCTCGGTTGTAGGACTGGACAGATGCAGCAAGGGACAATCTTCATTCAGTAAGTATAATGAAAACCCTGATCCTTGACAAAGGAGGACAGGAATTTCCTTTTGGTTACTGAAGATTGTCCCTAGAAGCGCTCCATCCAGACCAGACCAAGAGGCAGCGTGACGCAGGGAAAGGGGCGGGAGGGAGATCCTTTCTGCTTGAATTGCGCTTGAACTACAGAACTGTAAGTGTTAAAATATAGCGCCTTGTGTTAGAAAAACTATAAAGAAGACTCAGACCTGAACTTTAATTCACGTATTACTATCCCCTTAAGGGGTTAATACTGAGTATATACGTTCATGTAGCAAAATACATGGTAGTTTATTTATTATCCTAGCTATAACATGAATATAACAATTGGTATAAACTCCCATTGTGTCTCTGATGTCATTAAATGATTGCCTTGATTCCCTGGTGTGGTTTTTTTTTACTCTGTCCATTGAGGAAAAAATTGGAATATCCTGTATTAAAGGGATGATTTATCTACTGCGGGTTATCAAACACAGGCCTGGGTGTAATACAGCTGAGGAGCCAGGGAGAGGTGTGTTGATGTCTTAATTGCAGTGTTTTAATATGTGGAAAGTTACAGGAAGCAGTTCTGCTTTTACACAACTGTAAGATTGCGACAGAGGCCAAACCAAATATTGCACAGAGTGGAGGAGGGGAAAAAATGAATATTTCTGTGGCCTGCTAATGTTTTCTACCTGCAACGCTGTCTGTTTGGGTATTTTGGTATCAATTGATCCCTAGAATGCCATAGACATCCCTCTGTAAAGCAATCCATTTGAGATCCAAGAGGTTAAAATTCAATAACATTCCACAGGCCAGTAAGAAAGGTGACAGATGACAAAATGTCCTTTTCTCTCCAGAAATTTGAGGCTCTGTCCCTTCCCCCCACAAGACACACTAAGCAGGAAGTAGCCATATGGCTAATAGGATTTTAATTATCTCAATGAAGACCTCTCGTTCACCAGAAAGTCAACAAAGGTTTGCAATCACTGCAGAATATCTTGAAGAACAAGAGTGTCAATCACTCATTTGCTTTCTAACCCTTTGAGTGCCTGAAGTGCATTGTGTACCCCTGTGGCACTCAGAGGGTTAAAGTTATGCCTTGGATTTAGAAAAAGCACAGTTTGGACTGTTATCAAGAGGTTCTGTAGCAACTTTATGGAAGTTGTAGTAGATACATGGAATAGGATCCAAGTGGAAGCGGTAAGGATTGATACATTACAGGAATTAACTCTTGAGATGCATATATGGCTGTTCTGAGAATGAATATATGTGAGTTTTGTAGTTCCATAGATGTTACACCATATGAGATGCAGTGCATTGGAATTCTCATTAGCATCCAAGGGGTTAAAATGATTGCTCAGTGTAACAAACAGTATGACCTTCCCAGGGAGCCGCTGGACTGGAAGCCATATCTGGCCTGCTGGCCACCAACTGAGAAGCCCAGCCTTAACTCTTTGAGTGTCAGATGGGTGGACACCACTTTGACACACAGTGGCGTAACAATAGGAGTCGCAGGGGCCACCCCCTGTGACCACCACACCACCCGCAAGTAGCAACAAGCTGTCTAGCAGCCGAGCTGGCCTTTTCCTCTTGTCCGCTCATCGACCATCAAATTCTGTCCCTCAGGTTTCCCTGACTTGTGGTGGACTAGTGACTGTTCCATGCATACAAAGCGGAAGTGAGAGGCTACTGAGGACCTTGATATCTGGTCTAGTCTGAGCTGGATTATGCACTAGACAATCTAGGCTAGTGCCTAGGGCCCATGCCAATCTGGGGGCCCTGCGTGCAGCCTAGCCCTTACCAGACCTCACTTGGGGGGCATTAGGACCCCTCTTGATGTCCTCCCAGCTCCTGATCTTCCAGCCTATAGCACTGGGAGATCACTAGAGGCTGTGCAGGGAAACATGGTTTCATCTATCCGATCTTCAGGTAGGAGTGCACAGGACTGGGGAAAGTGTCCCACATCACCAGTGACATTACTGATGTCATCGGTGATACGAGAGGCTTTCCCTGCTCCCACTAACTTCTACCCAGAATATCAGGTAGATGTAAGCAGGGGATCCACACTGTTTCCTACAGTGATCTCCCAGTGGTATCAACTGGGAGCTCAATAGCAGAAGGGATCTCCTGATGCTCCCCAACAAAGTCAGATTACAAAATAATTTAAAAAATGTGTTCCAGCGGGGTATACAACACCTTGCTTTGCAAAGCATTGGGTACCTCTCTGGAGGTAATACTTGACCTGCTCTGCCCCAACTCTGTGTTCCACTGATAGTTATATATAGACCCTCACATACACTTTCTGACACCCAGACTTGTCCACTAGTAGACAGGGGTGGGCTCTGGAGTGGATGGGGAGAGGGCCCCACTTTGGGATCCAGCTCTTGATCTAGTAAGAAAGATTTACCGCTCATCAAAAAGCTGAAAGTGAGGCAGTTACCTAAAGATGTTGGGCACCTGGTATAATAAAGAGTAATGTAATTCCGGGGGTAAAGAAGGCCCTGTTTCATAGAGCATGCTATCTGTAATTGAATCAGGGCTGCATGATCATTGACCACTTACCTTTTGTATCTGTCATCATTACATGTGACCATCTAAATAACATAAAGAGCTAGAATGCGAAGCTCCCTGTGTGCGTAACCACACATGTGTAGTAGAGACTGCAGGAACGCGCCGGATTCCAGTCAGATGCACTGCTGATCCAGAGCGGGGCTCTCTGAACGGCCCACCACTTCCAACCACTCTGGGGCAGCAGCCGAGGCCGCTGGCTGGCACCTTGGACTGTGTACACGGGCCTTCAATACTAGTCAGAGTAATAAACCATTACACGCCACTAGAGAATGATGTAATTGGAGACTAGGGTGACCACACATCCCGGAATGCCCGGGACTGTCCCTTACAGGGGGTCTGTGTCCCGCGTCCCGGGTCACCCACCACCGGGACAACAAAGAGTCCCAGAATTGAGCAACACGGGCCAGTCCAGCCAGCCAATGAAATGTATTTGCTATATGGTCCTCATTGGCTGGCTGAGCCAGCCAATGAAGACCATGTAGCAAATACATTTCATTGGCTGGCTGGACTGGTACGTTGCGAGACAGCTGGGATGGAGCAGGTATGCTGGTGCTGCAAGTGAGACCCATGGCTGAGGCTCCGTCCGGCGCTGACCATCTTTCTTAGGCTGACACAGAGTAAGAGTTCCCACTGGGTGTCAGCCGCGGGACTAGGGTGACCACATGTCCCGGAATGGCAGAACGGAAATGTGGTCACCCTATTGGAGACGTTATTCATCAAGCTAAACAGAGTTGCATTTTTGGAGCAAACCAGCCTCACTATAGACGTAAGATGAAAATTACCATTGCTTTGAACTCTTTGAGTCCCATAACAATGCGTCAAATACCCATCTGGCACTCAAAGGGATAAATGGGGATTTTAACCTCTTGAATGCTAGCATTCTCTATCACATTGCTCTGCAATATATCAGAGGCCTCGCCTGCTTTCAAGGGTTAAAAGTCCCATTTAATTCAGACATTTCATTTCATCTGTAGGGTGCTGTTGTTTTTACTCCACAGTTGTACATGTTTAGCATCCAGAATTGAACCCCTGGGTAGCTTTAAAGGGATAGTAATGTTTCATAATAAAAGCAGCTCTAATTAATCATCATAGTATTTGGACTTTCGAGAGTGTTATTTCAATTCTGTCAGAGTTGTAGTTCAAGAGTAATTCAATGACAAAGTATCCCCCTCCCTCCACTTTTACTGATGTAACACTGCTCAGCCAGAGCAGAAGGGAGGTGCCCAGGTAGACTGCAGAGAGGGACAATCTTCAATTAAGATAAGGGAAAAACCTGTAAAACTTGTCAAGGGGGGCAGGGCTTTCATTGTTCTCATAGGAAGAAGATTGTCCCCTTCTGTTATCTGTCTGGTCTATAGACTGGTTTCTACATCTGAGAAGAGATGGCTTACACTAGGTAAAAGGGGCAGGGGGGAAACTTTGCTTGCGAATATCTCTCAAACCATAAAGGTTTGAGAGATAAGACTTATATCATTCTTCATGTTTTTTTAATGCCTACAAAATAAAATAAAGTTAAAACGAAGTATTACTATCCCTTTAAGGAAAAAAACGCAGCAGATCTGTATGCAAGTAAATAACACATAGGAATACAGGAAAAAACTTCCTTGACCCAAGTGTGGGCAACATGTGGCTCTCCAGTCATCAGACTACAGATCCCATCATTTTTCATTTTGTAGGAATTCTTAAATATCTTAACTGTATCAATACTATTATGTAAGTGCATTACATCCATACATAAAATAAGCAATAAAAAAATGACTGAGATAGGGCTGGGAGACTTGTGGCTCTCCAGCTCTTTCTGGACTACAACTTCTGTCATCCTCAGGATTATGGGAGTTCTATTCGAGCAACAACTGGAGAGTCTCACACGCAGTTAACACAATTCCTATACCGTAGCATAACAGCACGAAAAGTGAGTTTACTCATTTGTAATAAAGGGCGGATCTCATTACAATAACCCCGCCCATAAAAAAAGCCGCGTGCAAGAAAACCCTGTTCTACACGTATTTATAATAAAGGGAGGATCTATTTAGAATAAATCCGCCCACAAACACGATAACACTTTGCTTGGCTGTTATGAGCGGTTTGTGTGTGATGCTCCGCCCCACTGTGATATGCGGTTAGCGTTACTATATCTGGTAGGCGTGGTTTGGTGTAGTGTCTCCGCCTATTTGACGATAGTTTTCTGGTAGCCCCGCCCCAGTATATAATACAGTTGCCAGCCGTAATTGCGCATCACTTCTCACAGAGATCCGTCACGCAGCTCTGGTGAGACTTTACCCCGGACCCGACCTTTTCTACCCACCGCCAGAACCGGACCACAACCATGGTGAGCTGAATGATTAGTATACACATGTGACTCCCTTAGGATTGGGTGCACGGTGCCCTCACCAGTCACTGGAGCTGTTTGGGACAGTGTGACATGTGGGGTACACTGGTATGGGGGGAAGGGTAGCCTGGTATATATGGCGGTAGACAGATATGTGGAGGGCAGACTTGACTGGTATAGGGAGGGCGGGTAGACTGGCTTACGGGGGTTTAGACTGGTATAGGGAGACTGGCATATAGGGAATTTAGAGGAAAAGGAGCCAGATGGCATATAAGGGTATGGGTGGCAGTACGCCTCTTTCTGTATCGATAATTAGAGTATTTAGGTCACCCCAAAGGTCAGTGCAGATAGGGCAGGGAAGCTTGATTCACCCCTTTTGTAATAAGCCGTATGTGGGTGTCGAAAGAGGTTCTGCAGCAAAGAAACTCTTTAACTCCTTGAATGCCTGAGAGGCGTGCAGCCATTTGAAGTGAGAGGTTAGGGGGGGGGGGTAGCAGTGCACTGAGACAAGAGGTTCTGCAGTAGGTAAGGCTCTGTAACTGATTGACTGGTAGTCGTCCAACCTCATGGAGAGTGTGCAAGGGGTTAACCCTGTGAGTGCCAGAGGTGGGACGCTGCATTGAGACGAGGTTCTGCAGTAAGTAAGGCTCTATAACCAATTGACTTATGGTCATACAACCTCATGGGGGGGTGGAGTTGCTGGAACAAGGGAAGGTCTATAGTCCGTTTCGTTTCGTGGCAGAGGGGTGTCACACAATCTGGGACTCACAGCGAAGTAAACTAGTACTGTGCGTGTATATATACACACACACACACACATTATTTATTTATTTATATATATATATATATATATATATATATATATATATATATATTAGCTCGACGTTTCGTGGCCAAAACCACCTTCCTCGGGAGCAGTGCCACCGAAACGTCCAGCTAATAAATGTATTTGTGCTGTTATCACAGAGTCCTGTGTGTCTTTATGTACATATACATACACACAGTGTAAGGGACGAAGATCTAGTGAAGACCATGACATCTGGCCCAGTAAGAATGGATTACCCCCAGGTCAGACAACCCCTGCCCGGAGTTCCTGCTTACTACATTGCTCCTGATAGGACACAGCAGGGGAATGTGGCAGCTGGCTCTGGGGGTTGGTGGGACAAGTTTAAACAGTGCTTCTCTTAATACAGTGAAATATGTATACTACTAATCTGCATTGTTACAGCCCATTCTGTACTGACTGCTCCTTTCATCAGATGTATCTGTCCCCCCTAAGGGACACACCTGAACAGGTTTTGGGAGTTGCCTAACCCCTTCATTGCCAGATGGGTATAGCGTGTGTTTCACATTCCTCTGACAGTGAGTTAAAAAGCAAAGCAAGGCTTGCAGTGTTTAGATTTATAATCTGGGTGTCTGATGCTAGGGGAATTGAGAGAGAATGCCAATTGCCCAGCCCCCTTCACTCTTTCACCCATATCAGACTGGACTTTAATCCTTTGAATGCTAGAGTTTTTCAGCACATTTAAATAAATAATCGTTTTTTGTTTTCCCTATAATATTTTATATATATATATATATATATATATATAATATTTTTTATTTTTTTTTTTCAAGGTAGGTGGAGGTACTCACTCTTCAAGTATTATACTGCCCAGGTGCACAGTCCTCAAGGGTGTAGTTGTATAAAAATAGAGAAGGAGGCAGCACCAGTGGGACTATGTATAATATTTATTTAGGACAAAAAAGAGCAAAAAAAAATTAGGTCAATGTTCCGGTCCCTGTGCAGGACCTTTATCAAGACGTCTTGATAAAGGTCCTGCACGGGGACCGAAACGTTGACCTATTTTTTGCTCTTTTTTGTCCTAAATAAATTTTATATGTAGTCCCACTTGTGCTGCCTCCTTCTCTCTCTCTCTCTCTCTCTCTCTCTCTCTCTCTATATATACTCCAATAATGGTAAATAATTGCTGTTGCGCTTGTTATATGCTATGTGGCAGGCAATCTCATTCAGCTGTTGTTGGATTACAACCCCCATCATCCTCAGCTTTATGGTTGGATTTCTGATCGGAAGGCTGTCTGTTTCTGGTCTATGCTCATATTGCCGTAATGGCTTTTGGATGCAGCATCACACAAAACACATTTTCGTGCATAATTATCTTCAGAAATCCCTCTGGAAATCCCCCATGACTGTGTGATTCGTAGATCTTAAGTAGGTAACCGGTGGCTCTCCAGCTGTTGGGGACTACAGTTCCCATCATCCCCAACCCGATGGGAACTGTAGCCTCCAGCAGTTGAAGAACCACAGGTTTCCCATCCCAAGGCTAGATTAAAAAATCCTGACGGGTTTAAAATGAGTGTGATATAAATGGCACTGACTGGTAGCTGCTGATATGAGTCATGGGGCAATGACACATTAACTAATATTGCTGTAAAGAAATGCAGAGAATCCCTGCTCTAAGTCTGAAAGTAAATACGCAACTCATACAGCTTCTCCAATCTCCATCTTAAATTCTATACAGTGTTTAACCCTTTTACAGCTGAGTGAACCCACCGTGGTTTGATTGGCAATATCCATACCTGCCACCTGTACCATATTCCCAGGAACATACCCTAGTTTGGCTCCCTGTATCAGTGCCAAGTTTTACACTTGGATTTAACCCTTTGACTGCCAGAGATGTACGGAATGCATTGCTTTGCAATGCATTCCGTACCCCTCTGGCACTCAAAGGGTTATTTAAGATGATATTCTCTGAAGGCAGTAGTGTAGAGTGGGACATTATGTACATGTTATTAACCGGTTAACAGGATGTGCTGCACTTTTTAACATTAATATTGCTAATTCATTATGATCTTTAACCCTTTGAGTGACAGAGATTTCCAGGGCTATACATCTCTGGTACTTATATGGTTAAATGATTTCCTGTACTATTTTGGTGTGGATAATGGGGTGGGACACAACTGCACAATATGTAACAAAAAATCCTGTTAGTTGAAATGTGACTTTTAAATTGTAAAGCGCTGCATACACTTGTGGCACTATATAAATAAACATATTCATTCATTCTTTGATGCTAGAAAGGTCTTCAATATGTTGGTTTGCATGTCCTATTTAAAGGGATAGTAAAGCTAATCACATATATTGCAGGGTTTAGAGTAAAACAGCTGTATTCCCTCTGCTGAGAGATGTTTTATTAAAACATTATTGCAGCTCAAACTCAGTTTTTGGGCACAGTACCTCCATGGCCTGAAATGTTACTGATGCTGTTGCTACAGCTGTGCATGTACAGCTAGGGCCAGTTGACCCCAAATCTACAGAGGATGCGGTAGCAACATGTAAAATTTCAGACCACAATGATACTCCACCGAAATAAAATGCAAGTTTGGACTGCAGTAACTTTTGAATAAAACATCTCTCTGCAGTGGATTACCATTGTTGTACACCGACCTATTATGTCCTCATCTCTTATTCACAAAAAGGATGTTAAAGGGATAGTAAGACTTATAATGTAAAAAATAACATGTTGTAGGGTTTATCCCACTGACTAAAACAAGGGTACTCCCCATCTGCTGAAAGGTGTTTTATTCAAACGTTATTACAGCACAAACCTGCAGTTATCTGTACAATTCTAACGATAGCGAGGCCACTTAGGAGTGGAAGGGACAAGCTCCTCTCTGCCGTATATGTTCTGAAAATGCACTTTTTTTTTTATCCTTTAACCCTTTGAGTGCCATGGGGATACACAACACATTGCAAATCAATGAGTTGTGTACCCCTCTGGCACTCAAAGGGTTAAGAGGTGTTTCTCTTTAACCGCCTGGATTTTAAAGATGTCTTCCACACATTGGGAGAGATGTACTAAGTGGTGAAACTAGCCCCGGGCTATTTACATATATTTCTCTCTCACTGTTTAGCTCCTGGAGACATCCCATTACTAAGGGCCATAAGCATAAAACAAAAGAGAAGTAATTCCGGACCAAACAAACAGGACCGTAGGGGACAAATAAAAAGTCCGGATTAATTTATTGGGGATTTTAACCCTACTAGAATGCTACAGGTCTTAAGTGTTAAGTAGAAGTGGAACAATTTTGGGTAAAACCAGCTTCACCATAGCGGACAAATCAAAATTCCTGTTGAGTCAGATGAGGCTTTTAATCCTTAAGTGCTAAGAGGTCTCTAACACATTGAAATGCTTTGGCGAACTTTCTAGCTATTATGGGGTTAAAGTCACATTTAAAATATTGGGGGTTTTGGGAAATTTTGTCCCCCCCCATGATGCAGTTGGTTTGACCCACTGTTTCACCACTTATGAATTTCTTTACGCCAAGAGGTAAGGAGAAATTTTGATGGGGCTGTCCGTTTTCACGTGATGCCTTGCACACAGTGGAGTTCTCTGCTTGTAGCATTCTGGTGGAAGCCGCTGACTGTCATTGATTTTGCCTGAAGAGGGAGCTATGTGCAATAAGTAGCAGGAGTGCATAAGTCATTTCCTGGAAAAGGCAGGAATGTCTGCTCCCTCATAGCACATGCAAAACTAGATTTTAAGTCTCAGATAGTAAATAGAGAGTTTTTCACATATGGTACATGAAATATATGTTATATAAGTATATATAAACCCAGTTCATTAGGTTTTAGTGTTCCTTTAACAACAGTCACTTAATTTATTCTTGAATTGGGGTCTACTTGGGCGGTATACAGTAACCTAAAGACATGGGATTCTACAGCAGTTGATTTGGGAATTTTCACCCCTAGAATAATAGATAGGTCTCCGACATATTGCAAAGCAATGTGTCGGAGACCTTTCTGTTATTCTAGGGGTATATATATATATCCCACTTTAAATCAATGAGAATATAAGGAATTTGCCCTCTGTTGTGCAGTTGGGTTGCCCTAGAGTTGTAGAAATGAGAGGGAATCTGCAGAAATGTCTCCCCCTATGGTGAAGCTGTTTTTTCCTGAATTGTGGCTCTCTAGCTTATTGAATATGTCACATTATCGCTTAATAAATCCTCAGCATTGTTTTCTACTGCACTGGATACCTTGCTAGCATCTAAGTGGTTAATAGTGTGCAGCCTTCCTGTATAAAGTCTAAACAGAAGAAAATATCTGCCTTCTCCATGCAAAAGCTGGATAATGCAGGGTTAAATTATTAGGCAGATTTGGGGGGTATTCAAGGTCCTTTTCTCATAGATCAGGTGTGATAATCTCCCTAGGGAACATGACCGCATACCATGCAGGATTCCTCTGCTGTCAGCATCGAGTGACGTTTAAAGTCACCTGCCACTGCAGAGGCGTGCTGTCCCCCCCCCTTCTCGCGTATGATGCCGTCCATCTGCCAGCATGGGTACAGGGTCCTTTCCTAACTAGGTAATTGCAGTGTGTGCATGTGGCTGGTGCAGGACGATTCTTCATTCACCCGTAATGTTTATCTTGGGCCTGTCACAGCCAGAGTTCCCAGCACCTGCTTCACATACATGCACTGTATTACACAGCACAGCAGGGGGCGCAGCCACACGGCCGAGTCAGAGGGGTTCCTAAAGGATCGGCTGCGATTGGTTCATTTACATGGTATTTGTAATCTTAATACTAAGGGTCGTATGTTCAAAAGAAAAGTGGAGGAGTTCTGGGGCAAACCATTTGCACTATAGGGAGCATGAAAAATACCCATTGATTTTAAATGGGGATTTTTAACCCCTTGAATGCTAGAGATCTCTCCAATGCATTGCTTCGCAATGCGTTGACGTCTCTAGCATTCAAGGAGTTAAGATATAAATGGGAATTTTAACTCCTTGAATGCTAGAGACGTCAACGCCCCAAAACTCTCACTTTTCTTATGAACATACGACCCTTAACTAACCCCTGGAGCGCCAGGGAAGTATCCAACACATTGCAAAGCGGTGCGTTGGATACCCCTCTGGTACTCAAAGGTTAGCCCTTTGAATGCCAGAAAGGTGACCCCTTTTATTTTACATTATATATTATGTGAACAGAAAATGTAAAGTCAAATTTCTTTATATATAACATTTTTTTTTTCCTTTATGTCCCTGATTTTCTTTTCCCAGAATGCTTTAGCAGGATAGTGATGCAATGTAAAAGATAATAAAGTGTGGCAGGCAGAGCACTCAGTGCTGCAGGGGTATTGTTACACTGTATCACTATCTGGGTTTCCTGGCCAACTGACCAAACAGCTCTCTGGAAACAAAGAGTAGCGGGTTTAGTGTCAGTTTCATTAACCCTTTGCGTGCCAGAGGGGTATGCATTGCTTTGCGGACCCCTCTGGCACTCAAAGGGTTAATCATGGCATCCATATCAAATGTATTAGAATGCTAGTTTGTTTTAAAGGGACAGTAGCCATTTTATATTGAATCTACATATTCTGCAGAGACGGATTATGTAAGGTTAAATTGCACAGAAACACATGTATAAAAATGTTTCCATCTTCCCTTCATTTTTTTATATTTTAAAGGGATTTTAATGTTGTGTTAAAAAAAAAAAAAAAAAAAAAAAAAAAAAAAAAAAATATATATAGATTGCAGCGTCTTCTTTACAATATAAGAATCCCATTGCGCTATTTCAAACCACTTGTTTGTAGTTCAAAAGTTATGAAGTGGAGAAGGATCCCCCACCCGCCTCTTCTGGCTATGTCACTCTGCAGCTCTCACTGGTCCAGATGGAGAGCAGCGAGGGACAATCTTCAAGGGATAGTAATGTTTCATAATAAAAGCAGCTCTAATTAATCATCATAGTATTTGGACTTTGGAGAGTGTTATTTCAATTATGTCAGAGTTGTAGTTCCAGAGTAATTCAAAGTATCCCCCTCCCATCCCTTTTACTGATGTAACACTGCTCAGTCAGATCAGAAGGGAGGTGCCCAGGTAGACTGCAGAGAGGGACAATCTTCAATTAAGATAAGGGAAAAACCTGAAAAACTTATCAAGGGGGGCAGGGCTTTCATTGTTTTCATAGGAAGAAGATTGGCCCCTGCTGAGAAGAGATGGCTTACACTAGGTAAAAGGGGTGGGAGGGGAAACTTTGCTTGTGAATATCTCATAAACCATAAAGGTTTGAGAGATAAGACTTATATCGTTCTTCATGTTTTTTTAATGCCTACAAAATAAAATAAAGTTAAAACGAAGTATTACTATCCCTTTCAGTAAGCAAAAGGAAAATCCTGCCTTCCTTCATCATGGGAGCAGGGTTTTCCTTATACTTACTGACATTTGTCCCTCGCTGCAGCTGTCCGGTCACACGACACAATTAGAAATCCAGTGGGAGGCAACCAGAAGGGGTGAGCGGGGGATCCTTGTGTACCTTTCTGCCACTCAAAGGGTTGAGAGGTCTGCAGTGCATTGGAAAACCTGTCTAGCACACAATAGGTTCATGGATTTGGATGGTGGGGTTCCATCAAGATTGCATGTGAAACTAAATGCATTTGCCACCGCAGAAAGCTAGGCACCCACTGGTATATGCATGTGGTATAATATAAATTGTGGGCAGTGATTACTAGGTTCTATAGCGGAGTTTCTCAACCCTCTCGGTAACAAGGACCCTGCGGTACAGCAGTGTGCACAAAACAACACTTCTGTTACATGATAAACATTAATACATGAGAACATTTCTCTTCCATGAAAATGTTTCTGTCATCATGTTACTGTCTCACTATGAATCTAATATCTGTCAGTGGTACTTTTAGTGTATTAACCCATTAAGGACCAGAGGGGAGCTCAAGGCATTTTGGAGTAATGAGTTGTGCACCTCTTGGTCCTTAAAGTGTTAGTAATGTCTAAAAAAAAAAAACGTTTTTGCATTTAGAAGAGCTCAAAAAGCTGATCTAAATGCAAAAAAACGTATCTCTCGAACCGCTATGGTTTAAGGGATACGGGCGTTTGAAGTTTGATTTCTCCTACTGACAGCTGTAAAGCTGTCAGCAGGAGATTCGTGTCGGTCGACACTGTGGCGCTTGAGAAGTGCCGAGATCTCGTTACTTACACAGAATCCCTTTATTGGAATGGTCTAAAACATGTGCCTGAACACTAGGCACATGTTTTAGACCATTCCATTGAAGGGATTCCGTGTAAGTAACGAGATCGCGGCACTTCTCAAGCGCCACAGTGTCGACCGACACAAATCTCCTGCTGACAGCTTTACAGCTGTCAGTAGGAGAAATCAAACTTCAAACGCCCGTATCTCTTAAACCATAGTGGTTCGAGAGATACTTTTTTTTGCATTTAGATCAGCTTTTTGAGCTCTTCTAAATACAAAAAAGTTTTTTTAGACATTACTATCACTTTAAATAGTTAACAAACAGTAACTTAAAAGGACAGGATTACTTTATTTTAACAAGCTTAAATATAGTTCTTCTTAAATAAAGCACCAAGTCTTCTTTCCATAACTTGTATTGTTTGTGTGTAATATTGTTCTAAAGTTTACCCATATCCCCACTGATTTAAATGGGGCTTTTAAAGGATGATTATCCCATTTTATTAAGTCTTATACAATAGCTGTGGACATAATAAAAAGTCTGGGGCAGCACTGTGAACCATAAAAGAGCCGCTAGCAGCCATTCTGGTGTGGGGGGCAGAAAATTGGCCCCGTCAACTGGAACGCAATCCGGAAGCGAGTAGCTCTCAGTCACAAACTCCTGGGTTGCTTGTGCAGTCAACATTGATACAGAGAATCTATGGGGAAGCCCTCCAGCTGTTGCCAGACTACAATTCCCATCATCCCAGTGGCTGGCAGGGGATGATGGGAGTTGGTGTCTTGCAGCAGCTGGAGTGTGTCACATTTTTCACCCTGGTCTATAGGAACCTGCATCAGAAAGAGCAGTAAAATGAGATGCAGTTCAGTCTCTTGGTGGGGAAGCATCAGGGTCTCCTTTGAGTGTGTTGGAGACATCTCTAGCATTCAATAAGTTAAAATACTCTTTTAAATTGGTGGGGATTTGTATTAGTCCCTGTTTGTACAGTTGGTTTGCTCTAGAGTCTCAACTTTGCAGTTACTCAGTAAGGCCCATTGTAGTTACTGGAAGTCAGAGAAGCACACCTGCACTCACAGGATAGCGTGCTTTGTTTTCAGGTGTGTTGTGTGTATGGCAGCGCTGTTATTGCAGTCTCATCTCTGGCTGTGTCACTGACTATTAATAGTATGTGAGATCCGCAGCCTTCCCTGCCATGTCACATGCCATGTCCCATGAAACTACCTCACCCCTTTAAACTGGAATCTCCACCTTACCATCTCATTCATTGCAGCTCTTTGTGTAAAAGTCTAAATCCAGCGTATGATACAATACGCGGGACACGCTTGTCTGCCTGTCAGACATTTGAGAAACCAGGCAACTATTGTAGATTTGTCTGAAGCATATCTCCTGAGTCTAGGATTTTAAGCCTTTGCTGGCTGAGGTAGGCGAAAAGCTTACATTCTCCAGCAGAGTAAGTCAATTTTTGGACCACTGTTAGGGTTACAACTCCAATCATTCCCCAACCAGCTGTCAGCCTGTTGAGGATTTGTAGTCCACAACTACTAGAGATCCAAAAAAGTAATTTGTTTGCTGTACAGGCCTCCCTAACACGTGCCTCTGCCTTTGAAGGAATTGTATTGGGAGGTAAGGTTATTAAAAGTTCTAAGTCCACCGTATATTTGCTTCCTGACCCGCCGTGTAACTTTCAGCCAATTAGAAGTCCAGACTGAACTTGAATTCCAGCTTTCTATCCCGGGGCTGTTTAACTGTTAGCCAGCAGAGCTACAGATCAGTCACGGGTGACGAGCATGCTTTTTGTACATATTTTTTCAGTACTGGAAGAACCGTCAGTGTTTTTACTTATATCAAGGAATGGGTGATCTTAAAGGGACACTGCACTGTAGGGCAGAGGTAGTCAGTTCTTGGGCCTCTTGCTGTTTGGACTACATCTCCCATCAGTTGGAGGTTCAACAGCGGAGAAAAAACACACACACACACACACACACACACACACACACACACACACACACACACACACACACACACACACACACACACACACTAATTGAATATTTTAATCCCTTGAATATTAGAGTGGTTTTCAGTGCTTTGCAATTTGTTGGGAACTTTTCTAGTGTTAAAGGTGCTAAAATGCTCTATAAATCACTGGTAACATTATTTGACTTTGCAGAGTAATGCCCATTTCCAGCCCCGGGCTGCGTCCTTCATGAATCCAGAAAGTGGCTACATGACATTCAGATAGATAGATATAGATACATAGATAGATGGATCAATAGATAGGTGATAGATACGAATATAGATACTTCAGTTTCATATATATTATATATATATATATATATATATATATATATATATATATATATATATATATATATATATGAGAATCACTCTAGGTCGGCGCTCACATCGTCCAATGTATTAAGCCTGGGTGCAATGGCAAATATAATTCTAATCTAATCATGTAGGGCAAGATAAAGGTCCCTACCGAACCGAAACGTCGAAATTAAATTAACTTTTTTTTACCATTTTAAGTCCTGTGAGTGCTTTCCCTACATAATGATTTATATATACACACACACACACACATACTATTTTTTATCAGGCTGTAAACTGAAATTAACTACGACAGAGGTCATATGAAAATAAAAGCTGTATAGCTATAACTGCTGTATGAGAGACATCTTCCTCAGTGAATCCTGCTAGTAAACAAACCAAGCCTCTAATTCATGTAAGCACACTTTGTAGTCCGTTTCAACAAATTATTTATTTCTGTATTGCTCTGTTTTGGCTCTGCTGAAGAGCCGCAGAATGGTCCTGGGACCAGAATTTGCTTTTCTCAGCTAGAAGGCAGACTTCTGTGAAACCAGAACTTTAGATGCTTCGATCTCTCAAAACTATATGTTTAATCTCTACAATATTAAATTTACTTAAATATAAGCAATATTATCCCTTTAAACTAAAAGCCCATATCACAATAGCTACCCTTTCTTGGCAGACATACCAACAGCAACAGTTGGACAAAAAAAGCGTAACCCTTTTGAGTGCCAGAGGGGTACGCAACGCATTGCTGTGCAATGCGTTGCATACCCCTCTGGCACTCAAAGGGTTAATAGTTTGGGAGACACTAAGTACTGTTATTTATTTAAAATGCAATATCAAAATCAATGTAAGCTAAAATAGCTGTTATGAATGGATGGCAGAGCTCAAACAAAAGACTCAGTCACGATTACAATCATCGGTCATAAATAAATAAGCAATTATTAATACAAACAACTTAAAAGCACGTTGTTTATCTTAAGTAACACAAAGCAAAAGAGGATGTATTTGCCTCTCAACCCTTTGAGTGCCAGACAAATGTGATTGTGACCTTCATCCATCTCATCTCTATTCCTCTTCATCATTTCATCTGACCATCTCCGTCCATTTGACTGTAACTGAACTTTGGACATTCAGTCTATGTTAAAGCAATATAGTAGGCAATAGTAATGTATGTATTAATGAAATAAAAGAATCCATCTGTGTCATTTTCACGTGACGTTCATAGTTCAGGAGCAATTGCATATTAAAGTTTACCCCTCCTGCCCTTTTATCTTCGTCACCGCTCAAGCTGACAGACTTGGATTCTGGTCTGCGGACTGAACGGATCATCTGGAAGCCGAAATAGGAGTGGATACCAAGGAAATCTTCATGACGATGGTCTACTACCTCAAACCTGCCCACTTTGTAGACAGTCATCATGAAGATTTCCTTGGTATCCACTCCTGTTTCATCTCTCCAGAGGCTCCGTCCGGTCCACAGACCAGAATCCAAGTGTGACAGCTTGAGCGGTGACGTAGATAAAAGGGGCGGGAGGGATAAACTTTAATATGCAATTGCTTCTAAACTATGAAAGTTATGTGAAAAATACATAGATTGATTTGTTTATTTCTTTAATACATACAATATTTTTGCGTGAAAAATGAAGTAGTGGTATCTCTTTAACACTTTCGTTTTACTATATCACAGTCCGTTTGGTATATGCTCTTTTTTTTTTTTTTTTAAACCCTGAGTGCCAGAGGGGTATGCAACGCATTGCTTTGCAATGACTTGCGTACCCCTCTGGAACTCAAAGGGTTAAATCTCCTATTTTTATATATGAATTTCTACTGGCTGGTTATATTTATTACATTAATTTTATTTCTGCTCATTCTTACTTTTATTTTTTAAAGTTAATATTTATTGCTTTATTTCTCATTCTTTGTGCTTCTTCTCTTGTCCCTTCTCTTTTAAACCCCTTCAATTCAAGAACCTCCACTTCTGGGGCACATCAGCTGCACCATAGGGGGCAAGTAATAATTCCCCAAATCACAGTTGATTTGAATGGGGATTTTACCCTCTTGAATACTAGAGAGGTCTCCAGAGCATGGCATAGCAATGTGGTTGGGATGTCTGTAGCATTCAAGGGGTTACACCTTAATTCAAGTGTGCTAATTTGAAAACAGCATTAAAAACTGCCTATACATCATGTTATCCAAAAGTCCAGCAGATGTCTAGTTTAGGTGATATTCACACTTTTATTTATGAGCAAAGTGATAGTGAAAATCCAGTGGTGTAACAATAGGGGTTGTACCTGCGACCCGGCCCGAAACTCCAGGGGCCCGGCCACCCCCTTTGACCCCGCCCAGCACCCGCAACAAGCTGAGGTCTATCCCTTCTTCGGCACAGACCTCTAGCAGCTGAGCTCCCTCTTCACCACTCTAGTAATGAAGAGCGCTGGGAGATGACATCATCATCATGACATCATCTCCTAGCGCTCTGCATTACTGGAGAGAGGACCACACTGGAGCTCCAGCTGCTAATAGATGTCTGTGCAGAAGGAGGCACAGACCTCTCCTGCCACACTACTGGACCATCAGGAAGGTAGGCGATGGATGATGGAGGGTCAGTAGGGGCAATGTTGAGGTGGAGATTGGAGGCAATGTGGAGATGGCCAATGGGGGCAATGGGGAGGTGACCAGTGGGGAGGCAATGTAGTCGGGGGGGGGGGCATGGCAGTTTATGCACAAGGGCCTGTTGCCTTCTAGTCACGCCTCTATGAAAATCTCCTGGTACTGCACAGTGCTTCATTAGCATATTGCAACATAATTAAAACCTTCATTAGCATATTACAGGTCACTGAAAATACTTCATTAGCATATAAAACTTCACTTGTAGCCCAGTTAGCATACATTAGCATATGGTAACAAGTTTGAATATCTTTCACTGTACATTGCTGGTCTTTTGGATAACATGACATATAGACCATTTTTAATGCATTTTTCAAATATGCAAATGTGAATTAAGGTGAAAGTTCCACTTTAAATACAACGTTAAGGTTAATTGGAATTTTTGTATCCAGTGGAACAGCTGGGTTGCTTCAGTATTGCTCCACTTTTACTTAGTAAATCAGCCTTCATGAGAGAGCAGTGGGTCTCAAGAAAGATGGAACCACTTTAAATTGCCCGTATTGTTCCTGCGGTGCATTCAGTTTAGTTGTATTCTATTTATCATCCACTAGGGGCAGTTGGGTGCATACCTTTATCTTGGTGGTTGGCAGTGTGAGTCCGACCAGTTGTTGGTTTGTGGGGGATGATGGGAGTTGTAGTCTAGCAGCAGATGAAGGGCCTCAAGTAGTATGTATATATATATATATATATATATATATATATATATATATATATATATATATATATATATATATATATATATATATACATACACACACATACATAATACACACACACATATTTGTTGTCTGACTGCTTGCTGTGTTTTCCAGGCCTTTTTGGGCGCGGCAGTGCATGGCAGGTACAATTATCTTACTTGCCCTAAGGAGAGGGTGTAGAGTCCTGTTTGTTTTAGTCTTGCAATAGGGAGGCAGAGGTGTTCTGTGTCAATACGTAAAACAAGGAAATCAGCAGCCGATACTGATAGTAAAACATCAGCATTACCCCTTCCCCACACTCTGGTTACGCTCGGCCTGTATCTTTCCATTGCTGCTAACAGGCCACGTTCTGGATCAGCAAACCTGGGAACCTTCAAAATGAGCTGATCCTGAGATCTATCAAATATTAACCCTTAGTGTTCCCCAGAATGTAAACTCTAGGTGATATGTCCCTCCTTTTTTTAACCCAGAGGTGCTCCTGTCAGTCACCAAGGAACCATTAAAAGGGAACTGTGCCCTTAATTTTGCTCTGGAATTCTTTGTACACCCTGTGGATGGCTTGTCCACCCAAAGCCACATAAGATGGCTGCCCTTTATCCCCCCCCCCCCGTCACCCCCCGCACAGCAGTGTTCAGCCTGAGGACAAAGAGAAGGGCAGGCCATTGCTGGGGGAGGTGGTCTCTTTCACCTTCCCCAGATAAAAGGGGCATTAAGGGGAGGGGGATATAGAATAAAAAGACCCCAAGTTACAAGTTTAACTTGAAAATGTATACAAGTCAGTTTAGACTCCTGGGTAGGACTTGCTAGTCAGAGAGAGCCCTGTTAGAATCATGCGTGGGCAGCTCTAGAGCTGTAGTGATCCCTGTCCTTTAGAATCCTGAGTGGGGGTTCTTAACCCCTTAGTGACAGACAACTTACCTGGTAAGTCCAGGAAGTCATTTGCTACAACCATAGAAGGAGAGCCCCACCCCTTAGAATAATGAGCAGAGTTGGGCAGAGGTATAAAAAGAGAGATCCACCCTTTAGGATCATGGCCGGGAACCAGCTAGGGCTATAGAGAGAATATTCCACCAGTGATTCTATTTGAGTGCCAGAGGGGTACTCATTGCTTTGCAATGTGTTGCTTACCCCCTCTGGCACTCAAATTGTTAAAACATTTTATTTCACATACAAGTAATTTACTTTTGTTCCATTTATTCATTTGTAGTCATTTCTGCCTAACAGAAGAATGTGCTTTTATAAATGTTTCACTCATTTCTTAACAGTATAAAAAGACAATCTAGCTGTGATATATAATTTGAGTTTCGAGATTAAAGGGACATAAATGTTTCATTATTAAACAAATATATATTGCAGGGCTTTACCTGATGAGTAAACACAAGGTTCCTCGAGTGCTGTAGCCAAAGACTCAGGCTCTCCGATTTAGTGCATTTGGGGGTGGGAGAACGTTTGGGTTGACCTGTTATAACTTTGAATGAAGCAGCTGCCAGAAGTGGGAGAAATCTTATTTAACTCAGCAGGAAAAGTCCTATAAGGTATTATTTTCAGACTTGACTTTTACTACCCATTTATAGGGAAATTAATGTTTACATATGAAGGCAACGTCAAAAGTTCAACAAACTTTTTTTCTAACGAAGTTTGCCTTTCTAACACTGCATAACTTTGTCATCTTGGTTTTATTTTCTATTAAAGTGTCTCCCTCCCTCCTTTTTCCCCATACGTCACGATACCTCCCCTCAGAGAAGCAAGTCGGTTGGATGGATCGCAATGAGAGACAATCTTCTGTCAGCTTAATTAAAAAACCGGTTCTCCTTCATCAAGTATGGCAGGGTTGTCTTTATACTGATAGAAGGTTGTCCCTCGTTGCGATCCATCCAGACTGACTTGCTGCTCTGAGGGGAGGTATCGTGATGTATGGAAACTGGGCTGGAGGGGGACACTTTAATAAAAAAAAAAAAAAGGAAGACTACGATGTTGTGGAGTGTTAGAAAGGTATAAGAAAAAGTATGTTGAAGAATCGACGTTGCTTTTATATCTAAACATTACTATTCCTTTATGGTCCTTAAACAGTCAAAATCCACGTTATGGACATATGGAATCTGACTTTGTTATTTTTTTTTGTTTTCCAGAGGGAATGCATCTCAGTCCACGTGGGGCAGGCAGGAGTGCAGATGGGCAATGCATGCTGGGAGCTGTATTGCCTGGAGCATGGCATCCAGCCGGATGGGCAGATGCCCAGTGACAAGACCATCGGTGGAGGAGACGATTCCTTTACCACATTTTTCAGTGAGACGGGGGCTGGAAAACATGTTCCTCGTGCAGTGTTTGTGGACCTGGAGCCCACTGTGATTGGTAAGTATAAAATGTGTCATGTGTTGTGATTGGGGAGTATGAAAGGTGTCAAAAGACTGATTGGTGCGTGTGGAAGGTGCCAGGGGACTGTGATTGGTGAGTATGAATGATGTCAAAGGACTGTGATTGGTGAGTATAAGCAAGTTCAATCACATTACTATCTCTCAGCATATCCAAAAAGAGAGGAAGGGCTGAAAAAAGTTTTATCCCTGACTGTTATATGATTGCTTTTCATTAGTAATAAAATGACTTGCGCTCAGAGGATTTCATAGATCTTAAAGAGGCAGTGCCTACAAGATCAAGAAAAAATATTTGATCAATACAGCATTGTAGAGCTTCACTCTTACACTCCTATGTGTACCCGCAGGACTTTTAAAGATACAGTTTGTTTTTGTATTTTCACCATTAACTAAATTTATCTGAAGCCTCTAAATCAGGGGCAGGCAATTATTTTGGCACGAGGGCCAAGTTTGTGCGTGTAATATCCTATATAATAATTTGGCAAGTGTGTTTGTCAGAAGCTGTCATGCTCAGTAGAGACAGCTGCATGCACTGCAGTCATGCACAGTACAGACTGCCCACACCATGGCTGATAACGAGCTCTGTATTAGCCATGGCACAGGCAGTCTCTACTGTGCATGACTGCACTGCTGCAGTTGCTGGGTGGCACTATATCTCCCTGACAATCACAGGGTTAATTAGGAAAACATATTGTAGAACTTTTCCAGCTGAGTAAAACAAAGGTATTTCCACTGCGAGGAGTTGCTTCATTCAAACGTTATTACTTACATTAAAGGGATAGTAATACTTCATTTTAACTTTATTTTATAGGCATTAAAAACACATGAAAAATGATACAAGTCTTATCCCTCAAACCTTTATGATTTAAGAGATATTCCCAAGCAAAGTTTCCCCTCCCGCCCCTTTTTCCTAGTGTAAGCCATCTCTTCTCAGATGTGGAATGCAGTCCATAGACCAGACAGATAACAGCAGGGGACAATCTTCTTCCTATGAGAACAATGAAATCCCTACCCCTCCCCCCCCGACAAGCTTTTCAGGTTTTTTTCCCCTTATCTTAATTGAAGATTGTCTCTCTGTGCAATCTACCTGGGCACCTCCCTTCTGCTCTGGCTGAGCAGTGTTACATCAGTAAAAGGGGCGGGAGGGGGATACTTTGTCATTGAATTACTCCTGAACTACAACTCTGACAGAACTGAAAACACTCTCCAAAGTCCAAATACTATAGGGTCTGACAATCCCACGGTGTCTGGTCCTTTAAGGACCAGATAGACGCGTTCAACGTGGGGCGGCACATCAAAAGGAGGACTGAAAGAGATCGCTCCGGTCTTGGAGCGATCAATTTCAGTCCACGGTATTACTCACCGCGCTCCTCCTTTAAACTACACAAATGTGCCACCTGGTGTCAAGACAGTTCAACTGGTTTGTAGGCAGTTATTCTGTTGCATTCAGTGGGAGAGGAGTCACTGGATAGTTTTCCATGAAATGTGTTCGTAACCGCTCCATCCACTTCCTGACTGTTTGAGCTGTAATAACTTTTCCATGAATGACTGCCGGCGGTGGGAATGCACTTGTTTTGGAAAAACATTTTGTAAGGTTTTTCCTGCTGCTTAAAACAATATGATACCGATCCTTTAAGAACAATAAGATAGTAATTAAACATTAAAACGTATGCAAAGTGGTACCCATTTAAAAAGCAAACTAGTTATTTAACCTTTTGAGTGCCCAAGAGTTAGCCAACACATTGTAACACAATGCATTGGATATCTCTCTGGTACTCTTAAGGGTTAAATGTCCCAATTATTTAAAGGGTATTTTAACTCCTTAAATGCGACGGAGGTCTGTCTTAAAGTAAAGTTTTTTTTTTGTTTTTTTAATGAAAACCTATATGTTATAGAGCTCTTCCTGCTGAGTAAAACAAGGCCACTCCCACTGATGTCAGTTGTTTTATTCAAATGTTATAACAGGTCAAATAACCAGGAAGTGAATTTACTGTGAGATTACTTCCTGGTTGTTCTAATTGACAGGAAGTGACTTGGCAGTTTCTATCACATTCTATGGAGAACTGTAGGTCACTGACTTTCCTCCCCATTAGAATGTAACACAATAATTGGAACTTGACCACTAGATGGCACTGCTAATGAAGAAAAGAAAAAAAAAAACACACAGGTTTAAGCAGTAATACCCCTGGAAATATGCATCTATCAGCAGTGGGAGTACAATTACGCAGCAGGAAATGCCCTACAATATATATTATTTCATTAAAAAAGTTTACTGCTCCTTTAAGGGGTTCAAATCTAATTTAAATTAATGGGAATTTGACAAATTTTTATTGCCTGCAGTATGGCTAGAATTGCTTCTCTTTATCTTCCTGAATATGGCCCCTTAACGTGCTAACAGCAGCCACTTTTGTATTTCAGATGAGGTGCGGACAGGAACGTACCGACAGCTCTTCCATCCAGAACAACTCATCAGTGGCAAAGAAGACGCTGCTAATAATTACGCCCGTGGTCATTACACCATTGGTAAAGAAATCATTGATCCTGTTCTGGACAGAATCCGCAAACTGGTACGTATAGTCTTGTTTGCCTAAAGTGAAAAATCGTACAATTATTCAACTAGAGGTATAAATGGTTACTTTAAGTGCTGGCATTGACCTCCTACATTTATCATAGAGCACTTCCCATTCCCAATCTTGAGTTTACATTTTGGCATCACCAAACTATAAAAGAATTAACCAAACATAAAATATGAGGCTGTTGTACTAGGCTAGGTTCACCTGACCCTCAAATTACAATTTCAACTAAAAAATTGTTAGTATTTTCCTTTAAAGGAATTTATAATATAAATCATACAAATCTATCATATAGCTAAGTACAGCTTATTTACATTGATATGTAAAATGCATCCATATATATATAAACTTTAGAGTAAAATTGCATTTAATAGGAGCTCCAGTGTGGAGAATAAGGAAGCCATCTTTCTTTTAGCTTTTAATGCGAGAGTGGGCAAACACTGGCTATCAACACTTATTCTTAGCCAGTCAGGATGATAGGAGTTTTAGTTGATCATCTGGAGGGCTGAAAGTTGCTCACCATGTAAATGGAGTTGTAGTGAACAACAGATTGTGCACATTTCTGCCAGCTCTCACTTTACAATATTGTAGAGCTGATTCACTAAGCGGTGATAAAGAGGTGATCACGTCTCCAATTCCTGTGTTATTTTATGGAGGATATGCACTAAGATTTCTTCAGTTTTGGAGATCTTAGTACATAGGCTCTATAGAATAACATAGGAACTGGTGAAGTGATATCACTGGAGAAGACATCTCCACTTTATCTACTGAATCTCCCCCCAGGCGTTTTTCATATCCCCATGAACATAATTCTTCTGTAATAAGAGTGCATTTGAGACGTCTATAGTATCTGCCGTTTGCCCACTGCTTAATTTTGTATATCTAATCTATTTCCTTACTATTTTTTCAGGCTGATCAATGCACAGGACTCCAGGGATTTTTGGTCTTCCATAGCTTTGGTGGTGGTACCGGTTCAGGCTTCACCTCTCTTCTGATGGAACGTCTCTCTGTTGATTATGGGAAGAAGTCCAAGTTGGAATTCTCCATCTATCCAGCCCCTCAGGTTTCCACCGCTGTGGTTGAACCATACAACTCCATCCTAACCACACACACGACTCTGGAGCACTCAGACTGTGCCTTCATGGTGGATAATGAGGCCATTTATGACATCTGCCGCAGGAACCTGGACATTGAACGCCCATCATACACTAATCTCAATCGCCTGATAAGCCAGATTGTGTCCTCTATCACGGCCTCCCTCAGGTTTGATGGAGCTCTCAATGTGGACCTTACTGAATTCCAGACCAACTTGGTGCCCTACCCCCGTATCCATTTCCCCCTGGCCACCTATGCCCCTGTCATCTCTGCAGAGAAGGCTTACCATGAGCAGCTTTCTGTGTCTGAGATCACCAATGCTTGTTTTGAACCAGCCAACCAGATGGTGAAATGTGACCCCCGACATGGTAAATACATGGCTTGCTGCCTGCTCTACCGTGGTGATGTTGTGCCCAAGGACGTTAATGCTGCCATTGCTGCAATTAAGACCAAACGTACCATCCAGTTTGTGGACTGGTGCCCAACTGGCTTTAAGGTTGGTATCAACTACCAACCACCAACAGCAGTTCCAGGTGGTGATCTGGCCAAGGTGCAGCGCGCTGTGTGCATGCTGAGTAACACCACTGCTATTGCTGAGGCCTGGGCTCGCCTGGACCACAAGTTCGATCTGATGTATGCCAAGCGTGCCTTTGTGCACTGGTATGTGGGTGAGGGGATGGAGGAAGGAGAGTTCTCAGAGGCCCGAGAGGACATGGCTGCCCTGGAGAAGGATTACGAAGAGGTTGGAATAGACTCCTATGAGGAGGAAGATGAAGGAGAAGAATATTAAGTGTCCAGTGCCATGATTTTATTTTATTCCATTGTTTGGAATACTACCACTGCCCCTTTTAACAATAAACACCTAAGTTGGAATTGTTTACCTTTGAATTTTGTCTTGACTCGTATTTGAACATGAAATCTTCTATTTATAAGGACTCATTGCCATACACTGAGCAGTAACAGGTGGTTGTAAATGAACAATATTTTTCTATAAAAAAAACCATTAACCTTATAGACAGGGTAGTCATTCTTTTGACAGCCAGCCGCTATAAACTACAAATCTTATCTCCTACCAGATGGGCTAAATTTTTAGATTAATTCACAGTACAGAATATGATAATAGTGGCCCAGCAGTGGGACTTTTACCTTACAGGGATAGTAATACTTTAATTTTACTAATCCCCATCTTATACAACTTTATGATTTGAGAGAGAATCGATTTCAAAGTTCTCCCCTTTCCCCGAGATCAGTGTTCTAGCTGTCCTGTCGTACGACCATCAGGCGGCTCTACAGCAGAGCCGAGATCTCATTAATGAAGAAAAAATATTTCACTTCAGTGGTCTTCTCCGTGGGCTTGGTTTCCAAGCACACATAGAACACCGTTGAAGTGAAAGATTTTTTTCTTCATTAACACGATCTCTGCTCTGCTGCAGAGCCGCCGGATGGCCCCAGGATCATATTCCCGGGCAGTCGGGGGTGGGGTGGACTTTGAAATCGATTTTCTCTCAAACCATAAAGGTTTGAGAGATGTGATTTGGGGCATTAACAATTTTTTTTTTAAGTTGTATAAAATGGTGATTAGTAAAATTAAAGTATTACTACCCCTTTAATTCAAGTTTGCATATTTGAAAACTGCATTAAAAACTGCCTATATGTCATGTTAACCAAAAGTCCAGCAGATGTCTAGTTTAGGAGATAATCACACTTATATTTCTGGGCAAAGTGATAGTGAACATTTCCTGGTACTGCGCAGAACTTCATTAGGATATGACATACTATTGAAACCTTCATTAGCATATAACAAGTCACTGAAAAGGCTTCATTAGCATATGAAATCTCAATGACAAGCTTAATTAGCATATGCTACATCATTGAAACTTTCATTAGCATATACCAAGTCACTGAAAAGGCTTCATTAGCATATGACATATCAATGACAAGCTTAAAGTGTTAGTAATGTCCACAAAAAAAAGTTATTTGAATATAGAAGAGCTTAAAAAGCTGAGGTAAATGCAAAAAACTGTCTCTCTCAAACCGCTATGGTTTAAGAGATAGACGTTTACAGTTTGATCTTTCCTACAGACAGCTGTAAAGCTGTCAGCAGGAGATCCATGTCTGCCAGTATGGAGGCGCTTGAGCAGAGCCGCAATCTCGTTATTTACCACAAATCCCTTCATTGGAAGACCATTCCAATGAAGGGATTTGTAGTAAATAACGAGATTGCGGCTCTGCCCAAGCTCCTCTGTGTCGGCCGACACGGATCTCCTGCTGACAGCTTTACAGCTGTCAGTAGGAGAGATCAAACTGTAAACGTCTGTATCTCTTAAACCATAGCGGTTTGAGAGATGTTTTTTGCATTTAGCTCAGCTTTTTAAGCTCTTCTATATGCAAATAACTTTTTTGTGGACATTACTAACACTTTAAGTAGCATATGACAATATCATGAGTACCGTAATTAGCATACATCCTATATAATCGCTAAATTGTGTGTAACGCCACGACATGCGCAGTAGACACTGCTGCGCGTGCTCTGAGCGCCCAGCTCTGTATCAGCCGCGGTGCGGGCAGGCTCTACTGCGCGTGACTGCCCTGCGACCGGGTGGCAGTGGCACTGTGGCCCGTGTAACAGGCTGTTCAACTAGTTAGTATATGAAAGACATGTGAATATCTTCTTAACTACATCTGTTGGTCTTTTGGATAACATGATGTATAGGCAGTTTTTAATGAGGTTTTCAAATATGCACACTTGAATTAAGGTGAAAGTTCCATTTCATTTCTCTCATATCTAGTACAAGATATACGTTTAATTTTAAAGAGGAACTGACTAACATCTTAGGATGATGGGGCAAAATTAATCCTTTAAGGGATCCACTGCTTCGCAATCTGTTGTTCTTAAATGATTAAGAACTGTCCGGCTATAGACTTCAATGCAGTTAAGTAGGCATAATTCAACTCTAAAGAACACTAACTGTAAAATACAATGAGCTATTATATTGAGGAGCATAAAGTAATTTCCCAAACACATATATATAAGTTCCTATACTTTGAGAGACAATAAGATACACGATCTTTCTTATGATGTATGTCAGCAGGATGGGGGAGCAGTTTTTCCAACGCACACCTCACTTCCTATCTTACACTAATGTATATCCTTCTGGTCAGGAAGTGGGAAGGACAAATGAAAATTGCTTATTCGTATGGTGAAATACTCACCTATAATTTCATGTGTTTTTTGAAGTTATGTAAACCTAAAACTTTTCATAACAGATCACAGTCTTTCATATAAGAACAACTTGCATTTAAAAGTGTACCTGTTACCTTGAATGACAGATGATAAATTGCAATGACTGAGCCACTGTTTTATCCACATGTGCTCAAGCAGGGATATCCTGAAAACCTGCACCATTGGTGACTCCCAAGGACTGGGGTGAACTTCTCCTGCTTTAGGACATATTGATACTTTTATTTCTCAACATTGATCCTTTTCAGAGCAGTGCAGTATGCTGCATAAGGTATCAGTGCATCTCAGAGCTAAGAGTAATGTTTCACAAAAACAGCAGTTCCAATTAATCTTCATAGTATTTGGGCCACTGAGAGTTTTATTGCAATACTGTCAGAATTGTAGTTCAAGAGTAATTGAATGATAAAGTATCCCTCTCCCTCCCCTTTTACCTAGGGTAACACTGCTCATCTCAGATGTGGAATCTAGCTGCTTGACCAGACCGATAACAGCAAGGGACAATCTTCTTCCTATGAACAATGAAAACCCTGCCCCTTGCCAGGTTTTTCAACTTTTTCCCTTATCTTATTTGAAGATTGTCCCTCTCTGCAGTGTACCTGGGCACCTCCCTGCTGCTCTGAGGTGAGCAGTGTTACATCCGTAAAAGGGGCGGGAAGGGGATCCTTTATCATTCAATTACTCTTGAACTACAACTAACGGTATTGAAATAACACTCTCCACATCCCAAATACTAGGAAGATTAATTAGAGCTGCTTTTATTATGAAACATTACTATTCCTTTAAACATCCGAGTGCCAGAGAGCTATACAATGCATTGCTGGCATTGAAAGTATTAACATACAGTGGTGCACTGAAACAGACTTTCACTTCCCAGAAATGTAAGTATTAATAACTCTTAAAGGAGAAGTAACAATATCTGCCGTTAACCACCACTTAGCTTACTGTGGCCATAAAATCTTATTTGTCTCTATGAATGTTGCCCTTGTTCCTTGTGTGAGACTACATCTCCAGTCAGTCCATGGAATGCCATGTTCATGGAGACGGACTCGACAGTTGCTGGTGCTTTTTAACTCTTTAAAGACCAGATGAAGTGTCCAAGGCACTGTGAAGCAAAGAGTGAAGACTAGCATGTGCAGCATGATGGAATTTGTGTCCTGTCTGCTGGCAACTGTCATGTCTGCCTCCATGGACATGACATCTAGCACTGATTGATGGGGTTCTCTTTAACCAAGGGTCAAGGGAAAAATTCATAGGGGCCATTAAGATTTTGGGCCATAAGTTTACGTGGGGAGTTATTAGGAGGTTTTACTTCTCCTTTAAACTATACATGTGCTGCTTTGGTAGCTAACAGGATACACAGGCGGTTTGGAATAACATTTAAAATATTTAACCCTTTGTGCCAGAGGGTTGGATACCCCTCTGGCACTCAAAGGGTTAATTCAAGGAAACAGGTCCACTTTAAGAATTAGTGTTCCTTTGAAAAAGCAATGCGTTGCATACCCATCTGAATTGCCCTGCTAAAGTTTCACCCCCTGGCACTAAAAAGGTTAATGCCAGACAGATTGTTTGAACAGATTCCTTAGGAACAGTAGTTTAGTTTTTACGCTTTAGGCTTACTGCCTGATTACCCATTCAGCCCTCATCAGAACCACACATACTTCTCTAATCAGAACTGGTTCCGCTGCTTTCAGGAACACACTGTGATTGGATCAAATCTTTCTACAGATTTCATAGCAGATTGAAAAGATGAAGAGTATGTTTTATATTCCATGAACGTCAGCAGTTCAAAAGTGTATTAGGCATCTGAAGGAATCTAGGCCGAAGTGACCAATGAAGAAGGGTAGAATCTTAATATTAATGTACTGAATCCAGGACATGGTTACGTATTTGTATGGCCAAATGGGAAGGGGGGGGGGGGGGGGACTGGTGGCCCGGGCCTAGGCAAGAAGAGGGGCTGGGAGGAAAGCAATACCATAACTTTCACACTGGGGTTGACTTAAAGGGATAGTAATACTTCATTTTAACTATTTTATTTTGTAGGCATTAAAAAAACATGAAGAATGATATAAGTCTTATCTCTGAAACCTTTATGGCTTAAGAGATATTCACAAACAAAGTATCCCCCCCCCGTTCAACCATGTCAGAAGGGAGATGCCCAGGTAGACTGCAGAGAGGGACAATCTTCAATTAAGATAATGGAAAAAGCTGATAAACTTGTCAAGGGGGGAAGGGCTTTCATTGTTTTAATACAAAGAAAATTGTCCCCTTCTGTTATCTGTACTGTCATACAACCAGACTCACATCTGAGAAGAGATGGCTTACACTAGGTAAAAGGGGCGGGGAGGGGAACTTTGCTTGTGAATATCTCATAAACCATAAAGGTTTGAGAGATAAGACTTATATCATTCTTCATGTTTTTTTAATGCCTACAAAATAAAATAAAGTTAAAACGAAGTGTTACTATCCCTTTAACAGAGGCAGACATGCATTTCTTAGGAACCATGGCACAGACAGCTACCTGTAAATCATATGCCAATATTGCATGTGATATGACCGAACAGAACTGAGCTAAAGGAGCTGAGTTGGGCCTAATCGCATTCTACTTCCGGATTGTGTCCCGCAAGCCAATCCAGATACAGTATGAGGCTAGCTCTGTACCAGTTCCTTTAGTGCAGTTCTTGTCCTTCACATCCCGTGCTGCTTTGTCTTAGTTCAGAGGCAGGGGGCCACTGAATATACTATGAAAGCTCCTTCTGCCTGTGTTAACCATTTGAATGCCAATAGTGTATCAGTGCATTGCTTTGCAATGTGTTGAATACCCCTTTGGTACTCAAAGGGCTAAAGGGATAGTACTTTTCACAATAAGAGCAGCTCCAATTAATCTTCATAGTATTTGGGCCATGGAGAGTGTTATTTCAATTCTGTCAGTTGTACTCCAAGAGTAATTGAATGATAAAGTATCCCCCTTCCGCCCCTTTTAAAGATCTAACACTGCTCACCTCAGAGCAGCAAGTCTGTCCAGATGGACAGCAGAGAGGGACAATATTCAGTGAATATAAGGAAAAACCTCTCAGGAGAGGGGGGGTTCATTGTTCTCACAGTAAGAAGATTGTCCGGTCAAGAGACCAGATTCCACATCTGAGGGGAAGCAGCTTACACCAGTTAAGGGGTGGGAGAGGGATATTTTATCATTCAATTACTCTTGAACTACAACTCTGACAGTACTGAAATAACTCTCCAATACTATGAAAATTAATTGAAGCTGCTGTTTTTGTGAAACATTACTATCCCTTTAAAGCAATCGCAGTTTGAGAGTAATGGTGTTACTTCCCTCCATCTTGCAGGACCAGAGCATGAGACAGCCTTTCCAGTGGAAGAGGTCTTTAATACTTCCTAGGATTGAAGGGATGAGTATTGCATTACATACCCATCAGGTCCTTAAAGGGATAGTAATGTTTCACAAAAACAGCAGCTCTAATTAATCTTCATAGTATTTGGGCCATGGAGAGTGTTATTTCAATACTGTCCATGTTGTAAAGAGTAATTGAATGATACAGTATCCCCCTCCCGTCCCTTTTACCTAGTGTAAGTCACCTCCTCTCATATGTGGAATCTGGACCTGGGACCAGACAGATTGCCCCTTGCTGTAATCTTACTGTGAGAACAAGGGAAGCCTTGCCCACCTTGACAGGTTTTTCTTATGATCACTGAAAATTGTCCCTCTGTGATCCATCCGGACAGTCTTACTGCTCTGAGGTGAGCAGTGTTACATCAGTAAAATGGGCAGGAGGGGGATACTTTATCATTCAATTACTCTTGAACTACAACTGACAGTATTCAAATAACTCTCTCCAAGGCCCAAATACTATGAAGATTAATCAGATCTGATTTTATTGTGAAACATTACTATCCTTTTAAGCATTCACTACTGATACCAGGAGGAGCCCTTCTGCTGACCTGACCTGCAAAATAATCACAAATGGAAGCGCAAAGAATACTCTCAAACCATGAGAGATCCTGTTCCAGTAAGGTGCAGCACTGAACACAGTGATTATCAAAATCACTTGACGTATCACAGAACCGTGAAGTATAGGACTCAAAAAAAACAGTATGGGTCCTGAAGCTTTTAAGACTCAAAAGGGATCCAACTATTGCTCTACAAAACTTTATTGTATACAGTACAAGTCTAGAGCTGGCCTCTCTCCGATAGATAACCTTTTCATCCAAGTAAGTGTATAAATTTGGCATCCTCAGCCTCCCAAACAACTATTTTAAAGATAATTAGGAATAGCAGGAGATCAAAACTTTTTCTCCAAGGGTGAAACGTTTGGTTTGAGATGAATGAATTAATATGTTTATGTAGCTCCACAAGTGTATGCAGCTCTTTACAGTTTAAGGGTTTAGACAATGCAGGGTTTCTATCAAGAAAAATCTCTAATCAAAGATCTAGCCCTTGAAGAAAACGTTTTGATCTCCTGCTATTCCTAATTTTCTTTAAAATAGAGTTGTTTGGGAGGCACTCTACAGGTATGCTAAATTTAAACATACTAAAATGAAAAGGTTATCCGACTATCGGAGAGAGGTAAGTGCCATATACAATAATGAAAAACAGCAAGCGGGTGCACAATTGTTTGTCCAATATAGCCAAGCTGCTCCTGTCGAAAAAGCAGTGGGCTTTGAAACGCATTGAGCATTTTTGCTATTATATTGTACAATTTTTAAGTTTTGCCAATAAATGTATATTTTTATATGAACGTACTCATTAGATACTTATCACTGGAGGTGGAACTCCGAGCAGGGAGGATAATTAATCTTTGCATGTGATTATTACTGGTTCTATGATAAACAGGCCGGTGAGATTAGAATTGTGACTATTATTTTATTCTTCAATCTTCATTTAATTGTGGATTGCGCCCCTTCTTGCTGTTATTTTTCATTTTGTTTAAGGATGTTTGGAGAGGTCCTTTTATCATTGGAGAGCTGCAGTCTGTCCACTTGTGAAGTGACAGAGTGGAGGCAGTCTCGAATCCCCCAGCTGACTACTTGTAGTGTTCTAATACATTGTGAGTACGGTGGCGACTGTGGCGTAACAATGGGTATCGCACCTGCGACCGGGCCTCTCACTTCAGGGGCCTGGCCACCCGCAACTAGCAACAAGGTGAGGTCTGTGCTTTCTTCGGCACAGACCTCTAGAAGCTAAGCAGCCTCTTCCACACTCTAGTAACGCAGAGCGCTGGGAGATGACATCCTCTGGCACAATGCATTACTGAAGAGCTGACGTGTGGGATCTCAAGCTGTAGAGAGGTTTGTGCCGGAGGAGGCACAGACCTCTCCTGCCACGCTGCTGGACCACCAGGGAGGTAGGAGATTGGAGGCAATGTGGAGATTGGAGGCAATGGGGGAAGCAATGTGGAGATTGGGGACAATGGGGGGGGGGGTCAGTGTGGAGATTGGGGGCAATGTGGTAATTTCTGCACCAGGGCCTGGTGGCTTCTAGTTACGCCTCTGGGTGGTGAATTGGGGAAGGTGTTGAATCTCAGGCCATATTACATTAGGATTGCCCCTCCTGTTTTTCTTCTTTCATATACAATAATGTTTGGATCAATTCTTCCTCAAACCAGTGCATCTTAATGAAAGGGACACATCTGTGTCAGTCCTTCCTAGCAAGAAATTGTCAGTGACATGTTTATGGGTCAGTCCCTCCTAGGACCAAAGTGTACTAATGTCAGTGACATGTTTATGGGTCAGTCCTTCCTAGAACCAAAGTGTACTAATGTCGGTGACATGTTTATGGGTCAGTCCTTAGTCCTTCCTAGAACCAAAGTGTACTAATGTCTGTGACATGTTTATAGGTCAGTCCTTCCTGGAACCAAAGTGTACTAATGGCGGTGACAGGTTTATTAGGCCAGTCCCTCCTACAACCAAAGTGTACTAATGGCAGTGACGTGTTTATGGGTCAGTCCTTCCAAAAGACGAATATGCTAATGGCAATATGTTCATGGATCAACTGTTCCTAGAACCAAAGTATGGAATTTTTTTTTTTTCACATTATGAATTTATCTACAACAAATGTATATAATTGTACACAATATTCATTTGGATGTAACATAACATTTGACATTTTCATTTAGTTTAAGAACAGAAGTATAGTTACTGAGTGGACAGGCAATTACACACATATGGAGTCTGGCTGCTGTTTTCACCTGTCCTGGGCCCCATGATTTCTGCATACTTGGGCCAAACTCAGAGCCCTGTGGAGAAGATGCCCCAAGCCAATGGTAGAGATGATGGGATTTGTAGTCTTCAACAGCTGGAGGGACTCATGCTGTCCACCTTGCAGTAAGGGGAAGTCCACTCTCCAGTCCCCGTTATTATATGGAGACTCTTTTCCAAGGTGGATAGATTTGAGAAGTGCAAGGCTAACATTGGGATTGCAGTGTTATCTCACCTTAATGTGTCTCCTCTCCTGCTGTGTGGTATAATATTCTCTAATTTCTATTGAAAGGGGTGCTTCTCTCAAACCACGAGGGGTTACAAGCACAAATTAAAACGTGGAGCAATTCTAGCAAAAAACTGCGTCAAAAGGGAAGAAATAAAAATGTTCTTTTATTTAAAAGGGTATTTTAACCCCTTGTATAGTAACAGGCAACAAGGATGAAAACATGTGTGTCCATAAAGCCCAGCCCATGCCAAATCACCCCTGTTGATCCAGAAGCCTTCACAATGCAGAGACCACTAGAGTTCAAAGTGCTACAAATCCCATTTAAATCAATATAAAACACTGGATTTTGTTACTCCCAGTGAACATTTTAATCACTGATGTTACAGCGGTCCCAACAATTTGCCCCACAAAGAGATCACTAGAATCGATGGGGTTAGTTCTGTTTTTTCCTTGTTAACCCCTTAAGGGGTTAAAGTTAAGAAAGGTTATTTGGCTGGGTGCGCTGACACATCTTGTGGAAATAGTATTTGGCCAAATCCTTAAAAAAAAACCAAAAAAAAAAAAAAAAACACCACAGATTTGGCAAATCCCTAAAAAGGTCATATAACGGATCGTAGTTACATAGTTGCGGAGACTGAAAACAAAGACAGTACCTCTCTGGCACTAAGGGTTAAACCTTCGCAAAATGCCCTTCTGCTGAGCCAGAGGAAAGGAAACAAAAACTACAAAGACATTTCCATTTTCAAGTAAAAAAAAATAAGCTGAAAAATAAATTCCTTCATGACAACAAAATCAGATTTGCTCCACTTTTGTTTTTGGGCATATTTAAAGGGCAATTTTCATGTGATAGTGCCTCTGGCAGATCGGCTCCCCAGGGAGACCAGCAGATGTGGGACTGAATTATGAGTCCCGGTGGATAAATGGGTGTCTGGAGAAAAAAAAAAATAATCTACTAAATGGAAATCTACTAAACTGGATTGGGCAGTTTCCTAACCTGTAGGATACAGGTCACCATAGCCCAACACAGCTTGTCTATGGGAAGACGTTTTGGGTTGCACAGTGCAGCCTCTATGTTGTAGTCAGCTCACATGGGAGCAGAATTAGTAAAATGTGAATCTCTTACAGCCAATGTGGAACACAGGGACCACGGGGTAAAGTTTCCTTCTCCAGAGTGCAGGGCACTTTATATATATATAAAAAAAAAAAAAAGGGCCTTTGAGGAGACTCCCCTCTTCCCTCCAGCTTTACCCCATCTCAGTTTCAAGTGACCTGCCTCAGGAAAAGGACAAGTAGGCACCGTTCTGTTAGTTTTTAGACTTTGACATGGGGCTGTATTAATCCCCCATTAGGTGGGCTCCCATTAACTGGCTTCCCTGGAGTTGTATTGACCACTTCCCTGTGGAGGTTCCACTTTAATTAGGTTTGTTGCTCTTCGCTGTACTTTGTCCAGTTCTAGAATATCCTTTTTGAGAACTGGTGCCTAAAACTGCTCTTCCTATTCAAGGTGGGGTCTTAAATATGATTTGTACAATGGTACAATTATGTTATCCACTCTTGCTTCAATACTTTGTTTTTGCTACTGCTATTTGACACTGGTCACTGTTTCCAAGTTTGTAGTTGACAAGGATTCCCAGGTCTCTCTCTAGCAACAAGTCTCCTAAAATGATTCCATTAAGTTCATAAGTAGCCTTGGGATTTTTTTATTCCCATTACATGACTTTACACTTTCCCACATTAAACTTCATATTCCATTTGCCCAATCTGCCATTTTATGTAAATCCCTCTGTAGAGAACAAATATCCTGTTCTGAATTAATTACCCTGCATAATTTAGTGTCATCTGCAAATATTAAAATTTTGCTTTCTACATCTATTTCCAGGTCATTTATAAACATGCTAAAAAGCAGTGGTCCTGAGGTACTCCACTCCAAACTTTAACTGTATTGGAGAATTGTCCATTTACAACCATACACTGTTCCCTATCCTTCAAAAAGTTTTCTATCCAATTGCAAAGGTTAACCTCCAGCCTCCTGTGTGGCACTATATGAAATGCTTTTGCAAAATGTAGATATACTACATCAACCACTTTCTTATCTAGGTTGCTACTTACTTCTTCATAGAAGTTGAAAAGATTAGTTTGGCATGATCTATTCCTCAATTCCTGCTAATAATGTTTTGTGATGTAATCCTGAATATAATCCCTTATCCCTGCTAGCAGTTTTCCCACTACAGACATCAAACTTACTGGTCTATAATTCCCAGGTTCTGTTTTAGTTCTCTTTTTAAATAGAATGCACTACCCTGGCTTTATGCCAATCTTGTAGCACTGAGCCTGTGGTGAATGAATCCTTAAAGAGGTTAATAATAAAAAAAAAAAAGGGGGGGGGGGGGGGTCTTGCTAAGACTGCACTGAGTTCCTGAAGAACCCTTGGATGTATGCCATCAGGAGCCGGTGCTTTGTCAGTCTTCATTTTGTTCAGTCTTCCCATGACCTCTTCTTGCATTAACCAGATATGTGATAATGGTATGGTTTTTATCTGTTAGCTGTTGAGGCTCTTCTACCATTCCGTGGTTCCACTGTATATACTGATGCAAATAAAGTGTTTAGAACATCGGCCTTTTCCTTATCCTCTCTGATCAACTCACCCATCTCATTTTTGAAAGGTCCAATGCTCTCCTGCTTCAGTTTTTCGCTATTTATGTATTTCGTGACATTAAGCCTTTGCGTGCCAGAGAGGCATTGCAATGCATTGGATACCTCTCTGGCACTCAGAGGGTTAACCTTAGGTTATGATGGCTGTATATACTGATTCCCTACACAGTATATTTACTTTGGGACCAAATTTATTCCTTGCTGTGCTATTAGATCCAACCCTCCCCTCCCAGCGTGTGTGGGTCTTCTGTAAATTCATAGCAGTGTGTGGAAATAATGGCCCAGAACACTAATTAGCATAAAGTGCCAAACTGTGTGCCAAACAAAGAAAGGTTAATTTTTTTCAAAAAGCATGAAATGGCCAGTACATTATACAGGTAGATTATAGTTCTCAAGTTTATCGGATGTTAACTGATCACAGTGTAAAATCAGGGACATCTAAGTCTACACCTGCCCCCCATCATTGGTCACGTGACCAGAAAGCTAGAAATGTGAGGGCCACATTAGGTTTTATTTTTATTGACAGCAGTGATGAATTATAGCTCGTCAGTTATTCCAAAATATGGATTTATTTACTGATCAAGTCAATGACAACACTGATATAAGACATCTACTGGCAAGCATGGGATTAGATCTTACTGGCCTAGTTCATTTGTGCTAATTAGGTATAAAAAGTTTCTTAAAAATCTCAGATGGGCGGTACCCTGGTGTCAGGTGAGCCACACGCTGAACGCCCATGGTGCAAATGGAGGTAATGCTGTGAGGTGTAAAGTGGATGGGTGCTTTTTGGAGTGAAAATATGGTGGTATTGTGGTCAAGGTAATTATCTCCTTTTGCCACTGTTCAAGCAGTCTGAGCCACAAGATAAAGCCTCTGAGTGTGGCAAGAGGCCCCAGGGATGTCTTTAGCCCCCCCGATTGGTCTATGTCCTCATGCTAAGCATACATTTGAACCTTCATCGGCAGACACCGTGTTATGTGAGAAGTGAGATGAATATTAGGCGTTTATATTTAGCTGTAGAACAGCTGCAAATCTCTCACTGAGAAGTGAAATTTACTGAGAGGGGAGGGGGTAGCTTTCTATTTGTAGTCTGAAGCTGTTTCAAAGCAGAGTACAGTGCACTGCAGTGGAACAGAATACTGCCACCTACTGACCACACAACATAGGAGCAATTTCCTTTCAAGGATACAGAAACTTAGAGATCCTATAATTGTTTGTCCACGATGATAGTTTCTATATTTTTTCCCCTCCATTTTAATGAAATGAAAAAGAAAAATGGGAATGCAAAAGGACTGATTTTTTGCAGCTCTTTAAATACATCTGAAATCCAGGAATATGTACATATAACAGACCTCAAAATGAATACCTCCATTTACATTAACCTTTTGAGTGCCAGAGGGGTATGCAACGCATTGCGCTGCATACCCTTCTGGCACTCAAAGGGTTAATCAGAAGGAGCCAACCAAAATAGTCATTTCACTTCTCATAATAACCACTGCTTTTCCTGCTAAGGAAGTGCCAGCATTGTTTTAGGAAATTAACTGTTGCAAATATTACAGTTAACTAACAAACCCAAATAAATCCATTGATCATTAGCAAAAGCAAGAGACAGGTCAGTTTCTCAGTTGGGGACACACAAACATCTGATTGAGGAATCATACACAAATGGGGAAAGCACTCAAACTGAATCAATAAATCCATCTGTTTGTTCACAGCACAAAAGTCTCCTGCGAGTGCTTCCCCATTTGTTTATGTATACGATTCCTCGATTGGATGAACACCCAGGCGATTATTTACATCCTTAACAGAGTGCATTCCTTACTATAACAGTGAATGGTCTGGAGCAAACCATCTTTACATAGGGAACAAATATTTCCCATTGATTTACAACCCTTTAAAGGGATAGTAATGTGTCAAAATAAAAGCAGGTCCAATTAACCCTCATAGTATTTGGACCACAGAGAGTTATTTCAATTCTATGAAAGTTGTAGTTCAAGAGTAATTCAAAGACAAAATATCCCCCTCCCGCCCCTTTTACTGATGTAACACTATTCAGCCAGAGCAGCAAGACTGTCCCGGATGGATCACAGAGAGGGACAATTTTCAGTGATAAGGAAAAACCTGTCAAGGGGGCAGGGTTTTCCTTATGTTCACAGTAAGAAGATTGTCCCTTGCTGTGACCTGTCTGGTCAAGACACCAGATTCCACATCTGGCGGGAGGTGACTTACACTAGGTAAAAGGGGTGGGAGGGGAGATAATTTATCATTCAATTACTCCTGAACTACAACTCTGACAGTAGTGAAATAACACTCTCCATGACCCAAATACTATGAAGATTAATTGGAGCTGTTTATTTTGAAACATTACTATCCCTTTAAAATGCTAAAGATGACCTTTCTAGCATTTGAGGTGTTAAAATCCCCATTTAAAAATCAACAGGAACGTTTAGTTTACCTGCTGGTTTGCCTGAGGCGTCCTTCACTGTCCTTTGGAACACAAACCTTAGTCTTCAGGAGACACTTGCGGGTCCAATTATAAAGAGATCCGCATCTGAATGGTAGGTATCAGGGGCTCTGTCTGTCACTAATCTAATTGTCCTGTCAGACTATTATGAAGGTATCCAGAGGGTTAAAACAAGAGAACCAATCAGGTTGGATATCTTCACTTAAATAGGTAAATGACAATATAAAATCATTGAGAACTTTCTACTTTATTAGGTAGTGACACGTTTATTCCTATAAATTCTTTACTGTGAAGTATCAATCCCGCATATTTGTGCAAAAATATATACAATTTATTAACACAATATATAAAAAGTATCAGCAACAATGAGATAAATGAGTGATCAGCAACAACAATAGATAACATAGTAAACCAAACCACAATTACCATGAGGATTACCAGCAAAGAAAGGGTTAACTACACAGGTATATTCAGAGGTATTAAACAATTGCACTCAGCAGCATAGAAAAGGTTAATTGATCCTTACAATTAATAAAATACAGTTGGCAGCAGTGTATATGAATACCCTCTGCCCCAGAAACTGTATAAACTATGCTAATTATGGGTAAAAGTGTATTGTTAGATGAATTAGCTCAACATGAGCCAGGTCTTCTGACAATTATCCTTGTACCATATATATAATAATCAATTTTAGAGAATAACTGGAATAGAATCAGATTTAAATCACTATAATTTCATTACGTACTGATTTCAATTATTGCATACCTTTTGAATAAAACAAATTGCAATTAATAGATTATACCAAAAATACTTAGAAATTAATCCAATAATATATGTATAGACAGTATGCCACCTTCATGCAACATATCATAAATATGACTATAGCAATATATAACCTATAGGCACTTCAAGGGTTAATCCACTGATTTAAAATAAGGTGCCACACTCAGCAGGCCGTTTCTTTTGTATAGTGAAAGTGAAAACTTCCAATCTACAAAAGCTAAGCCTAACACATGCAAAGAACTCTATAATGAACACCACAAATAGACAAACAGCAGTTAAAGAGTTAATAAATGAATTCCAAGACTTCCCTTGATTAAATATTAGCCATTATAATCTTTCCAGAAACACAATATTCTAGAAATAACAAGTTATATTAACCAATATATACAAGGATAAATATATCACTGCCATCACTGTTTTATGATCTCTCTGGCAATTTATAACAAATTAATTAATTCTGCATAATTTGAGAATTACTATACTAAACATAGCTGATCATAATACTTGCTACATAAAACTGGCCAGGCTTCTATTAGCAAATAAATAAATAACTTTCCTCAAATATTAAGGATTTATTTTGAAATTCTGCAGAATTAAAATAAAGAAAAATATAGTTACCAGGGCAATCAGTGTGGGTTCTCCGTATATCAGATGGAACCAGGAACTAAGAGCGAAATTACCTTCTCCTTAGCATATTAGGCATATTTTACCTTAATATCCACCCATCCCAATGATTGGACAGAGATCATCTCATTATACCAGTGTTTCTCAATGTTAGTCCTTGGGGCACACCAACAGTGCAGGTTTTCAGGTTGTTTCTGCTTAATCACAGGTGAGTAATTAGTGGCTCAGTCATTGTGATTGATTCACCTGTGATTAATTAGGGATATCTTGAAAACGACCTGTTTGTGTGCCCTGAGGACTGGAGCTGAGAATCACTGCATTATACTGTGACATCAGTTGGACCTGATTGGATACTTCTTTATTATGCTAATTATATAAGAAAAATACAAAATATGAGTACTAACAATATAAATGCTACAGATGGCGCCATTACACTACATTAGAATTTTACATACGGCATATGGCCTGGCATTCGTCTAAACACAGAGGCCATAAGGTTATCAGAGACCCCATAACTCATTTTACTCTTTCCCATAGGGGAGCCTGTCTCTGTTTCAGACTTCTTGTCTCCAACTTACCAATCTGCCATTACTGACATTGTCATTTTTCCCCCTACCTTGGACCAATGGGCCATTGTTCAAACATGAGATCATTTGCACACATTTTAAACAGGTTTTCAGGAAATTCTGCTATTAAAATTAACTCTATGCTCCACCAGGACAAAGTCTCCGACAGTCCTTATCCCTCCAGAGGGGTGTACAAAGCATTGCAATTTATTGCACACCTCTCTGTTCATCACAAAACGCCAACACCTCCCCATAATAAACCCACATTTTTCTTAATCTAGGAAAATAATCCCAATGGCCACTATGTATCAATACTGGATGGGATGGTTGCACAAAATTCTTCTTTAATTAGTACTGGGCAGCATTTCCATGGAGATTAACATGATTCGGTTGTTGGACTCCAGGCTCCCACTGAAGTTGACATAATACCCTGTAATTTTGGCAAAGCAATCTGTGCAGAATTTATTCTTAATGGCCATTAGGATTTTCAAATCTGAACAAGGCAAGTTTGAGTTTAATACTATTAGGTGTTCATGTTCCATTTGCAAAAGAAAATTATAAAATTTGTACTTTACAATGATGACCTTCATAAGCTGGCAATGCATCACTTCCACCTTTTTCTCCCCAAAACCATCCCTGCAATACCAAAACCCCACCTGAAATAAACAAAGAACTGTATATGGTGGGAATAGAGAGGTCACAGCTTTATTAACATTGGGACTGACCTATTTTCTCTTGGAGGACCCTCCCCCCTTGTAATGCAGGATCCCAGGCCTCTCTGGCAGTCCGTGCACCGGCCCACTGCCACCACCTGGGGGGTCTGCAAGGGCCTCTGGCACTTTTGTTATACCCCTGACCCCCCAATCTACCACCGTGAGGTGTTGCGATTGACAGTCCGCACCTCCACAACCCCTCCTCTCCTCTCAGTGCCTCGTGAGTTACCCCACCCTGTGTTTGGGGCCCGCCGTACAGCCAGTCCCCCAAGCCCAACTGTAACCTTCAGCGGGCAGGACCCAGCCCGCAGTCTGCCAGGCCCTCTGGAAAATGCCTTCAGAGGATAACCCGCACTGAGTCGGCCTGGGAACCCCACATGCCGCCACCCAAAGAGGGGACTCTATAGGGAACCCTCTATGGCCCACCCCTCAGCTGCGACCCCATGCTACGCCTAGTGCGTCATTAAACAAATCCAACCCTAACTCCCCTAGGTGCACACCATCACCCCAGTACAAGCCCGCTACGGAGATGGAAATCTTTTCATGCCTAACAGTGTGACCCCCACAGGAAGGCAAAAATCTGGCCATTGCTAGATTGACCTTACGCTGAGCCCCGTCTATGGCCGAAGGCGATCTTGCCCCCGCCAGGACAATCTGGGCACAATTTCTGACCAGATGAGCCTAACCCCGGGGCAGGAGCACATGATCTGCTGGCAGATCCACTGCCTTCACTTCCTCCAAGTCATTCCCCCCCGCATGAATGACTACCACCTGGGGACGCCCCCAGCTCTCCATCGTTGCCAGCCATAGATCCCACACCTGCCCCCATATTAGGCCCCTTTTGCCCAGCCAGCTGACCTTCAAGTGTTCCTGTGGGAGCCCTAGCTCCTGTGGGAGCCGATGCCTCTTAGCAGCAACTCCTCCCATCCTAGCCCAGCCTTTCATAATTTGCCTAACAGCAAAGTTGGCTTCCACATCCCTCACCCCCTACAACTTGAAGAAAATATGGCTACCAATGTTGGACCGCCAGACAAACAACGAAACAGGGATAGCATCAGTTACCATAGCCCAAAACACCAGGGCACCTAGCCTCTTGCAGTCCATGGGCCTGCTCTTATCTGCAACTATGGCCAACTGCATACCCCCACTCCTTCATATTTTGTATGGCCGGCAAGTTGGCAGCTGCCCCTCTCCCCCTGAAGGTATGAGAAGAATGCCAGAGGGAGCACCACAGCCACCCTAGTCCTGGAGGCCACCACATCCCTCATGTGTTAATGAAATCAAGTCTGCTACTGGAAACCTTTCCCAATGGGAATTACCCTGGATGTGAAGTTCAGTGTTCCCAAGAATGATTGTCACCCTCGGAGTCATCCCCTCTGCCTCCCAGCATGGGGTGGGTCCACCCCCCCCAACTATGGAGGCTTTATCCTGAGGGACTTTATCTAGGCTGGTTATAGTCTCTCTCCATCCCTAGAAAAGTGAAGTGTGTGGGGGAGGACTGATGTATCATGCAACCACCTGCCCCTACTGCAAAGCCTGAGCCCATGTGGGCCAGCAAAAATGTATTTAGGTAGTGAGCAATGGCCTGGTTGCCTTTCCCTGTTCCCCTGGCCAAATTAGAAGGGATCTGAAGAATTCAGAATATACACAGTAAATCGCACTGCAATTATCACTGTAAAATGTGACATAGAAAATGGTGTATATATACATACATATGGGTCCTACTTACATACACACCTCTTTACACACACCAATGCATACCCATCCTTACATACCTATGAACACCTACACCAAACAGAGCTATATACACCTGCTTATCTACATACCCACACACACCCATGTCCACAATGACTACACCTACATACCCATACATGCATACACATATGAACACCCCCACACAAATACATACACATTCACATATACCCACATCCTACCCTACACACTATATATATAAAATTATATCTGGAAAAGACTGGATGCACTCACGAATATGGGTTTAAAATTTAGCAATATATTTGAAGATTTCACAGCATATCAATAAACAATTAGCACAGCAACGTTTAGATCCTCCCCCGGGATCTTTCTCAAGCCAATTCTCTCCCCGGGATCTCTCCAGTGGCTTGAGAAAGATTCCGGGGAGAGGATCTAAACGTTGCTGTGCTAATTGTGTTTATTGATATGCTGTGAAATCTTCAAATATATTGCTAAATTTTAAACCCATATTCGTGAGTGCATCCAGTCTTTCCAGATTTGCTGTATGTTGAGGACCGGCACCCGATGGGTAGATTGTGATCAAGGTTGAATAACACACGAGTGCCTGTATCAGTTTATAATATGTTTATATATATATTTTATCATGCCATAAATTTAGACAACAAACATGAGTCAAAGGAAGGGGCTTTATCCAGGGTGTTATTTACTGAGCTACCCTCCAGGTATGGTCAATGTGAATTAGCATAATCTTTCCTGAATCCTCCCTAGGTAGTACACCTATAGGGGAGACATCAAGGCAGCGCAATGGAGCTGAATCAAAAGGGGCCCATTAGCTCTTTCCCCAATGTAGTTCAATACCATGGGAAGCTTCTATGCAGAATGCAACAGAGGAATGAAGACTATTTTATATAAAAAGAGTGATAGATACATGGAATAGCCCCAATGGAAGTTGGAGACATGAAAACAGAACAATGAATTGAAGAACTTGATAGGTTCTTGGCCATTGTACTGTATAACTACATAATGTTTTTACACAATGGAAACCGCATGATCCATCTATATTTATCCTGATAAAATAACCCCCTTCAAGTTGTATTTGCATGATCAATAGTTGCCTATATATGGTTTATCAGACTATGAGGTTGCACCAAGCATTAACAGAAAAAAACCTCAACCCACTGACAATAACAAAGAGCCTGAAACAATGAGATTAGTGATAAGAACAGACCGTAACACATTGAATAATAACAAGTGGCCTGACTCCATGAGATTAACTCATGAGAACTGCCCCAGGCCCCCCATTGTTCCAGACTCAAGAACAAAGCCCACCTTGTGCCCAAATCAGAAGGGGGTCTATTGTAACTCCCAACATACATTGTATTCCTCACACAGACAATGGACTGTGCTATGCTATGTAAACCCCTTAAGTGCTAATCTAGACTACACCCTCCCCTGGGTGATATTCTACCCAGACTTTCTATATAAAGATTTTCTTATATTCTGTGCTCAGAAAAATATTCCTTATAGCTCACCTATTCCATTATAAGTTTCTATATACAATTAAGCAATTTCAGGTAAGACAGTGTTGTGATAATTGCAGCAGTATTTGCATATATTTAGAGAATTGTATTGATTTGACGTTATATTTTAACACTAGCAAGGTGTGACGGCGTTGCCCGTCATGTTATGACCATTGGGCGCACGTGTGTGAAATGCAGACACTGATAAACACAGACATATGCAACATACAGGCAGACACATACCATACATCCCAAGTGTCCCTCTTTAGGAGGGACAGTCCCTCTTTGAGGGTCAAATCCCTCTGTCCCTCTTTCCCACCCTGTTGTCCCTCTTTTTAGGAGGTCAGACTGTGTGCCGGGCCGGCTCCACCTATAGGCGAGTAGGCGCCGACCTAGGGCTCACACGTACTGGGGGCGCGGGCATGCAGCGGAGAAGAGCTGCGCCCGCACACACCACGCCGGGAACCACAACATAATCAGGTCTGTGTTGCTACAGCGCTCCCTTATTGGGTCGGATCTTTAGTAATGCAGAGCGTGCTGGGAGTCATGATCTCCCGCCGTGCTCTGCATTACTGAAGAGAAGACTGCGCGGGAGCTACAGGTATGTGATGTGGGGCAAAGTGGAGCTGGTGGGGGCAAAGTGGAGCTGGTGGGGGCAAAGTGGAGCTGGTGGGGGCAAAGTGGAGCTGGTGGGGGCAAAGTGGAGCTGAGGGGGGCAAAGTGGAGCTGAGGGGGGCAAAGTGGAGCTGAGGGGGAGCAAGTTGGAGCTGAGGGGGAGCAAGTTGGAGCTGAACGGGGGGCTCAAAGTGGAGCTGAACGGGGGGCTCAAAGTGGAGCTGAACGGGGGGCTCAAAGTGGAGCTGAACGGGGGGCTCAAAGTGGAGCTGAACGGGGGGCTCAAAGTGGAGCTGAACGAGGGGCAAAGTGGAGCTGAACGAGGGGCAAAGTGGAGCTGAACGAGGGGCAAGGTGGAGCGGATGGGGGCAAGGTGGAGCGGATGGGGGGCAAGGTGGAGAGGATGGGGGGCAAGGTGGAGAGGATGGGGGGCAAGGTGGAGAGGATGGGGGTAAGTTGGAGAGGATGGGGGTCAAAGTGGAGCTGAGGGGGCAAAACGGAGCTGGTGGGGGTACGTTAGAGCAGATGGGGGCAAAGTGGAGCTGATGGGGGGCATAGTGGAGCAAGCTGGAGTTGATGGAGGACAAAGTGGAGCTGATAGGGGCAAAGTGGAGCTGATAGGGGGCAAGTTGGAGCTGATAAGGGGCAAGTTGGAGCTGATAAGGGGCAAGTTGGAGCTGATAAGGGGCAAGTTGGAGCTGATAAGGGGCAAGTTGGAGCTGGTGGGGGGCATCTCTTACAGGCATCTCCAGACCAGGGGCAGAGTGGCTCAGGGGGCAGAGAGAGGACAATCATGAAAAGAGGTTGGGTATAAGTAGGCAGGGTATAAAGGGGTGGGACGCAAGGGGCGGAGCGAAATGGGTGGCAAAATTAGGTTTTGCCTAGGGTGGCAAAAATCCTTGCGCCAGCCCTGACTGTGTGGTGTGTATTACTTTGCTGTACAGCAATAAACTTCAGCATATGTGTTTATACATTAGTCTGTGCAAATAAAATACTTTGGTCTTGCAGTAAATCATTTATTCAGTTACATAAATAGCCAGTAATAGGTCATGAAATAACCTAAAAATTCTTACTAATGCCCTGCCCACCAGCCACGCCCCCAACAATATCACCTAAAACTACAGTGTCCCTCTTTGGCCATGTGAAATGTTGGGAGGTATGCACATACACACAGTGAGCGGCAGAAACATGCAAAACACACGCACACACACACAGACACACTGGAGATGCACACATGGACACACATATGTAACAGATGTACACAAACACACACGCACTCAAATGGTTAATGTATAGAGAGGCATGTGAGTTAAAGGGATAGTGATACTTCGTTTTAACTTTATTTTATTTTGTAGGCATTAAAAAAACATGAAGAATGATATAAGTCTTATCTCTGAAACCTTTATGGTTTAAGAGATATTCACAAACAAAGTATCCCCCCCCTGTTCAACCATATCAGAAGGGAGATGCCCAGGTAGACTGCAGAGAGGGACAATCTTCAATTAAGATAATGGAAAAAGCTGATAAACTTGTCAAGGGGGGGAAGGGCTTTCATTGTTTTCATACAAAGAAAATTGTCCCCTTCTGTTATCTGTACTGTCATACAACCAGACTCACATCTGAGAAGAGATGGCTTACACTAGGTAAAAGGGGCGGGGAGGGGAACTTTGCTTGTGAATATCTCAAACCATAAAGGTTTGAGAGATAAGACTTATATCATTCTTCATGTTTTTTTAATGCCTACAAAATAAAATAAAGTTAAAACGAAGTGTTACTATCCCTTTAAATAGCAGTGGGAAGTGTATTCATACCTGGGAACATTGACTTGTGTAGTCCCTAGAGGGCACTGATGTGGTGCTGATGTGGACAGACAAATGGGGCAATCTGGGTTAAAAGTGGGCGGGGATTAATCGCGAGTAGGGGGCGGGGCTTAATATAAATGTGAAAAAGTGTTAGTAATAGGCTGGGGAAGGAGGAGAAGTGGGAGGGAAATGCAAGTTTACAGTGTGAGGGGTTTGAACACACTCCCTGAGGGGTAAAACTTGATACACAACCCTGTGGCAGTCAGTGGGTTAAGTGTGTACCTGTTGGCTGTCTGTCCTGTGTCTTGCATGGCAAATGATGACAGTGAAGAAATAATTGAGCAATGAGGGCCTACCTTAACCCTCTGAGTGCCATTTTGTTCCCCTGGTGCTGTCACACCCTTCAGTGGCTGTAGTACAGGTCCTGCTGAGGCCACTGGGAGTCAGGGTGAGTGACTGTGTGTCAGCCATCTTTCTTTCTGGCTTTGTGTGTGTTTGGTGGTGTGTGAGTGGGGCATGTGTGTGTAATACCTGGGAACCTTTACTTGTGGAGTCCCTCATGTGGTGCTGATGTGGAGAGAGCAATGGGGCAATTTGGATTAACAGTGGGCGGGGCTTAACATAAATGTGGAAAAGTGTTAGTAATAGGCTGGGGAAGGAGGAGAAGTGGGAGGGAAATGCAAGTTTACAGTGTGAGGGATTTGAACACACTCCCTGAGGGGTAAAACTTGATACACAACCCTGTGGCAGTCAGTGGGTTAAGTGTGAATCTGATGGCTGTCTGTCCTGAGTCTTGCATGGTAAATGACAGTGAAGAAATAATTGAGCAATGAGGGCCTACCTTAACCCTTTGAGTGCCATTTTGTTCCCCTGGTGCTGCACTACAGGTCCTGCTGAGGCCACTGGGAGTCAGTGTGAGTGACTGTGTGTGTGTGTGTCAGCCATATTTATTTCTGGCTTTGTGTGTGTATGTGGTGCTGTGTGTGTGAGTGGGGCGTGTGTGTGTGGTGGTCTGTGTGTGTTTGTGTGGTGCTGTATGAGTGAGGCATGTGTGTTTGTCTGTGGTGTAGGAGCAAGTGGTGGCCATATTGTTTTTTTCTGACTTTGATAGTGGTGGGCAGGCTGCATAGTGGGGGCAGGCCAACTCCCTGCATGATTGAATCACCCAATAGGAGTAGTAACTCCTGCTTTATGCCTCCCCTGGGGGTGTGTGTGTATGTGTGTGTGTATAGATAGATATAGATAGATATAGATAGATATAGATAGATATATATAAAGAGAGAGAGAGAGAGAGAGAGAGAGAGAGAGAGAGAGAGAGAGAGAGAGAGAGAGAGAGAGAGAGAGAGAGAGAGAGAGAGAGAGAGAGACTAGGTTATAAATTATAAATGGGTTCATACATTTTCCTCTACCCTGCCGTATAAGCAATGTAACTTCTGAATATCAATGATCTACAGTTCTGTAGATATCCAGAAAAAACAGCCACCAATTCAATGAGGTATGAAATGTGAGGGAAAAAAACAAAAACAAAACACACACCAGAGAGAAGCACACTACATGAATAAGGATGCCAAGGTGGTTATTTTCTGTTGCCCACTATCCTGACCGAAATTCCAATGTGTAAATTGAAATATCACCCTACTATACTTTGTCAAAGAAAGAGTAACTGGTTCAAAACAGGGACCTGAAGATCCCATGCAACTCTATAGGTAGAGAATGGACAATACAAGATAAATGGACTTCCGTAGCTTTTGCAAGAAAATAATTAACTTACTGCATTATGAGACATGTGAACCCCTGGTACAATAAATGCTTATCCCCTTTTTCCCCAAGAGATGAAGGAAAATGTATTATAAGTTGTTACAGCTTACCTTGACTCCAGCATGATTACAGGCGCAAGGCTTCAAGCAGGCTGCACACCTGTTTTATCGTTTGTTTACTGTAGTCTCCTCCTACCTACTCCCCACTTCCTCCCTCTGAGCTGCTCCTCCTACTTCCTGTGGAGGGGTTTATAAGGCAGACTGAGGCCTGACTCAGATGCCCTTGCGTTGTTCTTAGGTGAAGTACTTGGGCGCTGTGTGTGACCTGACTATCTACGAAAACCCACTCTGTGTATGACCTGGCTATGTATGAGAACCCTCTCTGTGTATGACCCAGATACGTATGAGAACCCTCTCTGTGTATGAACCAGTGATCACGAGTACCCCTTACTGTGATCAATTTGTACTACTGGCCTAAGACAGACCACTGTTGTGGACAGAGAATCTGACTGGTGACTGCAGGTGTGAGTCACAGGGTCTCTTAGCGATGATTGCAGGCGTGGGTCAGTTCTCCAGTCCAGCAGTCCTTGCGTTCCTGTTCATCAGATCAAGATGACTGTTCCAGTCGACGGATCAAGAGCTAGCGTTCCTGTTTCCTGCTGAGACTCACAGGGGCTTGGGCCCAGTCTCCAGCATTGTGGTCTAGCGTGAGGCCTACTATTTCTGGTAGTAGTGTCGCCAGCTAGTAACCCTTTGCTTGTTGTACTACATATTAGAATAAATCACAGCAATAAATATTTTGCATTACATTACCGTACTGAGTTCTGAGCTTTCCTGGGTGCCCATAAGTCAGTAAAGAAACCAACGATTAAAAGTACTCAACTAGAATACAACAAATTAAGCCCCCGTGAACCTGGGCCCTCCTGTCTTAGCAAGTAGTATCTTAGCCTCCAGTTCCCGCATAAATGTCCTGGATTAAATATTACTACCTTAACTATTGAGCTCATTTTCTTATTGTTTTGTAAGAAAATCAGCCCCCAGCTATGGTAAAGTATTATCAAAAGGGAATGAAAAAAATTAAAAATACCATTCACCAATACTATGAAATGGCGACTCTTCATTGGTCTTCTGAATAAAAATTCCTTGCTGGCAGATAAATCCATTTGGTTTGGAGATTTGAAAGTGCATGTATGGATGTATGTGGGGGGGGGGGGGGGGGAAGTAATGTTTGTTTCTCCCTCATCTTCTTGCTGATGGATAAAATCTATCTGCAGTGATTTTTGGATACTGAGGCTTGAGCCTCATTACTCCATCTTCTCGGGTTGGGTATGTAGTAGCGGGTTGATTCTTCTTGGTCTGTGTGAACTTGTCACAGTTGGGCTGGTTTCACAGGGTCTTCACTGTGATGGCCCACGGGTAGCGGCTGCAGTGGTGGCAGAGAGTCTTCTGATCAGACGGTTAGGGTTCTGACGCAGTCCTTTGCAGAAGTTCTTACTCAGCTTCGCTAGGTATTCGTCCAACATCTATGTCCAGCTCCCTGTGAAGGTCAGCTATCCTTACAAAGCTTGGAGCTCCAGACGATATCCGCAGGGCCTTGTTCTGGATTATCTGAAGACTTTCGGTATCGCTCATGGCAGGTGATTCATGCTGGGGAGGCATAAGTCAAGGTAGATCTGATGATCACCTTGTAGATGTTGATCTTTGTCCAGAGGGGCATGGACGTGGTCTTCAGGAGTGGGTACAGTACTGCCATCTTTCCTGTTGCCTTCTGCCGAGTATTCTCAATATGGCTTCCCCAGTTGAGTTTGCGGTCATGGGTCACACAGAGGTAGCAGCTGCTACTCTCCCACTTGATGGTCTCCCCATTAAAGGCGGATGTACGGGTGCTCCTTGATTTTTCTGGTGAACAGAGTTGCAGTTGTCTTGCTGATGAGTTCTATCCGCCAGTCGCTGTACCAGGTTGAGATGGTATCCAATGATGCTTGCAGATTTTTCGCCACTTCCTTTTCACTGAATGACTGGGAGATGATTGCAACATCATCCGCATACAGTGCCAGGACGGTCTTGTGGAGATCTGTTGGGATGTTGCTGGTGAAGATGTTGAACAGAAAGGGTCAGAGGTTCGATCCCTGTGGCACGCCTGCTCAGATGGGATGTGATGAGGACATCTCAGACTGCATGGCGACATGGAAGGTGCAGTCTCCCAGGTAGCTTGGAAATCCCAGGGCAATCATCTTGTGCAGCAGTCCCTTGTGCCAGACTAGGTCGAATGCTTTGGCGACATCCAAGAAGACAATTCCCGTGGACTTCTTGATGTTGAAACCATGGCTGATGGTGTCCACCACTCAGCATCTGATGGGTCGTTGCATGCTCCTTTCGAAATCCAAACTGTTCCTTTGCTAGTAGATTTCTTTCGGAGGTGAAGTCCCTGAATCTGGCAAGGAGGACCTTCTCCAGGAGCTTTGACAGTCCAGAGAGCAGGCTGATGGGGCTGTAGTTCACAGGATCCCTCAGTGGTTTGCGGGCCTTTGGGAAAACTATGACCCTTGCTTCTTTCCAGGATCTCGGGAAGTGCTGGAGTCTCATGCATGCATTGAAGGTTTGTGAGGTGTTCCATTGATGGTGTCAGGAGGTTTTTGATTGTTAGGTTGGTTATTCCGTCATTCCCGGGTGCCTTGCCGTTCGTCAGCTTCTCTGCAAGTCCTGCTACCTCAGAGCTTGTGCACTCCTTGATGTCTTCTGCTCCCATCCCGGTTCGGTCTGCTGCGAGATACTTCTCAACTTCTTCCTCAACTCTGTGAGCATACTTACCTTGTTCAGGGTGAACGAAGCCTCCAGTGTCTTGGCAAGGACTTCTGCCTTGACTTTGTTGCTGCATGCAAGGAGAGTTCTTCCCTGGATTGGTGGGCTTGGCTCCTTCCCAGTTAGGCAACGAGCCATTCTCCATACTGAACTGCCTGCCTCCTTTAGTTTAGCTGTTGCAGCCGCCCATTTCTCTCCGTGGTGCTGTCTTATTTGTTCCCGCAGGAGTCTTGCCAGTGTGTTGTACTTCTGCAGGAGATCTGGCATGCGGAACTTCTGCCACTGGCGTCGGGCCTGGTTCTTGTCAGTGATTGACTGTTGTATTCCTCTCGGTGGGTCGTATTTGGAACATCAACTTGTCTTCTGCTTCGGAAAGCTGTTCTTGATTGCTTGCCGACTGCTATCGTGAAGTCCTTGGTGCTCAGCAGGTTTGGTGCAACCTTGCTGTTCAGCTCTTCCTTGTAGTGGGTCCAGTCTACTCTTCTGAAATTGTACTTCTCAACCTGCTGGTAGGGTTCCATCTCATCTCCCACAGTGATTGCTACTGGATTGTGGTCTGAGGTCCACTCTGCCAGTGTTTCCAGCTCCACAGAGTGTTGTAGATTAAGTAGCACGATGTCCAGCACATCTGGCTTGTGACTTGCTACACCTGGGTAGTGTGTAGGCTTAGTCGGGCCTGCTACCACACAATCATTCTTCCTGGAATATGCCAGCAGTGCCCATCCTCTCTGGTTGGGAGTCCTGGAGTTCCAGCATCGATGTTTGGCGTTGAGGTCTCCTCCGATGATTGTCGGAACAGTGGAATCCAGAAAAGCATCAAGGTCTCCAAGGTCTAGGTTTGCTTTCGGAGGGAAGTTGCGATCAGCCGGAGTGGTCCTGTCGCGGTCTTGACTTGCAATCCACAGATAACCTTGCAACAGAAGATCTGGACGCGAGGGAAGCAGAAAGGGCTCCGCCACAGACAGGGCTAGAAGTTCCGGATACCAGGATGACCGGACAACGCTCCACCTTCAATTTCTGAATCACCCTTATCAACATTGGAAGGGGAGGAAAGATGTAAGCCAGGGAGAACGCCCAGGGAATGGACATGGAATCGACTGCCAGAGCCAGCGAGTCTCTCCACCGGGAGCAGAACATCGGAACCTTCCTGTTAACAATAATAACAACAAATAGTATTTATATAGCACCTTTCTCCCAGTGGGACTCAAAGCACTTTCAGCGCACACTCGGAATTAATCAAATCGGCAGCTGAAACAGATATTACCCACTCAGTGGTACTCATTTATCGACCTCTGAAGGATGAAGGGCTGAGTTGACCCTGCTGGGATTCGAACCTGCAACCTTGCGGTTGGAATAGGCTCCAGTCAGGGACATTACCACTGAGCTCTCAACAGCTGTTGTACCTGGTTGCCATCAGATCCACTAGGGGCACTCCCCACTTCCAAGTTAGGAGCTGAACCACCATCGGATGAAGAGCCCACTCTCCGCTGTCGACTGAGAAAGTCTGTCATGACGTTGTCTACGCCTGGAATGTGCACCGCTGAAATGACAGGAACATGAGCCTCCACCCAGGACAGAGAGGCCTTGACCTTTAACCAAGCGACGAGACTTCTTGTCCCGCCCTGTCTGTTGATGTACGCCACGGCGGTGGCGTTGTCGGATTCCACTCTGACTGGACAGCCCTCCAGCTGATTCCCAATGGCGCAGCGCATGACAAAAATCGCTCGAAGTTCCAGAATGTTGATGGAAAGAAGAGACTCCTCCAAGGACCATTTCCCCTGAGCGCTGATGCGACCCAAGACTGCACCCCAACTCGAAAGGCTGGCGTCCGTCGTGACCTTGGTCCAGTAGGGGATCCAGAAGGATCTCCCCTTCAGGAGACTGGAAAGATCCAACCACTCCAAGCTCAACTCGACATGAGGAGGAAGAGAGACCAACACCTTCAGATGATCCGGCTGGTCCCTGCATGTCTGAATCAAACCTTTGAAGTTCCCTGGTGTGTGCCATGGCAAATGGAACCACCTCTATCGTAGAAATGAACTTCCCCACCAGAGAACAACTTCGGAAACGGAATCCGATAGAGGGCGAGGATCTTGGAGACCCGGTGAGCAATGTGATAAGCTACCTCCTCCGGTAGACACACCATGCACCTCTGAGTGTCGAACAGAAGACCTAGGAAGATGAGCTGCTGGGACGGAACCAAGTCCGACTTGTCCAGGTTCACAATCCAACCGTGATGTGTGAGGGCTTGAATGTATGGAGTCACTCTAATGCCATCCCGATGGACATATCAATGCCCCCAGAACCCGTTGGAAAACCTGGGGAGCAGTTGTCAGACCGAAAGGAAGAGCTGAAAACTGAAAAGGACCTCTGGTGCAGGCAAACCTCAGATACTGCCTGCTGTCTAGATGAATTGGGATGTGCAGATACGCATCCTGAAGATCCAGAGAAGCAAGAAACTCCCCCGGAGACATGGCAGCGATCACAGTGCGCAGAGACTCCTGTCGATAGGGAGTCTTCACCACAAAGGAGTTGAGATCCTTGAGATCCAAAATAGGACGACCTCCGTCGTCCTTGGTCACTACAAGAAGGTTGGAATAAAATCCTGAGCCTATGTCCAAAGGAGGCACCGGCTTCAGGACGTCTTTGTCCAAGAGCCTGAATAGCATCGAACAGACTCCTTCTCTCAGCATCCTGTGGCGAACGAGTGAGATGAAAGCGAAAGGTATCTTGTATCCTTCCGACACCACCTGTAAAACCCATGGGTCCGTCACAGAATCCTCCCAAACCCTGCAAAAGAGGTGGAGACATCCACCCACAGCAGGATGCGGACCCGGGTTCGGCGAGTCATGACGAAGTAGTCTTGGAAGTCTTGGGCTTGGAGGCAACCTTGGGCTTCCAGGACTGTTTGGGTTTGAGGAGGAGCGCAGAGTAGATGGAACCGCCTGGTTCGTCGAACGTGTCAGTTTGAAAGGACCAGTTGCGCTTAGCCGGTAACTTTCTTAAAGACCAAGGGCAGAAGAGTAGAGTACTCTTATAACCAACCCCAGTAGCCTCGCTAATCAGTTCCTTGAGCTCAGAACCAAACAAGGAAGTCCCCTGAAAAGGCAAAGAAAGCAAAGCTTTCTTGGAAGCAGTGTCAGCAGACCAACTCTTAAGCCAAAGAGCATGTCTAGCCACCACAGAAGTGGAAGCCCTTGCCATCATGCGGACAGCATCAAAGGCAGCGTCAGAAACATAGTTCTGAGCCTCAGATATTAGCAAGTAGATGCAACTGTTCTGAAACCGGCACGTCCTGACAGACCGCCGTGGTGAGTTGCTCAGTCCAGACCGCAATGGCCCGGTTAACCCATGCCACAGCAAAGGCCGGGTGCATAGCAGTGCCAATAGAGGCAAAGAGACTTGAGGCAAACCTCCAACTTTTTGTCAGTCCAATCCTGTAAAGCAGAAGCATCATATACAGGTAAAGCAGTAGATTTAGACAGTCTAGAAACAGGAGCATCCACCTTGGGGGGATGAACCCATTTAGCCAGTTCAGCCTCAGAAAAGGGATAAAGTTTAGCAAACTTTTGAGACTGAAGAGGACTTATCAGGATTTTTCCAAGCATCAGAAACCAAACAGTCAAGAGAAGGATTAGGAGGGAAACAACAGCCTTTGCCGGTTTCTGAAAAACATCAGTTGGGTCAGAGGGAACCTCTTGACTCAAGGGAAGGTTGAGAGTGGTCAGTAAAGCTCTAATTAAACCCTCAGCAGAAAGTTCAGGGTCACATTCAAAAGGGTCCCCAAAAGACCTGGAAGACTCAACTACCATCCTCATCAGAATCCTGCAACAATTCTTCCTCAGAAGAATCAGACACATCAGGTGCTCCCTGTGGTTTAGGCAGGGAGGTCCTGATGGTAGAGGGAGCCTGCCATAACTGCAGTGCCCCCTGTACCTGAGAGGGAAAGAGTTGGAGTGGACCTGAGGTCCCTAGTTGCAGCCTTAAAACTCTTTTACCCAAGCTGGCTCAATAGCATGGCTGGAAGGCCCTGGGTTGCTGTCAGGACCTTCTGAGCATGCTGGGCATAAGTGACCAGAGAATTCCCTAGGCAGCCCTGAATGACAGGAAGAGCAATACAGGATGCTGATACCCCAGCCTCCTTAGTCTTAGGTCTAGCCCCAGGCTCCAGAGGTATAGACATACTCAGTGTCAAAATAACCCACTGCCAAGAAATCAACCAATTTAAGTGTGAGATTAAAGATTCACCCCAGAAACGCAAAATCTAAACTTATCTGGCAAGCGAAGGGTTAATCAACGGAGGAAAGAGTCCGGTCCCTGTGTAGGATACTCGCTGAGAAAAGCTCACAAAATGGCTGCCGCAACAGGAGCCAATAGGAAAAGAGGCGCGAAACGAGCGCTCATGGGAAATGTAGTTTTTCCCAAAAAGTACCCCCAAAGCAGTGCCCAAAGCCCCCCAAATCCCCCAAAGCACTTGAACATGAAACCAGATGAAAGAGCAAAGGTAGACAAACAAAATGAGCCCACGCTGAAGTTGCTATGAGAAGCGGTTCCAGAGATACGTCCCACACAGTGCAAGCCCATAGAGAGTAAAGGAGCAATGGCGCCTATGTGGTAAAGAAAATTAACCCCAATAATAAAAAGGTTAAAAATACATATGGAACACATGATCATGAGAAAACACTAACCCATAAAGAAAGTGTAACAGAACCCCCAATAAACAAGTCAAAACAGCAGACAAAGGGTTAAAATGCCACAGACTGCTCCAAAACTCAGACACACACATATATACAATTAAATATATAAACACCCAATGAGTGCCGAGTGCACAATTAGAACTCCCAAATACAAGCCCAGTTAAGGGACACTGTGGGACAAGTGGACCTTCAGCACTCAAAGGGTGGCTCACCTTTCCTGCAGAACTTCCTTCTTCAGGTCACCATGTAAAGAGGATTACCTCAGTGGGTAATCCCCGGGGAAGCACTTGAAACCAAGATATTCCCCAATCAGGGCTTAAGGTCCACCAAAAGGCCCTGGACACTGAACTAGCCAATTTGGAGAGGGCATTTGTCAGTCATGGTAACCCGCCTAATGGTGGTATTCCATATCTGACAGAAAAATAATAAAAAACTAAAACTAATGAGAGATGTTTTGTTCCTGGGTGTGAACACACCAGATGGAGGTCATTCTGGTGTTAGCGGACTGGGATGCAGCTGAAGAGGGAGGGGAGGCTCCACCCCCTGCATACATTTGGAGAAATGTTACTGCCTACTTAAAGGGGCGGATCGCCTCCCAGAGTTACCAGTAACCTGTATTGGATAACAGTGAAACATTTTGGATCGTCTTTGGATGCAAAAATTTGATAAATATTTCCCAGTTTTGGTTACCTATGAGCGCCCAGACATAGGCCTAATAGTTACGGAGTTCCTGGATTTGGTGGCTTGCAAGTCAAATCTGAGGAGTTGTTTGATGCAGTCAATGAAAGGTTGTCAGAACATAACATTGACTGGAATAAGTGTGCTACATATTCTGCTGATAATGCAGCAAACATGCAGGGTAAGCATAATAGTGTTCGGTCACGGATTGGTTCCAAGCAAACCTCTGAGCAGAAAATAGGATTTTAGTCTTACCAGTTAAATCCTTTTCACTTAGTCCATACAGGTTACTGGTACAGTGGGAGGCGATCCACCCCTTTAAGTAGGCAGGAACATTTCTGCAAATGTATGCAGGGGGTGGAGCCTCCCCTCCCTCTTAAGCTGCCCTCAGCCAGAATGATTTGAGACAGATACTGACCAGAGATAAGGAAAAGGAAGACTCCTGTGAGCATGCCCCAAAGGTCTCCCACTGAATGCCACAGGAGACCCAAGCATGGTCCCTTGACCGGGTGGGAGACCAGTAACCTGTATGGACTAAGTGAAAAGGATTTAACAGGTAAGACTAAAATCCTATTTTCACTGTCGTCCAATACAGGTTACTGGTACAGTGGGATGTACAAACATTGAGCTTTCCCAGAGGCAGGAAGAAGGCAAGGACCAAGCGAAAGGCCCCAAAGTCACCAGAACTCCTATGAACCAACTAATCATAGAGTCCAACAACAGAAGTTGGAACGGAGACCAACCAGGGGTAAAAACGAACCCCCTGAACGATCACAGCACACTGAACTAGAGCCAACAGGGCTCAAAAGTAAGGATGCACTGAGGACCACAGAAGAAGAAAGTCCTAAACAGGCAAGACTGCCTCCAGGACCTTTCTCCCAAAACTGGCATCAGCCAAGGCCAGTACATCCACACGATAGTGCTTAGAGAATGTGTACGGAGGACCAAGTGGCCGCCCGGCACAGTTGATCAGCAGACGCTTGATTTTTATAGACCCAAGAGGCCCCAATTGATCTGGTGGAATGAGCAGTAACCCTGAATGGAACGTGCTTATTCCGCAACTTGTAGGCTTTATGAATGGTAGATTTTATCCAAGATGCAATAGTCACCTTGGATGCCGGTCTCCCTGCCCTAGGCCCCTCCGGAATGACAAACAGAGTCAGATTTCCTGATAGTGCGATGCACATAAAACTTGAGACAACGCACTACATCCAACAAATGAAGATCCCTCTCCTTGTCAGAGGAAGGGTTAGGGCAGAAAGAGGGTACCACAATCTCCTGATTGATGTGAAATTCGGAGACAACCTTGGGCAAGAACTCCCTGGAAGTACAGAGTACAGCCTTAACCTTGTGAAATACCAGGTAAGGAGGTTTACAGGACAGAGCTTGCAACTCTGCTACCCGGCAAACTGAAACAATAGCCAAGAGAAAGGCCATCTTCCATGTCAAGAGACGTAAAGGAATGGAAGCCAAGGATTCAAACAGGGGTCTCTGAAGAACCCCAGCACCAAATTGAGGTCCCACTGGGGAGCTGGACTCTTGAAGGCAGGCCAAACATGAGCCACACCTTGGAAGAAAACATCAGGAAGAATAGCAATACGTTCTTGAAAAATACAGACAAAGCAGAAGTCTGAACCTTGAGAGAACTCAGGCTGAGTCCCTTTTCAACCCCATCCTGTAAAAAGGCCAGGACCGTGGGAAGATGGAAGTGATAGATCCTTATCAGTACATCATGCAACAAAAGTAGACCATATGCGATGATATCTTGGAGGACACAGGCTTGCGAGCCCTAAGCATCATAGACACCACAGAAGAGGAAAACCCTTTCTTCCTCAAAATTGAGGATTCAACCTCCAAGCCATCAAATGGAGATGCTGAACATCCTCCTTCCACAGATATCCCTGAAGCAGATCTGGATGGGCAGGAAGCAGGAAGGGATCCGCCACTGACATGGCCAGCAGGTACGGATACCAGGACTGACGAGGCCAATTCGGGGTGATTAGTATGACAGGACAACGTTCCATCTTCAGCTTCTGGATGACTCTGATCAGAGGGAGAGGAGGGAAGATGTACGCTAGGGAGAACTCCCAAGGGATTGACAAAGTGTCCACTGCTAGAGCAAGAGGGTCCCTCCACCGAGAGGAGAACACTGGAGCCTTCCTGTTGTGTCTGGTAGCCATCAGATCCACTACCGGTACCCCCCACATCTGGGTTAGAAGGTGAAACACCTCTTGATGAAGTGCCCACTCTCCGCTGTCGACTGTGACGACAGAGTCTGCCATGACGTTGTCCTCGCCTGGAATGTGTACAGCTGAAGTGACGGGAACATGAGCTTCTGCCCAAGATAAGATGGCCTTGACCTCTAACCAAGCAGTGAGACTTCTTGTGCCGCCTTGTCTGTTGATGTAGGACACTGCGGTGGCGTTGTCGGACTCCACTCTGACTGGACAGCCCTCCAGCTGAGATTCCCAGTGTCTCAGGGCTAGAGAGATGGCACGAAGTTCCAGAACATTGATGGAGGAGAGATTCTTCCAGTCCCCATTTCCCCTGAGCACTGAAATGACCCCAACACTGCCCCCCCAGCCCCGGAGGCTGGCATCCGTCGTGACTGTGGTCCAATAGGGAATCTGAAAGGACCTCCCTTTCAGGAGATGAGACAGGTCCAACCACCATTCCAAGCTCAGCTCGACATGAGGAGACAGACTGACAGATGCTGATGATCTGGATGATTCCTGCACGTCTGAATCACAAACCTCTGAAGTTCCCTGGTGTGTGCCATGGCAAATGGCACTGCCTCTATTGTCGAAATGAATTTCCCCAGAGAAGTCAACTTCGGCACTAGAACCCTTTCGAGATCCAGGATCTTGGATACACGGAGAGCAATCTGATGAGCCACTTCTTCCGGTAAAAACACCATGCACTGCTGAGTGTCGAACAGGAGACCCAAGAAAAGGATCTGTTGAGATGGGATCAAGTCTGACTTGTCCAGATTCACGATCCATCCGTGGCGATTGTGTGTCTGGATGCACAACTGAACCTGCTGGTGAAGGATCTCCGCAGATGAAGCTTTCAGGAGCAGATCGTCCATGTAGGGAGTCACTCTGACACCCTCTCGATGAAGCACAGCTATCAAAGCTCCCAATACTCTGAAAAACCTGAGGAGCTGAAGTCAGTCCAAAGGGAAGAGCGGAAAACTGAAAGTGGCCTTTGTGACAGGCAAACCTGACATACCGCCTGCTCTCTAGATGAATAGGGATGTGAAGATATGTATCCTGAAGGTCCAGGGAGGCAAGGAACTCCCCTGGAGACATTGCGGCTATCAGTACGCAGTGATTCTTGACGATAGTGGGAACTCACAACAAAGGAATTGAGATCCTTGAGGTCCAGAATAGGACGGGCACCTCCGTCCTTTTTGGCCACAACGAACAGGTTGGAATAAAATCCTGAACCTGTGTCCTCTGAAGGAACCAATTCCAGGACCTGTTTGTCCAAAAGATCCTGAATAGAATCGAACAGACGTCTTTTTGTAGGCTCCTGAGAAGGACGAGTAAAATGGAACCGAAAGGGAGGAAGGGAAGAGAAAGGGATCCTGTATCCCTCTGATACCACCTGAATAACCCACGGGTCCGCCACTGACTCCTCCCAAATCTGGCGAAAGATGTGGAGACGTCCACCTACAGCCGGATGCGGACCCGGGTTTGGTGAGTCATGCCGAAGCAGTCTTGGAGGTCTTGGCCTTGGGGGCAACTTTGGGCTTCCAGGACTGTTTGGGCTTGGAGGAGAAGCACGCAGAGGACGGACCCGCCTGGGACGTAGAGCGTGTCTGTTTGGAAGGAACAAAAGGACAGATTGCGTTTGGCAGGAAATCTTTTTGAAGACTGATGGTAGAAGAGTACTTTTACCACCAGTAGCCTCACTAATCATCTCCTTAAGTTCAGATCCAAACAGTGAAGTCCCTTGGAAGGGCAAAGAATGCAAGGCTTTCTTAGAAGCTGTGTCAGCTGACCAAATTTTCAGCCAAAGAGCACGTCTAGCCACCACAGAGGAAATGGAGGCCCTCGCCATCATGCGCACAGCATCAAAAGCAGCGTCAGAAACAGTTTTGAGCTTCGGATATATTAGCAAGAAGCTGTAACTGCTCAGACACTGGCGCATCCTAGCGAACTGCCTCAGTAAGCTGTTCAGTCCAGACCGCAATGGCCTGGTTAACCTACGCCACTGCAAAGGTTGGATGCATGGCAGTGCCAATAGAGGCAAAAATAGACTTAAGACAAGTTTCTAACTTTATCCGTCCAATCTTGCAGGGCAGAAGCATCAGATACAGCTAAAGCAGTAGATTTAGACAACCTAGAAACTGGAGCATCCACTTTAGGAGGATGAACCCATTTAGCCAGTTCAGTCTCAGGAAAAGGGTAAAGTTTAGTGAACTTTTTGGATACAGAAGAGGATTTATCAGGATTTCTCCACGCATCAGAGACTAAACGAGCAAGAGTAGGATTAGTAGGAAAACATATAACAGCTTTAGGTGGTTTCTGAAAAACGTCAGATGGATCATGAGTAGATTCCTGACTCAAAGGAAGGTTGAGTGGAGTTAGCACAGCCCTGATCAAACCCTCAGCAGAGAGTTCAGGGTCACATTTAAAAGGGTCACCAATAGACCTGGTAGACTCAATAACAGTGCCTTCCTCAGCATCAGAATCCTGTAATAGTTCTTCCTCAGAAGAATCAGACATATCAGGAGCACCCTGTGGCTTGGGCAGGGAGGTCCTAACTGTGGAGGGGGTCTGCCAAACCAGAAGAGCCCCCTGAACCTGAAAGGGAAAGAGCTGAAGAGTGGATCTGAGATCCCTAGTGGCAGCCTTAAACTCTTTCACCCAAGTTGGCTCAATGGCATGACAGGAAAGCCCTGGGTTGCCGTCATGGCTTTCTGCACATTTTGGGCATAAATGACCAGAAAATTCTCTAGGCAGCCCAGAGTGACAAGAGGAGCAAAACACAATGGGGGAGACTGACACCCCAGCCTCCTTAGTCTTGGGTCTAGCCCGTGACTCCAGTGGAGTAAACATGCTCACAGCGTCAGATATACTCCACTGACAAGAATCACCCAACTGAAGTGTGAAAGATGAAAGATTAAAAATTCACCCCAGAAATGCTTAAAATTAAACTTCTGGCAAGCGAAGGGTTAATCTGCGGAGGAGAGAGAAGGCTCGGTCCCTGCGTAGTATACTCGCTGAGAAGAACTCACAAAATGGCTGCCGCGACGGTAGCCAATCAGAAAACGGGTGCGAAACAAGCGCTCATGGGAAATGTAGGTTTTTCTCAGAAGTACCCCAAAACAGTGCCCGAAGCCCCCCCAAGACCCCCAACACACTGAATCATGCAACCAGATGATAGAGCAAGGGAAGACCAACAAAATGAGCCCACTCTGAAGTCGCTGTGACAAGCGGTTCCAGAGATACGTCCCACACTGTGTAAGCCCATAGAGAGTAAAGGAGCAATGGCGTCTATGCGGGAAAAGCGCGCTTAAAGGCGTGGAACAAACTTAATAAAGTTACCCTGACAGGAAGAAGTTACCAAACACATATCAAACAAGAGAAAACAATATCCCAATGAGGAAAACAGCAGGGAAAAGGTTAAAACCCCCATAAACTGCTCCAAAACCCAGGGAATACACACAGACATTGCATAAATACAGTGCAATATAAAGAAAAACACCCAATGAGTGCTGGAGTGCATAATGAGAACTCCCAAATACAAGCCCAAAGAAGGGACACTGTGGGACAAGTGGACCCTTCAGCACTCAAAGGGTGGCTCACCTTTCTGCAGGACTTCTGTCTTCGGGTAACCATATGAAAAGGGAATTAACCAAAGGAAAATCCCCAGCAGGGAAGCTACTTGACTCAAGTTGTTCCCTCTTCAGGGCATAAGGTCCACCAGAAAATCTCTGGAAGCTGCACTAGCCACTTTGGTGAGGGCAATTGTCAGCCATGGTCACCCGCCTAATGGTGGTATTCCATATTTGAAGAAAACAAAAAACTAAAGTTGATTGAGAGATGTTCTCCACCTGGTGTGCACAGCACGCAGGAACAAATCATTCTGGCTTGTTCTGGCTGAGGGCAGCTTAAGAGGGAGGGGAGGCTCCACCCCCTGCATACACTTGGAGAAATGTTCCTGCCTACTTAAAGGGGCGGATCACCTCCCACTGTACCAGTAACCTGTATTGGACGACAGTGAAAGTATATTCTGTTGGCTGTCTTTGCCACCTTGTGCATTTAAGGGCAGAACATGCAGCAAAAATGCTAGCCAGAAATGTAGAGGACTTAATTATTGATATTTACTACCACTTCCAGAAAAGTGTTAAGAGTTGCTTCACTAAATGACTACATGTCATTTTGCAGTACAAGTGTTCGGAAGATTGTTAAACATGTAAAAGTACTCTGGTTGTCCCTTGAAAAGTCTGTTGAAAGGACTTTACTTGGGATGGGATTTATTCCTACTTTGTAAGCACCTTTGAAGAGGGTCAAGAAGGTTCCATTGGGGCCAGGGAACAGAGGCTTTAAAAGAAAAATCAAGAACCCAATGACAAAGGTGTGCCTACTGTTCTTGCATGCAATTTTGCCAATAATTCAACAAATTTGACCTTCAAACAGAAGCACCAATGATACACCTTTTATACCCAGCTATGACGACGCTGTATAGGGATATATTGGTGAGGTTTGTACAGCCACAGTCATAGCCTGAAAGTGACAGCCTAACAAACAGACTACAGTACTGTGATGTTCAATTACCAGCCTGTGAGCTCCTTTTAGGTTGGAAACAAATTATGCCAGAAGACAGAGCTTAATTGACTCCACAGCGTACAAACACTTTCTGGCAGAAACAGTGCAATTTTACTGCAAAGCCCTGGATTACATGAACAAAGCAATGCCTCATAAGATCAATGGTACCTTCACCTGTAAATCATCCAATGTAATATACCTCATGTGTGCAAAATGCCCAACAGCTCTTTGTGGGGTGAAACTGGACAGCCATTAAATAAAAGGTTTAATTCCCCCAGATCCAGTGTTAACAACAAAAAGACAGACACCAGTGGGAGAACATTTTTGCCAAAATGGACAGTGTCAGAGACATTAAGTTAACTGTATTAATGGGACTGTTCTGCACTCAGAGGGAAAAGAGTATGGGAGGTTAAGTTAATGTTAAAGTTTAATACTATTCATAATGGTTTGAATAAAGACATGGGATTTCTGTCACTATCACTTAGTGGATTAACCTTTCCAACAGGCCCACATCAAATATCTCTAAAGCCTCAGATGAAGACTGCAATTTAACATTGACTGATCAAAGTATCTGGATCTGGGCTGTGTTCTCATCTGATTTCCATTCTAAACAATGCAGTGTGTATTTGTATATAAGGTTTTTTTCATATTTATCTGTATAACATGCCTGAGGAAGAGACCTAAGGTCTTGAAAGCTTGCATTCTAAATCTGCTTAGTTAGCCAATAAAGGTATCAACAACTATTTTGCCTCCTGTAAATGACCAGGTGTTCAAACACCTGACTTTTATAAACCCATCTAATCGCTTGTGTTCATTGATCAGTAATCTTCAAGTGGTCACAGAGATTCCCCAATGTTGTTGGTGAACAGCCGACGGATGGTCTGTTTTTAGAATTTAGGGACTATGAGGGAGATTTATAAAAACTGTTCTTAAAGAACAGTCCTTATGGCATGGCAAATGGATATAAAGCCAGGTCCGATTTATAAATTATTAAAGACGTTTTTATAAATATGGCGCCTGGAATGCTCAAGGACAGCATATACATGGCGTTAAGATTCTGGCGATAATTCGATCGCAAAATTGTTGCAACTTGCGACATTTCTTTATAAATTCACTGCGCCACTTTTCTAACTTACTCCGCCACTTAATAGAAAACTGAACTAGATTGCGTTAACACTTTATAAACAGTCGCAACTTACTTTATAAATCCTATTAACACATTTAAGCTACTTTTAAAGCCAGTTTTTCTTTAATGCCAGGTGTATAAATCTCCCTCTATCAGTCTTATGAGTAACTGCCCCAATCTGACAGCAGTTCAAGGATAGATGAAGTCTGGAACATCATCTCACAGATTAAAGATCCAGTGAGTGGACAGCCAAGATTCCCTTATTCTATGAAAGCTTGTTAAATTTATCTGCCTAATTCCACACGGCAACGCTTCATGTGAAAGGCTTTTCAGAATTGTGCAGAAAATCATAACTGACCAAAGGAGCTCCCTGGGTAAAAATCCCCTCACTCAACAACCTAGTTCCTCTGTATACAAAGAGGCAACGTCAGTTAGGAACTATTTGTGCTATATTAGCAGCAAAGATAAATCTGTTTTCGCAAACAAAATGTTTTGATTGGCAGCCTTCACCCCAGCTGCTCAAACATGCAAAATCTGCCACTTACACAGGTTTGACTAGCAGAAGGCACACTGCAGCTGACAAGGTACCTGAATTGTCACAAATGCAACACATTCTCTCTGAATATTCAATTTTAAAAAAAGCTTTCACTCTTCTTTGGGAGAGTGACTTATGGCTTGTTTCTGGTTAATTTAGTGGAGATAGTGGCATTTCCTGAGCAGAGTATGGAGGAATATGCAGTTCATGAAAGGCGGCTACAGTACAGACTGCTGTAATAGATTATTCACCTACCAAGTAGGTAGGTGAGCGCTGCAAACAGCACTTTAGTTTGTCTTCTCCAGTTCTCCAAGTGCAGACCATTTTTATTTTGATGTGAAAAAAATGACATCAGACAAAAAAAGCATAAGTTAAGAATTTTTCTGAAAATACCTTCCAATGACAATTAAACCACACCCACTTTTAAGACTGATTTTTCCCTTTGACAGAGATGGCGGAATTGGATGCAAAAAAATGACAATATGACTGAGAATTGACTGACAATTTCAGTTACCACCACTTTCTAAACATCTCCAGGAACTGGAGAAGTCATCTTCACTTTATCACCTGTTTATCACTGCTTAGTGAATCTTCCCCCTTATTTGGCAGTAAGAAAGCTTATATAATTCACATTTCTCTGTTATGAGGCAAATGTTGAACTTTATGAACTTTTTTTGCAACTTTATTCACTATGTTACTAATTAGTACTGATACAGTTTAAGCACTGAGTATGCTCATGTATAAACAATTTTGTTAAGTCTATACTTATATTTTAGGGAATTAATAATTTAAGAGAACCTGTCTGAGCTGCGAAAAGCAGAACACTAAAAAGTCTGGTAAGTCATATTAAAGGGAAATGGCCACTGTTGGCATTTGGACCCAGGGAGGACTGGCAACTTGAAGCCTGATGGGCAAGCTCAGACAAAAAAAGCCAGTAATACACGTCCTAACACGTGTGACAAACTCAGTGAATGCTATAGAGTCTTGTCCAACCTATCAATAGGGACTGCATAAAAGGCTCATAAATGATCTAGGCCTGGTGTAAATGTTGATAATATCCTTGTTGATCTAAACAAGGAATTGTGGAAATGCAAGAGAAACAAAAGACATAACTATATCGGTCCCAAACTGTAAGATCAGAGCAGCCCAGGGGCAATTGGCTCCTTGTCCCAATTGCCAGGCCTCTCCTGTTTGGACCTCTGTTACTTGTTTGGTTTTGTTAAAAGGTTGATTGTTCAAGCATTTATTACTCTTATTTTTCTTTGCTTTTCAGTGAAGAGGACGTTGGATGTTGCATGTGTTTCAAAAAGTTTGAAAGTTGGGAAATATATGAAAAAAGCAGGTGGTTTCAGGGCAGTATATTATGCGGAGACAATAGGACAGTTTGATGGTAGAATCTTTAGAAATAGTCTAATGCAATTGCCTTCTTGTCTGGTGTCATTTGTGTACACAGTGGCTGCTCCATCCTGCATTGAGTCTACCTGCTACCATTACCGCTGCAAACAGAAATACAGTCACCAATGGATGTAAAATGAGAATATAGAAAATATTCAGTTAATGAAGATGCTGGAATAAAGTAGTATTGTTGGAGTCATTTCTGTTGTGTAATGGATGATCATTTGAGCTGCTCCATGCACAACAGGAAGCAGTTGGAAGAAGAGGACCAGTCTATGGTCAGCCGCATGAAGAAATTTTGGAAATCCAAACAACTCTTAATTGAAGTCACCGGGAAAAAGGAAAATTAATGTGTGGTCGAATCAGATGCAGACCTGGATTCTAAGTTGGAGATATTTGAGTTGCTCAAAATAATTGAAAGATACCAGCAAGCACTTAATGATTTGTCTCTGGAAGAGAATGAGCTTGGTCTTCTGTTGAAGGTGCATGCGCAATAGAACAGCACAGAGGCTGGGAAAATGATGAAAGCAACAGGAAATGCTTTGTGCTCTTCTGCTGGTCAAAGGTTAGCCCTCTGCACTCCATTGTCCCGTTTGGAGCAGGAGATGGACACATTTAGTGGAAGGGCAGTATCAGATACCCTAGTGACTATTAATCGAATGGAGAAAACACGGACTGAATATAGAGAAGCACTGCTGTGGATGAAGGACGTGTCCCAGGAATTGGATACTGACACCTACAAGCAGATTGAGAGATTCAGGAAGGTGCAGATGCAAGTCAAACACCAAAAGTCATTTTGACAAGAAAAAGATTGATGTGTGTGTCAGAAAGTGGATCTTCCGCTGTAACTTACTGTTCCAATTACCAACTACCTACCAGACTACACTCCTGCACTTTTGGAAAATGACAGCTCATCTTATGAATGAAATACATGAGGAATTTCCACTGATGCTTCCATACTGTCTCATTCAACTGAGCAGGTTCCTCAGCAGAGCAATGAGGAGGAGATTCTGTGGAACTGCTCAGATGGGAATAAGCCATTCATGCCAAATGAAACAGCAGAGGAAGATCAGGAAGCAGAACATGGTACAAAGGATCTGTTACTGAACAGCACAGAGGGAGATTATCTTGATAAGGAATTTTCTTTTCTGAATTTGCAACCTTCCACTGCAGTGGAGCCCATCCAGGATGAACAAGATATCTTTGGTGGCTCCATGACAAGCTGTAGCTCAAAACAGCCTTTGACTAAGCAGTCAACTACCTTGTCTGGATTTCTCCTGTCTCAGCTCCTCAACCTAAGTGTTCAGTCAGCAGGGGGACTTAGCAATTGGACTTATCCAACACTATCTACCTGGTGGCTCTCAGCCCAACAGCCAGTATTTTCCTCCAAAGAATTCATCCAATGTCCCAGCCACTCACCAAAAGGCAAGAAACAATGACATGTCAGCCTGGCAGCAGATGCTCAGATAATGAACTTTCGAGTGCGTGAGAGAAGCTACAAGGGATGCGCAGGAGTGCAGTGAGTAATACCGGGGGCTGAATTTGATCGCTCCAAGACCGTAGCGATCTCAGTCCCTCCGTTCGGCATGCCGCCCCACGTGATCAGTCACATGGGGCGGTACGCCGAAATTCCCTAACTGGTCCTTAAAGGACCACACACCCCGCGACCACTGGTCATTAAGGAATTACCCTATTTGATTTCTGTCAATACACTAATGGTCATAAAAACACTGAACTAGTAATATCAGAAAATAGCAAACATATGTGCTCAAATAAAAGCCCAAAAACTTTATTGTGAATAACCAAATAAATTGTGATCGTGTTTATAAAAAATAAAATAAAAAAAAAAATATAGGTATAAACCTATATCAGCGACATTTCAAATATATTGGGGTCTGGGGTTAACATTCCAATATATTCCTAAGTGGAATATCTTGTGATATTAATTCCACTCTGAATTATGGAAATATACCAACTGGTAAGCGGCGACAATATGAGTTACCATTAAATATAATGACATGGAGTCACTGTACACCAGTATCAAACTGAAGGGATGCCAAGCAATTAGATACTTCTTAGGTTCTCAGTCCACAGTTTCCAGAGAGGAAAATCAATTTATGACGAGACTAGTGTAAAAGCCCGTACACACGGGCCAAGGTCCGGGTGATGTTAACCCTTTGAGTGCCAGAGGGGTATTCAACGCATTGTGGTTAAGAGGCCAGTCCTGCTCTGCATACTGCCACTGACGTAGTCATGCACTGTAGAGACTGCTCAAAAGCACAGAATGCTCCCAGCACAGAACCCGCAGCATTCCGTGCTCCCAGCATTCCTACACCTCCCAGCATTCTGTGCGTTCGGGCAGTCTCTACTGAGCATGACTGCTTCTGACAAACATCCTAGCAAATAATTTAGGATTGTTACAGTTCATTTTACAACAATTTTACCTTTAACTAATCACTTCTGCAGTTGAGGGGAACGGGAATGGCAGTGCGTGTGCTCCTACATACGCAAATTTATATTTGGGGTGGTGGGAGCACGAATAGGTCTTCTGTGCTGAGAATGACAAATATACCATCTATGTCTTTATATATTTGCTACATAGATGACATACTTTTGTTTTGGGATGGACCCACTGACCTGCAGGAATTTATAAAGTTACTTAATAATGAACTTCTTACATCTCACATGTGTATCCAGTAGCCAACAGGTGGATTTCTTGGATTTACAAATATGTGGACCTGATAATAGAATTATCACTAATTTGTTTAGAAAACCTACTACTACTACTAATTCAATTCTACATTATAGTAGTTCCCACCCTCCATCGGTTAACAATATTAATGAGTATTTACTGCTTAGAAGGAACTGCACCACAATAGAATTATTTAAATCTAATGCCAGGGAATTAAAAATCTGTCTGCAAGAAAGGGGCTATAGGAATACGTTAATTAAAAGAGCGTACCATCAAGCTCTTCACAGTAAAAGATATTACTTACCCAAAAACAAGCTGTACAAAGATCATTGGCCCATTAGATTACAGAATTTGGAGGCAATACAAATATGGTGCGAGATAGCCTGAATAGTGATATACAGACAGTAGTTGGACCTCACATGCCAGTAACATTTAGAAGATCTCACAACCTCTGATCAATTGGTTAAAAGCAGTTATTCACGAAAGAGAAAATAAATTTCCTATTATATGATCCTTTCTTTGCTACTCATGTGGCACATGTAAATTTATGAAAAAAAATACAATCTGTAAGACAGATTTGGCAAAGTTTGCCCCATAACATCTTACATAAGCGGTAAAACGAGAGGGGTTATATACTGTATTGAGTGTGACTGTCCCATGAGATGTCAGAATAACTAAAAAGGACATTACGTGAACGCATCAGGGAGCATGTAAGGGACATTAAAAAAATCAATAAAGATCAAGAACAAGGTAAACAACTGTCCCCAGCAGCCAGACATTTTAAGTCAAGCCATCAATGTAAGCTGGATAGTTTTACATGTTGGGGACTGGAACATGTATCTTTGGGGATTAGAGGAGGTAATATAGTCCAGTCCCTTCTAAGAAGGGAATGTACATGGATTTTTAATCTTAATACTGTACATCCAGAAGGTATTAATGAAAACCTAAATTCTGCTGTTTTCTTATGACCATTACCTCTTTATTAATATACCTTGGTGGCATTCCCTATAGTATGCTCCATTTGGTTTCCCTTGTTTCTATTATATGGGGTATGATTGGATGACTATGTATTTCTTAGTATCAGTGCTTATATATACACTGTAATTTTAACTGTTAGACAATAGTTATACTAAAAGATCTAGGTCCTTGTAGTGTGTGTATATTATCTCTCTCTCTATATTATATATATATATATATATATATATATATATATATATATATATATATATATCTTCCTTTAAAGGGATAGTAATAATTCGTTTTAACTTTATTTTATTTTGTAGACATTAAAAAACATGAACGATATAAGTCTCATCTCTCAAACCTTTATGGTTTGAGATATTTACAAGCAAAGTTTCCTCTCCCGCCCCTTTTACCTAGTGTAAGCCATCTCTTCTCAGATGTGGAATCCAGTCCATAGACCAGACTGGTAACAGCAGGGGATATTCTTCCTATGAGAACAATGAAAACCCTGCCCCCCTTAACAGGTTTTTCAGCCTTTTCCCTCATCTTAATTGAAGATTGTCCCTCTCTGCAGTCTACCTGGGCACCTCCCTTCTGACCTGGCTGAGCAGTGTTACATCTGTAAAAGGGACGGGAGGGGGACACTCATTGAATTACTCGAACTACAACTCACAGAATTGAAATAACACTCTCCAAAGTCCAAATACTATGATGATTAATTAGCGCTGCTTTTATTATGAAACATTACTATCCCTTTAAAATTTGTATTTTGGTTGACAAATATTCTGGTTGGCACTTAAATTATATTATAGGGCTCATAACTGTTGTAATCATATCTCCATTTGTCAACATGGGCTATGAATGAGGCTTATTGGTATAAAAACCTTTAATGGAGACAATTATAGCTTATAGGTTTGTGAGTTATAATCATACCTGGGAACTCTCTGGTTTTGCCCCGGAGACTCTGGATTTCAAACTGAATTACCGGGTCTCCTGGGCAATGTGTGAATCACTGGGTGGGCAGAGTAAGTAGAAACTCTCCAACTGAAACAACCAACTTAATGTTATGGCGCTATTCAAAACTCTATGTAATATTGACCACAGATTGTCTAAAACAAATATCTTTTATATCAAAAAACCATGTCCAAAGAAGAATTATTTTGAGAGAGTTCAGCCACAGTTATATTTAGTCAATTTCAAATTCCATAGAGTGCTAATCCTTTTCTGATTTGCCCAGAGATTTCCTTAATTTCCAAACGAGTGGCAATCCACTTTTTTTAATTTTCTTTTTAATTTAAGTAGAAACTCTGCCTACTTGTGCTCCATCCTGCCCGGTTCCTCCCACTCCCCGCCCTCTTACCGTCATTTTGCAGGGTTTTGTCCCACCCCCTACGACTAAGCCCCACCCCTTATGACATGAATCGCATCATTTTCGGCACTGACAGGGTTACCCTCCGGGTAGCCCTGCATGAAAAGTTCCCAGGTATGGTTATAATCATGAGATGTATATACTCTATGGATTTTTGAAGCCGCTTGTTAGGATTACTATTTTCTTATAAGGGTGATTGCCTTTATAGGAAAGTAATGGAAATTTCCTCTGTGTTCCCCCTCACGGCCCATTAGTGTGTATAGTCTCTTCCGGTTAGCTGATTGTAGGGCGAATTAAAAAAATTCATATAAATTCTGCTTCCTCCCCAGGTTCCGGTAGATAAAAATGTGCAAAATCAGAAAGCAGCACTCAAGAAACAGTTTACCTTCCTGGGACAAAGCTTGAAGGTATCAACATCCATGGCATGTGTCTCCAGAGCAGTCAGAATTTGGCTGTCAAATTTAGAGGAAAGCATAGAATCCTCAGTATCAAGATCAAAATTATTGAAGGAGGTGGCCAATATTAAGGAAGCAATTGGTTACACCTGTGATGCTTCATTGGATGCAGTTAGATTAGCAGCAAGAGCATCATCACTCAGTCACTGCAAGAAGGGCTCTTTGGCTAAAACCTTGGGGAGCAGATTTGTCATCAAAAACAAAATTGGTTTCGCTACCTTTTTCAGGAGGATTACTATTTGGAGAACGTTTAAGTGAATTAATCTCTAAGATAACAGGAGGAAAAAGTTCACTATTACCACAAGAAAGAAGACCAAGAGCCTCTCCACAGAGAACATCTTTTAAGTCTAGGAAGCATTCCTTTCAGGATTCAAAGCGTTATTCATCAAGAACATATGAACAAAGAAAACAGCCCACACAGGCACAAAGAGGAGGGTATAAGAACAACCCTCGCAAAAATTACAAAAAAGAGACGTGCAATGAGGACAACAGGGCCCAGCTATCATCTTCAGTAGGGGGTTGACTGGAGCTATTTGCCCATACATGGAACAATTTGATGAATCCAGACAGATGGGTATTGCGGAATCTGAAAGCTGGGTATCATTTAGACCTCCAGGACATTCCGAAAGAAAATTGGTTTATTCAATCCAAGATACCAAGAAACTGCAACAAAGAAACCTTATTCAAAATAATACAAGAATTAGAAGACGAGAGGGTGATAGAACCAGTAGAAGAAAAATTCAGAAGAAAAGGAATATATTCAGTAATGTTTCTTGTTCCAAAACCAGGAGGGTCTTACAGAACAGTCCTAGACCTAAAAAAGTTGAATATGTTTATAAGAATCAAGAAGTTCAAAATGGAAACTACGACTTCAATCCTAAGAGCAGTAGCCCCAGGAAATTTTCTAACAATAGATCTGAAGGAAGCCTACTACCACATTCCAGTGAAGGAAGCTCACCGAAAATTTCTCAGATTCGCCATAGCAAATCAACACTGGCAATTCAGGGCACTTCCTTTTGGACTCTCTTCAGCTCCAAGGATTTTTACAAAGACCTTAGCTGCTGCTCTACAGACATTAAGGATGGAAGGGATATCAATAGTTCCATACCTGGACGACATACTTCTGATATCACAATCAAAGGAACAGTCACTCAGGGAGACCCACAGAGTGGTAACTTTCCTACAACAACTAGGTTGGTTAATAAATTGGAAGAGTCATCTGACGCCATCCCAGAAGGCAAGTCACTCCAGGAACATCCATGGGAGGTACTGACAACGGATACCAGTCTTTACGGATGGGGACGACACTGGTCAGGAAAATCAATCCAGGGAAAATGGTCAAGAAAGGATCAAAAACTTCACATAAATGTACTGGAGTTAAGGGCAATCAGATTCTGTCTACTAAAGTTTCAGAAATTTCTAAAGGAGAGAGTAAAAATCCAGACAGACAATATAGCAGCAGCCATGTATGTCAAGAATCAAGGGGGAACAAAGAGAAAGATCCTCAACAAGGAAGCCCACAAAATACTCAGTTGGGCAGAAAAGAATCTGGAAGAAATATCAGCAGTCTATATTCCGGGGAAAAAGAATATACAAGCCGATTTTCTAAGCAGGAACAGGATAGATCAATCAGAATGGGAATTGGATCACCAAGTCTTCAAGAAAATATGCAGAAAATGGGGAGAACCAGCAGTAGACCTGATGGCAACAGCAAAAAATTCGAAATGCCGGAAGTTTTTCTCAAGATTCCCTCATCCAAAAGCTCTGGGACGGGACGCCATGAGCTTCAAATGGGACTTGGGGTTGGTGTATATATTTCCTCCGATTCCCTTAATTCCTCTGGTTTTGAAGAAAATAAGGACAGAAAAAGTGGACGTAATAGTGATTGCTCCTTATTGGCCCAGAAGGATATGGTTTCCAGAACTGATAAAGATGGCAACAGAACCTCCATGGACCTTACCCTGCAATCGGAACCTTCTTCATCAGGGACCAATTCTCCATCAAAATCCATCTTTTTTCAGGTTAATGGCCTGGAAGTTGAAAGGTGGTACTTGAAAAATTAAAGGGTTGTCTGACCCAGTGATAGATACTATCATAAAAGGCAGAAAAGTCTTTACTTCTAGTATATATTGTAGGGTATGGAATACCTGAAGAAAATGGGCTATAAGAAACAAAATAGAGGAAAATCCAATATTGACTTCAAAGATCTTAGATTTTCTTCAAGATGGATTCCAAATGGGTCTAAGTCCAGCATCACTAAGAGTACAAGTATCCGCATTATCAGCCATATTGGCACAACAATTATCAGAAGACATTCTTATAAAGAAATATCTTTTAGCAGCTAAAGTAAGACCCAGAATAAGAAAAACAATACCTCCATGGGATTTGAACATAGTCCTAAGGTATTTAGCAAAGTCAAATACTTTCGAGCCATTGGAAAAAATTCCACTAAAATACATCACTATTAAGACAGTGTTCCTAACGGCAATTACATCAGCTAGAAGGGTGTGTGAAATTCAAGCTTTGTCATCGAAGTCACCATATTTAATTATCCACCAGGATAAAGTGGTCCTAAGAATGAAACCAGATTTCAGGTCCAAAGTGGTTTCAGAATTTCATTTAAATCAATAGTACTTCCATCTTTCTGTCAAAATCTGAAAACGGAAGAAAAGCTATTACATAATTTGGACGTGGTGAGATGTATATCAACTTATTTAGAAAGAACTAAGGAAGTAAGAAAAACTGACACTATTTGTATGTTTTCAAGGAAAAAATAAAGGCTTAGCACCATCAAAATCCTCAGTAGCAAGATGGATTACAGACTGCATAAAAATAACATTTAGAAGCAGGTTTGAACCCTCCAAAAATTCTCAGGGCTCATTCCACCAGAGCAGTGTCAACCTCTTGGGCATCAAGAGCTTCGGCTTCTGCTGAAGACATCTGTAGAGCGGCAACCTGGTCTTCAATTTCTACTTTTATAAAGCATTATCAATTAGATATTTATTCAGCGGCAGAAGCAAAATTTGGAAAAAAGGTCCTTCAAGCAGCAACAGACCCAGGATTGGTAAGAGGGTCTGAAACCCACATTATGTTTTTTGATTTGTCATGTAAAGTTTTAATATTATTCTTGTTTTTCTTAATTACCCTCCCTATATGCACATGGCTTGGGTATGTCGCACTAATGGGCCGTGAGGGGGAACACAGAGGAAAGGATGACATTTCTTACCGTTATTTCCTTTTCCTCTGTTCCCACCACGGCCATCCCTGTCCTTTTAATCTGTATATTTTTTGTTTTGAAGCTTTGACAAAAGTGGACTACCGGAACACGGGGAGGAAGCAGAATTTATATGAATTTTTTTTAATTCGCCCTACAATCATCTAACCGGAAGGGACTACACACACTAATGGGCCGTGGTGGGAACACAGAGGAAAAGGAAATAACGGTAAGAAATGTCATCTTTTTTGTTGTGAATAATTATGCATTACTATATATGTATTCCAATATACATTTACATCACTATTTTCTGTATGGAATGTGAATATTTGCATCATTATTCCTAAGGGCGATTTGTAGTATTTTCTTACAGGAGGGCATTTTTCTCTATTGATTTATATTGCTATTGTGGCAAATTGCAGTATTGTAAATTTTCAACAGTGTGTGCTATTACTGAAATATGTGAGATATCAACCTTTAGATACTCATTGCTCTTATGTGAAATCTAAAAACATTCTTTTGTGACTTTCTTTAAAATCCCAAAGAGGTCATTTCTAATCTGCATAAGTAGACTTGACTCCGGGGCGGGCAGCTGGGGAAAAAAAGTGTCTCTTTGGCAATTTCAAATGTTGGGAGGTATGTATAAGTGGTGTGTATATAAATGTCACATTGCTCCACAGTACTAAAACTCATTGTCTCAACTTCAGTATATGCTTTTATAAATGAGTGAGTATGCATATATAAAATACTATGGTATTGCTCTAAATAATTTATTCAGTTACAGAAAGGGGTGTCAATACGTAATGAAGTAACCTAAACATTATTGGTAATACTCCTCCAAACAACCACTCCCCAAGCAACACCACCTGAAACAGAAGTGTCCCTCTTTGGCCATTTGAAATGTTGGGAGGTATGCACTGTGTGGTGTAAACTTGTAGTCATTAGTAGGAGTGCAGCTGTGTCAGTAGGGAAGCAGAAACAGTTACATCCTGAACACTTTCATACCTCCCAACGTTTCAAATGGCCAAAGAGGGACACTCATTTTAGGCAGTGTTTCAGGGGGCGTGGCTGGTTGGTGGGTCGTTGCAAAGAATTTTTATGTTATTTCACGACCTACTGACACCTCTGTGTAAATGAATAAATTTAGACAAAACCAAAGTATTTTATTTACACAGACTAATTTATAAAAACATACTGAAGATTAACTAATCATCATGAGAGATTTATTGCTGTGGAGCAACATGATACACACTGAACTCCTAAAAAGAGGGACAAAAGTGTAGAAGAGGGACAGAGGGATATGGGTCTCAGAGGGACTGTCCCTCCTAAAGAGGGACACTTGGGAGGTATGGTCCTGTGTCTTGCATGGCAAATGATGACAGTGAAGAAATAATTCAGCAATGAGGGCCTACCTTAACCCTTTGAGTGTCATTTTGTTCCCCTGGTGCTGCAGCACCCTTCAGTGGCTGTACTACAGGCCCTGCTGAGGCCACTGGGAGTGTGTGTGTGAGAGTGTATCATGTTTCTTTCTGGTTGTGTGCGTGGGCTTATGGGATCGGGACACCCTATCCCATCCCATAATTGGCTGGATCCAGGGGACCCACCCCCATGTCCAACCTTCATACATCTCCCACCCAGCACGATCATCATGTCACAATATGACATGTAGTAGAAACTGAACAGGGCTGTTGCGATATACCCCCATCCCCACCAAATGGAGAGGGAAGAGGAGAAATAAAAACCCTATCTCAACATGAGAATACCAAAAAGCCCCTACCCTCCTATCACTCAACCCCTACATCCCCCCATAACCTACTCACTCAATTATAGACCCAACCTGTCAACCACAGTGAAACCCACTCTAAACCCACCTAATGCCCCAACCCTAAATAGGGATTCTACACTGTCTAAATATCCTCAAAAAAAAACAAAAAAAAAAAACTCCACATCGTGCATCACAATTCTCACCCTACACCCACCTTACACTTCAATCGTGTATAATAAGGATGATACACTAACTAAAGCATACCCTAATATGAAAAATACCTCTACCTCATGCATCAGAATCATCAAAATACTACTTATAGCACTCATTAATACAATTACACTATCATAGGACCTTTTAATCTATCCTACTAAACCATATACGAGTACAATACAGTGCCAAAAATCATAAATCCCAGCCCACATACTTCCCTCTATATTGTACCCCGTGACTTACCACACCAACCCCCCCCCCCCCAAACTATCCTCTTCTTCCTCCCTAATTTAGCACACACCGGACCCACCCTAGGACCACCCAGCCACCACCCATCACTAAACAGAAACCTGCAGGCGGCCGTGCAATGCTGGGAAGGACCACCGGCTCGCAGCAGACTACTATCTTTACAGAAACGAGAATATAAAACTGCACATAGTCTCCAATCCACAAAAAACCTCCAATATCCCCCATCCGGCCAATATGTGGGACCCTAAACCCCAAGGGTGTGGAGACTAATCCCAAACGGGCTTATTACAAACTACTTCTCTCAGGGCCCAGTTGGCACGGGTAACCCAGCATAGTCCTTCCTATCATACCCCATCCCACTTAAACCAGTTCACCCAATCACCCATGTTGACCAAGACCCAGGGCCGGATTTATAATAAGGCAGAGTAGGCATCTGCCTACAGGCGCACCCAACAGAGGGGCACTGTCAGACTCATTGGGCTCTTTTTTTTAATTATCCTTGCTGCCTCAATGCATGTCGTCCGGATTCAGTGCCGAGGGTGGAGGGAAGGGTGACAGATGCACGGCATCAAGCTACTGCAAGGGGGGGTATGAACACCACCTCTCTCCTCTCCTGTAGAAGTGGGAGAGTGAAGAGTGCTGTGCCACTGGCCGCAGCCTGACGTGCCAGAGGCACATCATCTGAAGATTCTTCCTGCTACTGGCTGCTGCCGCCAGATGTGATCTGGTCATTCGTCCGGATCTGGTGGTGCATTACTCCCACCCAACCAAAATCCTCACTTGCCACCGGAACTACCCCTCCCAGACCCTGCAGGGAGCCAAACAGCACAGCCACACAGAAGGAGCTTTACCTGCCTGTAGTTCGACGGTCGCGGACCGGTCACAGTCTGAGAAGCTGCTGCCAGTGCCAACAAGTCATTCCAAGCCTCTCCAGCAGCAGGTAGAGGTATTGCATGTCGTGGAACCTGTGGCAGCAGCAACGTGACCGCGTTGCTTCATGTTCATAGGCAGCCACGTACTACGGAGCAGCTTGAGCAGGATGCGGCCTGTTGCTGCTTATATATAAACCTGAAACCAGGTTGGTGTTGAGAAAAGTAAGTGAAGAAGAGAGGCAAGAGAGAATGATGAAGATTGGGGAGAAAAGAGGAAGGAGATAAAATGGTGAGAGATAGGACCATAAGTGGTGGGAAAAAGCAGACAGACAAACTAGTGGAGGAAGCAGGAGATCAATACTCTTCCCTGTCATATTGGAGGGAGCAGAGCACACAACTTGAATGATAGCTCAGGGCTGTGATACCAGCTGGGACAGTAAGTTCATTATTAAACAATCTGACAGTAAAATAAATGTACCACCCCTGTCCTGCTTCTTGTCACTCCCCAAATGAAAGTGTGTCATCTGTATATGATTAAATGGGGAAACACCTTGATTGGCATGTGTGTTCCATCTGGCTTAAATCCCAAGTGGGTCTGGTCCCAGTACCATTCAACAAGCTCTTTGGGAGACGTTACTCTCCCGACTCCTGCCCCAGAGCGAAGCAAGAGAGCCAAGTTCTGATTGGAAGGCTGCAGCTTCCTTCCCTGTATAAGGGACTTGGCAATTACTACAGTCAACTAATCAGAACCCATCAGAGGATTGCACTGATACAGTGCATTAGAATGGGATTTGGACACAGTGGGTATGGTTAAATCAGGGGGCATGGTTAGGGGTGGGGACAAGGCAGGGATAAGGGCGCCAGAGGGTACTGTGCCTAGGGGCGCTTGAGATATAAATCCAGCCCTGCCAAGACCCCCATCCCTCCGCACTCCTGGGCAGTGTGCCCTCAAAAGGAGGACACCCACACACGGCCGAGAAGTGAACCCCTTGCCATGTCGAGACAGCGGGGGCCGGTAGCCCCCCACCAGAGTACCCAACAGCTGCTCTGCAACAGGTCACCCTGCCAAGGAGACGCCCCCCGCCCCTGCAACCCAGGTGGCTCCCACCTACTAAAATAAGGGGCATCCAAACCCATTACAAGGAATATACATTAACCATAACTACTCCTGGCCCCAACCAGAAAACATGACTGCTTACTCCTTACAGGTTATACAAAACCAGGAACAGCCTATATCTTTAGGGCCCCCCACCAACCCTCCAACTGTCCAAGATCCTCAAAACTTCTTACTTGTCCCTGCCACAGGATGGAAAACCCCACCTATATTTAACGCTATTCTGTCTCAACAACCCCAGGGTAGTGGCAAAGCCTCTCCGCCATCTTCTGGTCTGAAATAAAGAATCCTGAAATATCTGTATTCCATTGTATCTAGAGAACCAGGTAACCCAGATCCTTCTTGGACCCAAGGACCTGCTCCTTAAACACAAAAGAATGAAACCAGACCAGCACATCTCTGGGCCGATCTTCCGCCACTCCCCTAGGGCGTCTCAGCCAGTGGAATCTTTCCATTATGACCTCTGAATCTAAGGCCTTCAACCCCATATCCCTAAACAAGTCCATAAGAATTCAGACTATTTCTGAATCTAAGATTCAACCTCCTAGATCTGTCCTCCATATCCCAGGATCTTCTGGTCTAAGAGACCCTTTCTGCACTAAGCCTTCTATAATATCATTAAGAGACGCATATTATCCAAGAACTCCAGTCTTCCTTCAACTGCCAAAAGCATACAAGCCAAGTCGTTTATCTTGTGCTTAATGTCTATGGAACGCTTCATAATTTCTTCCTTAATCTGTGCAAATTTATTCCTTAGATATTCCTGTGACACCATTATCGTTGCACTTAACCCCTGCTGCCCAGGGATATCCTAGATAGAGATGTTTTTAATTGTATTAAATTTCTGACAACAAAGATCAATTCTAGAGTATGCATTAAATGTCTTAGTGTAACATGTATAGTCTCTGAACTGGATGAAAGACTCCATACATCAAACATATCTGTATTTAAGACAGAGCAAAAACTGAGCCTTTGTAGAGCTACCCAGACAAATATTTTCTCATTATGACACCCTGCCCACTCTTTCATCCAATTAATTCCATCTACTTTACTATATAGAACACGCAAAAACCGCTCCGTGAGCAGATTGGGTGCATATATATTTACAATTATATATATGTTGCATTTCAAATTTTACAGATTAGATATCAAGCCTCAGTTTCCTGATATTCTATATGGAAATCTAAATCCAGTCCTTAGTGACTAATTTAGCCACTCCCCTCTTTTTTTCATTTATCATAGCAGAAAAACCAAAACACAAAAACCTGTCTACAAAAAATCTTCCACAATCTGCCATCAATAAATGAGTCTCTTGTAACAATCTGAGCTTTTGTATCTTCTATAAACTTTAACACCTTAGCTTTTTTGGCGGGATGATTTAGACCAGACATTGCAAGAAATAATTCTAACCATTTTTCCCCTACCTATACCAGCAGTCTCAATTTCCACCTCCCACATGTAGCTCCACCGTCCTGATACATTAAACATAACGACAACATATTCAGGAATAATCCCTGATCTTTCGCTCACCTGAAAAAAAAACCTCTATACAGGACCAGGAACCTGTGGATACCATTATCCCCAGACCTCCCAAAACCTCATTTTACTCAGAGGTTATAAAGAACAGATCAGCCAACAATGCATCAATTTTTTTCCCAACCACCCTATCCCCACGAGGGGGGACCAAAATAGTAGTTCTCTGAACGGGGAAAATACACAAGATAACCGCTTCTCTATAGCCATAAAAATTTCAGCCTACATATGTCTCCTCTCCCTTCCTTCTCTCCTATTCCCTCCTTCCTCTTCTCACCACGTTGTACACCCAATATACACCATCAAGTCTATATTACTCACTATTACTACTTAACTCCAATATTATCTATCCCCTTCACCTCCGTGCAACAGGCCCCAATTGGGTCACTCAAATTATCCTTTATCCCATATGTTTCACTCACGCTTATATCCTCCTGCTAGAATCAATCTATATACAATTTATGACTTATCAAAATATATATATCTCAGAATAACTAATTCCACTTTAAGTATTTTTACCATACCCTCAACCCACCTGTGATTTTAAACCAATTCCATATCCCTCGTCCCTCACTTCACCTACAGGTGAAACTCACTAATTTCTCTTAAGATATTTTTCAACATTTAGCTCTACTAATTTTATTTACCTACTTACCTACGCTTATCTTCTATGAGGGAAGAAAAGTAACGAGAAGCGAGAGAGGGACACATGCACCAAGTCTCTTACCCTACCCAATCTCCCCAATATTAATCATAATGATAACATACATCCCTACATCGCTATGGTCCTGGGGGGGTCTAAGTCCCCCTGACCATAGTCAACATATTCGTATTATCATTCCCTTATACTTATGATATGTCACAGTCAGTTAAGCTAAATTCCAACTCTGTAACGTCTCTTTCAATGCTGCTGATTTTAGAATATGTGTGGTTTCTTCACAAGTAACTGCAATCGCAGTAGGAAACAGCCATCTATACCTCACATTCTTTCTCAGTATCACTGTCAGATCTTTATAATTTTTCCTGGCTGATCTTGTGACATATCTGGGAATATACTTAGGTGGTTAAACTGTGGTTGAGTCAGGATTTTATTTCTTGCTGCTGAGACTATTAAAGGGATAGTAATACTTAAAATGTAAAAAAATATATGTTGTAGGGTTTATCCCCCTGCGTAAAACAAGGGTACTCCCACTGCTGAAAGGTGTTTTATTCAAAAGTTATTACAACTCAAAGTTCAATTTTTTTTAGATGCAATATCACAGTGGCCTGAAAATTTACAGTGGCGCTGTTGCCACACCATCCTATGAACTGCTCTGATCTGTAGACCAAATCTCCATAGGATGGTGTAGCAACAGCGCCACTAAATTTTCAGGCCACTGATATTGCACCTAAAAAATTCAAGTTTGGACTGTTGTAATTTTTTTAATAAAATCTCAGTGTGAGTACCCTTTTATTCAGGGGGATAAACCCTGCAACATTTTTTTTTTTTTTCCACATCTTAAGTATTACTATCCCTTTAAGTTCTTTGTCTATGCCCTTTGGTTTCATAAGTCTTTGGAATCTCTTAAACTGATGCGCCCCTACCACTTCCTCACTCAAGCGCAGAGAAATATTCCATTAAAAAAAAAAAAAAAACCATTACACTTTATCTTGCCTCACTGATTCCAGGATTCTCCTAATCCGTAAATTCTTACGTCTGGATCTGTCCTAAGTTAGTAATTTTATACTCAAGAATAGAAACCTTATCCTCCAATACTTTATTCACCGCATGTAACATGGAATACTCCTGCATTTTTCCAAGTGTATTCGCTTGGGACATCATTGAATCCTTCAAGCTACAAACTTCATTGCTTAATTCTGCCACTTTGAGATCAAAATCACTAACTTTCTATATAAATCCTCTAAGGTATCTGAAAAAAATTAGCTGCAACTCACACAAATTTGTTTCTTGATCTAATTCATTAGAAGTTATCTCTGCAACTTTTAGTCCCCTGGGGTACAGGGGGATCCTTTTATTCAGCAGTTATCAATCTCCGTCCTTTAGGGCCCTCCCCTCCTGACCTCTTTGGGGAATAGAAATTGCTGATAACTTTCTCTTACTTGTCTCTCTATCCTTTGTTGGGGTCATTGAACAAACATTAGATCTTCAGTGTTTCTCAACTATGACTTGATAATGTCCATTTGGATAGATTGAGAATACAGCTCACTGGGATAAATACAATATAGGGCTGAGTACGTAATCCATTACCACTTGGTTATTTGAATCTTAATGTCCAATTCTCCCCCTTCTCGTTTTATTTTTTCCTTAAGAACATGCGTTTTGACTGTCCCTTCTCCTTTTGTTTTATCTGTTCCTTTTTTGTTTTTTATACTTGCATGACAATATAATTCACGCTGGCAACCAGTATTCAATCAGGTCTACGCCTGTCAATTGCACATAGACAATTCGGTTTTCTAATTTTTACAAGTTTTAGAGACTAGACATTTCCCACTTATCTGCATAGTCTGGAATCTATCCTTATTATGCCTTTAGTTTTTCCAACACATATAGCAGAGAAAACCATTTACTCACAACCCCCTTTTCTCCCCAGACTGGCAGACCGGCCTCTTTTCTCCATTCCTCAATATCTCAACAGTAATGGTCCAATTATCGTAGAGATCCCAGCACAGGAGTAGCTGTAGTAAAGCCAGCCTTATGCAGCGGGGGGCATCCTCCAATCTCCCTGCTATCGGCATATATTCCGCAATCCTGTCCAGCAGACCATGGTAAATCTAGCCAGGCCTCGGTCCGGGCATCTTATTGCAGCCCGTCCGTCACTGCACACTGCGGCTCCGTCACTCCGCAGCCAGGCTCCAGTCAGAGCGTCTCACGCCTACCGGTCACCGTCTCAGCGATCACACCCTGTGCCACTGACTTCAAGGGAACACACCAAAAGCCTCTAGCTACTTTCCGCTGGGGATGGTCACTCTGCCGCTTCTAAATTCTTCCACCATGGGGGCCATTGGACAGCATATAGGTCCATCCCAGGTGGCACAAGCACCTCAGAGCTCAGCAGTTCCTGGCAGCATATTCCTTTCCAGCTGCAAGGCATCCCTCCCTCGTGGATGGGCGTGTGAGCACACTGCGTCCCATCGCAGTGACATCACACCTGCCAAGAACACGTCCTTAAACTGATGTTTATTAAAGATGGTATAGGAGTGTGGGGCATCAGTCATATGGATGGTAGGAGGAGGAGCTTCAGAAACCTGCAAAAGAAAACATTTCATCAGCAAGTTGTTTGTAAAGTTAAAGTGGACCTAAAAGTTTTTAATTGCTTGGGTGTTTTTCAAAGCACTTTCAGGATGGTGTAGATTTAGGTTAGCCATTCTTTATTTACAACTATAGTGAGATATTTCACTATTTATTTGATACTTTATGCAAATTAGCCAGTACTTCCGGGTAAGAAATGACAGTTGGGAGGGAGAGTGGAATGTTAGTATCGTATCTGTTAGCACATGTGCCCACTTATGGGCCCGCAATACAATGTTCTCGTTCATTACAATGGGATTATCCTGCTGACCAAGAAGTGTTAAAATACAGGAAAATGCCTTAGGCTATTGCATAAACCCATTGATAAATTGTAAAAAAAAAACAGACGTAGCTAGGGTTAACTCTCACATGATAAATAGTTTCCATAAATTGTGGGTTCAGACAATCTTAATTTAGAGACTAAAATAAAATGCAAAACTGAAGTCAAGTAAGGGTAGAGATTGTTCAGCATGTAGGAAAAAGGGCTGCAATAGTCAAGTGAACTTGAGATGGGTGGGGTTAAAAGTGTGGATAGGTGGGGCTAGGCGTGGAAACTGGTGGAGGGCAACTTCAGGCCTGGCTAGTTAGAAGCTCAGGACTTGAAATTTTGAGCCATGATATAGGTTTAAAGTAAAAAAGTAAATAAAACATACAGACAACAACAATCAGGCGCTTCTGTGTATAAAATAAATATGTGCTCTGTGTATTTATTTAGAAATATTATATATGCTAAAGTAAGTGAGATATTAGTTTTCACAAATTGGCCAAGTTGCGGGTAAGCTTGCCAACCCCGCCAAGGTTTCTCACTGTACGGCAAGTCCTACTCTATACATCTATAATGCCCTATCTAAAAGTTAATATAAAACTTAAAATTCCCTGAGGAGATGTTATAAACGCGTTGGAGGAGCAAGGGACCCTTTAAATGTGCTCTCTTTATTGCTTCTGGGTCCCAGTGTGGTGCAATTAAAAACAGAAGACATACATTCTAATAAAAAGATGTACATATGGACTTACCCAATACAAAAAGACCTCAATGGATCTACACTGTGAGAATATAAGTGAGCTGTGGATCCAACAGCTCACTCTATAATAATGTGACCTTTATATCAGCCCCCACAGGTCATGTGAGGAATAGCTGATACCAAACTAGGAGCATTTAAGCTAGAGAAGGCCTAAGGCCTGCTCTTAAAGGCAAAGTGTGGAAAATTAAAATTACAGTGATACTCGTGCAAAAATAATTGTGCTATATATAAGTGATTAAGTTGGATAGGTGAGGAGGCTGCTTGAAGGAGTAATGGAGACATACAAGTCAAAAGAAAAGAAAACTCCCAGCGCCAACTCACCATAACCAATACATACAATAAATAAATTTTAATATTTAAAAGTGAATATAAAGTGTATACACAGATAGCAGCCAGGAATAAGGGAAGTGCCGGATTGTTGTTGTCTGTTTATACTTTGGGTTTTGGCCTGAAGTTTGGGGGTCTGGTTTGGGGGTCTGGAGAGCCCTTATTCCTGGCTGCTATCTGTGTATACACTTTATATTCACATTTAAATATTAAAATTTATTTATTGTATGTATTGGTTATGGTGAGTTGGCGCTGGGAGTTCTTTTCTTTTGTCTTGTATGTCTCCATTACTCCTTCAAGCAGCCTCCTCACCTATCCAACTTAATCACTTATATATAGCACAATTATTTTTGCACAATGAGTATCACTGTAATTTTATTTTTTTTTTCCACACTTTGCCTTTAAGAGCAGGCCTTAGGCCTTCTCTAGCTTAAATGCTCCTAGTTTGGTATCAGCTATTCCTCACATGACCTGTGGGGGCTGATATAAAGGTCACATTATTATAGAGTGAGCTGTTGGATCCACAGCTCACTTATATTCTCACAGTGTAGATCCATTGAGGTCTTTTTGTATTGGGTAAGTCCATATGTACATCTTTTCATTAGACTGTATGTCTTCTGTTTTTAATTGCACCACACTGGGACCCAGAAGCAATAAAGAGAGCACATTTAAAGGGTCCCTTGCTCCTCCAACACATTTATAACATCTCCTCAGGGAATTTTAAGTTTTATTTTAACTTTTAGATAGGGCATTATAGATGTATAGAGTAGGACTTGCCGTACAGTGAGAAACCTTGGCAGGGTTGGCAAGCTTACCCGCAACTTGGCCAATTTGTGAAAACTAATATCTCACTTTTTATTTATTTAGAAATATTATATATGCTAAACACAGGGCACATATTTATTTTATACACAGAGAAGCGCCGGATTGTTGTTGTCTGTTTGTTTGTTTATACTTTGGGTTTTGGCCTGAAGTTTGGGGGTCTGGAGAGCCCTTATTCCTGGCTGCTATCTGTGTATACACTTTATATTCACATTTAAATATTAAAATTTATTTATTGTATGTATTGGTTATGGTGAGTTGGCACTGGGAGTTTTCTTTTCTTTAGTAAAAGAAACATGCTTTACCCTTTGCACATCCATCCCAACATTTCAAATGGCCAAAGAGGGACACTTGTATTCTAGTGGGTGTTGCTGGGGGTGGCAGGTGCGAGGGACATTCCCAAGATAACATTTATGTAACTGAATAAATGTTTTATCTTAAGACCAAATTATTTTATTTACACAGTATGATATATAAACATACTGATGTTCAAACACGCACAATGAGTTTTATTGCTGTGGAGCAAAGTAGTGCTCCTAAAAAGAGGGACAGAGGGATTTTGAGTCTCAAAGAGGGACTATCCCTCCTAAAGAGGGACACTTGGGAGGTATGCCCTTTGCACATGACAGTGTTCAATGCAATGGTCTATGTGTCCCCTCACAGCCTTCAGAGACTTAAAGATGTCATAAGTATCAGTGTGATAAACAAAGGAGGCCATTAGCCCTGTACAAGGTAACAGAGCGAGAGACACCACCAGTCATGAATATTTCATGAGTAAAAGCACAGACCTACACCGAGCTCACGGCCCCAGTTAATTGGAATATTCCTGCAATTCAGGAATGAGCAAACTGCAGCCCTCTGTTTCGAACTACAAATCCCAACCTCATGAGAGTTGTAGTACAAGCTATAGCTGGAGAGAGACACTTGTCCATGCCTGGTGTAATTATTGCTATCTTACAGCATTTTCAATCATATTCACTTGACTCCCCCTTCTAACCTCCAGCCCAGGTTCCCCCAGTGATGCCAACATGACCTAACCCACCTCAAACCTAAGCCATAACTGACAAGAAACAGCTGTTGGAAGAGAGGCGCCGCGTGATGACATCACAGGAACGCAACAGCAGTGTAACCATGCAGGGGACAATGTCAAAGAGTGAGGAGAGGAGCGATGTATCGGAGGAAGCTGGCAGCAAGTGAGGAGGGGAGAGGTATCTGAGAAAGCGGGCGGCAAATACAAGCTTTCCACCCACTTCCTCCGATGGCTCTGCCCTGCACGCCTTCCTCCGATGCCTCCATTATAAATCATCTCTATATATGAGACAACAGGAGACTATTGTCATGTCTTCATCATTCAAACGGGATAACACTGCTATGCACACATACCATCAGATATATCTGTGGTGTCTTGCTAACACATGGGTGTATTAACTATAACTGATCTAAGGGCAGGAGTTACAATTAACTAATTACATAGCAGCTGATAAAACAAACAAGCCACTTCTTGTCTGATACAAGTAACTGGCTGTTCATTTAGTAACTACGAACTAGGTATTCATCATATGTGCAAATACAAGCATGTCATTTCACAGCCCGTGAGCAAAAACAATTGTACACAAAATTACGATAAATTGGAATACAACCAGGTTAAGAGATTTACCCCGTGGTTGTTCAACTAGCGGCTGTCAATAAAGTATTCACCTTATACGTGAAAAGTGTGTTAATTCAAAGGCCATGAGAGATCTAGGAAATTAACACTACACTGACTGCACAATACTAGTACAAAACACATTGCCGAACTGCAACAAAACTGGGTTATAAGTGATTAACATTGCGCTTATCTAAGCAGCAGCCGCTAATAAAGTAATCACTGTATCTGTGACAGGAAGATTGTTAATTCAAAGCCTACGACCAAATGTGTAAGAAAATTAACTTTAAACAGGACAATATTAACACAAAAAAAATGATGAATTGAAATATAACAGGGTTACAAGTGATTAATCCAGCACAGAACATCCAATTTTGTTACTTATTCTCTGCCCGTCCCAATTATTTCCTGTGTAAGTAATTATAATCAGTCTGAATTCCGTTTGAAAATCTTATAGCATAGAAATGCTGAATTGACAGAACCAAGTTGTAAATAGGTATGCACCAATGACATTCTCTAAATATTCAAATAGATCTGTAGAATTTTAAATTTGATATTAAAATTTTTATTTTATATATTAAAATTCATACATACTATACTCATCCCATTTACTCATCCACTTGGTCATTTCTCCTCACATTTAGACCTAGAGCCAAGTGTCATGATCAAAATACCAGTGTTTGGTCTAGTCACTGGGCATAGGTTTGTTTGAATCATACCTTAGCTCCCACGAATATGAGAATTGATAGGTTGCACACTAATATACAACATATACAATGTTTTCATGTTTCTTTCCCCTCTTTTTAACAAGTCTGAAATAAATATTAATTTTAATTCTTCAATCTATGACTTAAAAATGCATCCTTTCATAAACTGGTTCTGAAATCCCAAGACCAGTTAGAGGCCATAGGAGTGCTGTAAAGAGAATACTTTTCTGCTACCCTCTTGGTAGCTTCACGTCAAACTTGCCATAGGGGGTAAACAATGTAATGCAAAGTGTTAAATTTAGCAAAAATAGGAAATAAAATACAATGTTCTCACAAGTTATATGCCTATGTTTGGCTTTGCTATTAAAGGTAAACTATGCCTACCCATCTCTCTCGCAAGCGTGTTATCCCATCAATGTTTACAAACAAACAAAACGCAGCTGGATCTTAACCCTTTGAATGCCACAGGGGTGAACACTGCACATCCCTATGGCATTCAATGCTGTTCATGGTGCCAACAGACTTCTGTGTTCCCCTACTGGCTGGGTAGGGAAGCACGGAGAATGCTGTTCAGAATTATCGTAGTGTTGGTGGTGTGAGGGGAGGTGATCCCTTCCACACAGACAGCATTTCGAAAATCCTGTATGCTAATAGGGACCTCCTCCAACCTTCCCTTTCCATCCGACAATTTTTGTGAATATGTCGATGTGTGTGCAGATCGAATTGGTGGAGTGATTCAAACACATCGACTCGATCATACTGTCACGGCAGAAATAATGATACTGAGTCAGTACTACTTAACCAAAGCTTTATTAGGAAACACGCATACAGGCAACAGTACAGTAAAGTACAATGCAACACGGGTCGCAGCAATACAGCTCTTCTGTAGTACAAAGAACTGAGCCCAAAGGATAGTCAGGAAGGACTCTACTCAGGTCTGCACCAGAGCTCCACTACAGGTCTGTACCTGCACTGACAAAGGTAGAAAATGCCCGACAGGTCCACACCTGTACTAAAACGGAGGAATCGCCCGACAGGTCCGCACCTGTACTACCAGAAACCTGGATCGAGAGGCCACTAGAGCTACCAAGGTGCCCATCAGCTATCCCCTGGAGCGTTTGTATGCTGGTTGCGCAGTTGACAACTGTAGGCAAACCAAGATAGATAGCGATATACAGGAATGCAAGGGAGATAGGAAACACTGAGCAGTAGGTCAGGTCCAGGAGGCAACAGGCCCAACTCGGCGTAACGCACAGAACGGGAAATCAGGTAAAGCCAAACGTCAGCACCAGAACAGATAGTCAGCCAGGCCCGGGTCATACACAGAGAGGGTGGTCTACCAGAGCTGCAGATTATGCACCAGAATGGTTATCAGACAAGCCAGGACCATACCCAGAGCGGATAGTCAGAACAAGCCAATGGTCATAACCAGAACAGATAGTCAGCACTACCACCTCCCAACCTCACTGGACACCACGAAAGGGCAACTGAGAGTAGTGTCCAGTGGGTTATAAAGACCAGCCCACCGGAAAAGGAGGAGACCAAAAAAGTGTGCATGTCCCTTTAAATGCGGACGCGCGCCAAAGCACACTGTGAACCCGCCAGAAGAGGCTGCGGCTAGGCTGCTGGGTAGTGGAACGGCCCGCAGCTGCCGCTTAACCGGAATGCTGGCGAACCAGCAGGTAAGGTAGCGGTCGGCTCGGCAGCCGCCGCTACTATGACACATACCAACACCACATCGACCTTTAGTGAATCTAGACCCAGGAATTGTTGTGGGATTGGGCAAGTGACTAAGTATTACCCCCGAGCTACTTGTCAGGGACACGTACTTTCCACTTTGCTAAAAAAGACAAAAAGAAGCTACTTACAGCCACAGAGCATGCAACCACATCTCGCAATAACCATGTCGCCAGGATAAAAATGGCAACCTGGGAATCTCGCACTGCATGAAAGCGCAAGATTTTCAGGTCGCGCTATCAAATGTTGCAATATAGTGTCAGGTCTGCTCCCAAGTAGAAGGGAAAGGCAAAAGTGACAGAGCGAGAGTGTGTCTTCAGGCTGTTATCCCTACAATACACCATCACATCCAGCTCTCTCTGCATGCAGACTGACAGAGCAGAGCACACAGAGAAAGGGAGAGAGCCCGGGGCAGCACCAACCTAACACTGGCTGCTGTAATAAAACGCAGCACCATCTGGCTCTTCAACCTTGTGATGGCTGATTTTCTCCTGATCTGCCTGCCCTTCAGGACTGAGGAAAAAAGGATGGCTCTTTGGAGATATCCCATGCTGGCCACTACATTGCAATGTTTGATATCAATTTCATGCAGTGCGAGATTCTCAGGTCACCATTTTTATCCCAGCAACATGCTTACTGCGAGAGCGTGCAAGCTTTTAAAAGTGAACCTAGGCACCCACACCACATCACAGTCCCCGTGATCTGTCTGTCACTTTGTTGTGGTGCGCTCCCACTGGCTGAGCCTTGTTTGGCCCGCCCAGTATGGCCTTCATATACTGGGCCTCTGGCACCTGTTAGGTGCCCTTTCGTGGTGTTCCTGTGTACTGACTTGGCCCATCTGACTACTCTCCTTGGTTCCTGCACCGTGATTGAACCCGGCCTGGCTGACGTTCCTGCTCCGTGATCTGACTGCTTGTCTGACGTTCCTGCTCTGATTTGACCCGGCCTGGCTGATGTTCCTGCTCCGTGACCGGACCTGGCTATCCTGAACGACCCTGCCTGTGTTCCTGCTGTATTCTGATCCGGTGTCGCTTGGTGACATTCTGACTTCCGCTGTGCTGATAGAGAACAGACAAAGTTGTTGCCTCAGATTTACTGGGCCTTTCCATTAACTCTTGCAGAGCACTGTTGCCTCCATTACACTGAGCTTCCATTAACACTTGCAGAGCACTGTTGTCTCAGTTGCATTGAGCATTCTGTTTGCACTTGCAGAGCACTGTTGCCTCAGTTACATTGAACCTTCCGTTAACACTTGCAGAGCACTGTGGCCTCCGTTAACCCTGAGCCTCCCGCTTACACCTGCAGAGCATTGTTGCCTCAGTTACAGAGAGCCTTCTGTTAACACTGTGCTTCCGTTAACCCTTGCTGTTCGCAGTGATCTCGTTACCGCACCGGTTGGTGCTATTGGCTCTATACACCTCAGCTCTTGCAGTGTACATAGTCTCCATTTACCGCACAGGCTGGGTGCTCACGGCTCAACGTGTGCTAGCTCTTGCAGAGTTTTGTAGCCTCAGTTCCCTGCTCAGCACAAGTAGTAGTCTCAAGCTCAGCCTTATTGACTGGTGCTCTTACATCTCACACCACAGTCTCGCTCCTTTACCATCTTATAGGCATGGTCAGACACCACAACAGAGACTGATTGATTTCCAAGAACTTTAACCCATGTGTTACCTGTATGCTTGCTTATGCCTGTCCTGTGACAGTATATATTAAATTTCCCTGTATACTGGGCCTGAGAGGGCATTTGTACATTGTCAATTTCCTGTCATACTATATGGCGTGTAGAAGGCAGTCTGTGTTAATAAAACTTTTATTCTAACCTACTGGTTAGTGTGTCTTACAAAACCGTTAGACACATACATGATAATTAACCCATTTTCAATGGGATAATTATCATTTATATGCATACCTGGGAACTTCCAGTTGAGGGCTACCTGGAGGGGAGTCCTCTCTGTTCAGCAGAGGGTGACAAAAATCACGCTAATCACGTCAAAAAGGGCCGGGGCTTGACACAAGGGGGCAGGGCTTAAAGGTGTCACACAGAAGGCTGAGGACGGAGGAACAGCAGGAGAAAAAGCAGATGTGGCAGAGTTTCAATAGAAACTCCCCACATCCGGAGGAATCAGCTTCTGGCCCCAGAGACCCGGTAAAACTGTCAGAACCGGAGTCTCCTGAGCAAATCCTGGAGAGTTCCCAGCTATATGTGTATATATGTGGTGTGAATGGCTATAAGTAGTTTGTCTTCTTTGTATACTACTACTAAGGGGCACTGTCTTGTCATGTACCATTTTACATGAATGACTACCACTTTAGAAATATAGTGTTGGTGTTTGTATTTCCCTATATCCCTTGGTTTGCATTTCCACTTGGCTAGTTTAGGCTTTACTATTCCTTTCACCACATTTGCTAAAATTACAACTGGCAAAATACTTTGCTCAAATTGGCATCCCAGCAAATTTCATTTCATAGAGATGTTAACCCTTTGAGTGCCAGAATGTGTTTTGTACCCCTCTGGCACTCGAAGGGTTAAACACCAGATATGTGAAGGAAAATCACTGAAGACAAGTCCTCCCAACATCTGTTAGTATATATAATTGTACTATGTCACATGAGGCATTTCCTGTCTTGTAGTGTAACTTGTTTACTAATTCCATCTTCACTCAGATAAAGGCTGGAATAATGAGTGAAGCAATTCTGAGGCAAACCAACTACACCACAGGTCAGAAATGCAATTCACGTAAATTTAACCCCTCAAGGGCCAGCAGCCCTAGGGTTGGGTTTCCTTTAAGGACCAGATAGGGAAGTTCAGATCGCCGGCACACCTGATCAATCATGTATGCCGGCACACCGAACAGGGGTTTGATAGTGACCACTCCAGTCTTGGAGAGATCAATTTCAAACCCCGCTGCTACTACTCCTGCGGGAACGCTGTGAGTAAAAAATGTCACGTGCCAGGACAGTCATCGGTCCTTTAGGCAAGGACCGGTGACTGTCCTGACACATCACTGGTCCTTAAGGGGTTAAGCAGAGCTTTTAACCACTTATACTAGAGCGTCCTCCAAAGCATTACAAAGCTTCCCCCATACAAAGCTTCAGTTAAATCATTGTAAATTCTGTTAAATGTTTTATTTCTCCCCTATGGTGCAGTTGGTTTGACCCAGAATGGCTCAACTTCTTAATACGTCAGTCTTATGTTCTTTCTTGATCATTTGCTAAACAGTAAGGGGTATATACTATTAATCATACTTGGGAACTCTCAGGGTTTGCACTGAGGCTCAGGGTTTTCACTTAAAGGGATAGTAATACCTAAATTAAACTTTAGCTTCGAGTATTTACTTTTTTTTATATAAACATGTTGCACTGTAGATAGTTACTTACAGATTTGTAGTTCAAACACTATTCATGACTAAAGGATCACCCTCCCGCCACCTTTCCTTGCATCACTGCCTCTCAGTATGGTCCGTATGGAGTGCAGAGAGGGACAGTCTTCAGTAAGCAAAAGGAAAATCCTGCCCTCCATCAAGGGGACAGGGTTTTCCTTCTACTTACTGAGTGAAGATTGTCCCTTGCTGCATTCGTCCGGTCCCACGACTGGATTCCAAATCTAATGGGAGGCGACCAGAAGGGGCGGGAGGGGGAGCTCACGAATAGCGTCTGAACTACAAAATCAATAACTATATATAGCGCAACATGCTAAAAAAAATTAAATACTGTGAGCTAAAATTTAATTGAGGGTTTACTATCCCTTTAATTCTCATTGTGAAGGCAGGTTCAAATTCTCAGTCACAGAAATTCATTGACTGTCAGTTTTAGGATTCATTCATAGTGGCCATTAGGATTTTCTACCTAGATTCTACCCAAAGAGGTATTAGGGTTTCTTTCCTTAAAGAAAAACTAAGACCACCCAATTATAAACCCCCATTTATTTTCCTATCCACAGAAAATCCCAATGGCCCTATGGATTTTCCCTTGTGCCTTTGTTCAAGAAAAAACTTCTTCAGTCGTGGATGTCACGTCCATGGAGGCGGACATGACAGTTGCTGGAATTTTTTTTTCCAAACTGAAGCAGGTAGTGAATGAGCCTATTTAACCAATTAAAGACCAGAGCATTGAGCAACGCACCTCTGGTCTTTAATGGGTTAACCCTTTGAGTTCCAGAGTGGTATGGAATGCATTGCAAAGCAATGCATTCCGTACGACTCCGGCACTCAAAGGGTTAAGGTTGCCATGTCCAACAAGCAGAGAGTGAGGTCCTGTGGTCCTGCTAGCATCTGTCATGTCTGCTATCCTAAACTCAGCATTCATAACTGATTTTAGGCTCTGTGCCTTGATCAATGGCACAAGGCCAAAATTCATAGGGGCCATACGATTTTTTTGGCTGTAATATGGTAAGCAAATGTTTATTAGAAAGTGTTAGTGCTCCTTTAAGAATAAATTGGATTGTAAAAATGTAAATACAGTTCCAGTTTCTATAGATGACATGTGACTGGACAAACTGCTAACACATTTGTACCACCTGGATCCTGTAGTGTGTGAAACCACTAGCTCAGCAAGTTTTTCTGTGCTTCCGTGGTCTCCCTCTGCTTATGCACCAGCCCCCTAACGCCTATTGTCCCTGAACTGGCAGGGCAATGCTGGGGGAATCCCAGAGTCCCTGTCATCTGTCCAGCATATGTTTGTGCTGTTAGTGAGTCAGGAGTTAGGACCCCGAAGCAATGAACAGTTGGTCACATGAGGAGTCTGTTCTAGGTAGGAGTCAAGCTGCAAGAAAAAAAAAATCACTGCACTGCATGAATGAAGCCAGCACTCAGAATGAAACCTAACAGAGCGGCTTAACATTTCAAAGTACTGAGCACTGACCGAAGGACTGCACCCATGAAGTCCCTTCATCTCTGCCTCCTACTCCTGGGCTCCTTATATGGACAGGTAAGTCAAGGTAGCCAGATCATCCCTTTAAAACAGGACACATGTAAAATGCCTGCTGCAGACTTCAGTTGTTAATTAACCCCTTAAGGACCAGGGTTTTTTTACACTGGGGGACCAGGGCCATTTTATTTGCAGATCTAGCACATGTGACAGATCACAGAGAAACTGAACCTGCTCCAGTCTTGGATCAGTCAGTTTCAGCCTCTCTGCATGATCACAGGGAGCTGTGATCATTAAGCTTTTGACATGCCAGGGCCTTCACTAGGCCTTAATGGACTGAAAGTTGTTTAACGGTCCTGGCACATCCACAGTCCTCTCAAGGGGTTACGTTAGAATGGCTCCCATGTATCAATTCCATAGGCATTTTTCACATATATGTCCTCTTAAAGGCATGATCTGGATACCCTAGGAAAATGCCCATACCTGGAAACTTTAAAAATTAGCTTACCTTGACATCTTTGTAATAGTCTTAAAGGAGCAGTAAGTTTATGAAAACCTATATGTTATAGAGCTTTTCCTGCAAGTAAAACAAGGACACTCCCACCACTATCAGTTTTATTCAACATTTGTAACAGCTCAAATAAACAGGAAGTGAATTTACTGTGTTTACTTCCTGATAGGTCTGACAGGAAGTGACTCAGCAGTTTCTATCACATTCTATGGAGAACTGTATGTCTGACTTTTCTGACTTTCCTCTCCATTAGAATCTAACAGGAAAACTAATTAGAATTTGACCACTAGAGGGCACTGCTAATGTAAAAAAAAAAACATGGGTTTACACTGTAATAACTCTGGAAATATCAATCGGTAGTGGAAGTTGCCTTATTTTACTTAAAAGGAAAATACCTTCAATATATATTTTTTCATTAAAAAAGAAAGTTTACTGCTCCTTTAAAATAATGTAGACTCCAGGTAATCTCCCTGCTTACTCTAAGCAAGACATGCTCCAGCGAGTCCTCAAGGAACCTTTGACGCAGTGATTCTCAGCCAGGGTGCCGTGGCACTTTGGTGTGCCGCAGACATCAAATTAGGGTGCCCCATGTTTTCTTTGAAGACTGACAAAAAGGTAAAATTTACTCACCGATATTTTGTTTTCCTCTGGGTCCTTCCACGGCAGACTGTGGTATTAGCTCCGCCTCCCAGCTGGTAGGACCAATCAAAATTATAAATGTGCACTTTACCTCCCCACTTGCAGTTATACTATTGTCCAAGCTGAAGAGAGACAACAGGTTAGATATAGCAAAATAATGTAGTAAGCATCAAGCAAAACAGGCCTAGCACCACAAACTAGGAATGATACATTACCCACCAAGGAGTAGGGAGGGTTGCCGTGGAAGGACACAGAGGAAAACAAAATATCGGTGAGTAAATTTCACCTTTTCCTCTGTGTCCAATCCACGGCATAGATTGTGGGACTTACCAGAGCAGTACCCCAGACATTCGGGAGGGAACAATGCCCTTAACACAGGAAATGGCAGCCTTTAGCACTCTTCTGCTAAATATCGCATCTTTGGATGCTTGAAGTTTCAGTCCATAGTGTCTAATAAGTAGAGACTGAGGACCGGGTGGCAGCTTGCATCCTCTTCTGGGTTAGTGACTGCCCTCTGTCCCATTGAAGTGTACTACAGTCCTGATAGAATGCGCTATAATGCCAGTAGGAGGATCCCTAATGGCTGACTTGTGCTAATTAAATTGCTCAAATCCATCTTGCAATGGGTGTTTAGGAAGCTGCTGAGCCCATCATGTTTTGACAGAAAAGGAGCTCAGCAGTCTTACGAAGGAGAAGATTTTCTCAAGTATTTCTGCACACAATAGACTAAGTCCAGGATATACAACTTCTTACTGTAAATTGTCTGGAATCTGCACCGACAGATGGAAGAACAATTGTCTGACAGATAGAAGTGAGTCACCACCTTAAAGAAATGTAGTGTTTGACGTAATGGGAATTTAGACCTGCTGGTATAACATACGAAGGGACACATAAAGGATGCGATTCACTTACCCCTGCAGCAGAAGTACAGCTGCACAAAAAGGTTGTGAGCATGAGCTGCTTGAAGAATATTTACTCCCCAGTTTAAAAATAAGGATGGGAGTATAAAAGTAGTAGACCAAACTAGGATCCTAAAGTAAGATGAATCAGGAAGCTTGGATTTTAATTGCTGAGGTGAATTTCTTGAGGCAATTGCCAGACAAAAAGAGGGTTGCCCCAACTGCAGGAACCCCCTTCAGTTTAACCTTCAATGAATCAGGCTTGAAACCCTACTAGAACCCATGGAGAAGAGATCCCAAAGTAATTCTGCAGAAGAAAGGGATCGATGCAGAATCTGGGATAGACAATAACTCAAAATTAGCTCAGATCCTGAAGCAGATCTGGAGAAGGAAGGCCGCTTGCCTAGTAGGATTCTATGCTATAGCCTGTCTGATGATGTTCGTATGTCTGTGTGTGGACTTCCTCAAATCTGATTATGTTGGAGGAAACAGTCACATTGAGGTACCCTGTAGCCAGGTACAAAGTTGTTCTGATTACGAAAAAATTATGCTGATCATCAAATATGAAAGGCAGGAAAACTGAAGAGATGCTTCTCTGTCCAAAGGAGGATCTATATACTTCCCTATTTAATGTATGTATATATATATATATATATATATATATATATATATATATATATATATATATAAACATTCATTAAATGCTAGAAGGATTGCCTTACCATATAACTCCAATCTGTAGAAGGGAATGTATTCTTCAGATATAAACATGACCCCTGAACTGCTGTGAACAACCCAGCCAAAATTGTTATGCTGTCTGAGACAGGATAACAAAGAAAACCTGCTCTGTTTGAGGTTAGTCTAAAATAACCCTCACCTCAATATTATTCTGGGCGAGGGGATGAAAGTGGATAAAAAACCTTTTCCCCTTAGACCGCCATGAAGCAGTCACCTACCAAAATGACTTCTCCTTGGGGAGTCAGGTCTGGCTCTAGATTACACAGATCCCCTCCTAGATAGACGTCTGAAACAGTGCAGTGTATATTGAGGATTATCCTTGACACTTCCTATAAGGATGTCCTTCAGGTAGGTGAGATATGGATTGCATGTGTTCTTAGGATCCACAGACCAGGAGCCAGGCTTGTAAACAACTCAAAGGAGAGAAACATAAAACACTAGAAATATATAACACACACACACACACACACACACACACACACACACACACACACACACACACACACACACACACACACACACACACACACACACACACACACACACACACACACACACACACACACACACACACACACACACACACACACACACACACACACACACACACACACACACACACACACATATAATGTATTAGAGTACTGTGTCTAGCAGAAACAAGAAAAGAGAAAATTTACTCACCGAAATGTATATTTCCTCTGTGTCCTTCCACAGCAATACTGTGGGTTGTAACTCCTCCTCTCAGCTGGTAGGACCAATTGATTTTTGATTTAAGCGCCTGCTCTGCTCTCTGTCCCTAGTTATATGTATATCAAAGCTGGAATGAGAGAACACGTTAGTTATATGTTATATAGAGAAACTTCCCCATTTAAACATAATTAAGCATTAATCCAAGTTTCCCCTGGAGTGACGTCATTGCTCCACCCTTCAGATTTGGAATCCGTCCCGGGACCGGTTGTTCCTCTCCAGAAGTGTTGCGATCACCATCTTTAAAAATAATTTCTTAATTGGAATGGTCTACAAAGTGTGCTTTCAAGCCAGGCACACTTTGTAGATAGTTCCAATGAAGTAGTTCTTTTCAAAGATCGTGGTCTCGGCACTGCTAAAGAGCTGCCGGTTGCTATGTGGATCGAATTCCAAATCTGTCCACTAGATGGCAGACTTGGCTGAAACAGCAAGGAAAAGTGAACTACACTATATTTTACATATGAATATCTCCCAAACCTTTATGGATAACACTTATATCACCTTTCATGGTTTCTTAAAGGGATAGTAATACTTCGTTTTAACTTTATTTTATTTTGTAGGCATTAAAAAAACATGAAGAATGATATAAGTCTTATCTCTCAAACCTTTATGGTTTATGAGATATTCACAAGCAAAGTTCCCCTCCCCGCCCCTTTTACCTAGTGTAAGCCATCTCTTCTCAAATGTGAGTCTGGTTGTATGACAGTACAGATAACAGAAGGGGACAATTTTCTTTGTATGAAAACAATGAAAGCCCTTCCCCCCCTTGACAAGTTTTTCAGCTTTTTCCATTATCTTAATTGAAGATTGTCCCTCTGCAGTCTACCTGGGCACCTCCCTTCTGATCTAGCTGAACAGGGGGGGATACTTTGTGAATATCTCTTAAACCATAAAGGTTTCAGAGATAAGACTTATATCATTCTTCATGTTTTTTTAATGCCTACAAAATAAAATTAAAAATGAAGTATTACTATCCCTTTAAGGGATACAATATAAAATAAAATTATTTTCAGGTATCACTATCCCTTTAAGCAGTGAAAAATACAGTGTATGTGTGATGTGGTAAAGGGGGACGGACTGAGAGCCGCAGGAGAAGCCTTTGAGGGCTGCCTCTGGCTCTAGGGCCACCTGTTGTCCACCACTGATATAAGATCAAAATAATTCAAAAAGGTGGAAACTAGTTCCTTTAATAACAGTAATAATAAATTATAATAACCATCATTGTCACCATTTTCTTTTACCGCTTGGGTGCTGGAGAAATCTAATATGTTTGAAGCATCCCATGGATTCAATTGTGCTCACTGACCATAGTGCAGTAACAAGTGTAGAGATACCAGGTTCTGATTCCTGTAAATACATTTACATTTCTTCCCATAATCAGAGCTAACACCTACACATTTCATCAGATTATACATCCTAAAAATGTGAACCAATACTTTGCTTTTCTAATAAATCTATGGTCCTTTATACATCAATGATTTGATACCTTTTGTTTGCACAGCTTGTAATAAGTGCTAACCTAAAACAATACATTTTTTGAAGTTATCAGACTCCCTATTCCGAAAATCTGTTAACATTTACAGACATTACTGCTCTCTCATTTTAGAGATGCCTTCCAGGTCTGTTTAAACAAGTGTGGACTAGAGTCCTGCAGAGACCACATTTATATCTGTTTTGGAGCCGCTGTACCAAGGATTATTTTACTGGTGATAGCTTGGTGTACAAGATGTTTAACCCTTTGAATGCCATAGGGGTACACAAGGCATTGCAAAGCACTGAGTTGCAAACTCCTCTGGCACTCAAAGGGTGTAAAGAGAACAAACATCTAACACCCTATGCACTGTACTGTGGTCAGAAAATCCTAATGGCCCTCTGAATTTTTATTCCACAAATGATGGGCACTCTTCTTAGCATTTGTTTCCTATAAAAAAATATCATCCAATGTTTCAGTCGCTATGCGACTATCAGGGAGAAGGACATCAAGTTACAGACATAACTTCTGCTTTATATAGCTCCTCAACTTGCACAGCGCCAAAATAGAGCTGCTGAGTTGTCATGCCAACCCACAGCGTCCGTCCGGCTCCAATGCAACCCATAAAGCTTCCCCCATGGTTATGGAGACATTGATACAATAAATCTAAATATATTTTTGCTAAAACAAATTAAAACTAATTAACACTGACAACGGAGTCCTGATATTTAGTGTCAAATATAACTCACCAAGCTAAACTGCTCATTGAGACCCAACGGTACCAATGTTTTCAATGTGTAAATCCAATACATTTCGTGCTTGGATAATTTAACCAGTCTATCTCCTCCCTGAGGACCGTGTTTAACCCAAGCAGACCCAACAGACTGCTCCTGATGACCACGTTCTCTGATGTCACTGGAGATTTCAGGCAGTCTGTGTCCAAGCATTGGAGTTTGTTAATAACGGATCCGGAGGTGGGACATTTTCAAATGTTCCCATCTTTGGATATAAAAGGGGATGGAGCATCTGTGATCAATTGGTCAGTTCAGACCCACAGAATAAATACAAGGCGACTAAAAAAAGTGGCTGCATATGGTATAGTGCGTTGTAATGGGTGCGTGACATGTAGACATCTGGTCACAGGCACCACTATAAAGATACAACCTACCAATTTTGTGATACGGATTAAAGATCTGTTTACTTGCAACACAGCATATGTAGTCTATGCATTGTGTTGTCCCTACAACAAATGCTACATATGGAAAACCAGCAGACCATTTAAAGTAAGAATGAGGGAACATAGGTCCTCTATCAGGGGTCTGAATGGTACATTAAGTGAGAAGGCGCTTAAAGTGACGATGGTAGCAAGGCATTTAAGATAAATGCAGCATAGGTTGCAGGAACTACAATGTTGCCTGATTGAATGGGTTAAACCCAGTCCTGGGGGGGGGGGGGGGGGGGAGATAGACTGGTTAAATTATCCAAGCACGAAATGTATTTGATTTACACATTGAGACCTAACGGTACTAACGTTTTCAATGAGCAGTTTAGCTTGGCGAGTTATATTTGACACCAAGTATCAGGACTCCGTTGTCAGTGTTCAATTCATTTTAATAATGAGTTTTAGTAACAATATATTGGGATTATTATTGTATCAATGTATCCATAACCATGGGGGAAGCTCTTCGGGTTGCACTGGAGCCGGATGGACGCTGTGGGTTGGCATGGCAACTCAGCAGCGCCGTTTTGGCGCCATGCAAGTTGAGGAGCTATTTAAAGAGGAATTTGTTTGTAACTTGATGTCTTCCCCTGAGGAAAATCGCATGGCGACAAACATTGAATGATGGATGATATTTTTTATATGTAGCAATAAACGCTAAGTTTTAAGAAGAGAGCACCCATCATTTGTGGAATTATCGTTATGACTATATAGTGTTGGAGGCACCTCAACAAGACGAACAAACTGAGTGTGGCAGTGACCTGGTTGGGAATTGCTCTGAATTTTACCCTTTTTTCACAAGATAACATCTTCAGTTAGTCCTGATGTCATATCCATCAAAATGACAACCAGAAGAGATTGAAAGGGTTATCTCAAGAATAAAGGCACAAGGGCATTAGGCCATTAGGATATTCCAGCCATAATAATGTGTTATTATAAGGTGTTGGTCATCTTCAGGGCCGGTGCAAGGACTTTTGTATACACAGGCGAAGGTGCATTTTGATGCCCCCCTCGACCTTGCCACAATCCCCTGCTGCCCCTTCATCCCCACACTGCTGCCCCTTCATCCCCACACTGCTGCCCCTTCATCCCCACACTGCTGCCCCTTCATCCCCACACTGCTGCCCCTTCATCCCCACACTGCTGCCCCTTCATCCCCTACCTTGAGTGCCTGGTAGTCTAGCGGCATGCCATAACAGAGCTCTGTGCCTCCTTCGGCACAGAGCTGAAGCTCCCGCGCTGCTCTCAGTAATGCAGAGCACTGGGAGATGATGTCATCTCCCTGCGCTCTGTATTACTACAGAGCCTGGGTCTCTGCAGTGTGTCACAGACGTCGCGAGGAAGCGCTTGATAGTGTAAATCAGCGCTCCCTCTCGGCAGATATATTTAAAAAAAAAAAAAAAGCTTCCCTCTTTTCGGCGCCCCTCCATTGCTGCGCCCTAAGGCAGCTGCCTGTCCTGCCTTAATGGTAGCACCAGCCCTGGTCATCTTTTAAATGTATATATAATCCCCACTTTATTTTTAGGTGTAAGTGTCCCCTTAAATGTGACCCCAATCTTTTCCGTTTACAGTAAACCCACTGGACCATGTCCAGGAAGCTCTGAACTCTGTTCTTACCAAGGCTGAGTAGATTCTGTTTATTACATTACCTTGCAAGAGATTTCAAGAGCACATTGAGAGGGAGGGAGGGGGAGGATGAATATTAATTTATTGGGGGAAAAAACCCACAAACTTTAAGGAAAAAGTTTGTGTTCCCCCTGATATGTAAAAAAAAATTATTGATGTATTGTGCAGTTGTGCATAATGTAAGAAAACAGAAAACCATCATTGCTCAGTGTTTGTATGTGGTAGAGTGGGGAGAGGGATAGATGCAGTAGATAGGAGGAGGAGCAAGTTGCAGTGGAGAGGATGGAGTAAGATGCAGTGGAGAGGATGAGAAGGAGCAAGCTGCAGTGGATAGGATGGTGCAAATTGCAGTGGAGGAGGAGAAGGAGCAAGTTACAGTGGAGGAGGAGAAGGAGCAAGTTACAGTGGAGAGGATGGGGCAAATTCCAGTCAAAGGAGAAGCAAGTTTCAGTGGAGAGGATGGGGCAAATTGCAGTCACGAGGAGAGGACGGAGCAAGTTGCAGTGGAAAGGAGGAACAAGTTTCAGTGAGATGGATGTGGTAGGATACAGTGGAGAGGAGAAAATGGGCATGATGCAGTGCAGAGAATGGGGCAAGTTGCAGCAGAGAGGAGAAGTAGGGGCACGTTGGAGAGGAGGGGGGCAAGCCTTAATAGAGAGAAGGAACAAGTTGCATTGTAGAGGATGGGGAAAGTTGCAGTAGATAGGAGAAGATGCAGCAAGTTGCAATGAAGTAGAAGGGGCATGTTGCAATGCAGAATGAAGCAAGGTATAATGGAGAGGAGAAGGGGCAAATTGTAATTGAGAGGACAGAGCAAGTTGAAGTGGATTGGTGGAGAAGGAACAAGTTGCAGTAGAGAGGACAGAGCAAGTTGCAGTGGATAGAAGATGGAGTGGAGATGATGAAGCAAGTTGCAGTGGAATAGAGGAGAACTAGCAAGTTGCAGTGGAGGAGAAGAGGCATGTTGCAATGAAGGGAGCAAGTTACAATGGAGAGGAGAAGGGGCAAATTGCACTGGAGAGGATGGGGGCAACTTGCAGTGCAAGATGTATTACCAAGTATCTAGACTGCCGATTTCTATGCACTATACAGAAAGTATGGGCTTTATGCAAAAAGTCATAAAGGATCAGTTCTGTGGTAAACCAATTGCTCTATACATTGGGGTGTTACTGAGTACTGGCAGAGAGATGAACCCCAGGTCTCCTGATTAAAGCCCTGGGTCATGACAGCTTGGGACACATAATGGTACCATTGGGCTGCACAGTAATAAATGGGAAATTGTAACTCATTGAATGTTAGAGGTCGCCAATGCATTGGTGACCTCTAGCATTCAAGGGGTTAAAAGACCTATTTAAATCAATGCCAATGTTTATTTGTTCCTTACAGTTCAATTGGTTTGCCCCAGCATTGCAATGATTTAACCTTCTAACTGCCAGAGAGGTATCCAATGCATTCTGTTGCAATGCATTGGATACCTCTGGCACGCAAAGGGTTAAACATCCAGGCCTGCTTAAAACGGGTCTCATTTATTGTCCTTTGATTTGATAGCCTCTGCGGTGCGCGCTTAGCCTGGGTTCCACAGCAGCGTGCACTTAATAGTTTAAAAAAACTTAACTTACCAGCTCACAAACGTGAGAGGTATCAGAAGGACACAACACTACAGCGCACACTAAAAGTGGGGTAATTGCAAGTGTATGGTCACAGTTGAACGCAATAAATAGACAATTTAAACGCAAACTTTTAAAGCCATACACAATATACTGTATGCAAAATATCACTCGTGTCTCATACCAATGTCCAAACAGTTACCGGTTTATTAAATCATAGTTCAACCTTAAAAAGATCACTGTCACAGCTGGTACAATACAATACAATACCTGGATCCCCGCTGGACGCACCTTGCGATGGTGCGCTCAGGCCCTGCGAGCGAATGGAGCGGGGCCGTTGCGGACTTCTGGTGAGTCTTCTGGACTGCGGAATGGTGCTGGCCCTGGGCACCTATGGCATCAATTACCGCGAGCTGGACCGACATAGCTGCGTGTCGGTACCAACTCATACGTATGTATCCGTCCTGATGCGCTAAGCGCCAAAATGTCGCATGAACACGACATTTTATACTCTTACGTGGGCGGACTCCACCTTGCTACTTCCTGTTCTCTGAGGTTAAAGGGCGGGGTCACTGGGTCCAGTTTGTCATTGCATTAGTGCTGTACTGTTAGTTCTGGCATCGGCTTAGAGGATAAGGGAACATTAATTGGGGAACATCATATACTAGGTTATACAGACCTCTCTCACCCTGAGAATTTGGGTCAAACCCTAAGCGTTCTCTGGTATGCGTATAACCCATTTCTGGCTATCAGACCCTCAGCGTATGATCTGTGTTACGACTGACTCCCTCCTATGGTGGCTGTTCCTGGCCTCGCTCTGACTATTCTCGATTGGTGCGGTCTGAATTCAGCCATTCGGTATTTTTTTGAAGAAAGGTGGTAATCCTAGCCATTCCTCTAAGTACTGGTGCGGACCAGTGGGTCTTCCCAGTGACTGCAGGCGTGAGTCGGTGGTTTATGTGTGCCATTAGGCTAGCGAACCTAGCCATTCCTGTCAAGTACTAGTGCGGACTAGTGGGTCGTTCCTTGACTGCAGCGTACCTCCCAAGTGTTCCTCTTCAGGAGTGACAGTCCCTCTTTCCCACCCTGATGTCCCTCTTTTTAGTAGGTCAGACAGTGAAGTGTGCACCACTTTGCTCCACAGCAATAAAACTCACATTGTGCCTGTTTAAACATCAGTATGTGTTTATAAATCATACTGTGCAAATAAAATAATTTGGTCTTAAGATAAAACATTTATTCAGTTACATAATGGTGTTAGTGTCATGAAATCACATAAAATGTCTTGGTAATATCCCTCGTACCTGCCGTGCCCCTAGAATACAAGTGTCCCTCTTTGGCCATTTGAAATGTTGGGAGGTATGCTGCAGACGTGAGTCGGGGATCTCCTGGGGTTCTAGTGATATCAATCCTAGCCATTCCTCCTTGGTACTGGTTTAAACCAGTGGGTCCTTACCTGACTGTAGGCGTGAGTCAGGGGTCCTGTATCCCAGTGTGTTTGGGTCAAGCCATTATCCTAAGTAATGGTGAGGACCAGTGGGTTTCTATCTGACTACAGCATATAGTCAGGGGTCTTCTACACATTGCCTTAGGAGTCTGAAGCTGTTCTTCTGCGGATCAAGAGTTGCCGTGTGGTTCCAGTTCCTGCTTCATGTTGTTTATTCATATTACTGAGACTACCATTTGCTTTGGCCTTGTCTTGGCACTGTGGTACAGGACACAGCCTACTATTTCTGGTAGTAGTGTCTGCCTCATGTTGGATATACTCTTTCATTTGTTTATTCAATAAATCTTCATTAACTGTACCCTACAGACTCTGTAAGTTCCTGGGTATCTGTGACACTATCAAATCTGGGCTGTAGTTCCAAACTCATAAACACCTTACTTCCAGTTGACTTGTGTCGCAGCCACACATGTATGATCCTCATTTCACACTCCTCCAAAAATCTGCACAAAGGTGCGCAAGACCAGAGAAACAATCGAAAAGTGGTGTTTATTAGTTTAAAAATTCACCCTACAGTACGAACTGCACTTACAAGATACACAGTTTAAGACAATATATCATAATATCCCAGAGCGTCTTTTCCTTCTCAATATACCCACGCTTGTCCGCGAAAACCACCAACAGAACACCAGACTTTCCACTGTTGTGTAAACCCAACCACAGCCGATACCTCAACTTGTACTCGGCTCGCTGTAATTCTTGTGGTCTCCTGTGAGTCCTGGTATGTCTGGGTTATTGCGAAGTGGATTAGTTCTCAATGAAGCGCTCGGGTATTGAAAAGTTCCTCCACTCCAGCAAAGTTGCAAGAGATGACCTTGAGAAAGCCGCAGAGGACCGGCAATACATGTGGGGAAGAATACCGATTTTCTGTGATTGACTTGGTTGTGCTGCTATTTTGTTGCAAGTTTGCTGGAGTGGAGGAACTTTTCAAAACCCGAGCGTTTCATTGAAAACTAATCCCCTTCGCGATAAACCGGAGATACCAGGACTCACAGGAGACCGCAAGAATTACAGCGAGCCGAGTACAAGTTGGGTTTACACAACAGAGGAAAGCCTGGTGTTCTATTGGCGTGGGTATATTGAGAAGGAAAAGATGATCCGGGATATTATGATACACAATTTAAGACAGCATATCTTGTAAGTGCATTTCGTACCGTAGGGTGAATTTTTAAACTAATAAACACCACTTTTAGATTGTTTCTCTGGTCTTGCTCCCCTTTGTGAAGATTTTTGAAGCATTGTGCGCTTAGCCGGGATTCCATTGTAGTTGTGCTTAACCTGGGTTCCATAGTAGTGTGTGCTTAGCCTGGATTCCATTGCAGTTGATCACTTTGTCACTGATTGTATCTACACAGTTCTATCATTGACTTCAATAGGAATATGTGATGTAAAACAAGTGATAACATTTGTCATCTGCAGTGGAATCTACACCAAAGTCAGAAGCCAACCTGTTTTTAACTCTTTCCCTTTACAGGCAGAAGGGAGTCGAAATTTCACAATTGACTTCACCCAAAACTGTTTCCAGAAGGACGGGGAGTGTTTCCGCTACATTTCAGGGAGCATCCACTACTTCCGCATCCCGGCTCAGTACTGGAGGGACCGACTCCTGAAGATGTACATGACGGGATTAAATGCCGTCCAGGTGTAAGGATTATATGTTTTACCATATGGATTTTAGGGATTAAGGGGCCCTTATGTATAAAGGCAAAGTGGAACAATTCTAGGGTAAACCAGCTGCACCACTGGGGACAAATAATTCTCTTTGATTTAAATGGGGCTTTTAACCCTATAATGCTAGACAGGTCTCCAGTGCATTTCTTCACACTGCTTTAGGGACCTGTCTAAAATGTGTTGGACACCTTTTTAAAATTCAGGGTGAATACATTTCATTTCTGCCATTCAGGGACACAGCAGAGAGAAGAGAGCACCACAGAGTTCTAAACACTAGAGGGAGAACTGGCTACCCACTGCTGGGACAGAAAGAGATGACTGTGGTGGGCTACAAGATAATGTACATCATGCCCAAAGCCTTAGACTAGTATTAAACAACAACAATATTGCGCTGCATCTCCTGTTTGATGTCAGGATCAAAGCTCAGTTCCCTCTCTAGTGTTTAGAGCTCTCTCTGGAGGCCATTTTCTTGTAGCCCAGCAGAGGTGTCACTTTCTGCAATGGGCAGTTCTCCTAGTGATTAGAACTCTGTGCTCTGGAATCTTCATTCCAGGACTTTGTATTGTCCCAGAAGGGGGCTGCCCGGGACATGGGACACACATTTAAAATCCAGGACTGTCCTGGGCAATCTGGGACACGTGGTCACCCCTTTAAAAGCGCCATTTAAATCACTGGAAACGTTTATTTGTCCACTATACTACAGTTGGTTTGTTGCAGAATTTAAGCCTTTGAGGGCCAGAGGAGTACGCAATGCATTGCATATCACTCTGGCACTCAAAGGGTTAAAATGTAGCATTTTTTTATTTACATCACAATATCACGTGCATACGGTTATTTGTATATAATTGCCTGTACGGTCTATTTAATAGAAAAGCTATGGCTACAGCCAGGGGAGGGCTGACCTTTGGGGGGCAAGGGGCCAATTGCCCCCTGGACCTGTCATATGCCTGGGCCAGTGGGCCACAGCTTCACTCAATCTCCTGCTTGGTGCTGTCAATGGAGCTACACTATTGATACCAAAGAGTTTACAGTTGAAATGGAGCTACACAAATCATACCACAGAACTACAATCTAAATGGAGCTACACTAGTAGCATAACCCAGTTTCCTTGTAAGCTCTATGATATCACTACTGCAGCTTTACTTAAATTGTAAGCTCTGTGGTATCACTAATGTAGCTCCCTTTCAATTGTAAGCTCTGTAGTATCACTATTGTAGCGCTATTTCAGTTGTAAGCTACTTGGTTTCACTTGTCTGACTTCATAACATTAATACGATTTTTATGCACAAAATGGGGTGGGCTGGGACAGTGGGCTGGAATGATAGTAGAAATGAGCCGCTTGATTATATTTGCCCCCCCCAGGCCGCAAGTTGCCAGCCCTCCCCTGGCTACATCATCATTTAAACATAGTAATACCAATTTTTCTGAATTATAACCCTTTGAGTGCCAGAGGGGTATCCAGCGCATTGTTTCTCAATGTGTTGGATACCCCTTTGGCACTCAAAGGGTTTATATGCAGTAGATGCTTTGCTATGCAGCAGTCTATATAATCTAGGATTCCAGGCCTCATGTAAGGTGGATATGCAGGGTTATACTATGAGATCGTGTATATATTACCAAAAGAATGTAACATACACGTACAAACCGAAATAAGGGGAAATGGTGCTTCAATCTACTGTTTAACCCTTTGAGTGTCAGAGAGGTATACCTATTTGTAACTCAAAGGGTTAATCTGCTAACGCCTATCTTGCAGTCGGGAAGGATATACTCTGTCAAAGTTTGAACTTCATGGATTTATGTCTTTTTTCAACCTAATTTACTACGTGACAATATATATAACAAGCAGGGGGGCTTACGTATAAAGGCAATTATGGGGCATACCAACTGCACTATAGAGAACAAACTAAAATTACCATTGATTTAAGTGGCACTTTTAACCCCTTGAATGCTAGACACATATCCATACACTGAGAAGAAATGCACTGGAGTCCTAAAGTCCCATTTAAATCAATGACCATTTTCATTTCTCCACTCTATGAGGCAGGGCCGATTTACATCCCAGACAGACCTAGCTCTGCACAAGGCCACACCCCCATTCCTCACATGACTCCGCCCACAGACCCAGGCCTATAAGACAAGCAAAAAAAAAAAAAGAACAAAAAGAGAGACAACTGGAGTCGCCTCCATGTGTAATACGTTCATACACACACTCCACCGCCACCACAGTAGACACCCGTAGGCCCGCATACCGGCATTTACCCGGTGGGCCGGTCCGGGAGTTTAAAAAAAAATTAATCATTAAACGAGTTTGGGCCATCTTTCACTTACTGAAAGACGGCTACCTCGTTACAGGTTTCCTGGTGGGCGGGCAGTCAATGTGCAGCTGTGCAGCACACCGCACGTGATTATAAGATCTGCCCACAATCATCGTCGGCCGACAGCCCAACCCAGCGACAGTCAGTGTCAGTGAAGGCCGCCGCCCGCCGCTCCAGGCTGCTGAGCTTTAAATGCCCGGGCCTATTTTTTGTCCCAGTCCGGGCCTGGACACCGATAGGTGTATACTCACAAAATGAGTTGCTGTGGATCTACTTATGTAGTACACAGATAGAATCGCTTGTTGGGAAATACAATTATCCCGCTCCAAATTCAAAACTCCTAATTGGGCTGCTCCTTGACAAACTTGCTCTCTCAAAACGGCCAGTGACAGCGAAGAAGTATAAAAAAAAAAAAAAACACAGGGCGCCCAATTGTGTAATAAGAGATATTACAGATGAGTTTATACTCACAAGTGTGATGGTCAGAATAAAATCTGACTTAACCAGCAGGTGGAGATATTTACCAGTCTCCACGTGGGTAATATTGGCAATGAGATATGTGGAATAATATCCAAAGACAGTTACACGGTCTCCTCCCAGGTAACTGATGTTCTTCAAAGGCCAATTGTAGTGCCTGAATAGCTGGGAACAGACAGCAATAAAAAAAACAGCTTCAAACAATAAAAAGTATGACATTTATTAAAAAAAGTAAACAGTCAAACCGTATGGTGTATTAATAAAAATAACAAGCCTAACGCGTTTCACAGTGTGCACCCACTGCTTCATCACAGACAGTTTGTGGATGTTAGTGGAAGTTCTCTAGCATTCAGTTTGTTAAAAAGCACCATTTAAGTAAAAAAAAGCTTTTATCCCCTTAGTTGCTAGAGAGATCTCTGACGCTTTGCTTCGTAATACACTGGAGACCTCTCTAGCATGCAAGGGGTTAAAAAATAGCCTTTAGATATATAAGGTTATATAAACTGATACAGGGACATTGAACTTGCACTGGACACACCCACAATTCAGAATGTGGGTGTGACCAGCACAGCTGAGGCACCGCCCCTCAAAACTTGGGGCTTTAGGCAGTTGCCTGCTCTGTCTATTGGGAAATCCAGCCCTGTTTTCTTTTGAACGTAGGACCAGTGAAATTCTGGGCCAAACCATCTTCAACACAGGGGACAAATAAAAATTCCAGTCGTTCTGAATGGAGCTTTTAAACGCCTGAATGAGAGATCTCTCCAGTGCATTGCTTTGCAATGTGTTGTAGTCTGCTCTGGGATCTAAAGAGTTAACAAAACCCATTTAAAGCAATGTCAATCTCGCAAATTTGCATTTCTCCCCTATGTTGAAGTTGGTTTGCCCCACAATTTCAATGTTCTACCTTTATACATATGGCCCATAGAGCCCTATTCACAAAGCTAAAGAGTGGCACAATCCAACTGTACCTTAGGTGGGGAATCAAAATTCCCATTGACTTAAATGGTGCTTTTAACAAACTGAATGCTAGAGAAATTCCACTAACATCCACAAACCCCATCTCTCAAACCGCTATGGTTTGAGAGATATTGGCAATCAAAGTTCCCCCTCCCTCCCCTTCTCTTGATGTCAGCTGTAAAGCTGACAGAAGGAGATCCATGTTGGCCAACATGATGAGGCTCTTCAGCAGAGCCGAAATCCCGTTATTAGAAAATAACTACTTCATGGGAATGGTCTACAAAGTGTGCTTGCAAACCAGGCACACTTTGTAGACCTTTCCAATTAAGTCATTCTTTTCTAATCACGGGATGTCAGCCCTGCTGCAGAGCCGCCGGCTGGTCCCCGGACTGGTATCTCCTGCTGTCAGCTAGATGCTGACGTCAGGAGAAGGGGAGGGAAGGGGAAACTTTCATTGCCAATATCTCTCAAACCATAGCAGTTTGAGAGATGGTGTTTGTGGCAATGCAATTATTTTTTTTAGCCTCTACAAATCTATTAAAATTATTTTGGGACATTACTAACACTTTAACTCAATGGGATGTTTCATCCCCCCCCCCTACGTGTACACACACACACTCATTAGTCAACATCACACATCTACCACTGTCTGAATCTCCTGCTATTTCTGTGCTAAATTTAACTGTACTTCCTGTTTTCCCCCAGTACACCCATACCTCCCAAGTGTCCCTCTTTAGGAGATATTAGGGGTACATACCTCCCAAGTGTCCCTCTTTAGGAGATATTAGGGGTACATACCTCACAAGTGTCCCTCTTTAGGAGATATTAGGGGTCCATCCCTCCCAAGTGTCCCTCTTTAGGAGATGTTAGTGGTCCATACCTCCCAAGGGTCCCTCTGCAGGCGATATTAGGGGTACATAACTCCCATGTGTCCCTCTTTAGGAGATATTAGGGGTACATACCTCCCAAGTGTCCCTCTTTAGGATATATTAGGGGTCCATACCTACCAAGTGTCTCTCTTTAGGAGATATTAGGGTTACATAGCTCCCATGTGTCCCTCTTTAGGAGATATTAGGGCTCCACCTAAAACAATTGTCATTATTTGGTAATTTGAAATGTTGGCAATGTGTACACCTAGTTTTGTATATTAATAATGTTATTATCATTAGCATATTGTTCCTAGTATATATGAATAATCTGTGACTAAATCGGTGACCATCTTCCACTCAGATATGTTCCCTGGAATTTCCACGAGCCGCTGCCTGGAGTATACGATTTCACAGGAGACCGGGATCTGAATAGCTTTCTGGACCTGACTAATGAACTTGGGCTCTTAGTTATCATGAGACCTGGGCCCTACATCTGTGCAGAATGGGACATGGTGAGTGCTTTACACCAGATGTGGCTGATGTACAAAGCAAAACTAGGAGGAAAAGCACTAAGGGCAACCTGAGGCCCTCCAATCAGTGGTGTAGCTAGTTTTTGGAGAGCCCTGCTGCAAACATTTTTGGGCCCCTATTGGACACCCGGGATGGATGGGGCCTCCTTGGATGATGGACCCAGTACAACTGCACCCTCGCAATCCCTTGTAGTTACGCCCCTGCCTTCAGCTATTCAGGACTACAATTCCCAATAGCAGAAGGCAGAGGTATGTACTAATCATACCTGGAAACCTTTAGTAATAGGTCACCCGGGGGTTCCAAAAAAAAAAAAAAAAAAGTGCCACATTTAACCCTTTGAGTGCCAGAGGGGTACGCAACGCTCGGGCACTGAAAGGGTTAAAGCAGCATTTAACTTCACTCTCTTCTATCACACCACCGTGACAGAATGAAGTAAAAAGAATTTACTAACAACACTGGTGACCAGGCCAGGCTGCTCTCCTATTGCCCTGACACCAGGCACACAGAGTCACGATCACGTGACACAGGTCACAAGTTATCCTCGGACCGCGATGCCACCCGGAGACACTGCTCTAAATCCGGAGTCTCCGGGTGAAATCTGGCAGGTTCCCAGCTATGGTAGTAATACCACTTTACAAATAACTAGTGAGACCTTTTCCAGTCCTGGACATCATGCCCCAATTTACCAAGCTGCGACAATATCCTTGATGACAAAACACTGTTCAATTGATGGACAAGGGATACAGTTTGTTTACAGGCAGAGAAACATTTTTGTGATCATTTCCCTTTAAAGGGATAGTAATTCTAGTTTATAACAAATTTTAATATTGTAGACATTAAAAATATTAGTACAATGATCTATGTCCCATCTCTCAAACATGTATAGTTTGAGAGATCGAAGCATTTAAAGTTCCCCCTCCAAGGCCCTTTCACAGAAGTCTGCCCTCTAGCTGAGAGAAGCAGATTCTGGTCCCAGGACCATCCTGCAGCTCTTCAGCAAAGCCAAAATAGCACGATATAGAAATAAATACTTAATTGGAACGGGCTACAAAGTGTGCTTGCAAACCAGGTACACTTTGTAGACTGTTCCAATTAAGTATTTATTTCTATATTGCGTTATTTCTGCTCTGCTGAAGAGCCGCAAGACAGTCCCAGGACCAGAATCTGCTTCTCTCAGCTAGAGGGCAGACTTCTGTGAAAGGGCCGGGAGGGGGGAACTTTAAATGCTTCGATCTCTCAAACTATACATGTTTGAGAGATGGGACATAGATCATTGTACTAATATTTTTAATGCCTACAATATTAAAATTTCTTATAAACAAGCATTTCTACCCCTTTAAAGATGTAAAACAGTGATCTCAATATCAGTCCTAGGGATACAAAAGCAGGTCAGGTTTTACAAATAGCTCTACATAAGCACTAACGAACAAGAACACTTCTTTAACCCTTTGATTGCTCTGCAATGTGTTGCATACCCCTCTGGAATTCAAAGAGTTAACACTTTATTTTCATTATCAATACAAGTGCTGATTGTCTCTCTACTCTGCTGTGTTTGCTGATAGGGGGGACTCCCAGCCTGGCTGCTCAACAAGAAGGATATAGCGTTACGCACCTCAGACCCAGGTAAAGTATGTCTACCAGTGTCAGCTCACAAGCACGCCACATAATCAGTACAGGGTTTTCTTGAGGAAGTGGAGGTTGTAATAATCTGCATTTGTTTTTCCAGTTGAATTTAATACAGAAAATTTCTACGTCTCATCATGATGTAATGACCTAAGGAACTGAGGAATGAGCAACGCATTGTTTCACAGCGCATTGCATACCTCTGTGGCCCTTAACCCTTTGAGGGCCAGAGGGGTACGGAACGCATTGCAGAACAATGCGTTCCGTACCCCTCTGGCACTCAAAGGGTTAAAGACAACACTTTTTGTATTCTGAAGAGGTGTATTGCTTTGTAATGCATAGGAGACCTCTCCAGCATCCAAATGTTAACCCCTTTGAGTTACAGAGGGGTGTCCAACTCATTGCAAAGTAGTGGCGTAACTAGTCATTGGACAGCCCTGAGACAAACATTTTTTGGGTCCCTTATCACAAGAATATTTTCATAGAGGCATAAATTGGACCTGTTGTACACTTGGGCCCGATCTATCCCTCTTGGATGCTGGGCCCTGTCAAAGCTGCACCCTTTGTAGTTACGCCCATGCCCCTCTGGCACTCAAACGGTTAAAGAGATATTCCTACAAACAAATAACTTTGGTGCAGGCTCTTCTTTGGCTAGATTTGAGTCTCACTCTTGTTATATAAGCTGATAAAGCCAAAAACAGATAACTGATCTAATATGAGATCCCTTACCCACCCCTCCCAACATTTCAAATGGCCAAAGAGGGACACTTTTATTTTAGGTGGTACTGTTGGTGTGTGTGTGTGGGAGGGGGGCATTACTGAGAATTTTATTTCATGACCTACTGACAGTCCTTTGTGTAACTGGTGCTGTTGGTACACTATCCTATGCACAGATCTGGTCAGTTGACCATAAACCTCCATAGGATGGCGTAGCAACAGCGCCACAGTAAACGTTCAGGCCACTGTGATATTGCACCTAAAAAATTCAAGTTTGAGCTGCAATAATATTTTAATTATAACAATACCTTGTTTTACTCAGGAGGATAATTCCTATAATATATGTGTTTTGCGTATTAAGTGTTATTATCTATTTAAATGCAGCCTCAGGCATTAGAGACGAACACCAGAGTGGCTGCAATGGAGAATTCATACATTCACTCCACTATCCCTTAAACCCATTGAATGCCAGGGGGGTTTCCACCTATGTCTACACAGTGACTACATTAGTCTCTATTAATCACAGTTGTTACCTTTTGCTTTACTGTCGGACATGCAGCTGTAGCTCCTAATTTTCTGGCACAGGGCTAATCAACCTTTGGCTCTCCAGCTGCCAAAGACCACTACTCCCATTGTTAACCCTTTGAGTGCCAGAAGGGTATGGAATGCGTTGCTTTGCAATGTGTTCTGTACCCCTCTGGCACTCAAAGGGTTAACCTGACCACCCTTCTGGCACTCAAAGGGTTAAGCTGACCACATATCGTTTTAAATCCAGCACACGTAAAAATCACACATTGCAGGGTTGCACTGATTCGTGTGCTGTTTGGCAGAATGATATTTTCATGTGTGTCCTGGATTTAGAAGGATATGTGATCACCTTGCCCATCATCCTAGTGGATCGCAAGTTGAGATCTCTAACAGCTGGAAAGCAAAGGTTTCCTGCCACTGATCTAACTAATATTTGGACCAATTGCAGATTATTTAAGTGCTGTGGATTCCTGGCTGTCCGTCCTGCTTCCAATGCTCAACTCTCGCCTGTATATCAATGGAGGAAACATAATTAGTGTCCAGGTAATTTGACTCTTTTCAATCCCATGAATCAGAACTAAATGCATAATGAAATTAGAATATTTTAAGGTCATTAGATAACCCTTTAAATACAGGAAGGGTATGTGACTTTCATTCTGCAGAACTGCACATTAGATGTTGTTTGCCCCACCCACACTGTTCCCCTGACCCCACCTACTGCTTCCTAACACAGATTATACTCAACCTGAATATGAGATCAATGTAAGGGTATCCTAGGTGGAAATTCAAAATAAGTAGACACTGGTGGGGGAGGAGTGGATAGGGTAGCACGCTCTAAGTAAGAATTCTTCAGAAGATACAGCTTTCACTATACAACGCTCACATTCTATTGTTTAAAGGCATAGTAAAATATATAAAATATACTAGTGTAAAAGCCCGTGTGCACGGACAGTGGAGCAGTGAGGTAATGGCAGTACAGACAGCAGGACCGGCCTCTTAAACCTTTGAGTGCCAGAGAGGTAAGCAACGCATTGCAAAGCAATGCGTTGCGTACCCCTCTGGCACTCAAAGGGTTAACATTATGCGGACCTGCTATGCATACTGCCGTTACCTCACTGCTCCACGCGATCGCACTGCCTCACTCACGCAATGCAATCATGCTCAGTAGAGACTGGCTGAACGCGGGCAGTCTCTACTGCGCATGACTGCATCGTGACAAACTTTCTGCCCTTTTGTTATATAGGATATATTGTTGGGTTTCTCTTCCTTAGTAAGACAAAGGCACTTCCATGGCTGAGAGGTGTTTTATTCAAAAGTTATTGCAGCTAAAACTTGAAATTTTATTTTAGGTGCAGTATCACAGTGTCCTGAAATTTAACAGTGGTGCTGTTGCTACACCATCCTGTGTACAGCTCTGGTCAATTGACCATAAATATCCACTGTACAATTTCAGGCCATTGATATATTTCAAGTTTGAGCTGAAATATATTTTGAATAAAGCACCTTTCAGCAGTGGGAGTACCCTTATTGTGCTCTGGAGGATAAACCCCCTCAATATATAGTACGTGTTACTATCCCTTTAACCCTTTGAATGCCAGTGTGGTACACAATGTATTACATGTGTTGCGTACCACTCGGGCACTCAAAGGCTTTTAAGAATCTGCAGCAATCTTGCATATAGAGGATATTAACCCTTTGAATTCCCGAGAAGTATCCAATGCATTGCAATGCAATGCACTGGATACCTTTCTGGTACTCAGTGGGTTAAACTGTCCCCACACAATCACTGCTTCTCTCTCCTCTTGGAGTAAACGACTGCAATATGACAATAAAAACAGACACGCAGGGGACACTATGCATGAAGCCTGTGTACTGTCCATATGCACTTTGATCAGGTACAGTGTGTCTGTACTCACATAAAGTTGAGTTAAACCCTTCAGTGCTAGAGGCTTGGGCCATTTTCTGAACCCTGCAGGCCAGACACTTTTTCAACATTTTTGCTATCCTTCCGTTTAGGCTTGATTTCCTCTGGGGATTTTTAGTTACATATGGAAAACTATATATTGTTTTTTTCAGAACGAATTGAGCTTTCTTGTGGTACCTTACATGAAGAGAATTTTACATCGTGCAAAAAGCTATGATGTCATAATGACAAAAAAAAGTGAAAATTTAAAATTTTGCTAAAATCACATACTATGTATCAAAAACATTTACCTTGATTGAAAAAGTTTCAATTATTTGAAAAAGCCTCGAGTCCCCCAAATAAAAAAATACCAAATTTGTATAGTTTTACCTACGTCCATGGCTAGCGTAGAGCCCTAATCACCAGCAGCGCAAAATGACATTTTCAACTTTATAAACTAATATGCGCATTCTACGGTTTTTGTGGTAAATCTACCCTAAAACAGTGGAATAATTATATAAAACTATATATTTCTGGAAAGTAGACAACCTGCTGCATCTAATGAGGGGTGATTTGCCTTGTTACCCCAAGCCTGCTGTGCACAAATGCCTCCAGAAGATGGCGCTAATGAAAAAAAAGGCATTTCTTACATTTCTACCCCTTCAAATGTACTAAAATGTGTGAAAACCATGGCATTTCCAACTGTATTCATTAGCTAGTGCTCTTAGGAGAAAAATGACACCCCACTGGTATGCGTTCACCTACCTCAGGGGGCGCTACAAGTACAAAACTACACCTATTCCAACCTCTAATTTTTCTAACATTTTCTCAAACATTACCTGTCTGTACAAAAATGGTTATAACAATTACAGAAGTGAAGAAAGGGTACACAAACCATACCATTTTGAAAAGAAGACACCCTGCCGCATCTAATTATGGGTGATTTGACTTGTTACCCCAAGCCTGGAGTGCACAAATGCCTCCAGAAGGTGGCGCTAATGGAAAAAAAAGGCATTTTCTTACATTTCTGCCCCTTCAAATGTACTGAAATATGTGCAAACCATGGAATTTCCAACTGTATTCATTAGCTAGTGCTCTTAGGAGAAAAATGACACCCCACTGGAATGAGTCAACCTACCTTAGGGGTGCCAGAAGCACATAACTACACCTACCTGTTTGCTTCTTCGAAAATGGCTGCTTGTACTAAAATGTCCATAACTGCTAGAGACATGAAGGAAAGGTATAAAAGGTATACCATTTTGGAAAGTAGACATTCTCCCGCATCAAATGAGGGGTCACTTGCTTTTCTACCCCCTGGACTGAAGTGCACAAATATTTCCAAAAGGTGGCGCTATGGGAATAAATACATGTTTTTTTACATTTCCACCACTTCAAAGATACTAAAATCTTTGAAAACCATAACATTTCCTGCTGTATTCAGTACTTGCTACCAACATGAGAAAAATGGTAGCCCATTTGTGTGGGTTAACATACAATATGTGGGTGCTAGGAACACGTACGTAAACTTGACACTTTTGTTTTTTAAATTATCTGCTTGCACTAAAATGGTTATAACCATAATAGATATGCAGGAAAGGTAGAGAAACAATGCCATTTTGAAAAGAAAACAACCTGCCGCATCTAATGAGGGGTCACTTGCCTTCTTACCCAAAGGCTGGTACGCACAAATGCTTCCAGGAGGTGGCGCTAATGAAAAAAAAGGCATTTGCTTACATTTCTGCCCCTTCAAATGTATGGAGCTCTGTAAAAACCATGGAATTTTCAACTGCATTCATTAGCTAGTGCTCTTAGGAGTCAAAAGACACCCCATTGGTATGAGTTGAACTACCTTAGGGGGTGCTAGAAGTAGAAAACTACACCTACTACAAACTCTGATGTTTCTAACATTTTCTCAAACCTGACTTGCCTGTACAAAAATGGCTATAACACCTTCAGAATTGAAGAAAAGGTAGATAAACTGTACCATTTTGGAAAGAAGACAACCTGCCGCATCTAATGAGGGGTCACTTGCCTTCTTACCCCAATACTGGTGTGCATAAATGTTTCCAGAAGGAGGCGATATAGGAAAAAAATTGCATTTTTTTTTACATTTCTGCCCCTTCAAATGTATGGAGCTCTGTGAAAACCATGGAATTTTCAACTGCATTTGTTTGCTAGTGCTCTTAGGAGTCAAACAACACCCCATTGGTATGAGTTGAACTACCTTAGGGGGTGCTATAAGTAGAAAACTACACCAACTACAAACTCTGATGTTTCAAACATTTTCTCAAACCTGACTTGCCTGTACGAAAATGGCTATAACACTTTCAGAATTGAAGAAAAGGTAGATAAACCATACCATTTTGGAAAGAAGACAACCTGCCGCATCTAATGAGGGGTCACTTGCCTTTGTACCCCTAAGTTAATTGGCACAACTATTTCCAGAATGTGGTGCTACAGGAAAGAAAAACAAACATTTGTTTTACACATCAGTCACTTCAAAGATACTAAAATGGTTCAATGGCGTGGGATTTCCTAGGAGGACTTCTTGCCAGCCTAAGAAAAATGGTACCCCACTGCTGTGGGTTGACATACCAATTTACACTACAGGAGCGTAGCTACCAGTGAAACAGGAGTGGGAAAGCAAACAGTGTATGTGTGATTTTATGGCTAACAGATGAAAGAAGCTAGGGCGTCAGCCGGTGTACGTGCGGACCTGTGACAAGTGTAACAAAGTGTGTGGGAGGGTGAGGGATTAGGCAGTGTGTGTGGGTATGAGCAGAGGAGCAAGGATGGTGGTGATGGTGGGGCAGTGTCTGATAGTGTGTATGGGAGATCTGTGACTACCAGTGTGCACTGTATGTCCCCTCATACAAAGCACTGCGTTGGACCCCCCCTCCTGTGGCACGTGCATTTTTGGGGGGCTTTTCCCCCCAATATTTTTGTGTAGACCTCGTTGGGGGCATCAGAACCCATACAATGAGGTCTAAATAAAAAATAAAGGAGGAAAAAAAAATCCTGTGTGTGCCACAGGGGTGTCCAGTGGATTGCAAAGCACACAAAGGGTTATTTTTTTTTTTCCATTACTTTGTATTCAGATGGCCACCAAACAAGCTCTGATCACAAAGTAATGATAAAACGTCCTGTGTGTGTCACAGGAAGGGGGTCTGCATTGAACCCCAGCTCCCAGTGGCACACACAGGGTTAATTTTTGTTTTAATTTTTTTTTTTTTATTATATACCTCATTATATAATTTTTTTTTTTTTTTATATACCTCATTATATACCCCCAATGAGGTCTTAGTAAAAAAAATATATATATATGTCCACAAACGGAGTGACCCTGTGAGTGCCACAGGGGTCTCCAGCGCATTGCAAAGCAATGCATTGGATCCTTGTGGCACTCAAAGGGTTTTTTTTTTTCATTACTTTGTAATCAGAGCTTGTTGGGGGGCATTCAGGACCAATCCTGATGGCCCCCCAACAATCTCTGGTAACAAAGGAATGATAAAAGCCCTGTGTGTGCCGCAGAAGGGGGGCTGCATTGGCCCCCCCTGTGGCACACGCAGGGTTAATTTTTTTTTTATTTACTTTTTTGTATTATAGACCTCATTGGGGGGGTATCAGGACCCCTCTGATTCCCCCCAATGAGGTCTTACAAAAAAAAAAAAAAAAGAGAAAATAAATGTCCCTGTGAGTGCCACAGGGGTCTCCAGTGCATTGCAAAGCAATGCATTGGACCCTTGTGGCTCTCATAGGGTTAATTTTTTTATTTATTTATTACTTTGTAATCAGAGCTTGTTGGGGGTCCATCAGGACCAATCCTGATGGACCCCAACAATCTCTGGTAAAGGAATTATAAAAGCCCTGTGTGTGCCACAGGAGGGGGGGGGTGCATTAGACCTCCCTTTGGCACACACAGGGTTAAATTTAAAAAAAAAAAAAAACATTTTTTTATCATAGACCTCATTGAGGGGCATCAGGACCCCCCCCCCCCCCGATCTCCCCAATGAGGTCTCGGAAAAAAAAATCCCCCAAAAATAAGTGACCCTGTGAGTGCCGCAGGGGTCTCCAGCACATTGCAAAGCAATGTGCTGGGGACCCCTGCGGCACTCACAGGGTTACTAGTGCATTTTTTAATTTTTTTTTTATTTATTCAGACCTCGTGGGGGACACCAGGACCCCTCCTGGTGTCCCCCCAGTTATTGATCTCCCAGCCGATTATCTGGGAGATCAAAAAGGCGACTGCAGGAGAGCAAAAGCTTTCCTGCCCTTCTCTCCTACCACCGGTAGGAGTGAATGGGACCGGGGAAACCATGTCACCGATGACGTTGGGAGGCTTCCCCCGGTCCCACCCACTCCTACCCGGAAGTTCGGGTAGGAGAGACAGGAGAGGGGAAGCTGCGCTTTTGCTGCTCTTCTCCTCTTGTTTTATTGATCTCCCAACGCGATCGGCTGGGAGATCAATAACAGGGGGGACATGAGGAGTGATCATCATGTCCCCCCACAAGTGCCAAGCTTTTTTTTTTTTTGAAATGCGGCCACTGCATGCCGGTTATACCGGCTCATGCAGTGACCGCATTTCACTCTTACGCAGTACGAGCGTGGCACAGCAGGTACAGCTGTGTCCACTCGTACGGCGTAAGTGCTTGGCACTCTAGGGGTTAAAAGATGTGTTAACCCTTTGAGTACTAGAGGGGTATGCAACGCATTGCTTTGCATATCGTATCAGAGTGCTGAGAAATCAGTCTGCCCTGCAATGGGAAGAAGACAGACGTGTCAACACTCTCCTCTCTAGGATAAATATTAATATAAGAACCATCACTTTATTAATTTAAAATCAAATTGCATCAAAATACAACTTATAAAAACATGTAGGAAAGCCCTCAATGCATTTCCTTGCTCAAGTACGTTTTTTGTTGGAGACGTCGGATAACAATTAGATAAATACAATTTTGCTATGGTTTAAATGAGACTTAACATTTTGAATGCTAGAGAGGTCTCCAACGCACCTCTCTAGCATTCAAGGGGTTAATTGTCCCATTTATGGTAATGTTTATTTGTTCCCTATAGTGCAGTTGGTTTGTCACAGAATTAAACTCCAGTTTCATTAGAACATAGTTTTTTTTTTTTTTTGTCACCCCCTGCAGGTGGAGAATGAGTATGGCAGCTTCATGGCCTGTGACTACGGCTACCTGCGCCATCTTTACACAATGTTTCGCCTCTACCTAGGGGATCAGGTGGTTCTTTTCTCCACAGATGGCAATACAGAGAAGGAACTCAAGTGTGGGACCCTGCAGGGCATATACGCCACTGTGGACTTTGGCCCAGGTGAGGAGTGGCTTATATGAGGTCCAAGTCACTGTGGATTTGATATCAAGTGGTTAACCCTTTAAAGGGTTAGCAATATCTGATTATAACAACATATATTGTAGATATTAAAAAAAAAATAAATTAAATGGTGCAAGTCCCATCTCCCAAAAATTTATAGTTTGAGAGATATAAGGTTTTAAAGTTCCTCCCTCCCTCCCCTTGCACTGACGTCAGCCTCTAGCTAACAGAAGGAGATCTTGGTCCCGGGACCGACCGGTGGCTCTTCAGTAGAGCCAAAATAGCGCTATCTAAAAAGAAATACTTCATTTGAATTGTCTACAAAGTGTGCCTGCACACTTTGTATCCCATTCCAATGAAGTATTTATTTTTAGATAGCGCTATTTCGGCTCTGCTGAAGAGCCGCAGTGGGTCGCCCAACTCAAATTTCCTTCTGTCATCTTTACAGCTCACGTCAGTGAAAGGCGAGGGAGGGAGGAACATTAAAACCTTATATCTCTCAAACTATAAATGTTTGAGAGACAGGACTTGCACCAGTTAATTTATTTTTTAAATATCTACAATATAACATGTTATTATAATCAGACATTACTAACCCTTTAAGTGTCAGAGGGGCATGCAATACATTGCTTTGTGTACCCCTCTGGTATTAAAAGGCTTAAAGAGGACCTATCCCCATACCTGGGAGCTTTTCAAACAGGGCTACCCGGTGGGTAACCCTGTCAGTGCCCAGGGGGATGAAAATGACGCAAATCGCGTCATAAAAGGGGCAGGGCTTAGTCACGGGGGGCGGGACAAAAAAAAACAATGCAAAATGGCTGTAAGAGGGCGGGGAGTGGGAGGAACCGGGCGGGATGGAGCACAAGTGGGCAGACTTTCTATTTAAACTCTGCCCACCCGGTTATTCACACATTGCCCTGGAGACCCGGTAATTCACTTTGAAATCTGGTCTCCGGGGCAAAACCGAAGAGTTCCCAGGTATGCCTATCCCCTTTCCAAATACTCCTCTTCATGAGAACTTCCATATTGAAAGGATTTGCATGATTATGCATCCTCATTCATTTATCCCGCCCCTCTGTAGCAGCCTAAGAATGCGGAAAGAGGTGATTTTCAAGACGTGTGTAATTATGCAGCTTTATCAGAGCAAGTCAGAGAACAAAGCTCTGCTGAGATTAGATTCCCTGACTGATAAACAAAAAAAATCTCTAAAACTATGAACTGGTTTGTAAAACAAAAAGCACAAAGTATAAGCAGTTTAAAGTGGACCTGTTACCTACACAGATTTTAGTCTTATTAAATGTATTTATGGGAGATGACTATACCTTGTGCTTTTTCTTTTCCAGACAGGTTAATAGTTTTAGGGATATTTGATTTAACCCCTTAAGGACCAATGACATGCCAGGACTGTCACCGGTGTCCTTGCCTAAAGGACCAATGACGGTCCTGGCATGTCACATATTTTGTGCTCCTGCGAGATCGCTGTGAGCACTACTGGGGTCTGAAATTTACCTGTTGAATGCTAGAGATGTCTCCACCATATTGCAAAGCAATGAGCAGGAGACCTGTCCTGCAAACACTGGGTTAAAAGTCCTATTTAAATGAACGCACTTTTTTTACATTTTTTGTCCCTTGTGGTACAGTTAATTTTGTCCAGAATTACTCCACTTCATCTCTACTTACATCAGCCTCAATGGATTATACGTAATGTGACCCAAACTCCCCGTTAAAGGCATAGTAACCTTTATTTTGACTTTACATGTTCTGCAAGTATATACAATATAAACACAAATTGTCTATAAATGTATAATTTTTTATTTTCAGCTTCACCTTTATGTCCCTGACACAGAGCTGTGTCATTTTTTTATTTAAAGTTTTATTTTGCGTAAACTGAACTTAAAAACTCTGGGCTGTAGCTACTTCCATATAGACTGCGGTTACCTAATCTGTTACTGCAGTCCAACGCTCTGCCTCTGCTGTCCTCCCTCCTCTGATGATGGAGGCTTCTGTCTGTATGCTGGAGTGGTCTCATTGGCTAGATATTGATCTCTGTAACCGCAGTCCAACGCTCTGCCTCTGCTGTCCTCCCTCCTCTGATGATGGAGGCTTCTGTCTGTATGCTGGAGTGGTCTCATTGGCTAGATATTGATCTCTGTAACCTCAGTCCAACGCTCTGCCTCTGCTCTCCTCCCTCCTCTGATGGAGGCTTCTGTCTGTATGCTGGAGTGGTCTCATTGGCTAGATATTGATCTCTGTAACCGCAGTCCAACGCTCTGCCTCTGCTCCCCTCCCTCCTCTGATGATGGAGGCTTCTGTCTGTATGGTGGAGTGGTCTCATTGGCTAGATATTGATCTCTGTAACCGCAGTCCAACGCTCTGCCTCTGCTCTCCTCCCTCCTCTGATGATGGAGGCTTCTGTCTGTATGCTGGAGTGGTCTCATTGGCTAGATATTGATCTCTGTAACCTCAGTCCAACGCTCTGCCTCTGCTGTCCTCCCTCCTCTGATGATGGAGGCTTCTGTCTGTATGCTGGAGTGGTCTCATTGGCTAGATATTTATCTCTGTAACCTCAGTCCAACGCTCTGCCTCTGCTCTCCTCCCTCCTCTGATGGAGGCTTCTGTCTGTATGCTGGAGTGGTCTCATTGGCTAGATATTGATCTCTGTAACCGCAGTCCAACGCTCTGCCTCTGCTCCCCTCCCTCCTCTGATGATGGAGGCTTCTGTCTGTATGCTGGAGTGGTCTCATTGGCTAGATATTGATCTCTGTAACCATAGTCCAACGCTCTGCCTCTGCTGTCCTCCCTCCTCTGATGATGGAGGCTTCTGTCTGTATGCTGGAGTGGTCTCATTGGCTAGATATTGATCTCTGTAACCGCAGTCCAACTGAAAAAAAAGTATATTAGGCACTTGCAGACGTAAATTAAAATTACTATCCCCTTAACCTTTTGAGTGCCAGAGAGGTAACTAACACATTGGGTTATAACCCGTTGGACACCCCTCTGCCACTCAAAGGGTTAATGCAGGACATTTATTAAAAAGTTATTCTGCAGATCAGAGAGGAGCCATCTCAACCCTACAATGTGTATGTATTCAATGGGGGTTATGTACTAAGGTGTTATAAAGAGGTGATAAAGTGGAGATAACTTCTCCGGTGATAGCCCATCTCCAGTTCCTATGTTATTCTATTGAGCCCATGCACTAAGATTTCTCCCCCTTTGGACATCTTAGTGCATTGGCTCCATAGAATAACATAGGAACTGGAGAAGTGATATCACGCTTTCACCGTTTTATCACTCCTAATTGTCCTGCAGTTAATGGGAGGCCTGGTCACTTTAGTTATAGGACTTCTCTATACACTAACAAATACTTGTTTTGCTTCATTTCAGTGGAAAATGCAACAAAAGCTTTTGAAGCTCTGCGCAGGATTCAACCCAAAGGACCGCTGGTAATATGATTCTTATAATCCTCCCTTTATTGTAACACATACTTCTCTCTCATTCTATGGCCTCTGAATCCTTTTCTTCCAGGCCATATCCTATGTAATAATTCGCTAAGGATGTTTGTCACAAGCGTCATGTGCAGTACAGTCGGCAGAGCGCTGCAGTCATACGCAGTACAGACTTCTCATGCCGCTGCTGATAATAAAGCGGCCCACTCCGAATTCAGACCGTAGTCCTCTCTGTGCACAGTCTGAATTCAGAGCGGGCCTCTCCATTATCAGCCGCGGCGCGGGCAGTCTCTACTGTGCATGACTGCACCACGGCCGTTGCTGGGTGGCACTGTGGCCCGAGTACACAGGCTCTTCAACTAGTACACAATAAAAAAGTGGACCAATTCTGGGGCAAACTAACTGCACCATTACATTTCCAAGTTCCTCTTGATTTAAATGGGGAGGCCTCCAATGCATTGATCTACAGTACTGTGCAAAAGTTTTAGGCAGGTGTGAAAACATGCTGTAAAGTAAGAATGCTTTCAAAAATAGATATGTTAATAGTTTATTTTTATCAATTAGCAAAGTGAGTGAACAGAAGAAAAATCTAAATCAAATCAATATTTGGTGTGATCACACTTTACGTTCAAAACAGCATAAATTATTCTAGGTACACTTGCACAAAGTCAGGGAATTTGTAGGCATAAAGTCAGGTGTATGATTACACAGTTATACCAAACAGGTGCTAATGATCATCAATGTAGGTTGAAACACAATCATTAACTGAAACAGAAACAGCTGTGTAGGAGGAATAAAACTGGGCGAGGAACAGTCAAACTCAGCTAACAAGCTGAGGTTGCTAAAGACAGTTTAATGTCAAAGTCATACACCATGGTAAGACTGAGCACAGCAACAAGACACAAGGTAATTATACTGCATCAGCAAGGTCTCTCCCAGGCAGACATTTCAAGGCAGACAGAGGTTTCTGGATGTGCTGTCCAAGTTCTTTTCAAGAAGCATAAAAAAACAGGCAACTTTGAGGACCGTAGACGCAGTGGTCAGCCAAGGAAACTTAATGAAGTCTGGTCAGAAGTGGTCCTCATGGACTTGCAGCTAAAAAGCCATACCTCCGGTGTGGAAACAAGGCCAAGCGACTCAACTATGCACGAAAACACAGGAACTGGGGTGCAGAAAAATGGCAGTGGTCTGGACGGATGAGTCAAAATTTTAAATATTTGGTTGTAGCGGAAGGCAGTTTGTTCGCTGAAGGTCTGGAGAACGGTACAAGAATGAGTATCTGCAGGCAACAGTGAAGCATGGTGGAGGTTCCTTGCAAGTTTGGGGCTGCATTTCTGCAAATGAATTGGGGATTTGGTCAGAATTAATGGTCTCCTCAATGCTGAGAAGTACAGGCAGATACTTATTCATCATGCAATACCATCAGGGAGGCATCTGTTTGGCCCTAAATTTATTCTGCAGCATGACAACGACCCCAAACATACTGCCAAAGTCATTAAAGGGGAACTACCACCCTGCAATAACTTAACCTGTATTCATTCTTCATCTGGCGACTAGCTGCTTAGTAGCGCTAGTCGCCAGAAATATTACCTGGTTCCGAAGATTTCTCCGTTTTACCGATGCTCACAGGAGCAGGAAGCATGGACATCTCGTCACAGTGACGTCCATGCGTCTGCACTGTCAGTCCCTTTTGGAGCCAAGTGGCATACGTAGAAGACCATTTTAGTGAAGGATCTTGTCTTCCATAACCAGATCTCGGCTGTGCTAAAGAGCCTCCGTCGGTCCCGGGACCGGATTTCCCTGCTGCAGCAAAGATGATGACGTAAGCGGAGAGGCAGGGGGGAGCGAAGTTTAAAAGCGGATATACCTCGCAAACCATAAAGGTTTGAGAGATGCCGCTGGTGGCATTTTATTCAGTTTTGCAAGGGCTTCAATATAAGGGATAGTAATTTTGAAGTATTACTATCCCTTTAATGTTATGAAGTAAGGCAAATGATACCACAGAGCTTACAGTTGAAAATGATCTACACTAGTGATACTGCAGAACTTACAATATACATAAAGCTACACTAGTGATACCATAGAGCTTACAAGGGAAATGGGTTATGCTGATAGTGCACCTCCATATGGAGTTTAGCTCCATTTCAATTGTAAGCTCTGTGGGATCAGTAGTGTAGCTCAATTTATAGCAGCAAGCGGGAGATTTAATGAGGCAGTGGCCCACCAGACCAGACATATGACCGGCCCAGTGGGGCAATTGCCCCTGCCCTCCAGGCCAGCCGTCCCCTGGGCCCAGAGACTCTTATGTTGATCTCTTGCAGGTGAACTCGGAGTATTACACAGGTTGGCTGGATTATTGGGGAGAAAAACACTCTACAAGTAGCAAAGAGCAAGTGAGCCAGGGCCTACGGAACATCCTGGAGACCGGAGCCAGTGTCAATATGTGAGTAGTTCTTGTACTAAGGATGATAGGGCTTTGAATACAGTTGGAGGGCAAGAGGGCAGGGCCAGATATTGTGGGTGTGGCCAGAGCAATCTAATGTCCCTGCACCAGTTTTAGATGCCTTTACAGTATATTATTTAAACTCTTGGGTGCTATAGAGATTTCTAATGCATTGTGAAGCAATACGTTGGAGATCCCCATAGCAACCAAGGGGTTAAAGCTTTTTTTTTTTTTTTTTTGCTTGTTATAGGCCCAGTGGATGGGACTGGGGGAGGGGTCATGTGGGGTGTGGCCATGAGCAGTTCTAAGGGTGCCTAGAGTGCCTTGCGTAGGGGTGCCTGGGATATAAATCCAGTCCTGCTAATAGGTCATTTACAACAGAACATGCTAGAGTCAATAGAGGTAGAGGCCCAAATGCAGGAAAGTGGAGCAATTTTGGAGTAAATCAACTCCACCGTAAGTGTCAAATAAATCCCCCCAAATTCCCTTTGACTTAAATTGAGCCTTTAACCCCTTGAATGCTAGGGAGCAAAGTCAAACCTGGGAACTCTCCAGTTTTTATACTTAATTAACGGGCCTCCTAGTACAGCGGCTGATTCTCAGGGATCAGTGAGTTCCCTGGTAACTCCGCCCACTTCGCTGCCAGTTCTCGTCACTCCGCCCTGTTCTTCCCACTCTTCTCCAATTTTAAGAGGAACCTTATTAAAGGGATAGTAATGGTTGCTTTTAATAACGTTTAATATTGCAGATATTAAAATATAAAGGCAATGACCTATGTCCCGTCTCTCAAATATGTATAGTTTGAGAGATATAAGCTTCTAAAGTTCCCCCCCTCACGCCTTCTCACAGACGTCAGCACTCTAGCTGACAGAAGGAGATCCTGGTCCCGGGACCGGCTGACGGCTCTTCAGCAGAGCCAAAATAGCAACAAATACTTCACTGGAACGGTCTACAAAGTGTGCTTGCAAACCAGGCACGTTATAGCCTTAAATATCTTTCCTTCCTGAATGTGTGAAAAGCCACATTTATGTTTTCTTCATCCAGAACAGCCTCATTCCTCCTGATCTTCAGACCCATACCTGGGAACTGTCTTTTCCCAAGTCTGCGGAAGTCCACTAAGGTCTTGGGGTGGGAGTGTCCAAACAACGCTATTCGTGCCATACAGTGGGTGGGGATTGACTGGGGTGGGCAGGATGGAGAGGCAGGGTTTGCCTTTAAAATGTGCGGAGAGTTGGAAGAACAGGGGGTAGAGAGTGGTCAGAACTGGCAGGTAAGTGGGTGGAGTTACAAGGGATCTCACTGCGCCCTAAGAATCAGCTAAGTTCCAAGAGAGCCGGTAATTAAAGGAATAGTAATGTTTAAAAAAAAAAAAAAAAAAACAGCTCCAATTAATGTTCATAGTATTTGGGCCATGGAGAGTGTTATTTCAATACTGTCAGAGTTGTAGTTCAAGAGTAATTGAATGAAAGTATCACCCTCCCGTCCCCTTTACCTAGTGTAAGCCGCCTCCCCTCAGATGTGGAATCTGGTCTCTTCACCGGACAGATCACAGCAAGGGAGAATCTTCTTACTGTGTGCATAAGGAAAACTCTGCCCCACTTGACAGGTTTTTCCCTTATGCTAACTGAAAATTGTCCCTCTCTGCAAGCCATCTGGACACCACCTTTCTTCTCTGAGGTAAGCAGTGTTACATCAGTAAAAGGGGCGGGAGTGGGATACTTTATCATTCAATTACTCCTGAACTACAACTCTGACAGTATTGAAATAACACTCTCCATGGCCCAAAAATGGATTAATTGGACCTGCTTTTATTTTGAAACATTACTATTCCTTTAAGAATAAAAAAAAGAACGAGTCTCCAGGTCAAATCTGGAGAGTAGTCAGGTATGATCCGGCCACAGAAATAAACGGGTTCCTTTCTGTAAGACTGGCAACCCAAGGTGCCTCCCCCTAAAACAGGAGGCCTCTGGCAAACACCAGATATGGCCATGTATTAAAAATGCCCATGCGTAAAACCCTGCGTTATTAGTTGTTCTGTTCTATAATATTCCTTATTTTCATTTTTAGGTACATGTTTGAAGGAGGCACAAACTTTGGTTACTGGAATGGTAAGGGACCAATAAGAGACTGTGGGGCTGATGTACTAAAATGAATTGGAGCAATTCTGGGGCAAACCAACTGCACCACAGGGGATAGACAAAAAATCCCCAAAATACACTGACTTAAATGGGGCTTTTAACCCCTTGAATGCTAGGTAGGTCTCCAAGGCACTGTGAATCAATGCCTTAGAGAGCTCTCTAGCATTCTAGGGGTTAAAAACCCAATTTAAAACAATGGAAATTTAGATTTGTACCCCCCCTATAGTGCAGATGGTATGCCCCAGTATTGCTCCACTTCGTTTCTGCCTACGGCACGCAGACAAGCGCTAAAGGACACTGAAATGACCGTATCCTTTCACTTCCTTCCCCTTCATTACATTGTGCAATCATAGTGAAATATTATCAGCATTTAACCCTTTAACTTCCTTTGACGTGTCAGGACCCTCAATGCTGTTTTTCCCGTAAGGACCAGTGAAGGTCCTGGCATGTCACATAGTTTTAACTCACAGCGCTCCTGCGGGAGCAGTGAAAGTAGTAGCGGGGACTGAAATTGACTGTTCCAAGACCGTAGCAGTCACTAGCAGTCCCCTGTTCGGCGTGCCGCACACGTCCATCGGTCACGTGTGCCAGCATGTCATACTTCGCTATGTGGTCCTTGAAGGACAACACACCCCGGGACGGCTGGTCTTTAAGGGGTTAAAGAGCATTGGGCACCACAAGTACGGGCTTATGTTGCAAGCTTGAGCCAGCATTAGGGTTGCCACCTTTTCTTCAAAAAAAAAAAAACAAAAAAAACCAACAAACAAACAAATAAACAAAACAGCCATGGCATTCCCTCCATAGACTTAACATTGGACAGAAGCCAGTTTTATACCGGCCTGCCGGTAAAATACCGGCTGGGTGGCAACCCTAGCCAGCATTGCTTTCAACTATCCAAGCATTACAGCAACTGACAGAACAGGAAGGCGAGATTGCATGGGGAGCTACATGCCCTGAAGTGGCAACTTTATACTAGAGGCTTAACCCTATCAGTGCCAGAGAATTACCCAACACCTTGCTTTTCAATGAGCTGGATACCTCTCTGGCATTCAAAGGGTTAAAAGTTAGCGCTTTTTTTTTTTTTTTTTTTTTTTTTTTTTTAATTTTAACTTACTTGAGCATTAAAGAGATACATACCTACCAACATTTCAAATGGCCAATGAGGGACACTTTAGTTTTAGGGGATGTTGCTGTGAGTGGGGCACCACCTAGAATCTTTAGGTTATTTCACGATCTATTGACACCTCTTTGTATAACAAATAAAAGATTTAGAGTAAGACCAAAGTATTTTATTTACACAGACTAATTTATAAACACAGATACTGAAGTTTATACAAACATTAATGTGAGTTGTATTGCTGTGTATAGAAGTGTATCACATTGCTCCACACCGCACAGTCTGATCTCCTAAACACAGGGACACCAGGGTGATACACTTCTATACACACCACAGAGTCTGATCTCCTAACCACAGGGACACCAGGGTGATACACTTATATACACACCACACAGTCTGATCTCCTAAACACAGGGACATCAGGGTGATACACTTATATGCACACCACACAGTCTGATCTCCTAAACACAGGGACACCAGGATGATACACTTATATGCACACCACACAGTCTGATCTCCTAAACACAGGGACACCAGGATGATACACTTATATACACACCACACAGTCTGATCTCCTAAACACAGGGACACCAGAGTGATATACTTCTATACACACCACACAGTCTGATCTCCTAAACACAGGGACACCAGGATGATACACTTATATACATACCACACAGTCTGATCTCCTAAACACAGGGACACCAGGGTGATACACTTGTATACACACCACACAGTCTGATCTCCTAAACACAGGGACAGCAGGGTGATACACTTATATACACACCACACAGTCTGATCTCCTAAACACAGGGACACCAGGGTGATACACTTCTATACACACCACACAGTGTGATCTCCTAAACAAAGGGACACCAGGGTGATACACTTATATACACACCACACAGTCTGATCTCCTAAACACAGGGACACCAGGATGATACACTTATATACATACCACACAGTCTGATCTCCTAAACACAGGACACCAGGGTGGGAAAGAGGGACAGAAGGATTTGGGTCTCAAAGAGGGACAATCCCTCCTAAAGCGGGACACTTGGGAGGTATGGAGATAGTAATGTAAAAAATAATTTTATATAGGATTGTTCAGTTTATTTTTTTATAATGAACTAGCCATATGGGACGGCGTTGCCTGTCTGTGTTTTTGTTTTTTTAAGCAATAGTTAACCCTTTCAGTGCCAGAGGGATACACAAAGTATTGCAATGCATTGCGTACCCCTCTGGCACTCAAAGACTTAAAGTGATAGTAATACTTCAAAATTACTATCCCTCATATTGTAGCCCTTAATAAACTGAGTTAAATGACACCAGCAGCATCTTTCAAACCTTTACGGTTTAAGAGATAGCTGCTTTCAAAGTTCCCTCTCCGGTCCCGGGACCGGCGGTGTGCTTGTTTACCAAGAACACGTAGAAGACTGTTTCAATGAATCACTTTTCCTTCCATAACGAGATATCGGCTCTGCTGAAGAGCCTCCGCTTGATTCAGAGACCGGATTCCCTTACTGGCAGCAGAACGCTGAAGTCAGGGGAGAGGGAACTTTGAAAGGCTATCTCTTAACCCCTTAACGACCCTTGACGGTCATAGTAAGTCATGGGTAAATCTGACTTAATGACCCATGACGTACTATGACCGTCATGGAATTCCGGGCTCCCCCCCATGGCTGCACACCGTTCGCGGAGTCCGGAACCGGATTCTTAAAAAAAAAAAAAGCTCCATGGTCCTTTAGTGACCGCCGCATGCCTGCGCGGCCAGTCGTTAAGGGGTTAAACCATAAAGGTTTAAGAGATGCCGCTGATGTCATTTAACTCAATTTATTAAGGGCTACAATATGAGAGATAGTAATTTTGAAGTATTACTATCCCTTTAATGTGAGCCTCAGTGATACAGGAGTGCATATTTGATACATATTATATAGTAGCAGTGTTGGCACGGCGTTGCCAGTGTATTAACCATTTAAATGACACTGGAGTATACAACACATTGTTTGCAATGTGTTGAATACCTCAAAAGGTTAAGTTTGGTAATCCTAGTGCTCCCAGTATGTAGAAAATGATAAATCAGAGCTGCTCACACGCATTCCACGATATACATTAAAAAAATGAGATCACACTTCTTCAGATGTGGAGCACTTCATTGACCTATAGCTGTAATGACCATGGCCCGGCAGGCCTGCCCTCCCTCTGGAGGCAGTGTGTGACATGCTTGAATTGGCAGCCGATTCCTTCGCTGCTGTGTGTGTCCCTTGCAGGATGTCTTCAAATGAACATACATTCCTGGATTGTGAGGAGCTTGAGGTCCTCACAGGGCAGTAAGATACTGTAAATGTCCACTCCTATGAGCAGTGAAAGTACTGTAGTGGCCTGTCAGGAGCTGAAGGTCTCACACAGCAGGAATGTATGTTGACTGGAAGATGTCCTGTACTGACACACAGCAGCAGAGGAGGAAGAAGTTGGAAATTCAAGCATGACGCACTGTGCCTTTGGAGGGGGTGGAGGGTGATGGTTGTGCTGATTAGAGGTGCAGGTCAGTAAAGTGCTCAAAATCTGAAGAGGTGTGGTGTCATGTTTTTTACTGTCCATTCATTGGTTGGTGGTGTACATGTGATCAGTGTGATTGTGTGTTCTACATAGTGGGAGCTGTATTATTAGGAAATGTAACCAACGCATTGCAGTGAAATAAGTCTGATAGGAGGGGAGGCGATTTGAGTCAGAGGCAGTCATTCGGGCAAAGAGGTATATAATGCATTGCAATGGTTTTGATATGTCTACCACTGGAAGGGTTAAAGAAATAACCATGGAGCCCTCTGCCAATGAAAGGGTTAACCCTTTCAGTGGCAAAGAGGTATGTAATGCATTTGATACGTCTGTGTTTCTGAAGGGGTTAAAGGAGCAGTAAACTTGTTTTATGAAAAAATATATATTGTAGGGATTTTCCTATTGAGTAAAATAAGGGTACTCCCACTGCCGAGAGATTTATATTTCCAGAGTTATTACAGTTTAAACCCATGTTTTTTTTACATTAGCAGTGCCCTCTAGTGGTCAAATTTTAATTAGATTTCCTGTTAGATTCTAATGGAGAGGAAAGTCAGAAAAGTCAGAGACATACAGTTCTCCATAGAATGTGACAGAAACTGCCTGTCACTTCCTGTCAGTTAGAACTATCAGGAAGTAAACACAGTGAATTCACTTCCTGGTTATCTGAAGTGCTATAAATTTTGAATAAAACATCTGACAGCAGTGGGAGTGACCTGTTTTATTCATCAGGAAAAGCTCTATAAAATATGTGTTTTCATAAAAAAAGGTTTACTGCTCCTTTAACCCTTTGACTGATATCCAATGCTTTGAACAGGTCTGTGGTAATGAAAGGGTTAACCCTTTCAGTGGCAATGAGCTATCCAATGTATTGGATATCTCTTTGCCACTGAAATGATTAACCCTTTCACCACCAAAGAGGTATTGAATTGCATTGAATAGGTCTGTGGCAGCAAAATTGTGAAAAACATAAAAGAGACAGACACACACACAGAAAGGGATAATGCTCAGGGAGCTACTGCTTAACCCTCTGACTGCCCTGTCAGTCATTGGATAGGTCTGTAAGGATTAACCCTAGCAGGGGCACTGAGGTATCCAATGCATTGGATAAGTCAGTGGCAGTGAAATGTTAACCCTTTCTGTGACAAAGAGGTAACCAATTCATTGGATAGCTATCTAACACTGAAATGTTTGAAAACACAAAGAACACACATCCATTAGAGAGCAGTGGATAGGGAGGTACAGGGGGTCATTGGAGCTAAAAGTTATGAGACGGGAGGAAAGAGACATAGACACAGTCATACACACACACTCTCTCTATTTACCTACCTCTTACTGCTGCATGGAGAGGGTGAAAGGTAGAAGGAGTGTCTGAGGAGGTGTGTGATGGAGCAAAGACAACTGGAAAGGTGGGAGCAAAAAAGAAGAGTAGATACAATGGGACCTGCCTCTCTGCACAGGTGATGAGGTGATTTTCTTGCTAGTTGCTGTTCCAGTTCCCCAGGGGTTTGATTGCTAGTAAGTCAGCTACTTGCTCCCCAGCAGTCTGCTAATTGGTTGGAGGCTAAGCTTGCTGAGTGATGACAGGTGGAACTACCTCAGCTTGCAGCTGTAGCTGGACTAAAGTTCCCATCATCCTCAGCAGTCATAATTATGGTGAAAATGTGTTAGGAGTAATCAACTGAAAAAGCAATAGAGCAGAGAAGGGGGACAGAATAGGAGGGACAATAGTGTAGAAGGAGGAGATGGGGAGAAAAGTTTAATGTGAGGAATGAGAAAACAGTTTTACATCTGCATTATTAAAATATGATGTGTGAGTGATGGAGCTGCATGAGTTGGAGATGTTTTTTTTTGGGGGGGGGGATGAGATACAGTAAGGACGTCTGAGAGGGAGAGCAGTGAGATGAAGAGGGAGGCACAGAGCAGTGAGGGTGAACAGTGTAGAAGGTGACGCTCCTTTCAGACATTGGAGGGGAGGAGGCAAAGCAGTGTGTGAGGTGAATAGTTGGGAGGGTGTGTAATGAGGAGGTGTGTACTACGGTGGAGGGGGATGTCCCTGCAGAGCAGAGATTTTCACAAGGGCTATGCCCCCCTGCTCACTCCTGTGAAAATCATACCCTATGCTTACACCAATGGGAATGGCAGTATAGAGGAGAAATGTATAACTCCTCCTTACTACCGCCCATGGGCGTGTTAGGCTTCGGACAAGCTTGCCAGTCACATGATGCTTCCTCTTTTTTATATATATAGATAGTATAATTTGAAATCTCTTTACCTTCATATTCTTCTTGAAAATAGAGTTAAAAGTTCCCTGAGATCCGAAAGACAGTCTGGACGAATCACAACAATGGACAATATTGTCCCTCAAGGGGGGAAGGTTTTCCTTACACTGAACACACAATATTGTCCCTTGGGGAGATCCGTCCGGTCAAGCGATCGGCTTTCGGATGTCCGGGAACTCTGCATGACGTGATGGAAAGGGGCGGGAGGGGGAAACTTTTAACTGGATTTTCAAGAAGAATATGAAGGTAAAGAGATTTCAAAAGATACTAGGCATTATAAAAAATTTAACTGAACAATCCTATAAAGATGTTTTTTGACATTACTATCTCTTTAATGTTCAGTAAGCATCCTATATAATAATTCGCTAAGTTGTGTGTAACGCCGGACATGCGCAGTAGACACTGCTGCGCGTGCTGCATACAGAGCTGGGCGCTCCGAAGGAGCATCCAGCTCTGTATCAGCAGTGGCGCGGGCAGTCTCTACTGCGCGTGACTGCCCCGCGACCAGCTGCCAGAGGCACTGTGGCCCGTGTAACGGGCTGTTCAACTAGTAATGTTATAAAAGCCAACCTTTAACCCTTTGAGTGCCAGAGAGGTAGCCAACTCATTGCAAAGCATTGTGTTGGATAATTCTCTAGCACTGACAGGGTTAAGCCTGTAGAATAAAGTTGCCACCTGAGGGCATGTAGCTCCCCATGCAATCTCACCTTCCTGTTTCACCAGTTGCAGTTTCATTTACAGCTGTAATACTGGGATAGTTGAAAGCAATGCTGGCTCAAGCTTACAATGTAAGTCTATGTGTCAGAGCCTGACACATAGATTATCTTGCACAGATGGAGGCGTGTTCTGTTGATTTGCCTTTGAGTACAACAAAAGTAGTCAACAGCTGGACATCCAGGTGTTGGAGACTACAGCTCCCATTATCCCCAAGAAGCCACTGGCTGGATGGGGGGGTGATGGGACTGGAAGTCCCCAACAGCTGGAGCTCCAACAACTGACAACTCCATGGGGGGGTTATGCAGATGGTTAATGTATCCTATAGGTGATTTCGAAAGCTTCTTTAAATAAACCTAAGATGTCATAAAGTGTCAGATCCAGTTTAAATGAATGGTGTCGGTTCCACTTTAAATGAATGGGATCATTTCTACTTTAAATTCATGGTGACAGGCCCACTTTAAATGAATGGGAATGTTTATTTGTTCTATTGGGTGCAGCTGATTGGCTGTAGAATCATCAAGCCTCATACCTGTCCCATACTTGTCCCATACCTGGGAACTCTGTGGGTTTCCCCCGGAGACTCCAGTTTTGAATCTGCATTACCAGGTCTCTGGGGCAGAGTCTGATTCTCTGGGGTGTGGACAGTTTCTTAAGAACCTCTGCCCATTTGTGCTCCTTCCCTATCAGTTCCACCCACTTCCCGCCCACTTCTCCTCCTTCCCCTATGTTTTTACAAGTTCCTGAAGCCCTTCCCCCAGTCACAATTAAGCCCCTCCTTCTTTTGAAACAAGTTTTGTAATTTGTCTCCCTTAAAGGGGTAGTAACCCCCCCCAACAACTTGACGGCAAAATACAGGAATCATAGAAACATACCGAACGCACTTAGTCCCATCTCTCAAACCTTTATGGTTTGAGAGATGTAAGGCAAGACAGTCCTCCGGTCCCTCCCCCTTCTGCCTGACGAGCTGTAAAGCTGACAGAGGCAGAATCCGGTCGGCCGACTTTCGGCGGTTCTGCAGGAGCTCTGACATCTAGATATCTCCATATAATTACTTCATATGAATGGTCTACAACATGTGCTTGCCAGCCAGGCACACGTTTTAGACCATACCCATGAAGTAATAATATGGAGATATCTAGATGTCAGCGCTCCTGCAGAGCCGCCGCCTGCTGCTGGAAGCCGGATCTCATGACGTCCGCTATACAGCGGATGCATGAGAAGGGGGAGGGAGCGGAGGTCTTTCTTTCCTTACATCTCTCAAACCATAGAGGTTTGAGAGACGGGACTAAGTGTGTTCGGTATGTTTCTATGATTCCTGTATTTTGCCTTCAAGTTGTTGGGGGGGGGGGGGTTACTATCCCTTTAATGGCACTACGACATGGTATCCCCATCAGACCTTGGGGTTTATGCACTAAGGTGTGATAAAGAGGTGATAAAGTGGAGATGACTTCTCCAGTGATATCACTTCTCCAGTTCCTATGTTACTCTATAGAGCCTATGCACTAAGGTCTGCAAAGTAGTAGAAATAATGTACATAGATACCATAGAATAACATAGGAACTGGAGAAGTGATATCACTAGAGACGTTATCTCCACTTTATCACCTCATTATCACACCTTACTGCATAACCCCCTGGAATTAAAAATGTATTAAAGCAAAAGGGGGAGTGCCAGTGGTAAAAAAAAGAAAAAAAAAAAAAAGGGATTTTCTGTCTCAGCAATAAATAAGTACGTAAACATATTTTTTCAGAACTTAATTTGCATTAACCCTTTGGATGCTTGAAATGTCTCCAAAGGGTTGCGTCAGGATGTGTTGGAAACATCTCTTGTGACCAAGGGGTTAACCCTTTGAGTGCCAGAGGGGGTGGCATTGGGCACCACCTCTGGCACTCAGATGGTTAAAGATATCCATCAGATAAATGATATGATTTCTTAGAAAGTTGTAAAACAATTACAAGGTGACAGTTTCCCTTTATGTTATTGAAACGATTTGCAGTACGATACACTGGAGATATGTTTGGCATCCAAGGGGTTAAATAAAAAAACTGAGCTATAGTAACTCTTGAGTAGACGATAGCAATTCTAGAGTAAATCAAGCGTACCATGCAATGTGTGGCACACGGTGGCATAACTAGTCATTAGAGGACCCCGGTGGAAACATTTTTTGGGCATCCTATCACAAAAATCTGTTGATCCCTGGGGAAGGTGGGGCCCCTTTAAACCCACTGCAGCCCCTGTAGTTATGCCCCCTGGTTGCACAACTCTCTGCCCCTTAACCCTTAGCATTGCTTTGCAGGACTAAAGGGATTAAATGCAATATCAAATACTAGTGTAAAAGCCGTGTACGCGGGCCAGGGTCCGGTTAATGTTAACCCTTAGCATTGCTTTGCAGGGTTAAAGGGCTAAGATACAATATCAAATATGTTTTTTTGTTAGGCAGGTAATCCTGTTAGTAATGCACTCACAAAGCTAAATGTTACAATTTTTTCACCTCCCCATTTCTGCATGTAAATAGGCCCATTACTTCTAAGTAAACAGCTGATATCACAGCAAAGGGGACATTATTGGCAAGAATACTGTAAATTAAATAAACAAGTGAACGGCAGAATCTTGTCCACCAAATATGAAATGACTAGTGTAAAAGCCCTTGTGCATGGGCCGTGGAGCAGTGAGGTAACGGCAGTACGCAGAGCAGGACCTCCCTCTTAACCCTTTGAGTGCCAGAGGGGTATGTAACGCATTGCAAAGCAATGCATTGCGTACCCCTCTAGCACTCAAAGGGTTAACATTACCTGGACCTGCTCTGCGTACTGCCGTTACCTCACTGCTCCACGCGATGCAGTCATGCACAGTAGAGACTGTCTGCGACTGCATCGTGACAAACATTCTGGCCTTTTATTATATAGGATTATTCATATCAAATTTTTACTGGATAACATGCTGTTTGATTTACTCATTGAGTGCCAGAGGGGTATACAATGCATTAAACAGCCATCTGGCACTCAGAGGGTTAATCTAGAGTTTTACATATGATGTTTTCAGCCTTGTAGTGTATTGGATAGCACACGGGAGATTAGAGAGACTGCTGAAAAAAATACATGTTTAACCCTTTTATATCACCAGGAGCTGATTTCAAGAAAAAATACAAGCCAATTACTACAAGTTATGACTATGATGCCCCATTGTCAGAGGCCGGGGACCCCACGGATAAATTACTAGCGCTGCGTGATGTCATCAGTGAGGTGACGTATCTTCTGTTCCTTATATGTATATCATGAAGGTGAACAACCTGAGGCCCTCCAGCTGTTGTTGGACTGCAATTTCTATCCTTCTAAGGTGGCCAAAGAAATAAATTGTAGTGCATCAACAGCTAGAGGGCTGAAGGTTGCCCACCGATGGATTAGGGCAGGGGTAAGGAAACATGACTCCTCGTGAAGCTAGCAGCTCATGTTTTCAGGATATATTCAACATATTACAAAAAGAGGGCACCCAGTGGTTTAGTTTGTAAATAGAAACCCAAGCAAATAAAATAAATGCTTGCACTCACAATTTTTATTGGTCAGAGTGAAAACCCCGACATGTTATAAGGAAAGGGTATGATCCTCCCAAATAAACACAGACAGATAGCGTGGGGATTACAGGCCACGGCAGGGGAGGGCTGGCAACTTGTGGCCTGGAGGGCAATTACAATCAAGTGGCCCGATTTTACAATTGTTCCAGCCCACTGTCCCAGACCCCTCCCGTTTGTTAATTTTAAAATTGCCATTAACCCTGTGAGTGCCAGAGGGGTATGCCACGCATTGCTCTGCAATGCGTGGCATACCCCTCTGTCACTCAAAGAGTTAGTGTTGTGAAGTAAGGCAAGCAATACCACAAAGCTTACAATTGAAATGGGGTTACTCTGGTGCAACTACAGAGCTTACAGTGTAAGTGAAGCTACACTAGTGATACCATAGAACTTACAAGAGAAATTGGTTATGTTACTAGTGTAATTACACTTGGATTGTAGCTCCATTTCAACTGTAAGCTCTGTGATATAACTAGTGTAGCTACATTTGCAGCAACAAGCGGGAGTGGCCCACCAGTCCAAACATATAGCCCACCAGCCCAAACATATAACTGGCCCAGGGGGCAATTGCCCCCCTGCCCCCCAGGCCAGCCCTTCCCCTGGGCCACAGCTTTATTTGATTACTTCCATTAGTATTATTATTTAACCATAATAATTAATCATTAAATTGACAGTCCTTGCCAATCTAAAATTACTTGAACCAAGCATGGACAAATTGCCCGGGCTCACGCTAGAATCCCAACATTCTTCAACATCTTCTGACTCCAAAGGAATGACCCTTTTGGCCATTCACCTTAGCTTCTATGGGTAACATCACACCCCGCTACCTAAATAAGGGGCAAGACTTCCTTCCGAATCAGTTCAAGTTTACACTACATGATTGGTTGCCATGTTCTGTTGAAACAGTGTTTGAGCACACGCTATCTGACAGATAACTGCTAACTGTCCCTGATTTCGGCTCCCTGTCCTTGGATCCTGTTGTCTCCATTTTTGACCCTGATTTTAAAATTTAGTCTCAGACCCATATTTTATGTGCTTATCATTAAAATGTAATATTTGATATGCTTTCCACAGTCCCGGAACAGTAGGAATTCTCAATAACGAGGTTATACTTCTGGTGACTAGCACTACTGAGCAGCTAGTCGCCAGATGAGCAATTATTTGGCGGCAAGTTTAGAAGGGGTGGTTGTTGCGCTTTAAGACTGGTATAAAAGGTTTTCTGTTTTCCTGCTACATAGCACTATGGACCATCAGTGACGCTCTGTCACGTGACTGCTCAGAGGAAAAGTGTTTGTGGAATTTTTTTCTAAATGTTTGCAAGTATGTCACAGGTGGATCAATTAAAATGACTGAGCCACTGAGTGACCCACCTGTGCTCAAGAACAAATATGAAACAGGCATTGTTAATGGCAAATGAGAACTGAAGCTTCTGCTCATGGATTAGCAAGAACTTTGGGGGAGATTTATAAAATTGGAGTAATGAATAGAGTGTCTGTAAAATTGTCTCAAAGTGTTATGAGGATATGAAAAAAAGTTTAGCAACATTTTCACTGATTACTAACTCCGGTCAGTTGACGTTCTTGGAAAATGGAGTACAAATCAGAATTTTTACACTTGGTATGTATAAAGAAATTTGTTAAATATGTCAAAAAAATAAAGGCAGTTTTAGTAATAAAATGTTAATGTCAGGTATAACCGGTTCTTAGTGGAAGTATATAGTGATAGCTATGTATGCATAAAAAAAATTCTCATTTGCAAAATGTTCTCAGAATTCTCAGACAGACATATTTATAAACTTGACTTTACTGAAAGCGGCGGGATGAACAATATTAACCGTTTTGCTTCCTGTAAATTACGTGGGATGTATTGTACTCCATTTGTACTCTGAATAGAGCATTTTTATATACTATTTGCCAAATCACCTTGTTGTTGCTTTACACTGATTTTTCTTAAAGGGATAGTAATGTTTCATAATAAAAACAGCTCTAATTAATCATCATAGTATTTGGACTTTGGAGAGTGTTATTTCAATTCTGTCAGAGTTGTAGTTCAAGAGTAATTAAATGACAAAGTGTCCCCCTCCCTCCCCTTTTACTGATGTCACACTGTTCAGCCAGATCAGAAGGGAGGTGCCCAGGTAGACTGCAGAGAGGGACAATCTTCAATTAAGATAAGGGAAAAACCTGAAAAGCTTGTCAAGGGGGGCAGGGATTTCATTGTTTTCATAGGAATAAGAGTGTCCCCTTCTGTTATCTGTCTGGTCTATGGACTGCATTCCACATCTGAGAAGAGATTGTTTAGAGTAGGTAAAAGGGGCGGGAGGGGGAAACTTTGCTTGTGAATATCTCATAAACCATAAAGGTTTCAGAGATAAGACTTATATCGTTCTTCATGTTTTTTTAATGCCTACAAAATAAAATAAAGTTAAAACGAAGTATTACTATCCCTTTAATATCTAGCATTATGTACCATACACACATACCACCCACCAACTAACAAATTCACCTGTGCACAAAAGCCGAGCAATGTGATCTATTTATGCCTAAATATCGCTTTTAATTTTGTGTAGTTTCAGAAAGTGCCTCAGGGGCCAATGCCTCCCCCGACCCCCAAAAATTACTATGGTTTTGTCTCTTTGAAGAAGGTGAGGCCTGTGTGTGTGTGTTATCTGTTATGTGTGTGTGTGTCTGTGTGTACGTATATATTATGTTTCTGTGTGTCTTGTGTATGTCTCTCTGTTTGCCTTTTTTTATGTGTGTGTGTATATATATATATATGTGTGTATATATATATATATATATATATATATTTATATATATATATATATCCTATATAATCATTTGCTAATGTATGTTTGTCAGAAGCTGTCATGTGCAGTACAGACGGTTGCGCGCGCTTTCATCATGCACAGTACAGACTGCCCGTGCCGCGGCTGATAACGAAGCGGGGTGCTCCGAATTCAGACCATAGTCCTCTTCGATGCGCAGAGAGGACCACGGTCTGAACTCAAACTGCCCCGCTCCATTGTCAGCCGAGGCGCGGGCAGTCTGTACTGTGCATGACTGCACCGCGGCCGTTGCTGCCTGGCACTGTGGCCCGTGTACACAAGCTGTTCAACTAGTATATATATATAAAATTATATACATCCGATATTGAAGTAGGAAAGACGGCACTCATGGTCTTTTTTTTTTTTTTTTTTTTGCAGATTCTAGATAAAGGCCACATCAGTGGTCGAAACGTTGATGTAATAAATATATAAATATATTTGAGTGCAGTCTTTCCTACTTCAGAACTGTTATTTATCACTTACCTTATTTGATGAACACCCAGGTCATTTGAATGACAGTGAAGACCAAGTTATCTGTGTGTGTGTGTGTGTGTATATTTATATCTGCCTTGTTTATATATGTCTGTCTGCATGTGTTTGACTGTTGATGTTTGTGTCTGTGTGTATATGTGTATGTTTGTGGGTATCTGTGTGGTGTGAGTGGTCTTGTGTGTGTCTGTTTGCCTTTGTGTCTCTTTGTATTAGAATTGCAAAAGTATTGTATACACAACTACAAACAATAAACCATTATTCTGTTGTTTAGGTTGGGGCTCTCCAGACTTTTCTTGATATTTTTTCTCCAGAATCACCCATTGTGACTCAGTATCCCATCACCTTTGAGGATGTCAAACAGGTGACAATTTCTTGTGCTTTATTGTTACCAGTAACTGCTGATCTGTCTCCACTCTTAGGAGGGGGTGTATAAAAGTATTGGTAGGACAAAGTTAATGTGTAAAATGGCACAAAAGTAAGTTGTGCAGTGTGTAATCACATTTGCTCCATCTGCAAAAAAGTTAGTAATAATCTGAAAAAGAGGAAATTTTAAGAAAGAACAAGCTCTATAAATTACAGCAAATTTGCTCGCAAGTTGTACACCAAGGTAACATGGTCTAAATCGGGAATGTCAGATATGTGTCCCCAGGGCCGTATGAGGGCCATAGCTAATAAACTGCAGCCCCCTGTAGTATTTCTTATTTTAATTGCAGTGTGGCCCTCCTGTTCCAGCTTCAGATTAAGATCACCTTGGTTTGCTGTTTCAGTGTAGGGTAGGTAACATTTGCCTTTCCGGCTGTTGGCTGGCTGGGGATGATAGCATTTGTAGTCTCCAACAGTTTGAGAGCCAAATGTTGCATACCTTTGTTATAGAGGTAATCTAGACAGTAGCCACATTATCAGAAAAGCCACAGCGGAACAACAAACTAGTTACATTCCATCCCTCTCGCCAGACCTCGGTTTACTTCAGAAGTATCGTCCTCTACTTAGCGAGCATCAAAAAGGAGTGATCGGTATGTCACCTGCACCATGCGGGCGAGATCAGAATATCGAAAAAAGGAAGAAAGTTCACAGCGCTAACTCATCATAAAATATCCATATAATAATATAAATTAAATATAAGTATATAGTTGAAACATATAGATAGCAGCAAGGAATGAGAGGGTTCTCAGCCTAATGTCAGGGGGACTGGAGAACCCTCTCATTCATTGCTGCAATCTATATCTTTCATCTATATACTTATATTTAATTTATATTTATTATATGGATATTTTGTGATGAGTTAGCGCTGCGAGCTTTCTTCTCTTTTTCTGTTTTTGTACACATCTCCTTTAGCTCACTTTAGCAGCTTCTCATTTTATCCAATTCAATCACTAAAAAACCACATTATTACTTTACTTTATTTCACCCTTCCTTTCCTTTTCTTTCCCACTTGGCCTTTAAGAACAAGGCCTTTTGGCCTGTTCCAGTGTGTATACCCCCTGTCTGTTTGGTATCAACCATTCCTCACATGACTTGTGAGGAAGGATATAAATGGAACATATTTCTCTATGTAATCACTTCATTAATGCAGAGCCAAATGGGCCCTGCACCAGGTAAGTCTTACATCTACACCTTTTTATTTTATTGTATGTCTGGGACCGACAAATAATAAAAAAAACATCAAAATATCATTCAAAGGGTCTCCTCCAACGCGTTTCAAAATAACATCTTTCCTAAGGGATTTTTAATTTAGATAATATTTGTAGGTGTATTAGAGTAGGACTTACCATAAAGTGAGATACCTTGGTGTGGTTGGTAAGCTTACACACGGATTGGCCAATTTGTGGGACTAAATTCTCACTTATTTCACTTAGATTTACTAAGGATTATTATATATGCCCATTACAGGGCACACATTATTCACAGCATCGAGAGGAGCTCAGGTCTGTTTGTTTGTATGTGAGATCAGAATATCGCCCGCATGAAAAGGACCCACACCATGACCGAAGACCAAAGAAGCAGACTGTGTGTAAGTGTTCTGGGGTCTGTTATTGAGAAATAGGCGGGGTCAGCGGGTATGATGCTGCTTCTTTGGTCTTTAAAATAGGTTGGTCCACGGAGTGGGACACAGGTCCCAAACCCCTTATTTATCCCTGTGTGGGGTGTCTATCTCTATACACAGTCCTTGGGGATGTATGGCAGTAGTAGTCAGCAGGGTGCGACAATCAAAATGGCGCCATGAGAACATTTCCCTTTTCATGCGGGTGATATTCTGATCTTGCCCACATGGTGCAGGTGACATTCTGATCACTCCTTTCTGATGCTCGCTAAGTAGAGGGTGACACTTCCCCAACAAAATAATAGGTCAGACATCGTCAGCCATTGTTGCGGCCCTCCTTAAAGGAAATTGAGGAGTATGTGGCCCTCGTTAGAGGGAATTCTTGAGCTTGCGGTCCTTATCTATGTTTGAGTTTGATATGCCTGGTCTAAAGTTTGGAGCAATACAATTAATGCATACAAACAACACCTTTATACAGTTACAGTGTCGCACTCATATCAAGGCAACTATTTTGCACAATTGTTTAGGACACTTTATAACACTCCAATCCCTTATAGAGGCTGATTTAACCCTTTGAGTGCCAGATGGATATGCATTGTGTACCTTTCTGGCACTCAAAGGGTTAATAAAATGAGCTGGGGCTAAACAAATCCAATTATATGGGACAAATACAATTCCACAAACATCCATTAATTTAAATGAGAATGACACAGTCACCTTTATACATTTACACTGTCACACTCATGTCGAGGCCACTATTTTGCACAATTGTTTAGGGCACTTATAACAAACCCCTCCTAACAGAGGCTAATTTAACCCTTTGAGTGCCAGAGGAATACGCAATGCATTGTGGAGGGTTAATAAAATGAGCTGATGCTAAACAAATCCAGTTATATGGGACAAATAAAATTCCCCAAATGTCCATTAATTTAAATGAGAATATTAACCACTTGAGTACTAGAGAAGCCTAGCTTTAAAGGTGTTAAAAGCCGGATTTAAATCAATGATAACGTATATATGTATCAGCCCTGAATTGCTCCATTTTATCTAATTAAATCAACCTCTTTGTTCTCTCAGTATTTTGGATTTGTGCTGTACCGGACCCGTCTGCCCTGGGACATTCCTGAGCTCACACCTATTTCAGCGCCCTTCAATGGAGTACATGACCGAGCGTACGTTACGGTTAATGGGGTAAGGAAATGGCGCGCTGTCACTGAACTGCCTATAACAATTAGGGCTTCCTCTTGTGCGTCGAAAGATACCAGTCATCTGGCACCATAGGGATTACATAAAAAATTACCCAGATTGCTACTAAGTTCAGTTGGACTTTTTAACCTCTTGAATGCTAGAGATGTCCCCAATACATTGTGTTGGATACCTTTCTAGCATTCAAGGGGTTAAAATTCCATGCAAATCAATTGGAGTTTATATCTGTCCCCTGTGGTGAAGTTGGTTTGCCCCAGAACTGCACTGTTTCTCTTTTATTCATATTGCCCTCTGAATTGATACAGACTGAATCTTGAAGCCCAATGAGACTGATCTGTAGAGCCTTCAGTCTCACATTCAGTCTCTACTGGCTGGACCAGTGAGGGTTTTCACACTCCTGTTGTGCTCCCCATTGTTCTGCAGAGGGTCGTCAGCAAGTCTGCTCTCAGTGGTGCAGATCTGCCATAAGGGCACTGAGTTATTATGGTCGGGAGATCCTAATGGCCCCCTTGAAGTTTTCCCATGATTCAAGAGTCAGTCCTGGATGTCATATCCATGGAGGCGGACATGACAGTTGCTAGCAGGACCTCAAACTCTGCTCACTGCACATGGAAATCTTAACCCTTTAAGGACCAGTGGGTTGTGAAAAACAATGCTGCGCAATGCACTGCACACCCCACTGGCCCTTAAAGGGTTAAGTAGGCTCATTCACTCTGCCTGATTTCACATTAAAAAAACTGCCAACAGTTGTCATGTCCGCCTCCATGGATATGACATTCACAAATGAATGAAGATGTTATCTATTGGACAAAAGTAAAATGGCAGAATTCATAGGGGTCATTAGGATTTACTGGACATAGTAAAGTAAGCAGAGGGTTAGCATTAAAAAGTATTAGTTCTCCTTAACCCTTTGAGTGCCAGGAGGTATGTAACGCATTGCATATCCCTCCGGCACTCAAAGGGTTAATATACCACCATGATGCCAGAAACATCTTGGATCTTCTGGACACACCCTCTTTCTAACGATCTCTGCCCTCCCTTTTCTGATACAGAAATTTTATGGGGTACTGGAGAGAGACCACGTGGCACAAATCCAGGTGACGGGCAATGCTGGTGACTGGCTGGACATTGTGGTGGAAAACATGGGGAGAATCAACTTTGGAGCAGGTTTCAGTGACTTCAAGGTAAAATTGTGTTAGTGGCCAAGATGCTCTGATTGCGTCCACAGCGATGCAGTGACTCAACTAGAACCAGGGGGTAAAAGTGAGACAGGGCCCTACATTCAAGGGGGTGCAATGGATGTGCACTAGTCTGTGACTCTTATAATCAGACCTGTTTCCTATGTTGGCTGGTGGCCACTAACATCATAATTCACAGCCACCAGTAAGATAAGAATAGTGTTAGTGAGCCCTCTATTTGTTAACCCCTTAATGACCTTTGACATGCTAGGACGATCTCGCCAGTTCCAGCACTTAAGGACCAGTGAGGGGCCTGGAATGTCGTGGAATTCCGGGGTTGCCACGCAGCTGAACGCTGCTTGGAAACCCCGGAATCCATTAAGAGAGAAAAAAAAATGGCCCGTGGTCCTTAAAGACTGACTGACGCAGAGTATGGTTAATGACCTGAGCACCACAGAGATGTCCAACTCATTGCAATACATTGGACACCTCTGCTGGCACTAAAAGGGTTAAATGTCAGAATGTGGGTCAGAAATTGATGCAGCAACTCCCTGGACCTGTAAACAAATTGAAGATAATCTGAGATCCTCCAGTGGTGATTTGAACTTTCTCAGTAAAACTATTAAACCCTTTGAGTGCCAGAGAGGTATCCAACGCACTGCAAAAGCAATTAGTTTGATACCTCTCTGGCACCCAAAGGGTTAAGGTCCAGAGGGGGTTGTAACACATATGGACACCTCTCTAATCCTTAAAGGGTTAAATAATCTCTCTTTCAGAGCGAGGGCAGCATTATGGCACTTTCTAGAATATGTCATTGGCGTCTCTCTTCACAAAGCTTCATCATTTCCTTCTCGATGTCTAGGGCTTGGTGGCCAACTTGACCCTGGGGCCAGACGTCCTGGAAGGCTGGCAGATATACCGTTTGCACCTCGACAATTCAATTGCACAAGGCTGGCCGCACTGCCTGGGAAATGACCTTGTTACGGTTTCCGAGATGGAGAATGCAGTAGGCCCCACCTTCTACAGTGGCACTTTCAAAATCACAACACTAGGTGACACATTTCTAAAACTACCCCAGTGGACAAAGGTAATGATCCAGTTAGTTGCATTCTCTGCTTGGGTAGAAACATAATTTGCAACAGCAGTGGTTCTAAACTGTGTTTTGTGGAACGCAAGTGTTCCCTGAAGAAGTTCACAGGGTTCTACAGAATACGAACAGGTAATATCAGGCAGTGGAACATGACTACTGTGGGAGATGGTGCATGTGTGGGACACAGAATCATATCTAATAGTGTGGCTTTCATTCCTGCGAGAGTAAAGTGGAACTATCATATACATATAAGTCACCTCCATTTAACTGTTAGCATCCTAGTAATCATGGAAATAGTGTAATAAAGTGCCGGCATGATTTGCAGTCAGAGTAATATAGTTGACGAGGCTGAAAACAGACGTGTCCAAGTTCAACCTATGCCAAAAACACTGTAGCAAAGGATGGGACAGCACTCTGTAATCCAAATCTGACAAGCAGGCAGTTCATAAAACTAGAAAACTTTATTGCAAAATTTGCATAAAATCACAAGGTCGGCATGTAGAAGCAGAGGTAGATGGGATGTTACCAGCTCACTGAAGTGACCCAATTACATGGCTTAAAGCTTTTCACGCTTCTGGAGCGCTTACTCATAGACATAAAAAAATATATCTTGCTCTCAACTTATAAAGACTTAAAATCTAGCTTAATTGAAAAGGAAACGTGGTAGGCTCAGCGTCATTTGAATTCCTTCAATCACAAATTCTCCTATAGAATCTATAGTCAAATTAACCCCTAACCCAGTTGAGGAGGACAAAACAAAAGTATCTAGCTTGATACACACCAATGCTGTCATTATCAATCAAATAGTTTTGGCATAGTGTTCGCCACTACATCCATCATAAAGGTACATATCTTAGAGAACACTAGCCAGGACACATATTTTATTTATTTATATATATATATATATATATATATATATATATATATATATATATAAAATGAGATAATATATGCTTTATATTTTATCTTAACTCAACAAAGATGCTGTAATAAGAAAACTCATTGTATGCCTCCTGAACCTTAAATCCACGTGTCCCTACATCACTCATTGATCGCAGTACAGAAAGCATCAATCAGTAAACAAATCTATATATACATATAATCCTCTCTTGAACTCTACAATATATGGCTTATGTCCCACTCAGCATTCAATCCATTCGGAACCCTAGTCTTTAAAACAAATATCCAATACGCTTCCCCGCGATTAATAAGCTCCAACATATCTCCCCCTCTCGGTGACAGATTAACCCTCTCAATCCCCTGGAAACTACAGAGCGAGGTATCTCCATCGTGGCATTCACTAATGTGTTTAGCCACCGCAGAGTCTTGTTCCTTTCCAGAAATTTGCCATAGATGTTCCCTAATTCTAACTTTTAAAGGGCGTATCGTTTGGCCAGCCTACTGGACAGAGCAACCCATGCATGTAAATAGATATATGTCACAAAGTGTATTGCAATTAATTAGGCAGGGAATATCATATCTGATCCCATCAACTGAGCTAACAAATTCCCTAGAAACATTTGCCACATCACAACACATGCAAGCCACGGCACCACATTTAAAAAACACCTTTGATAAATAACCAACTTGGTGTTGGGCGTTTTGATAAATATAGGCTAAGGGAGACCATATTTCCAATAGTGGTCCCCCGTTTCGCTATAAAATCACAGCCACTGTCCAGTATATGGGCCAACTGAGAATCTGTCCGTACCATAGGTAATAGTGATTTAACTAATGTACATATCTTGCCAAACTGAGGGCTGTATATAGTAATAAATCTAATTATATCACCTCAAGTTTGCCTATTTTCGTGTCTACCCTGTTTCAGTCAAAATAAACAACTCATCCCTCGTTTTACTCAGGGCCCCCTGATAAGCTTCCTTCAATACCGGTTACCCTGTCTGTGATTATCTATCTACCTGGAACATTATGTGATGCTCTTGCTCTCGTACACTGCAAACCGTTAATCTTACACTTTATTTCTCTTTAGGGTCAGGTGTGGATAAATGGCTTTAACATTGGTAGATATTGGCCGGCCCGAGGGCCACAGATCACCCTCTATGTTCCAGGAACCATCTTGAGCGTTGCTGAAACTAACAATATTACAGTGTTAGAACTGGAGCAGGCCCCTGACCTGTCTCTGGTGGTCTTCTTGGACAGACCCATCCTAAACGGGACGATCCGAGTAGTGTAAGGACTATCCTCCGTGATGAAAGATTGATATAGCTCCAGGCCGGCCACAGGACAGGACCACGGGACTCACAGAACAAGACTGGGCAAGACTACAGTATATGATACACATGCACAGTTTGTGTTTGCAGTCCTTACTGGCAGATTTGTTCTCCACGAGTATGGAAGCCACGGTTCTATGCTTAATGCAAGTGGCCAACTTTGTTACAAGACGTCTCCAGTGCTATTTAACCCCTTGAGTGCCAGAGGGGTACACAATGCATTGCTTACCCCTCTGGCACTCAAAGGGTTAAGCTACTGCTGCGCCCTGGGCAAAGGACAGAATAGCTGGTCCATTTAACCCCTTAGATGCCTGAGAAGATTCCAGTGCATTAAGATGCAAAGGTGTGTAGATCTCTGGCATTTAAGGGGTTGAATAGTCACTATTCCTAAAAGGAAGCAAACAAGCTTACAATAGAGTGACAGTTTATGAATTATGTTTAGCTTCACAGAATGTTGTATATATAAAACACTGAAGCTTTTTCACACCAGTCTTCATATAATACAGAGTTTTCATATCCATCGTCTCACAGTGCTGCTTTTCACATGAACAGACTAATGTGTGCCCCAGATCAGGAAATGGGAGAGCCAAAGGGTTATATACTGTGCTGTTTTACAGTCATTGTTCCTCTTTTGACTGTGCAATGGCCTTCACCAGTGTCTCCTGCCTAAGTGTGCACGCACCATTATATATTAGTCACATGGGAGACTGTTTACAATAACACGTCTCATAGAATAGATATGTGTGGGGTAGTTCACGAGTGACCTTTACAACTACAATCATTTACAATGACAGCACTGAGTTGCTGTATCATCCAGGGCCATTTCAAAGGGATAGTATTGTATCGATTTAAAAAAAACGGAATCTCGTAGCCATTAAAAAAAATAACTCAAACGATGCCAGTGCAATCTCTCAAACCGTTATGGTTTGAAACATATTTGCAGTTAAAGTTCTCCCCTCCCTCCCCTTTCCCTGATGTAAGCGCTGTAGCTGACAGCAGGAGAATCTGGTCCCAGGACCAGCGAAGGCTCTTCAGCAGAGCCGAAATTGTGATATTTAAAAAGAAATACTTAACTGGAACAGTCTACAAAGTGTGCTTAACGGTGAAAATTTCTCAAACCATAAGGATTTGAGAAATGGCACTGGCATCGTTTGAGTTATTTTTTTTTAATGGCTACAAGATTACATTTTTTTAAAATGATACAATACTATCTCTTTAAAATGGCCCTGGGTCATTGTAAATGATTGTAGTTATAAAGGTCTCCCATGTGAACTACCCCACACATACCTCTTCTATGAGACGTGTTATTGTAAACAGTCTCCCATGTGAACTAGCCCTAATATATAATGGGGCGTGTACACTTAGGCAATCATCAGGTCACACCGGCAGGTCAGGTTTTCAGGATATCCCTGTTTGTTCATAGGTGGATAATCAGTGGATCAGTCATTTTGATTGATCTACATGTGGATAACTATCAAATTTGCCCTGTTGGTATATCCCCGAGGACTGGAGCGGAGATCACTGCACGGAGATAAAAGCTGAACAAGCCAACTGCACCGAAGGGGGGGCAAAAACAAAGTCTCAAATTTATAACCAATTTAAAAGGTCTTTTAAAGGGTTAATAATGTTTCTATTACAGTTACAGATACGATCCTTCCTTATAGTACGTACTTTTGCTCCATTACTTTGCTAATGCTGAAATCTCTGTTTTCTCTGAAATTATATTATTAATTATTCCCCTCCTACCCCTTTACAGTGTAGGAAGCCACCTCCCCTCGGATCTAAAGTACGGTCACCTGATCGGACAGATGTCAATGTGGGACAATCTTCCCTCTATCAGTAAAAGAGAAACCCTGCTCTCCTTGACAAAGGAGGGCAGGTTTTTCCTTATACTGAATGAAGATTGTCCCTTGTCGCGATCCTCCTTCAGTTCTGATGCATGAAGAATGATGTCAGCATAAGGGGCAGGAGGTGGACAATTGATGATATAATTCCAGAGAAAATAGAGAGATTTCACAATTCGTAACGTAATGGAGAAATAGTACACTGTATAAGGAGGGATCGTAGCTGAACCCTTTAACCCTTGAATGTTGGCAGACCCCTCTAGCATTCACAGGGTTAAAAGCCCAATTTAAATCAGTGGGGATTTTTACTTGTGCCATAATATGCATATTAGTAGTAATCATCTCTGCTTTCTCACCTCTTTATCACTCCTTAGTGCATAACCCCCATTGTGTTGGAGACCTGTCTAACACCAAAAGGGCTAAAGAACAGCTAAAATCTAATGTAAGACAAAAATGATATCATAATAGAATTTTCTGTAACTGGCCTTTCTAAATAAATCTGTACACCCACCTCGCTGTACTTTTGAGTGAGGATTCTAGTTTCACGAGTTGATATGTATCTTGACAAGAACTCAGTACACATGCAGATCAGAGTATGGTTCATTTACTGAACTGGCACAGGGGGATGTGTGACCTTATAAAAATGTTACCATAGATTTTGTTACTAAAATATTATTAGGAAAGTTTTTTATTTTTTATGTACCTACTTTTACAGATATTCTATTTTCAAGCTGTAGCAGTCAGCATAATGTAACATGCTGATTCTTCAGCCCAGCTCTATCTAGCTGCCTAATTCTCCTCCCACCTCCCTCCCAGCTGCCCCAGGGAGCGCGTTCACACTTCTCTTCAGTGTGGTGAGAATGGCTTCTATATTTAGGTCAAGCTCCGGTTAGCATTATACTGAGCTTGCAACCTCAGTAATACTACTACTGCAACCTCAGTATAATGCTAACCGGAGCTTGCTGTAACGCTAGGAGCCATTCACACCACACCAAAGGGAAGCGTGAACACGTTCCCTGGGGCAGCTGGGATGGAAGTGGGAGGAGAAGACGAGCTGTGCTGTGTACATTATGGAGGAAGTGCACAGCACAGAACATTAAATATCTGTAAAAGTACTTACATTAAAAAACAAACGGCTATCCTAATAATACTTTAGTAACAAAACCTATTGTAAAAATTATTTATAAGGTGCTACATCCCATTGAGCTAAGCAACTAAGATGCACCGGAGCAAACCAACTACATCAAACAGGACAGATACCAGTTCCCACTGACATAAACAGGGCTTTTCCTCAATGTGTTGGAGGCCTCTTTAGCATGCAAGGGGTTAAAATCCTAATTCAAAATCAAATGGGATTTTTATTTTTGCCTATAGTGAAGCTGGGTTGACCCAGAATTGTTCCTGGTCTTCTAAGCACGATCAGACTAAATGTTTTACAATACTTTGCGGATCCCATGGACCTAAAAAGCGTTGGTGAGCGAGTACTGGCTGTTTGTCTGTCCTGAGCTCAGTGGTTGCCCGGACAGAAAATATCTATCATCTCACATGCAGCATCCAACATCTGATTTATGGTTGTTATATAATCGTAACTAGCGAATGCTGCACGGTGTTCCCAGTGGGATTCCCCTTCAATGCATGGCTGTGATGCGGAGAATGGGACAGGGTGGCAGACCCTCCCCTTTGTTGCATCGTTGGGCATTAAGAGGGGTATTGGAAGGAGACGTGGGGTCAGGTCCCAGCAGTGATTTTGACAGGAGTGGCCAGAGGAGCACTACGGACAAAATCATTACCCCATGAGGATTTGCTGTTGATGCTACCTCTTGGACAATGGCACAAGGGAAAAGTTAACACTTTGAGTGTCAGAAGGGCACTCCGACACTCAAAGGATTAAAAGGGCACACATTCTGGCCATTATAAATTAATTGGGTGGTGGGTGGGGTTACTCATTAGGTGGTTTTACTTCTCCTTTAATTTTTTTCAGGGATCAATAAAGTTTTATTGCTGAAAACCACATATTGTGTGGTCTGCTGCGTAAAACAAGGACACCGATGGCAGTTGCTTTATTGAAAGGTTATTACAGTTCAGATTGTCATTACCCCCTAAGAGTGTCAAGGGGGTGAGCAATGTGTTGTGTACCCCTCTGGCAGTGAAAGGGTTAAGTGTTAGAGGTGCTACATCACAGTATATGTAGCCTGTGATTCTGCAATGCGTTGGAGATCGCTGTCACATTCAATGGGAAGATGCACAAAGCCGGGGGGCATCCACGTTTTTTTAGCTGTGGGTCACATGATGAAAAAGCCATAAGTGTGATATCCCCACTTTTTTTTATTATTGAGAACGATGGTGAATTACAGTCTGTCTGTTATTAAAAATATGGATTTATTTATTGTTCAGGTTAGAGACAATACTGATATATAACAGACATCTAGTCTTGAACTGTACGGTGCTGACAGGCAGGGAATTAGGTCTTACTGAACTACTAGTTCATGTGTGCTAGTTCTTTAGGTTCAAAAATTATATATTATATATAAAAAAAAAAAAAAATCTCAGACAGGCCACACCCTGGCATGTGGTGGGCTGAATTTAGCCCATAGGTCTCATGTTGGACGCCAATGCACATGAAGGTGATAAAGTGGAGATGGTTTCTCCAGTGTTAACACTTCTCCAGTCGCTACGTTATTCTATGGAGCCAATAGACTAAAATTTCTCAGTGCCTTGGTTCTATAGAATAACATAGGAACTGGAGAAGTGATATCACTGGAGAAGTCATCTCCACTTTATCATGCCTTAGTGCATAACTCCAATGAGTTAAAACCCCAGTTTAAAATCCATGGATAATTAGGGGATGATTTTCATTGGTTCCCTACAGTGCAGCATTGTGTCACTTTATTTAAGGGCCATATTTAATAAAGAAAAAGAGGACCTTTGAGTGCCAGACGGGTAAGCAATGCATGGCTCTGCAATGCATTTTGTATGCCTCTGGCACGCAAAGGGTTAAAGCAAACCATATGGTGTAAAAATTCTCTGAATTGCCAATTTTTTTTTTTTTTAAATAGGGCTTTTAACCCTTTGAGTGCCGGAGAGGTACGGAATGCATTGCTTTGCAATGCGCTCTGTACCCCTCCGACACTCAAAGAGTTAACCCCTTGAATGCTAGGGAGGTCTCTCCTAGCATTCAAGTGGTTAAAATCCCTATTTAAATCAAAGAGTTTTCTTTTGTCCCCTATGGTGTAGCTGATTTTCTCCAGAATTGCCCCACTTTACTGCCCTCTTTATCCTTCCACCAGATTTTTCCTACGTTGAGGAATAAATGCAAAAGGGTCAAGTTTAGATTATCGGGAACGCACGGGGAAGACGCAACTGCAAACTAATCAGACTTGGTTAAATTAATACACTGTTTATGTTTAACCCCTCTGAGTGCTAGAGAGGTCTCAAACACGTTGTACATCAATGTGTTGGTGACCTCACTGGCATTCAAAAAGTTAAAAAGCTAAATCCAAGCAATGCATGGAGACCTTTATCGTTCCCTTTCCTTTCGGCACTGTATGCCAATTAAGGTCTGTGCTGCATTGATCACGTAATTAACACACAGAGATCATTTTCAGATGTCATATTATCAATATTGTTTAACCCTTTGAGTGCCATAGGGATGTGCAAGTCACTGGCACTCAAAGGGTTAAACTATGTACCTACTGGTCTTTTGTCCAACATGATACATGAGCTTAAATGAAGATAAAGCCTAACTGAAGCTTAAAGTGGAACAAACATCTGATGACAATATAGGCTCATTGGAAGTGGAATAATTATAGTGGCCGCTGGGGTCACAACTGCAATTGGGCCTGTCACTCCTGGGGCCCAGCCGGCCCCTGCTAGACCACTGCCCAGCCTGCCCGCAACAAAAAGCTTGGCCGGTAGGAAGATCAGACCGATTTCCCCACCGGCAAGCTGAGGTTTGTACCTTCTATGGCACAGACCTCTATTTGAAGCTCCCTCTGTGTCCCCAGCACTCTAGTAATGCAGAGCTCTGGGATATGACATCATCTCCTAGCGCTTTCTATTACTGCATTAGTGCATGGGAGCTACTAATAGATGTCTGTGTTGAAGAAGGAACAGACCTCTCCTGCTACATCACATACTGCTTGACCACCAGGGATGAGGCACCCCCCTCCTAAGCTAGCTTAAGTAGGAGGTGGACAATGGGGGCCAATGTGGAGGTGGTCACTGGGAGTACTGTAGAGGTTGACAATGGGAACAATGGGGGTAATGTGGTCAGGGGGCCCCATGGCAATTTTTGAACCAGGGCCCAGTGGTTTCTAGTTACGCCTCTGTTCATTGGAAAAAAATTCTATTTCACCTATATGTTATCCATTTTGATTCAAAAGTAAGTTTATGATATATTTAACTTTATTTGTTAGATTATGCACATTAGGCAGTACTCCATGGCACGTCCCCATATATTAACTTTAGAAGCTGCTCTCCTTCCCAACTGCCACTCCCTCATATTCTTCCTTCGTTCTATATATTTTTTAGTAACTAGAGAAGAGGGAGTTCATAACACACCTCTCTACAGCCCCAAAACAATAGGACTATGTTTTATTTAACACTTTGAGTGCCAGTGCATGAAGAAGAGGCAGTTGGGAGGAAGAGCACTGTAGATTATTATTGTTATTTGGCACATAGCTGTACCAGTCACTACTGTCTAACTTGCATAAACTGACAAAAATTGAAATATGTCACGAACTATTATTTTAAATAAAAAAATGTTTAATGTATCATAAAGGTGATTTTGAAACCTCTTTTAAATGAACCTAAAATGTCAAAGTGTCAGTTCCACTTTAAATTTATGGTGACAGGTCCAATTTAAATTAATGTAAATGATTATTTGTTCTGTTGGGTGCAGTTGATTGGATGCAGAATCATCAAGTCCCATCAGATCTTGGGGGTTCTGCACTAAGGAGTGATAAGGAGGTGATAAAGTAGAAATGACTTTTCCAGTGATATCACTTCTCCACTTCCTATGTTATTCTATGGAGCCTATGCACTAAGATCCCCAAAGTAGGTGAAATCTTAGTGCACTGGGTCCATAGAATAACATAGGAACTGGGGAAATGATATCTCCACTATATCACCTCTTCATCACCGCTTAGTGCATCTATCCCCTTGTGTTGTAAAAAATAGTGGAGTAATTCTGAGGCAAACCAACCACCGTAGGAAAAAAAACAAAACAAAAAACAAAGACTTCCATAGATTTAAAATGTTATTTTAAACCCTAGAATGCTAGAGAGATCTCAGACCTCTCTAGCATTCCAGGGGTTAAAAAAGCCCTACTTGAATCAATGGAAATTTAGGGAGATTTTATTTTTCCCTATGGTGTAGCTGGTTTCACCCAGAAACATATCTGTAGTCTAGTGCTAAATTATGTAAAAAGACATATTCCTAAAAATGATATCATCCAATACAAGTGTGTATTACTGGTTCCTCTAGCGCAGTATTTCCCCGCTCCAGTCCCCAGCCCATATCAGCACTGCGGATCTTCAGGATCTCACTATAAAAGCACAGCTGGATCAGTCAGTGGGTGTTTTATTGTGACAGATGCACCTGAATGATAGTACGGTGAATGGTTCCTGGTCTGGGCTCCAGCTTCCATCCCTGTCCAACAATATATGTCGGCCCTTATGATTTGGCTGCTCGGTTCCTGCGATGTTCCTGCAAGCAGCGGGTGGAGCAGAAGGAAAACTCCAGGTATTCAAATGGCACTTTTCCTAAAAGGGACTCCCCACATTGCCAGCAGCGCCTGCAATGACAGAGTAAAGGGGAAAGGATAAAAAACAAAATTAGCCCACATACGTGATATTGCGGAGTATGAAGAACTGGGGTAATTCTTGATTAAAACATCTTACTACAAAGGTTAAAAACCCTTTGAGTGCCAGGAGGGTAAGCAATGCACTGCATCGTGTACCCCTCTGGCACTCAAAGTGTTAAACATTCATCAAATTTACAATGCTTTAAATGGTGCCTTAAAGGGATAGTAATGGTTAATTTAAAGTTGATATTGTAGACAATAAAAAAAGATTTTCAATGTAAGTCTTATCTCTCAAACCTTTATAGTTTGAGAGATATAACTTGGTAAAGTTACCTTTTCCTGCCTATTTTACTCAAGTCTGCCATCTAGCTGACAGCTGCAGATTCCAGTCATTTGACCAGACAGAGGCTCTTCAGCAGAGCTGAAATCACACTATCTAGAAATAAATACTTCATTGGAACAGTCTACAAAGTGTGCTTACAAGTCAGGCACACTTTGTAGACCGTTCCAAATTAAGTATTTATCTTTAGATATCATTATATCGGCAGTGCTGAAGAGCCACATCTGGTCAAGAGACCAGAATCTGCTTCTGACAGCTTTACAGCTCATCAAGCAGAAAGGGGAGGGACCAGATAACTTTATTTTCCTATAACTCTCAGACCATAATGGTTTGAGAGATATGAATAAGTGCAAGTACTTTCTTTTAATTGTATATACCATATACTTAATACTTTTCTCTGACATTACTGTCCCTTTAAAAGGACTGTAAGCCTTTATTCTTACTTTACATAAATATACTTGGAGAATATGTAAATCAAATTGTCCGTACTTTTTATCTTCAGCTATTTCACCTTTTTATGCTCCAAACAGCAGGATCATTGGATGTGTCTGCTGTGAGCTTTCTGGTCAGTAAATCATCAGAGCAGAACAGTGATACAGTGTAGCACTATCCCGGAAGCAGTGAGTGCTCTGTATGCGGTTTATCTTTTTTACATTGTATCAATAAACATTATTTTTCAGTCCCTGACAGAAAGCTCTCTGGAAACAGTAGAGGGAGCTCAGTGCAGGAAAATAAAAGTGTAAAGAAATCAGGGAAAATGAACAATAAAAAGTCTATGCAATCTGACTTTACATATTAAGCAGTTATTATCCCTTTAATGATAAGGGAACCATTTTAGTAACCATCACCAAGAAACCGTATCAGAGATACAGAACCACAAATACACTGGGTCACAAACAAAAGGGCAGCGGTTCTGAAGAAAACCAATTGCACCGTAGGGATCATATAAAAATTTCCAACAATATAAATGGTGCATTTAAAGGGATAGTAATACTTCAAAACTACTATCCCCCATGTTGTAGCCACTAAAAACTGAGTTAAATGAGACCAGCGGCATCTCTCAAACCTTTATGGTTTGAGAGATATCTGCTTTCAAAGGTCCCTCTTTTTGGATTTTCCCCTGACATCAGCGTTCTAGCTGAGAGAAGGGGAATCCTCTCCTGGGATCAGCCGGCGGCTCTGCAGCAGAGCGGAGATCGCGTTAATAAAAAAATAAATTCTTTACTAAAAAAGGTCTTCTACGTGTGCTTGGTTTACAAGCACATGTAGAAGACCTTTTAAGTTACGGATTTCTTTTTTATTAACGCGATCTCGGCTCTGCTGAAGAGCCTCCGTCGGTCCCGGGACCAGATTCCCTAGAATGCAGACATCAGGGGAGAGGGAACTTTGAAAGCGGATATCTCTCAAACCATAAAGGTTTGAGAGATGCCGCTGGTCTCATTTAACTCAGTGGCTACAACATGAGGATAGTAATTTTGAAGTATTACTATCCCTTTAACCCCTTTAGGGCTAGCAATCAAAGAGTTAAAAACCCCATTAAAAACAGTGGGACTTGGGATTATTTATTCCATGTTCCTTACGATGCAGCTGATGAATACTCCAGAATACTACAGAAATACTGCACACATGGCCCACTGTCTGCCACCTCAGTGTCGTTCCACTGTCCACCTTTATGTACATTTGTTCTGTGGATTTCCATGTACTTCTTCACGGAATCCTGTGGTTCTACAGAACAGTGCGAGAACCGCTAGATAAGGACAAGACAGCAGCTCACCTGATATTACTGTCCAGCACTTTGTTCTGGGTGAGCTGAGCAGCCAGTCTGCGCTCTGCAGCAAGAGCCCTCTAGAGGTGAAGAAGAAAAACAAAGATGTACTAGCTGGGTTGTGGCGAGGCTTTGCCTGTGGGGCAGACTTTTTTTTTTAATCCTTTGAGTGCCATGGAGGTAGATATCTCTGTGGCCCTCAAAGGAGTCAGACCTCATGGTGGGGCATCCTCTGCTGTTTTAGACATGAAGGCCAAAGTCCACAGTTGGAGTAGACATGTGGTTTTCCAGCTATTAACTAATTGAGAAAGATGATGGACATTGTAATGCAGAAAAAAAAAAGCTGGAGAGACACAGGTTGTATATTCCTGCTCCAAAAAGTCTGTTTTATAAGCTTTCCTTCCTCATTGTAGCCTGTTCTGGTTCTCACCTTCTCCCTGTCACTCAGAGCTGCAAACCTTCTCTTCTCCGCCTCCTCTTCCTCCTTGCGTATCCGCTCTTCCTTCTCCTGTTTTTCTCTCTGTTTCTTTTGTGCTTTCTGCGCTCGCTTCTTGTCAGCCCTCCGGGCTTCGGCTTCCTCAGAGACTGGCCCTGGGATCTTAAAAAAACAAAACCAACACAGAAATCAGCAAAATATAGGAAGAAGGGGCTGACCATACAGGAGAACTGTCCAGATGTCCCTGGAGACAAAAGTTTTCGGACTGAATTACCAGGTTGCTGGGGACAGAGGCTGTTTGTCCTGATTGGGCAGTTCAGAGGTAACCCCGCCTACTTTCTAGTCCATTCCACCCACTCACGCCCCATTCCACCCACTTTCCCACCCATTCCATGGCAAACACCTCCTTCCTTTCAACTGCCAATGGCCACCTGATTAAGCCCCACCCACAACAATTGGACACTCCCATCCTGAGCTTTACAGTGTTCTCCGGGGACAAGAAAGTTCTCAGGTATGGGGATGGCCAAAAGGCACTTATGCATAAATAAAAAATGAGCAATTCTAGAGCAAACCAACATAGGGGACAAATCCTAATTCCTATAGATTTGAATGGGGATTTAAACCCTCGAGTGCCAGGTGTGAAGCACTATTTTGTAGACCTCTCTAGCATTGAAGGATTTAAAATCCCCATTTAAATCAATAGGAATCTGGGTGCAGTTTGTTAACTCCAGAACGTTTCATCTTTTGGTTTCTGCATATGACCCCAAGACAGGATTCAATAAAGGTTGGCAATCGCCAGAAAAATGGAAAAACACATTTTCAAAGCAATGAAATGCATTGCGAACCAATCCGGCACTCAAAGGGTTAATTAACAGCTCAGTATTATGAAATTGCACACGGCTTCACAACCTTTATGCTCGCATGTGCTTAGAAAAGAAAAAAAATGTCAGGGGGTAAAATGGGGGCGTGGTTTTTACAAAGTGTGAATTTCCTTCTGTTTAACCATTGGCACATGAAATATACAGACCTGGGAACTCTCCAGATTTGCCCCGGAGACTGTTTTTTTTACAGTGTATTACTGGGTCTTCGGGGGACAGACACCAATTCTCCAGTGGTGGGGAGTTTCTCGTGAAACTCTGCCCACTTCTCCTCCTTCCCATCCTGTTCCACCCACTTCCTGCCCATTTCTCATCCTTCTCACCCTATTCCTCCCACTTCCTGCCCGCTTCCCCTCCTTCCCCACCCTAGTCCTCCTACTTTCTGCTCTCTTCTACTTCCCACCTTGTTCCTCCCACTTCCTGCCCACTTCTCCTCATTCCCACCCTGTTCCTCCAACTTCCTGCCTGCTTCCCCATCCTGATCCTCCTACTTCCCGCCCTCTTCTCCTTCCCACCTTGTTCATCCCACTTCTCATCCTTCTCACCCTGTTCCTCCCACTTCCTGCCCGCTTCCCCTCCTTCCCCACCCTAGTCCTCCTACTTCCTGCTCTCTTCTACTTCCCACCTTGTTCCTCCCACTTCCTGCCCACTTCTCCTCATTCCCACCCTGTTCCTCCAACTTCCTGCCTGCTTCCCCATCCTGATCCTCCTACTTCCCGCCCTCTTCTCCTTCCCACCTTGTTCATCCCACTTCTCATCCTTCTCACCCTGTTCCTCCCACTTCCTGCCCGCTTCCCCTCCTTCCCCACCCTAGTCCTCCTACTTCCTGCTCTCTTCTACTTCCCACCTTGTTCCTCCCACTTCCTGCCCACTTCTCCTCATTCCCACCCTGTTCCTCCAACTTCCTGCCTGCTTCCCCATCCTGATCCTCCTACTTCCCGCCCTCTTCTCCTTCCCACCTTGTTCATCCCACTTCTCATCCTTCTCACCCTGTTCCTCCCACTTCCTGCCCGCTTCCCCACCCTGGTCCTCCTACTTCCCTCTCTCTTCTCCTTCCCACCTTGTTCCTCCCACTTCCTGCCCACTTCTCCTCCTTCCCACCCGGTTCTTCCTGCTTTCTGCCCACTTCTCCTTCCCCACTTAGTTCCTTCACTTCCAACCCACTTTTATGACATGTCCATAAGCAATCACGAGTAAGCCCCACCCTTTTTTGACACAAATCGCATCATTTATACCCCCCAGCGGTACCATAGGGTTCCCAGGTATGGTAATATGTTTTAGACTTACACACATGAGATACTGTCTGGGACATTGGGAGGGGAAATTTGACTAATAGCCAGCTTTGCCTAAATTCAATAAAGTGAACACACTGCTATATGAATTGCGATCATGAGTAATTACAACTCTCTCAGTTCTTTTCCACATCACTGATCACATTATTGCGCACCTTTATTGAAGGCTGCCCTAGGGGCCGTATTCAGGAAGTTAAAGTGGAGCAATTTTGGAACAAACCAGCTACAACAAAGGGAACAAAAAATCCCCAGATTTACACTGATATAAAGGTTTTTTTTTTTTAATTTGTCATATACACGCAATACATTTGCTCCAAGATTGCATATATAGTTTGTAGAAAACAACCCGAAGAAGAGATATTGGGAGGGCTGTGCGCACTTGGGATTTGCTGTAGTTGTACTTCTCTGGATTATCTTCCCGATACTGGCGGAAGTGGTTCCTGGTACGTTTATCAGCAGACAGGGAGTAAGGGGTCTGTGCAGCAGAGTCCCTGGAGGAAAGAAGCGAACAGAGACTCTGGGTCATATGTATGTAAATACACAAGAGGAGGAATTCTGGGGCAATCCAGCTGCACCACTGGTAACAAACAAACATTCCAAATGATTTAATGAGGCTTTTAAACTGAAAGTAGACCCCAGTGCCCCCCATTTATCTCTCATGAACTAAATAAACTGCTTCCTGTCCTGCACAATGCAGTCTCCACAGACCTGCCATATCCTATATAATAATTCGCTAGGGCGTTTGTCAGAAGCCGTCATGAGCAGTAGAGACTGAACGCATTTGGCTGGTCTCTACTGCTCATGACTGCATCGTGTGAGTGAGGCGATGAAAGACTGCATCGCGTTGAGCAGTGAGGTAGCGGCCACATAACCCTTTGAGTGCCAGACGGCCACTCAAAGGGTTAACATTACCCGGACCTGGATCGGGGAGCTCCGGATGGCTCACAGTCTGTCTGTGATCCCGGCTTCGGGGCAGCAGCAGAGGTGCTGGGTGACAGTTTGTCACCCAGCCGCCTCCGTTGCTGCCCCGGAGCCGGGAGCACAGACAGGCTGTCAGCCTTCCTTTGCTCTCCGCTCTGGATCAGCCTTTTCTGCGAGTCCCCACAGTTACACACACAGTGAGCAACATATTCTAGGACTTTATGTTATAGGACAGCTTGAAAGCCACACACAGCAGTTCTGTGGGGAATGCTGAGCAAACCTGGAGTTTGTGACAGAGAACTACATACATTCAAGCTACATTTCAGCCAAAATGGGCAGTTTCTGACTCCCCCACCCCACCCCATCCAAACTGCTCATAGGAGATAACCTCTTGAATGCTAGCGAGATCTCCATCAGAAACATCCAAGAGGTAAATCTATTTATATTTTTGACAGGAAAGTTTAATATTCATCAAATGCCAACCCAGCAATCGCAGCTTAGAGCAATCGATTCCCTTGGAAATATAGAATTTGGTGGCAGATAAGAACCATTCGGCCCATCTAGTCGCCCAATTTTTCTACTGTAAAAACCTCAAACCTTATTTGGTCCTTAGTCTTTTCTTATGTTAAGGACAGCCTTATGTCTATTCCATGCATGTTTACATTCCTTCACGGTATTCACCTCTACCACTCCTGCTGGTAGACTATTCCACTATCATATCCCCTCTCTCTCCTCCAAGCAATACAAGTTCAGATCCTTTAGTGTGTCCTGATATTTCTTATCCTGTAAATCATTCACCATTTTAGTACTCATTTGAACTCTCTCCAAAATATCTATTTGATGCGTACAAATATGAATTCTCCTTTACAATTTCGATAGATCTAAATCCCTAAACAAATCCCTAAAAAAAAAAAAAAAAGCACAGGCTGTTGGTGGATGATGGGAGTTGTAGTCCAGCAAGAGATGGAGGCCCTTATACGGTCTTGTGACACCTGTGTATACAGATCGGTAAAAGGAAAGACACACAGGAGGGATGTGAATATAAGTTTTTTTTTATATAGATAATTGGGAAATGTCTTTACATGACACAATATTGTTCTGTCCTATAAATAAAATGAAATTGCAGTGTATGTCTATGATCACTCCTGTGCTTGAGTTTCTTTCTGTTACCAGCAAAATAAACCCAGCATAGCACAAGATTCTCTCTGATCTGTCTCTAGGATCAAGACTTTCAGAGGCTGGGAGTAACTGCATGCAGTGCTTGAAACTTTATTTAAAAACATAAAAAATGAACAGAATGTTTTACCTGCTAAAAGGGTACATTTCGAAGGTATGTAAGTGTGTTTGTATGTCAGTGTGTACCTGAGTGCAGGGTCCCATCCAGCATCCAATAAGAGACAAGCCACCTCTCCATGTCCTGCAGCAGCTGCCACGTGTAGTAGGGTACGGTCCTTTAACGACAGGCGCTCATTCACCAAACTGTGTTCTTGGACAGTGGTTTGAGAAGGCGTCTCTGGAGTACAGCTGAGTACATTCTGCAAAATCCTTTTTGCTGTATCTACATCTCCTGTCTTACAACATGTGAACAAGGCATTGCGAGTTTTGCACAGATCGTCTCCTATACAATAACAAAAACATTGCAACTAAGCACATTTCTCTTGTGTCCAATGTGGTACACAGGAACCATGGGGTAAAGAATCCTTCTTCAGTATTATGGCACTTAAACAGAAGAATTCTAAGCTATCAAGTCCTCCCCTCAAATCCCATCTTGAAATGGTTTGCTGATAATCATCCTTATCACTTTATTCCACCCCTCCGTTGGAAACTCATAGGCTCTAGCAGCCTAAGAAGGTGGAAAGGCAATTTCTTGGACAGGTAAGTGATTAACTATGCAGCTTTAGTTGCTAAATCAGATTAGATTCCCGAACTACTACATCAAAGCATATTTAAAACTTAAGTATGTTTGCAAAACCCCCCACAAGGTACAGATAGTTTAAAGGGATAGTAATACTTAAGTACTACTAATCCCTATAGTAAAGCCTTACTAAAAAAAAAAAACCCGTATTGCCCCCAGTGTCATCTCTCAAACCTTTATGGTTTGTGAGATAATCGCTTCTAAAGTTGCCCTCTCCCTCCCCCTCCCCAGAAGTCAGCGTTGTAGCTGACTGAAGGGAAATCCGGTCATAGATCATCAGGCGGCTCTGCAGCAGAGCCGCAATCGCGTTAATTAAAAAAAAAAACTTTCACTAAAACGGTCTTCTACGTGTGCTTGCAAACCAAGCACACGTAGAAGACCATTTCAGTGAGTTTTCTTTTTTAGGAACGTGATCGCAGCTGTGCTGGAGAGCCGCCTGAAAGTCGTATGGCTTGCTTCCCTGCAGTCATCTAGAACGCTGACTTCGGGGAAGGGGGAGGGAGAGGGCAACTTTAGAAGCGATTATCTCTCAAACCAAAGGTTTGAGAGATGACACTGGGGGCAATACGTTTTTTTTAGTAGGGCTTTACTATAGGGGTTAGTAATACTTAAGTATTACTATCCCTTTAAATAGATACATTTAAAGGGATAGTAATACTTCGTTTTAACTTTATTTTATTTTGTAGGCATTAAAAAAACATGAAGAATGATATAAGTCTTATCTCTCAAACCTTTATGGTTTATGAGATATTCACAAGCAAAGTTCCCCTCCCCGCCCCTTTTTCCTAGTGTAAGCCATCTCTTCTCAAATGTGAGTCTGGTTGTATGACAGTACAGATAACAGAAGGGGACAATTTTCTTTGTATGAAAACAATGAAAACCCTTCCCCCCTTGACAAGTTTTTCAGCTTTTTCCATTATCTTAATTGAAGATTGTCCCTCTCTGCAGTCTACCTGGGCATCTCCCTTCTAATCTGGTTGAACAGGGAAGGGATACTTTGTTTGTGAATATCTCTTAAACCATAAAGGTTTCAGAGATAAGACTTATATCATTCTTCATGTTTTTTTAATGCCTACAAAATAAAATAAAGTTAAAACGAAGTATTACTATCCCTTTAAGGAGTCAAAAAACTGTAGGTAACAGATCTTCTGCCCTACCTTCCACCCATGCGCCATCTAGTGGGCAGTTTTTTAAGTGTCCTTTATAGGGATGGTATTCTTGCATTTATTAGGTCAACCAACATTAACCCTTTGAGTGCCAGAGGGGTACGCAACACATTGCTTTGCAATGCGTCACGTACACCTCTGGCACTCAAAGGGTTAATAAAGTTAAAATGGCTTAAAAGTTTATGTTCCATGATTTTACAAGTCTTCTAGTCATTTACAGCTGCTGAAATGTCCATGGAAATGTTTTTCTTTAGCTTTGCATACAACTTACAGTAATAAAACCAAATTAAAAAAATAAATAAATCGTATGCAAGCACTAATGTTTTGTTAAGAAAAAGTATACGTTAGGGCTTTAAGCTGATGAGTAAAATGAATAATTCCACTGCTGGGAGAGAAGTAATTCCAAAATTATTACAGATAAGTATTTATTACTACTAATAATATTAATAATATTAATATATTGCAATTTTCTACTGGGAATAGAAATAATTTGGTTGTTTTCCTTTAAGCATATTTTATATTTTTTTGTTTCAAATTAAATTGTAACGTGCAAATTCTTGTATATTTAAATATCGCCTTATGACCAAAAGATTTGCCCGCCTCTGCTTTAACCATTTGAGTGTCAGAGCACAGCAGAGCAGAGCAAAGCAATGCGTTATGTACCCCCTCAGACAGTCAAAAGGCTAAAGCAGGGGTTGCTAAATCTTTTGGTCTTAGGGACATATTTAAAGACACAAGAATTTGCATGGGGGACGGGTGCGGTAATCGTGATTGTGCGGGCATGCCCTAATATTCTCACTTACAGACACACATACTCATGCTTTCACCCTCTCATTTTTCTAACACACACAATATTTTCATTTTTGTTTTTTAGATTTAAAAGTGAAGCCAGCGTGTCCTCCACATCCCAGCATCTCTACTCACCATTGCCTCATCATGACCTCAGAGGGAGGGTAGGTACAATAGGGGAGATTTATAAAAGAAAGGCTTAAAGGGATAATAATAATACTTGAAATGTAAACAAAAATATGTAGTAGGGTTTATCCCCCTGAGTAAAACAAGGGTACTCCCACTGCTGAATGGTGTTTTATTCAAAAGTTATCAGAGCTCAAAGTAGATTTTTTTAGGTGCAATGTCACAGTGGCCTGAAATTATACAATGGCGAAGTTGCAACACCATCCTATGGAGATTTATGGTCCCGGGACCAGAGCTGTCCATAGGATCGTGTAGCAACAGCGCCACTGTACAATTTCAGGCCACTGTGATATTGCACCTAAAAATTTCAACTTTGAGCTGTAATAACTTTTGAATAAAACGCCTTTCAGCAGTGGGAATACCCTTGTTTTACTCAGGGGGATAAACCCTACAACATTTTTTTTTTAATTTTAAGAATTACTATCTATTTAATTCAAAAAGCAGCATTATAATGGCTGTAAGATTATCTCTGGTAGTTATAAAAGTATTAAGGACAGTTTAGGAGGTAGTATAGTACATTTAAAAAATAAATAAATAAAAAAAAAAAGAGTAAAATAGCTTGTAAAAAAATGGCGCAGCATATTTATTTATAAAAAAATGTCACTATTTGCGACAATTTAGGGACCTATTTTTACGCCAAATATTTAAGGCCGTGTCTGATCTGTTCTAGAATACTTTATAAATACCAACACTCATAATAAGGATCCGTTCATAAAAACGAACAAGAACACTTTTTATTAATTTACCCCAATTTGATAACACCATCACATAATGTTGACGCCACTGGAATCATGACGGGCTGCGGTGAGTACAGAGCTGCTTGAGATGTGTGGGATACTTGATTTAAAAGTGAAGCCAGCGTGTCCCCCACATCCCATTCCAGCATCTCTACTCACCATTGCCTCATCATGACCTCGGAGGGAGTGTAGGTACAATAGGGGAGATTTATAAAAGGTTAATTCAAAAAGAAGCATTATAATGGCTGTAAGATTATCTCAGGTAGGTATAAAAGTATTAAGGACAGTTTAGGAGGTAGTATAGTACATTTAAAATAAATAAATAAATAAAGAGTAAAATAGCTTGTAAAAAACTGGCGCAGCATATCCTATATAATAATTTGCTAGGATGTCTGTCAGAAGCCGTCATGCACTGTAGAGACTGTCCGAACACACGGAATGCTGGGAGTTCTGTGCTGGGAGCACGGAATGCTGGGAGTTCTGTGCTGGGAGCATTCTGTGCCTTCGGGCAGTCTCTACAGTGCATGACTGCGTAGGCGGCAGGACGCAGAGCAGGACCAGCCTCTTAACCCTTTGAGTGCCAGAGGGGTACTCAAAGCAATGCGTTGCGTACTCCTCTGGCACTCAAAGGGTTAACATCACCAGGACCTTGGCCTTTGGACACGGGCTTTTACACTAGTTTATGTATAAAAAAATGTCACTATTTGCGACAGTTTAGGGACCTATTTTTTCACCAAATATTTAAGGCCGTGTCTGATCTGTTCTAGAATACTTTATAAATACCAACACTCATAATAAGAATCAGTTCATAAAAACGAACAAGAACACTTTTTATTAATTTACCCCAGTTGGATAACACCATCACATAACGGTGACGCCACTGGAATCATGACGGGCTGTGGTGAGTACAGAGCTGCTTGGGATGTGTGGGATACTTGGATTGCAAAGATCTGTGGGCTGGATCAGGTTGGTCAGTGGGCCGGACCCAGCCCGTGGGCCCTATTTTCCCCAACAATGGGCTAAAATAATGATAAATAATACATGGTAATGGATGCAACCTTTCCCTGCTAAAGTGCCCTCAGACACACTGGGCCACGTGCACAAAAGATCAGTCCTGTAACTAACCAACTGCAACATAGGGGGCAAATAATTCCCATTGATTTAAATGGGGCTTTTAAGCCCCTGAATGCTCAGAATGTCTTCAGCACATTGCTTTGGAATACACTGGAGACCTCTCTAGCCTTCAGTTGGTTAAATCTGGGTGATTTTTGTCTCCATAGTGCAGTTCTTTTTTCCACAGATATACTCTGCTTTCATGTGCATAAAAGTCCACTGTTCTGCAGATTTATCTGGCAGTGAGAAGGTTAAAGAGTAACTGGAAACATTTAAGGTCCGAGATGTAAATAACAGAAAAGGGGCCAAGGACAAAACTCTTCTCACCTTCCACAAATGACATTGCATCTTCTCCATGCGGCAAAGATTCCAGAACCCCTTCTACTAGACTCTCCTCCGCGTGTGGATTGTTACGTACTTCAGATTGCTCAGAGCTGACTTCAGACCTTCCCAAATCCTGTCCGGATTCTAAGGAAAAGAATAGATTTCTTACATAAAGATAAAAACACACAAACAATGACAGAGCAACTCAGTCCCAATGCAAGGGAGGAATCAGGGGATGTTATGTTCCCAAAAGACCTGGGGCCTGGTTCAACCCAATGTATTATTAGTGCACCGTGCAGCCCAATTGCATTATTACTAGTGAGGAGATTAGCACCAATACAAGCCACAAGCTCGCTACTAGACATGGGGCTTTAGATTCCTTTTTCATTTCCTCTCAACCGGTACCTAGCCGCTCTTTCCCCTCAGCCGGTACCTAGCCACTCCTCCGCTTCAGACGGTACCCAGCAGCTCTTTCCCCTCAGCCGGTACCCAGCCTCTATTTCCCCTCAGCCGGTACCCAGCCTCTATTTCCCCTCAGCCGGTACCCAGCCGCTCTTTCCCCTCAGCCGGTACCCAGCCGCTCTTTCCCCTCAGCCGGTACCTAGCAACTCTGTACCCCTCAGCCGGTACCTAGCCACTCCTCCGCTTCAGCCGGTACCCAGCCGCTCTTTCCCCTCAGCCGGTACCCAGCCGCTCTTTCCCCTCAGCCAATACCTACCCACTCTGTACCCCTCAGCCAGTACCTAGCCACTCTGTACTCCTCAGCCAGTACCTAGCTACTCCTCCCCCCTCAGTCAGTACCTGGCTCCCCCCACCCCCTCGGCCAGTATCTGGCCATTCCCCCTCAGCCAGTACCTGGCCATTCCCCCTCAGCCAGTACCTGGCCAATCCCCCTCAGCCAGTACCTGGCCATTCCCCCGGCCTCTCCCCTTCAGCCAGGTCCTAGCCACTCCTCCCCCTCAGCCAGCACCTAGCCACTCCCCTCCACCCAGTAAATAGCCACTCCCCTTCAGCCAGTACCTAGCTAGCAATGCCACTTGGGGGAATGGGAGGCCTTTCAGCTCTCATACAATGATAGCTCTCTACAGCAGAACTCTGCAAACAATGAAGCAGAAAGCGAGATTACAGTCGTGAATGGGGCATATGTTTAAATGCAAAAAATGGAACAATTCTACGGTAAACCAATTGCACCGTAGGGGACAAATGCACTTTTCCAAAGAGAGGACATTTAATAAGCCCTCCAGTACCAGAGATGTTTAACCTTTTCTCTAAGAGAATGTGAACTTATGACCTGCTTCACAAACCCCACAGATCCTGCTCTTATTTCTTTGACCCTCAGTTGCTTTTGGCAGGAGATCTAGGGTTTCCGGCTTCAGTGAAAAAATTCACCCCAACGCTGCTTCCGTGGAGAATCCCACATTAACCCTTTGAGTGACAGAGGGGTAAGCAACGCATTGGATCTAGGTGAGGGATCAACACAAGGAATAGATGGACTGGACACAGGACCAGACAAAAACAAAAAGAAGAGGGGCGCACACGCTCTAACAGATGACACCACCAACGACAATAATCACAGTCTCAAGTGCTATTGTACTCACATGTTCATGAGGCAAAAACCAGCCTCACAGTAAGTCAGTATTCACTGGATTATCCCCAGCGCAGGTATCTGTATACTCCCTCCTCTACGTCTGATATGCCTCAGGCTGGAACTGGTACTTCACACCTCGCCCAGAGCATTCAAATAGACTATCCAACTACTGCAATTTCATCTCCAAAGGAGTCTAATATTAACTCTATATCTGGCAGGTGTAGCTCACCTATAGCCTTACTGGGGACCAATACAGGATAATTAAAGGATACACTAATAGAGCTAAACACTCTAACCCTATCAGGGATGGAATATATGTCACAAGACTCTCTCCAGATGAAAAAGATATATTTTATATTAAAAAAAATGATTAAAAAAAAAATAAACATAAAAAATATATGCTGATTGCACTATCAAACAATAAAAATTACTATAATAGAAAGCATATACAATATATAAAAACCTACTCTGCTCCCTTACCCGAAGCGTTATGTGGTCTATCCCCACTTCATCAGTGTTCTGTCTCTAGGTGAGGGATCAACACAAGAACTGGATGGACTGGACACAGGACCAGAGTCTGTCTCCTTAACCCCTTAATGACCGGCCGATCATCGCGGCGACGCGACTGAAGGACCGCGGAGCATTTTTTTTTCTTTTTCTGGTTCCGGACTCCTGAACGGCATGCAGCCGCGGGGGGAGCCCGGAACTCCATGACGGTCATAGTACGCCATGGGTGGTTCAGTCAGATCGACCCTTGACGTACTATGACCGTCAAGGGTCGTTAAGGGGTTAAACCACTAGTATAAGCATTTTATTTGGGGGGAAAAAACAAAACAAACAAAAAAACGCTAAATAAAATGAACCCCTTGTGTTCCAGAGAGGTCCACAGCAATGAGTTGCACATACTCCTGGTCCTCAAGGGGGTTACAATTCTAAATGGCCCCTAAAAGACACCAACTCTGAATAAAAATGACACCCCCCCCTTCCCCCAAGGAACAGAGGGGGGTGTGCAATGTGTTGTACACCTCTCTGGTCCTCAATGGGTTAAAAAACTGAATGGCCTCTGAAAGAGACCAGCCATCCATGTTCTGTAAAGTAAGACACATCAAAGGGAACTGTGCACTAGGATTAAGCGACCCTCTGTTTGTTTATCCCTTTGAGTGCCAGAGGGGTGTGCAACGCATACCCCTCTGGCACTCAAGGGGTTAATACATTGATTTAGACAGTTGCTTTGTCCTTTTTACAGTAGTCAAGTATACCCATCTGTATATTTCTTTCATTATATCTGCACTTTCCTGTATACAGTGATCTCTGTCTCTAGGCCACACTCCACCTCATAACAGGCTTCAGTAGACCTGAATAACTCATAAGGGACACTAGTCTTGTAGATTGCAAACTGAAACAACTGGCAGTACACTGGAACGGACCAAAAGAAAGTAAAAAACAGTAAAAAGGAATAATGGACTGACCGGCATATGAAGGACACCTGCCAAGAAAAATCCTTCTGATAAACACAGTCACTTACTCTTGGGGTATAGTTCCCATTTAATTCCTTAGTTACAGGCTGGGCTGCAGGAGAGTATAGGAAAGGACTCCCAGAGAGTATGTAACGCAATGTGTTGCGTATCCCCTTGGCACTCAAAAGGTAAATGACCTGCCCTTTAGAGGGAAGAGCTTTGCCTCATTGTCTCTGTGTCCCCCTATAAGACGTAAGAGAAAATGCCATCCATCCTACAGCCGGTACAGAATTGCCTACTTCAGTTTTTAGCATCCTGCCAGTAATATACCAGCTACGTGCCAACCCTACATTGATTAAACCTGCAAGTAGGTAGAACTGGTGCGAAAGCTAAGCTGACCCCGTGTCCTGGATTGCCCAGGACAGTCTCAGATTTGAAATTTCCGTCCCAGGCAGCCCCTTTCTGGGACAATACAAAGTCCCGGAATTCCGACTACAGGGCACAGAGTTCTAAATACTAGAATGGGGGCTGCCCATTGCCCTCTGTGATAGAAAGTGATGCCTTTGCTGGGCTACAAGGAAATGGCTTCCAGACAGAGCTCTAAACACTAAGCCTTGAACTTGACATCTCAAACATGAGCTGCAGTGCAATTCTGTTGTAGTGTAATGCTAGTCTAAGGCTTTAGGTGCAATATATTTTATCTTGTAGTCCGCCACAGGCATCGCTTTCTGTCACAGCAGTGAATTAGAACTCTGTGATGCCTGAAGAAAGAGCATTTTGTGCACTGATGTCCAGTGATGTATAGTGACCCCTCTGACATAGCTTCACTAGAGCTGAGGACACAGTCTGTTGCCCTCATATCCTCATTGTCCCTGAATGGCAGAATGGAAATATTGTCACCCTAGAGAAAGCATCTATTCAAGGAGACAAGCTTTGTATTAATACTTGTGGTAGCATCCATAGGGCTTTGGTGAGGCAGCTAAACTGTTTACCCCACTGAACGCCGAGGTATCTTGACACTAACAGCTTAATATACCCTGGCTGGGGCCTAGAACTCATTTGTTATTAGGGATGATGGTTTACCAGATCCTCTTCCTTCCATTTTCTTCTTCTTTTTCCTTTTTCTTTGTGGCTGCAGTTCAAACTCCCTGAGATCCAAAGTGCTAAGAGTCAGTTCTTCTGTGAACAGATCTTCCAGCACAGGATCTTCCTCTTCAGGGGCCTCAGGGGCATCTGCAACAAAGTGTCAGAGCGTCAACGACCGGATATACCAGTGCTGTACGAATAGTGTAAGACTGATACTCTAAAGGAGAACTGGAGTAGTTCTGGAGCAAATAACCAACTGCAATATAGAGAATATAGAGAGAAGAGGATGAGAAGCAAGAGACGAATGAGGAGAAATGAGAGAGAGATAGAGAAGAGAGAAGAGAAAGGGAAAAGAACAGCAAGGTAGGAGAAAGGGAGGAGGAGAAAAAGGGGAGAAAAAGAGAGGAGGAGAGAAAGGGGAGAGAAAGAGAGGAGGAGAGAAAGGGGAGAGAAAGAGAGGAGGAGAGAAAGGGGAGAGAAAGAGAGGAGGAGAGAAAGGGGAGAGAAAGAGAGGAGGAGAGAAAGGGGAGAGAAAGAGAGGAGGAGAGAAAGGGGAGAGAAAGAGGAGGAGAGAAAGGAGGAGAGAAAGGGGAGAGAAAGAGGAGGAGAGAAAGGGGAGAGAAAGAGAGGAGGAGAGAAAGGGGAGAGAAAGAGAGGAGGAGAGAAAGGGGAGAGAAAGAAAGGAGGAGAGAAAGGGGAGAGAAAGAAAGGAGGAGAGAAAGGGGAGAGAAAGAGGAGGAGAGAAAGGGAGGAGAACAGAAAGACCATAAAGAAGAGAAAAAAAAGGAAGTCTAAATAGAGGAGGGAGAGAATGAGAGGAAAGAGAAGTGTGTGTGTTGTAATGTTACCTGCTGTCTCCTCCTTGGTGTCTATATGGACAGGTCTTCTAGGTTTGGCTGATTTGTCCCTTGTTCCTGTGACCAGTGACATAGGTACGCCTTTTTCTGTGTAATATTAGAAGACAAGACGTTTCACATATAAAGTTGTAGGCACAAAGTAATTGATTGCTGAGAAAAGAAGGAGGAGAACACACAGCATCATCATCATCAGCAGCAGCAGCCATACTAGACACACACACACACACACACACACACACACACACACACACACACACACACACACACACACACACACACACAAGTAGCCTTTGCACCTGCCCCCTGACCTCACCATACACCTGCAGTGTGAAAAGCTGTGAGTGGACACGCTGCACCTCTCTGAAGGTCGCTCTCCGAGAGATGAAGGGAATGCCGTGCACTCTGGGATCTTTCCGTGGGATGGGGGAATTGCGGCCCAGGAAGAGGGTCCTGTCTGTTCGGGGAGCCCGTAGGAAGATTCCCTGTGCCTCTCGTACATGCTCTGCCCAACTCTGCAACAGCTGGTTAATGTCCTGTATGTGACAGAAACAAAGAATGTTCCAGAACAGGCACTAGGACTGCCCTGATCCCTGATACTGACCAGCAGGAACCTAAAAGGTGAGTAGAGGTCAATTAAAGTGAAAGTCATCTTCGTTTTCATTTTATTATGGACCACGTACATAAAAAGAAAAGTGGTGCATTTCTGGGACAAACCAGCTGCACCATAAGGAACAAATAAAAATTCCCATTAATGGGGATTTTAACTCCTACAACATTAGAGGTCTCCGATGCATTGTAGACTTCTCTAGCATTCAAGGGGTTAAAAGCTTGATTTAAATCATCGGGTATTTTTATATTACTTCCCAGTCATGGAGCTGGCTTGCCCTAACATTGTCCCCCTTCTCTTCATACATACAACCCAAACTCTGTAAATGAAATTATTTAAGTGAGTTGAACTGCGGTGAAGACCTCTCTAGTATTAACCCTTTGCGTGCCAGTTCACAATGCGATGGATACCCCTCTGGCAACCCCTGTGGCACTCAAAGGGTTAAAGGCATCAGAATTTAAATCAATGAGAATGGTTTGTTGTCCCGTATAGTACAGATGGTTTGCCCCAGAACTGCTCATTTCACTTTGTGTATATCGTCTTATATGTTATAAATGTGCACTGAAACAATTGTGCAACAAAAAAGTTCTTCCCCAGATAAGGGAAAACAATCCAAGCCTGCAGACTCTGGTTCCACTTGCAGCAGTGCTACCACCATAGAGAAGGGAGTCCAGCTATTGAGGATGACAATTCCAATCATCCATAGCCAACAGCACTCGAAGCGTTAACAAAAGGCCTATATAATGTTAGATGTGGCCTGTAAAATTACAGATTGTGCTCTGAGCAACAAAAAAGATTGAGGACCAGTATTTGGCTGTTTATCTCTTCTCACCGTGATCAGAGCAGTCTGGTTATATCGTCGAAGTGCAGCACCAGCAGATTTTGGCATGTGACTTCGGTTCTGGGCGTCATGTACTGACTGGGACGTTCCTCTCTTGGCTCGCACTGTATAGCGGTGGAAAGTCTTGTGTTTTATCACCTCTTTTCTGTAATTGGGGTCAGATGCAAAGTGATTACTATTAGAAAGAATGATTAGGAAATTGTGGTATAATGGATCTTATGTTCAGAACAAAACTGGAGTCATTTGGAGCAGACCAAATGCACCAGAGTTACCTCTTTCACAGTGTATTGAAGACCCCTCCTGAATTGAAAAAAGTTTAAAAAAAAAAAAAAAAGTCCCATTTATGACTATGGGAACTGTATTTGTCCCCTATGGTGCCGTTGGTTAGCCCCAAATTTGTAGAATCATTACTGTCAGATATGGCCCAGGTCAGAGGGAGCCAACCAGGATTCTCAAGAGCTACTGACCGTGCAGGTTTTTGAGACCTCTCTGATTTAGTACAGGAGATCACTTAAAGGGATAATAATGGTTAAAATCAAGTTTATTTAATAGTGTAGCCCTTAAGAAAATATTAACAATGATATAAGTCTTATCTCTCAATCCTTTATGGTGTGAGAGATATACATTGCTAAAGTTACCTCCTGAGAGAAGTCAGCGCTGGACCGGACAGCTGCAGAATCCCGTCATTTTACCAGATGGTGGCTCTTCAGCAGAGCTGAAAATGCACAATCTCAACATTAATACTTCCTTGGAACGGTCTACAAATTGTTCCTGGTTTGCAAGCACACTTTGTAGACCATTCCAAGGAAGTATTAAGCCTTTGCAATGCGTTGCATACCTCTCTGGCACTCAAAGGGTTAATGTTGATATAACACAATTTCAGCTCTGCTGAAGAGCCTCTATCCAGTCAAATGATGAGATTCTGCAGCTGTCAGCTACATCTCTGACTTCTCTCAGGAGGTAAATTTAGCGATTTATATCTCTCACACCATAAAGGTTTGAGAGATAAGACTTACATCATTGTTAATATTTTCTTAAGGGCTACAATATTAAATAAACTTAATTTTAACCATTACTATCCCTTTAAAGTAAATGTAGGGAACCTTCAACACCCCAGCTGTTCGTGACTACTACTCCAATGGCAGGTTGGGGATGATGGGGGTTGTAATCTCCAACATCTGGAATGCCAAACGCTTGAATTAAGAGTTACTTAGCCCCTGATCAATGCACCTTTGACCAAGCAGAGCTACCAGGAATATCTGTGCTGTTGGTAGCTCTTGAGGACGGAAGTTGACTTCTCCTGGTTCATTCCGTTTTCTCACCCTTTGTAGACGGCTCCTGCAAAGTGTCCTCCCCCAGCCATGAGGATCACCAGCACCGGTTGCTCCTGCATGCTCTTTACACAGCTCAAGAGCTGCTCAGGTTTCACATCGGAGTCCTGCATCAAAAGCAAAATGTTATATTGCTATTGCCAATATTCTCTTAGATACAACGTAAAGACAAACTAAACTTATTCTTTGATTGTTATGGCAATATAATATTATTTTGCAGGGCTGATAAGAAAAGAAATCAACCTTTTGAGTATCAGAGGATTATGTAACACATTGCTTTGCAAATCATTCTGATCCCTTCAGGCACTCGAAGGCTTAAAGGAGTTCTAATGCTAAAATACAATATAGTCATCATAGAACAAGTTGTAAAATGCCTAGACATATAAAAATGTCCATATCTTGATAAAACTTTACATACAGGATACTGAATAAGCATTTTTTCTGCAGCCTAGGGGAAGCCATTTCCCTTTGCTCTCCTCACTTCCTGTTCAGCAGTCTGTGCTAGTAGAAGCGAAGACCGCACTGAACGCAGTAACGCCACACATGACAAAAAAGTCTCACGCATTTTGCACCTGAGTGCTTAATCATAGACTGGGAGAGGAGTTTGAGAGGAGCAGCTCTCTAGCTTTGATTTGTGGGTGTTTCATTGGGAAAGAAGCCATACCACTGAACACATTTTTGCTGGAGGTTATATATATATAAAGACTTTGTGCCTGGCAAAACACACCAGTGGACGGCAGTAAGTAAGAGTTACATATAACCCATGTCAACATTCCCTGTGGACGTCATGCTTCCATTTACTGCCCGCTTCCTTACGGCTATGGTATTGCCCTGTGAGGACCTTCAGATCCTCACAGGGCATTACCATTGGCTGGAGCCGGTAGGTCCTGAAGGAAGCGGGCGGCAAATGGAATCCGCCCGCAGGGAATACTGACATCTGTTATATGTTGCCTGCTAATGGGGAAAATGCGGGGACCGAACATAAATGAAATGAAAAAAACAGTGACTGTCCTTGCACATCACATGGTCCTTAACGGGTTAATGTCATGTCCATGGGGGCCTCCATGACAGTTGCTAGAAGGACCATAAAACACAAACTCTGCTCACTGCACATTGTAATGTTAATCCTTTAATATAGTAACCCTTTCACAACCAGAGGGTTGTGCAATGCGTTGCTTTGCAATATGTTGAGCACCCGTCTGGTCCTCAAAGGGTTAAGTAAGCTAATAAAAGATGCCTGCTTCATTTGACAAAACTGCTAGTAACTATCATGTCCTCCTCCAAGGACGTGACGTCCAGGCCTGACTGACGATGTTAACTCTTGAACAAAGGCACGCGGTCAAAATTTGTAAGTGCCACTAGGATTCTCTAGCAAAAGAAAGGTAAGTGGGGGTTATTATTAGGAGGTGTTACTTCTCCTTTAACACTCTGAATGCCAGAGGGGTATGCGATGCATTGAAAAACAATACGTTGCGTACCCCTCTGGCACTCAAAGGGTTAAAGGCCACGAAAAAAAGAGTCAATATAGAAAAAAGTGGAAATGCCCCTGATACTTGCCTTGGATTCACCCAGCGCACAGCGGTACACGGACAGGACCTGGCCCTCCTTGTTCCTAAACAGGACTCTCTGTGAGCGGCTGGGCTGACCAGGAATGGGTACTGAATCAGCACTGGGCTTAGAGGGACCATCCAAATCTCCATCATCAGAACTCTCTGAATCTGAACCAGAGATACTGGAAACATCCCCTGGGGCAGACAAGAAGTACAACTGGAATATGAATGAGCAATGATGGTAGGGGTCAGGAAAAAGGCAAGTAGACTTATTCACAAAGTGGAGCAATTCCGAGGCAAACCGACTGCACTGTCGAGAGTAAATAAACACTCTCTTTGATTTAAATGGGGTTTGTAACCCTCTGAGTGCTACAAAAAGCCTTATTCATCAAGCTAAAGAGGTGACACTTGGAAGCAAATCAACTGCACCGTAGGTGAAAACAGGACTAGATTTACATCCCAGGCAAGGCACTCTAGGTGCCCTCAGCTCCACCCATGACCACACCCCCAGACCCATACACTCTTTCCTGGCCCCAAAAATACCCTTGGGCTATACCAAGCAATGCCAAAAAAGGCTTTAACCCCTTGGTTGCTAGAGAGATCTCCAGTGCATGAATGCTCTCTAGAAATCAAGGGGTTACATAATAGCTTATAAAGGGGTATAAAACTAATGTAGGGACACAGATTGTTCTGGCCACACCCACCATTCAGAATGTGGGTGCGGCCAGCACAGCTGAGCCTCCATTCGAAATCTGGAGCTCTTGGCAGTTGCCCAGTCTGCCTATTGGGAAATTTGGGTGGAAATTAAAATTGCCAGTGATTTAAATGTCGATTTATTCCCTTGAGGGTTGGAGAGGTCCCCCAACGCATTTCTGAGATGTCGATACATTGCATGTGGTGCAGTTGTTTCTCTCCAGTTCCTCTTAAACTTCAGTTTCATTGTGTCTAAACAGGGGAAGTCTTCATCATATTGGGTCATATGTACAAGGGAATTCTGGGGGCAATCCATCTGAACCACAGAAAACAAATAACAATCCCCATCTATTTAAATGGTGTTTTAACCCCGTGATTGCTAGAGAGGTCTCAATACATTGCAAAACAATGCTGGAGACCACCCTGGCATCCAAGGGATTAATTAATAAATTATTATAACACTGTGGGTCTGGCGTTACACTTCCACTGTATGTCACAGCTGTAAAGTGAGAATGCAGGAAAACAGGAAATTGGTACAACAATGGGAGCCAGAAGCCATGAATTGGCAATTGAACATCTGGAAGGCATACAGGTTTGGTTTGAGTATTTTAAATTACTATTATAGTTAATTTACAACTATCCTGTATGTATATTATATATATGTCAAGAACTAGATTTTGCTGATTTATTAGAGACTATAACCTTATATACATTAATGGATTTAGAGGATTGGAGGATGGACCTATTTTTTTCAGAATAAAAATGTATACAGGAAGAAGAAGATGTGCCTTAAAATTGGAGGGAGTAAAAATAAGAGGAAACACAAGAAAAACACACGTTTCTGAAAAGGGTGATAGGTATTTAAATGTATTTTATCACTTTTATTTAGAGAGTGTAAGCTCTACAGGGCAGGGTCCTTCTATCCTAATGCATAGATACCTAGTGTACTCCTTATGATAATCGTCTGTATAACTACTTAACTGCACATTTACTGTATCTCCTCTATACTAAATGTAAATTGTAAAGTGCTAAGGTGGTGCTATATAAATAAAAATATACATAGATAAATGGAATCACCTACCAGAAGAAGTGGTTGAGGCTAAAACGATAAAGGAATGTAAGAACATTCAAGACAGACATTTGGCTATTCTAAGGATTAAATAAGTTCAACTTAACTTAATAGGGCAGACCAGATAGGCCAACTGGTTCTCACCTGCTATCAAATTCTGTGATTCAGTTTTCCTTTAAAAGGGATAGTAATGTTTCACAATAAAAGCAGTTCCAATTAAAGGGACAGTAATGTCCCAGAAAAAATATTTAGCATTTTGTAGGGATTAAAAAGTTGAATCGAATGCAAAAAAACTCTATCTTTCAAACCGCTATCTTTTAGATATATCTGCATTCAAAGTTTGAAGTTTCCTGCTGTCAGCTGTAAAGCAGACAGGAGGAGATCCGTGTCGGCCAACACGGAGGCTCTTCAGCAGAGCCGCAATCGCGTTTTTTTTTGTTTTTTTTTAAAGAATGACTTGTTTTTAAAAAACGCAATTGCGGTTCTGCTGAAGAGCCTCTGTGTTGGCCGACACGGATCTCCTCCTGTCTGCTTTACAGCTGACAGCAGGAAACGTCAAACTTTGAATGCAGATATCTCTCAAAGATAGCGGTTTGAAAGATAGAGTTTTTTGCATTCGATTCAACTTTTTAATCCCTACAAAACGATAAATATTTTTTCTGGGACATTACTGTCCCTTTAATATTCACAGTATTTGGTCCATGGAGAGTGTTATTTCAATACTGTCAGAGTTGTAGTTCAAGAGTAATTGAATGATAAAATATCCCCCTCCCACCCCTTTTACCTAGTGTAACACTGCTCACCTCAGATGTGGAATCTGGTCCCAAGACCTGACAGATCACAGCAAGGGACAATCTTCTTACTGTGAGCATAAGGAAAACCCTGTCCCCCTTGACAGGTGTTTCAGGTTTTTCCTTATGCTCACTGAAGATTGTCCCTCTCAGTGATCCATCCGGACAGTCTTGCTGCTCTGAGGTGAGCAGTGTTACATCAGTAAAAGGGGCGGGAGGGGGATACTTTATCATTCAATTACTCTTGAACTACAACTCTGACAGTATTGAAATAATGCTCTCCATGGACCAAATACTATGCTTAATTGGAGCTGCTTTTATTGTGAAACATTACTATCCGTTTCAAACGACAATGTAAACTGTTGGAACTATACAGGCCAATTCTGTTCATTTGACATGGTGGAAATCAATGCCAGACCCTCAATGTAGTATTAATTGATATTCAGACGCTTAAAAGATAGTGAAGCTTCAAAAGTATTATGAAACACAGGAGAACTCTAGCATTCAAGGGGTTAAATGTTCCATTTAAATCAGAGGTGTTGAAATTCTGTCTTCAAGGACAGCAAACAGGACAGGATTCCCCTGCTTGAGAATAGACGGGCTGGTCAAAGAGAATGAATCACCAATAGTCTCATCTGTGCTTAATCAGGAATATCCTTAAAGAAACAATAACATTTAAAGCGGAACTATCATAAAACTTACAGTTAGCCCCAAATCCTTAATACCTTAGCAATATATATATATAAAGACTTGTATTTTGCAGCATAAGTGAGAAACAGAACATTTTCAGCAGACGGGAAGCAGCAGGGATCTTGCTGTAGTTTCTCTCTGCACCTGCGCTGTCAGTCACTTCCATTGCCTTAAGGTACAAAGGAATTCAACTCACCAATCCTGGAGGAGAAGGGGACGCACAACGCAGACTCAGAGATGGTATCTCTGCAAGATGTCTGCGCTGTTGCCCGCTGCTACCTGCCGAACCAATTCTATTTCTCACTAATGCTGGACTTATGCTGCAAAATACAAGTATTTATATGTATATCGCTAAGATAGTAAGGATTTGGGGCTAAATGTAAGTTTTATGATAGTTCTGCTTTAAAGTTAAGCAGGGATTATATTCACTTAATCCTCTGAGTTCCAGGGGGTACGCAACAAATCAGAGCAATGCATTGCATACCCCACTGGCACTCTAAGGGTTAAATACCCTGTAAGTCTTACCCCATGCTAGCCACTGTAAAAATTCTCTCTGTGTTCTGATGCCTACAATCTAGTCTTACACGTTCTCTTAGGGAGTTTTCATTATTGCCTTTTGCCCCGAGTCCCGTTAACAAAGCAGACATGAGACGTGATAGTGCTGCATTGTCTGTAAAATGGGCTGAGATAAGGTACCAACCATTTTGAATAAATGACCAGTGTTATAATCTCAATAAATGAACTGCCTTAGTTCTTCTCTGTCATTGCAAACAGCAAAGACACACTTAACTATATGGTGTCTGAATAGGACAACCTACACAAGAATTAAAATAAGAACATTTAGGATTATATTTTATGGATGTCACAAAAAATATTATTTTACAGATGCTGGCTGTAAGTATATTATATTTAAAAGGTATATCAACCAATTACAGTTTTAGGTGCTTATGTTCATTTAAATCCTGGCCTGTTTGAAGCCCTTGAGGGCCAAACTTCAACACCCCAAATTTAAATCAATAGGAATTGGCATGTGTCCCCTATGTTGGTTACTGTGTCCGAAAACATCTCCACTTTTGTCTTTATATTTTTGCCAGACTGTCTTTCCACTCCCCTTAATCTTGTTCCATGTGTTACCTGCACGTGTCTTTTCCTGGAAATCCTCAGCGCTCAGTGAAACGGCTCCCTTGATTCTACGTTTCAGGTTAAACCGGTGCCAGTCCAGCGTGTAATGCTCTTTCTGAAATACAACAATGGCAGTTTGTATGGTACTAAGAGGGAGAAAACTGGGCACCTATGAATCTATTCTAGAAAAGGAGAGAATTTTAGGTCAGATCAATCACCCGGTGTCCTGTTTATTTAAAATAGGGGTATACAACCTGAAGCCCTTCAAGTGTTGTTGAACTACAACTCCCATCATCCTCAGCTGGCCTCCAGCCAACCGAGGGTGATGGGGATTGTAGCCCAACAACACCTGCATTTCTGCATTTTGTCCACTCTTGCACTAGTACACTGAGTGTGTAAGGGCAATTTTTATTTATTTTTAAAGAGGAACAGTAAGCTTTCTTTATGGAGAAAAAAAAACATATGAAATAGGGATTTTCCCACGGAGTAAAACAATGGTACTCCCAATTATGGAGGATGCACCTTAACAGAGTTATTACAGTTTACATTCTTGTTTTTTTTTTTTTTTTACACATTAACAGTGCCCTCTAGTGGTCATATCTGAACTACTTATTCTATTGCATTCTGTGGAAGAAGTGAACCTAGTTCTCCACAGACTATAACAACAACTGGTAAGTCAAGCTGCTCCTTTAAAGCGACAGTAACACTTAATAATATATCAGGATCAACGACCCTAGAATCCATTAAAACAAAAAAAAAAAAAAAAAAAAAAAAAAGACCCGTGTCCGCACACCACATCGGCCGGTCATTATGGTCTGTCTCTACATCATGTCTCATAACAAACAATGGGTTTCAATAGACTTGAATGGCTTGCAAGTCTTAATGAGATTGTAACATGAAATAATCAGTAGTGAACAGAGATAAAATGCAAAAAATAAAATAACTATATAGATGTACCTGACTGCTGTGTGAAGCACACTTTTCTAGTCTATCATTTTGTTCAACAAAATAAGAGCCACTTATTCCTAGAGTATAATTCCCCTTTAGTTATCCCCACAGGGAGAGTATAGTTATTGGCATTGTCCCACTTTCTAAGTCACCTGTTCCTCTCTGCTCTCAAATGTACACTGACAGGCCGAGCAACTCATCCGGTCCGAAACCTCCAGAACACCGATACTTTTATTCTCTCCAGGGTGGATTCCTAAACAAAAAAACGCAAATCCAGGTTAGCACTGATGGGAAAAACTGGTGCTTAAAGGGATAGTAATACTTAAAATGGAAAAAAAAATGTTGTAGTGTTTATCCCCCTGAGTAAAACAAGAGTACTCCCACTGCTGAAAGGTGTTGCATTCAAAAGTTATTAATTTTCAAAGTTGAATTTTTTAGGTGCAATATCACAGTGGCCTGAAATTGTACAGTGGCGCTGTTGCTACACATTCCTATGGACAGCTCTGGTCCCGGGACCATATATCTCCATAGGATGGTGTAGCAACAGAGCCACTGTACAATTTCAGGCCACTGTGATATTGCACCTAAAAAATTCAACTTTGAAAATTAATAACTTTTGAATGCAACACCTTTCAGCAGTGAGAGTACTCTTGTTTTACTCAGGGGGATAAACACTACAACATATTTATTTTTTACATTTTAAGTATTACTATCCCTTTAATATCATTGTAATGACTGATGTTGGTACTAATCCCTGCGACTTGTGTTGTGGCTTGTTCCTTTACCCCTCTGTGCATTACATGGTGAGAGTTCAGTTATAGGATGTGCCAGTTTCAGTTAAATAACCTATAAATTAATACAACACACCTCCCATGTGTCCCTCTTTGTGACCCAAATCCCTCTGTCCCTCTTTCCCCCCCCAGTGTGCCTCTGTATAGGAGATCAGTCTGTATAGTGTGTGGATATGTGTATCACATTACTTCACAGCAATAAAACTCACATTAAAGAGGAACTATCATGCTAATAACATTGCCCCCCAATACTTTAGTAACATAATCTGCAAAGCCATATGGTCAGTCACCTGAATAAGCCCGCTTTATTGCAGAAAAACAACTTATGCGGGAGGAACCAGGGGACAACAGCGCAGACATCTTAAAGGAAATGTAACTGAGTCTGCGATGTCTGTCCATTTCACTGCCCGGACTGGTGGTGCCGTTTGTTAACCCCTTAATGACCTTTGACGGTCATAGTACGTCATGGGTCGATCGGACGTAACGACCCATGACGTACTATGACCGTCATGTAATTCCGGGCTCCCCCCGCAGCTGCACGCCGTTCGGGGAGTCTGGAAGCGGAAATTTAAAAAAAAAAACAAACAAACAAAAAAAACAAAACAAAACTTAACTGACAGCGCCGATCGGCCAGTCGTTAAGGGGATAAGGTACCGGAAGTTCCTGACAGCGCAGGCGCACAGAGCTTCTCTTGTAAGCTCTGTGCAGTGGATGCCTGCAGAAGAAGTTGGTTTTCTTCAATAACGCGGACTTATTCAGATTAATGACGGTATGGCTTTGCATATTGTTAAAGCTACTAATGTATTGGGGGCAATGTTATTATCATGGTAGTTCCACTTTAATGTGTGTTTATGTTTTTCTGTGTAAATAAAATACTTTTGTCTTGTTCTAAATCTTTTATTCAGTTACACAAAACATTATTAATTGATCATGAAATAACCTAAAAATTATCTGTGATGCCCCTCCCACCAGCCATGCCCCCAGCATCACCACCTAAAACAAGTGTCCCTCTTTGGCCATTTAAAATGTTGGGGAGATATCATACAATTTGATCTAAAGCAACTGTTTATAAGATAACTAGTGTAAAAGCCCGTGTACACGGGCCAAGGTCCGGTTGATGTTAACCCTTTGAGTGCCAGATGGGTACGCAACGCATCGCTTTGCAATGTGTTGGGTACCCCTCTGGCATTGAAATGGTTAAGAGGTCGGTCCTGCTCTGCGTCCTGCCGTTGACACAGTCATGAACAGTCATGTTTCAGTTCTCCCCAGTCGTCCAGTCTTAGGGTGTCTGTTTGTACCTGCGGGCTTGATGCGGATGTCTTCTGGGATCTCCTCCCTCACATTACTGCTGGTAACTGACAGTCCTGCCAAGAGAGGGCTTTCTAGGGTCAGTTCAAACAGTGAACAAGTCTGCACTGAAGGAGACCTGGAGAGAGACAATTGACAGAATGTAACACCTTGGTCTTTGTCACTACATCACAATCGTGTTTCTCAGAAATGCACTAATGTATATGTTGCAGCCTCCCAGCAGAAGTGGTCAGTGACCCAGTACTTTTTTTTAAAAATCTGTTATGACATGATATCAGCAAAATAACACACCAATCCATGTCACCATCAGGGTAATACACCATGACATGCCACCAGCAAGACAATACACCATTACAGGTTGAAATGACCTGTTGCCATTCTTTTTAGAAAAACCACCCCAGGCAGTTATTCTTTCTATGTCCAAACTGGCATAACCCTTTCAGTGCCATTTCTACAAAACATTCTCTATATTTTTCGTTAATGGAGTGGGGAAGGGTAAAAGGTTTTCAGCATTTCAAATGCATGGTTGGATACGTTAATTATCCACCCGAGTAGACGTTTCAGCCACTGCAGAACCTCTTGGCAAGCAGAGCAGTCAGTCACTGTTGTGGTTGCTGAAAGGGATAGTAATGTTTCAAAATAAAAGCAGGTCCAATTAATCTTCATAGTATTTGGGTCATGGAGAGTGTTATTTCAATACTGTCAGAGTTGTAGTACAAGAGCAATTGAATAATAAAGTATCCCCCTCCTGTCCCTTTTACCTAGTGTAAGCCACCTCCCCAGATGTGAAATCAGGTCCCTTGACCAGACAGATCACAAAAAGTGACAATCTTCTTACTGTGGGAACAATGAAAACCCTGCCTCCCTTGACTGTTTTTTCAGGTTTTTCCCTTATGCTAATTGAAGATTGTCCCTCTCTGCAAGCCATCTGGACACGACCTTTCTGTTCTGAAGTGAGCAGTGTTACATCAGTAAAAGGGGCGGAAGGGGGAATACTTTATCATTCAATTACTCTTGAACTACAACTCTGACAGTATTGACATAACACCCTCCTGGCCCAAATACTATGAAGATTAGTTGGAGCTGCTATCTCTTTAAGTCACCTAAATAAAACAGGACAGCGATTGCCAGCTCTGCTAACTGTGCTAACAAGATCACACCTGGAGCACTGCGTACAGTTCTGGAGATCACATCTATAGAAGGACATTACCAAATTGGGGGGGTTCAAAGAAGATCCAATAAAATAGCGCAGGATCTTCATGACACAAAAAATGTAATATACGCACCTTGGAAGAGAGAGGATATTATAAAATCATATAAATACATTAAAGGATTTAATATAATTCAGGAGGGTAGGATTTTTCAGAAAAAGAGGAATATTAGAACAAGAGGTCATAATATAAATTATAATATAATTGATTTATATAAGTAATTTTTTATGGGAGGGGTGATATACTCATAGAACAGACTCCCGGAAGAGGTTTTAGGGAATTCAAAAATGCCTGGGACAGACCTGTGTATTCTGTGATGGATGGAAGTCTGTCATTTTAATTAGATAGGGAAATGGCAGATTGGATGGGCCAGATGGTTATTTTCTGCCATCAAAATCTATGTAAGTGCCACAATGCCTCAAAGAAATACCATACAATATGCAATGTAAATACTTTTTATCTTATTTGACTTAATTACTACACTTTAGCAACATTTATTCTAAAGTATTTGCTAATATACTTCTGGTTACAACGCTGCAACTTTGACATGTATGTATGTATGTACGTATTTTTTTTTTATATTGTGCAATACATGCACACAGCACTTAACAAATTTTGAAATAATATAATACAACACTACAGAAATGGGCATACCTGGGAACTCTTAGGGCTTGACCCCGAGACTCAGGGTTTTGACCCCAATCTCAGGGTGAAGAGCCAAATTCTCAGGGTGAGACAGTCCAGTTCTACCTATTATCAAATCTGCTCCATAGGGCCCTAAACTGGTACCACGTATACTAGGAAGGCAGAGGGATGAGTGCTGTTTGTCTTGTGTGGGTCCAAGCAGTGATATATCTAATTTGATGCATGACAGCGGTTCATTGAGGACCAGGTGGAGATCCTCTCCATTAGAGCGAGTAGGAGCATTTCACCAAGAACCTATTTTGAGGGGAACTTTGAGGGTTAATATCTAGAAACTCTCAGGGTCAGCTAATTTTGAAAGTTCCCAGGTATGGAAATGGGTTAAAAACATTAAGCTTAAGTGCCATCATGGCATTATTTGTGGAGGAAAGTGCAGCATGAGATTCATAGGCTGGGAAAGGGACCCTGCCCCAAGGAACTTACAATCTAATTAGAATTCATGATGACAAACAGAGAGAGTAGGGGGGGGATTATAAGTGCGGGTATTTATTTGCTCTTCTATGGTGCTGTTAGGGCCTTCCCAGAATAGCTCCACCTTCGTTCTTCTACATATGGCCTGTAAAATGATTTCTGAACATTTGAGGGTTATGTTTCTGCTTTACAGACAAGGATTTGCACGTCAAGAATACAAATATATAATGTATTTGATTGTTAACCCTTTGAATGCCACGTGAGTTCCCAACTCAGCGTGAAGACATTCCACTAGTACTCAATCGGTGATGCTAATTAACGAACAATTGGACTTTGTCCTAATAGCGCGTTAATCGAGCATATAACACTAGGATAATGTTGAACAGACTGCGGCTCTACACCCGTATTTGGACAACAAGCAAATCACCCTAATGACTAAAGCTGTAGTCCAACAACGGAGAGCCCCGGCATGCCCGACAATAGAAATAACCACATGCTCTCAATCTCACCCCTCCATGCCGTCTACTTAGGGCAGACTCTGCATTTCACTTCCTTGCATGACGTCACTTCCGTAAATTCTGCACTTGACGTTTAGCAACAATTTTGCATCCAGCATGACTCAAAAAACAAACCAAAGAGCCCCGCCTACAGAAGCTCTAATTGGGTATCAAGTTCGCCGCCCCTCATGTGATTGGGTCGAATATTACTTTGGGGACAAACTCAGGTTGCTAATTGGTGTAGGGCCGTGTCGCTGAACTTGAATGACGTTTCAGGCTGCTGTGTTGTGGCACAGGAGCGGCCCTGTCAAATTGTGACATGGGAGAGGGGGATTCAACGGGAGACGTCGGTAATAACCAGGGCGGGTGGACACACTGCTATTTTGTTACTGAAACCGCATAAACACGTATGAAGGTATGTAAATGTCCCACCCACCTCACATATATCATATCATAATATATATATATGTATATAATTTCAAGGAGAAGTAACACCACATAATAATAACAACACACCCACCTACCCTACTATGTCCAGAAGATCCTGATGCCCCCTTTGAATAATGCCCTTGTGTCTTTGTTCAGAAGAGAAAATCTTCAGTCAGTTCTGGATGTCATATCCATGCAGGCAGACATGACAGTTGCTGGCAAATTGCTTAACCCTTTGATTGCTAGCGATATATCCAACGCATTGCAATGTGTTGGATACTTCTCTGGCAAGCAATGCAGTCCATAGACCAGACAGATAACAGCAGGGGACAATCTTCTTCCTATGAGAACAATGAAAGCCCTGCCCCACCCTTGACAAGTTTTTCCCTTATCTTAATTGAAGATTGTCCCTCTCTGCAGACTACCTGGGCACCTCCCTTCTGATCTGGCTGAACAGTGTTACATCAGTAAAAGGGGCGGGAGAGGGATACTTTGTCATTGAATTACTCTTGAACTATAAGTCTGACAGAATTGAAATAACACTCTCCAAAGTCCAAATACTATGATGATTAATTAGCGCTGCTTTTATTATGAAACATTACTATCCCTTTAAGACTGAATCTCAGCTGTGTATGTGCTTGTCAATAAATGGCTACTAGGCTATAAGCTTCTCACTTTTTAATATTGCTTATTGACATGACTGCATATAGTATTTAGGTATGGGTCATGCCTATACTGCTGTAGACGTACAGCAAGTCTGTTGTACAAGGTGGGGTTGTGCTACATGGTACAATGGACCACTAGTGATGCTGTGATGTGACTGCCCAGAGGGAAAGTGCATTTTTTTTAAAATGCTGTCAGTTACGTTTAAACTGAAGCAGGCTGAGTGTATAATCCCTTAGGAACCAGAGAGGTTCTCATTGGATTACGTTAAGTTTACCATGTGTGTTGGGTGAGGTTTGTGTCCTGTTTTCCTGCTAGCAACTGTCGCTTGATAGTCTAGTGTTCGATAACCTTTTGAGTGCCAGTAGGGCACGCAATACATTGCAAAGCATTCAAAGGGTTAAAAGTTCTTAGTTCCAATGTAGAGAGTCTAATGGGGCTAGGTAGAAAGTGGGCTGCAAACCAGATTCATAATATGCAACAATTAAAACATCCCATTGATTTATATGTGGGTTTTTTTACAATAGGTTACAAACCCTATTTCTATCAATGGCAAGCATTATTTGCCCCCTATGTTTACAGTTGTTTTGCTCGAGAATTGCTTCTCATTTCTTTTGTAGGTCCATACTTGTGGTTCACTATCAAAATGTTGCCCTCAGATTGGCGACCATTGAAAATACCGACATAACAATCCGCATGACAAGGGCATCATACCTAAGAGAGAAAAAGTCTACCGAATGATTCCTCCAAAGCATTGTATTGCTATTTTGTTTCAAGCTAGGAAAGAGGATGAAGATGTTTACTGACTGTTAGTTAAACAATCAATAAATAAATATAAGAAGCTCCAGCAGAAAATAATCATAGATGGACTGCAGTGCAATGAAACTTGCTGTGGCTCCCTGGATAATCCTCCTACACCTGTTGAGAATATATAATGGAAAATTTAATTTTATACTTTCCTGTTTATGGCATCCAGGCACTGAAATAATGGTGAAAATGTAAGGCTCCAATAAGACAGAATAGGTTTGCAATCCAAGTGAAGTAGTCTTCCCTTGAAATATATTGTATATAGACCATATTGCAGAGCCTAATGGTATATCCTGTATTGAGCAGATGATTAGAAAGAATATCTAAACAAGTAGATACCGGCTGTGTTTGGCATCACGGACATATAGCTGTGGTACAAAGTGGTTTTCACAACTAATTCAGGGATAGAGAAACAAAATAAAATGACTCCCAGGAGCTGCCGCACGCCATTACCTTGGCGAGGTCAGAATGTTGCCCTTTTCATGCATGAGACATTCTGATCTCGCCATTTTGATTGTCACCAACTAGGGGGCAAAAATCAAAAGGATACCCGTAGGGTTGCCACCCGGCCGGTATTTTACCGGCACGGCCGGTAATTGGCGCACTGGGGCCGGTGCCGGTATAAGGACTATACCGGCAATTGAAAAAGCCGGTATTTCTGTGCAAGTAGGGCTGCAAAAACGAATCAGTCTGCAACAACAGACTGCCGCCGCCGCCAGTGTCAACCTGCACTTCCCAATCCCATCCGCCCGCATCATCACGCGCCCCTGCGGGCCGTGATGACATACAGACAGAGAAGAGGAAGAGGGCAGAGGCACCAGAAGAGAAGCGCTTGCTGCCAGCAGACTGATCGTTACTGTCTGGCTTCAAGCGCTTCTCTTCCGGTGCCTCTGCCCTCTTCCTCTTCTCTGTCTGTATGTCATCACGGCCCGCAGGGGCGCGTGATGATGCGGGCGGGTAGGAGGGAACTCAGAGACAGCCAGCCACAGGTGACCGGCAGCAAGTGCAGCAGTGACCAGGAGAGCGACAGTCTAGAAGAAGAGAGGTACAAAGGGGAGAAAGAGAGGTGCAAGGGGGGAGAAAGAGACACATGGGGGAGAAAATACATGGGGGAGAAAGAGATGCATAAGGGGGAGAAAGTACATGGGGGAGAAAGAGAGGCACAAGGGGGAGAAAGTACATGGGGGAGAAAGAGAGGCACAAGGGGGAGAAAGAGGCACATGGGGGAGAAAGAAGTACATGGGGGAGAAAGAGGCACAAGGGGGAGAAAGAAGTACAAGGGGGAGAAAGAGGCACATGGGGTAGAAAGAAGTACAAGGAGGAGAAAGAGAGGCACAAGGGGGAGAAAGAAGTACATGGGGGGAGAAAGAGAGGCACAAGGGGGAGAAAGAAGTACATGGGGGGAGAAAGAGAGGCACAAGGGGGAGAAAGAAGTACATGGGGGGAGAAAGAGAGGCACATGGGGGAGAAAGAAGTACATGGGGGGAGAAAGAGAGGCACAAGGGGGAGAAAGAAGGTCATGGGGGGAGAAAGAGAGGCACATGGGGGAGAAAGAAGTACATGGGGGGAGAAAGAGAGGCACAAGGGGGAGAAAGAAGTACATGGGGGAGAAAGAGAGGCACAAGGGGGAGAAAGAAGTACATGGGGGGAGAAAGAGAGGCACATGGGGGAGAAAGAGAGGCACAAGGGGGAGAAAGAAGTACATGGGGGAGAAAGAGAGGCACAAGGGGGAGAAAGAAGTACATGGGGGGAGAAAGAGAGGCACATGGGGGAGAAAGAAGTACATGGGGGGAGAAAGAGAGGCACAAGGGGGAGAAAGAAGTACATGGGGGGAGAAAGAGAGGCACATGGGGGAGAAAGAAGGTCATGGGGGGAGAAAGAGAGGCACATGGGGGAGAAAGAAGGTCATGGGGGGAGAAAGAGAGGCACATGGGGGAGAAAGAAGGTCATGGGGGGAGAAAGAGAGGCACAAGGGGGAGAAAGAAGTACATGGGGGGAGAAAGAGAGGCACAAGGGGTAGAAAGAAGGTCATGGGGGGAGAAAGAGAGGCACAAGGGGGAGAAAGAAGGTCATGGGGGGAGAAAGAGAGGCACAAGGGGGAGAAAGAAGTACAAGGGGGAGAAAGAGAGGCACAAGGGGGAGAAACAGGCACATGGGGTAGAAAGAAGTACAAGGGGGAGAAAGAGAGGCACAGGGGGGAGAAAGAAGTACATGGGGGAGAAAGAAGGTCATGGGGGAGAAAGAGAGGCACAAGGGGGAGAAAGAAGTACAAGGGGGAGAAAGAGAGGCACAAGGGGGAGAAACAGGCACATGGGGTAGAAAGAAGTACAAGGGGGAGAAAGAGAGGCACAGGGGGGAGAAAGAAGTACATGGGGGAGAAAGCGAGGCACAAGGGGGAGAAAGCGAGGCACAAGGGGGAGAAAGGAGTACATGGGGGAGAAAGAAGTACATGGGGGAGGAAGAAGTACAAGGGGGAGAAAGAGAGGCACAAGGGGGGAGAAATAGAGGTGCAAGGGGGGAGAAATAGAGGTGCAAGGGGGAGAAAGAGGTGCATAGACCCCATAGTAAAATAATAACAATGACGCATGTTAAATGTGAAAAGTTTTTTATTCTGCTGTTTGTTTTTAACACTCAGTTTGTTCATTAAATCATTTTAAATAATGAAAAATTAGCATATTGGGTTTTTTATCCGATTAATCGAAAAAATAATCGGCCAACTAATCGATTATCAAAATAATCGTTAGTTGCAGCCCTACATCCAAGTCTCTACCTGGAATAAAATACAGTTGGAGAGTTTTCTCTAGCTACTATAAAAAAAAGTCATTGCGGCAATATACCAAGCTTTTGGTTTCACTTTTACCGCCAATGAATACAACACAGCAATAGCTACTAGCAGTTGATGAGCAGCGGAAACCCCATTGCAGGAACCAGTGTAGCCGTCGGAAATATGTTGGAGCTAGCGTTAAGACAGAAAGACACGGAGTAAGGAGCTGGGGGTGTCATTGCCTGAGACCAACATAATGAAGAGGAACCGCCCACGTGGGGAGTTCAATAGCAGAGTCCGGGAGGTGGTGAGTTCAGAGGAAGGAACGGAGACACCCGTCAGGCACCGTAGGAGGATGGTTACTTGGGCACCTTACTCTGATACATGCTCACCGACACTTCTGGCTGTCAGCTTTCCATTGAGTTTATACTGCTGTTGTTATGATTACATACTGCTGTGACATATACCATGTGTAGGCTGGTTGGGATTGATGAGTGTGGTAGTTCCCAAAATCTGGGGAGCCAAAGTTTGCCTACCCCTTCCATTTACCATAGTCGGGACTAGAGAGGTTGTCGCATATTATGGTCACTTATTTGTTGGTTTAGCAGCCATATTAACGAATTACACCATTTACATATCAGTGAGTGAACTGTGAATTTAATCAATTTTGTGTTCAACACTTTGAAGGACAGATGGGTACTGCAATGTGTCAGACTCTGACACATCACTGCCGCTCAAAGAGTTAAATATAAATCAGGGTGGGAGAGCTTAGTCTGAGAGAGAGAGTGCTTAGTCTGTGAGAGAGAGAGTGCTTAGTCTGTGAGAGAGAGAATGCTTAGTCTGAGAGAGAGAGTGCTTAGTCTGAGAGAGAGAGAGTGCTTAGTCTGAGAGAGAGAGAATGCTTAGTCTGAGAGAGGGAGTGCTTAGTCTGTGAGAGAGAGAGTGCTTAGTCTGAGAGAGAGAGAGCTTTGTCTGAGAGAGAGAGTGTGTTTGGTCCAAGAGAGAGTGCTTAGTCTGACAGTGGTCATGCATCATTGAGTGGTTCTGCCCCTTTTGTAGCTCCTCCCACTTGTGACTCCGCCCTCACACAGCTATGGCCGGTATTTTTTTTAGGAAAAGGTGGCAACCCTACCCGTACTTAAACCTTTGAGTGCCAGAGGGGTAAGCAACACATTGTATTGTACACCCCTCTGGCACTCAAAGAGTTAAGTGAGTATACAGAGGAAAATATGTGTATTTTTGTATGGATAAATGTTATTTTCAGAAGCATATTCCCCCACATACAAACCAATTACTTAAAGGGATAGTAATACCTAAAATGTAAAAAAAAATATGTTGTAGGGTTTATCCCCCTGAGTAAAACAAGAGTACTCCCACTGCTGAAAGATGTTTCATTCAAAAGTTATTAATTTTCAAAGTTGAATTTTTTAGGTGCAATATCACAGTGGCCTGAAATTTTACAGTGGCGCTGTTGCTACACCATCCTATGGAGATTTATGGTCCTGAGACCAGAGCTGTCCACAGGATGGTGTAACAACAGCGCCACTGTACAATTTCAGGCCACTGTGATATTGCACCTAAAAAATTCAACTTTGAAAATTAATAACTTTTGAATGAAACATCTTTCAGCAGCGGGAGTACTCTTGTTTTACTCAGGGGGATAAACCCTACAACATATTTTTTTTTACATTTTAGGTATTACTATCCCTTTAATGTTTGTTTCAGTTTACATTTGGTTTCATTTTCTATTCACAGAGCTCTGACTGGTGAGTGGGTGGTGAGAGGCAGGACTGTGCGTGCGAACATATGTACACACAGGGAAGATTCCAGAGACAGAACGCCCTATTTATAAGGTGAGTATGATTTAGTCTAAGATTTTCTGCAGTATGGTGAGGATGATTACAGTATTTTAGTGATCTGCATTCAATTGAAGAGAAAATGGGCCTTAGCAACATGGAGCAATTCTGTGGCAAACCAACTTCACTTCAGTGGACAAATAACATTTCATATTTAGTTAAATGGGGCTTAAAACCCATTGAATGCTACAGAGGTCTCCAATGCATTGTGAATCTACCTGGGCACCTCCCTTCTGATCTGGCTGAACAGTGTTTCATCAGTAAAAGGGACGGGAGGGGGATACTTTGTCATTGAATTACTCTTGAACTACAACTCTGACAGAATTGAAATAACACTCTCCAAGGTCCATATACTATGATGATTAATTAGAGATGCTTTTATTATGAAACATTATTATCCCTTTAAAGAAGAATCGAAGCTGCAATTTACTACTACATTACTTTCCCTTTGAAGTTTAACCCCTTAAGGACCGGGAAAATCTGAAGTGGATTTCACTTAAGGACCAGAGCAATTCTGACCTTTTTGACTATGTCTTTGTTCAACAGTGTTTTCCCTCTTAGGCTTTTATTCCACCCCCATAAATTATATACTGTTTTTTAAGCACAAATAGGGCTTTCATTTGATACCCTACTTATATGGATAATCCACCATTCACTTTATTAAAATTTAAAAAAAACATAAAAAATAAAAACACCATTTTTGTTTTTTCTCTTGGGATCAATTGGGCACAAAGGGTTACATTTTTATGGTTTAAAGTGGCCACTGCCCCCCCCCCCTTGGGTGTAAATCCCCATGTCCCTTTTTCCCACCCTATTTTGACACTTTTTTTTATCCCTGACATTTGGCGGATCGCTGCTACGGCGATCACGTGAACTGGCACAAGCAAGAAGGGCTGAGACTGAACACTCCAGTCTCGGAGCGTTGAGTCTCAGCCTGGAATTAATGATAGCAGCGTGCACGGAGGCACGCTGCTATCATTTAAGCCATGACGGTCCTGGTACGTCATTGGTCCTTAATTCAAATCCAGCCATGACGTGCCAGGACCGTCAAGGGTCCTTAAGGGGTTAAACTTGTCCCCTGTGGTCCAGTTGGGCTGCTCTGGAATTGGCCCACTTTGTATTTATACAAAAGGCCCTATATTTTCCAAAGCAACATGGTAGTCGGTCACACCCTTCTTCAGTAAAACTTATTAAAACAATAAAACCACATCTGGTCTGGTCCAGCGTTTCGGTCTATATGACTCTCATCAGGGACTCAAAACTTGAGTCCCTGATGAAAGTCATGTAGATTGAAACATTGTACTAGACCAGATGTGGTTTTTTTTCCTATATAATAATTCGCCAGGATGTTTGACAGAAGCTGTCATGCACAGTAGAGACTGCCCGAGCTGCAGTCATGCACAGTAGAGACTGCCCGAGCTGCATTCATGCGCAGTAGAGACTGCCCGAGCTGCATTCATGCGCAGTACAGACTGCCCGAGCTGCATTCATGCGCAGTACAGACTGCCCGAACATGCCGCGGCTGATATAGAGCAGGGTGCTCTGAATTTGGACCGAGTTCTCTGTGCGCACCTTCCTGGGACCAAGCATATCCATACTAGTATTATCAGGAATAACTCCAGGGTTATTGAGAAATCCAACTCGTTCTGAGACAGTCAGGCAGGTATTGGTACAGACATCTTGCCAAAGAGACATCTGTTATCCTGCGCTGTCCATCCCAGTCTCCTCTAGCAGGCGCTGCATTGTACCTTAAGTTACAGGAAGGGACTGACGGCACAGGCGAGCAGGTGCCTCTAAAGCAAGATGCCTGCCTGACCGTCTCAGAACGAGTTGGATTTCTCTATAAAGCTGGACTTATTCCAGATAATACTGGTATGGATATGCTTATCGTTATGTGCATAATTATTTGGGAGTAAGTTTAATTTGTGTGATACTTCCACTTTATTGCTTTGAAAGCTAGATATAGCTCCAACACATTGCTTTGGAGACCTCTCTAACATTCACAGGGTTAAACTCAGTGGGAGTTTTGGGAAATTTGATATCTTCTCCACTGAGATCAGTTCTCCAGTTCTTGTTACCCTATGGAGCCTCTGTACTAACATCTATCCTAACTGACCAATATTAGCACGTAGGCTAAATAGAAAACCATAGGAACTGGAGAAGTGATCACCTCTTTATCACGTCATTGCATCTCCCCCATGGGCATCTTAGTACATATGCTTAAAGGAAAAAGGTAATAATTATTTTTTTTTTTGTTACCTTTTTTTACTGTCCACAGTCTGGTTCAAGTCAGTGAGATGAACAGTGGATCGAAATCCGCTTTGAGGCTGAAATAGACAGACTGAAGATTACAGTTTGCCTAGAGCAACGTGACAGCGTGGAGATGATTAAAGAAAAGACAGACCCCAGCACGACATTCATTTGCCAAGAAGGATCGTGGAGTTTCTGTGGATCCCTATATGTTGTGTTAAGGATATGAATGACGGGGGGTTTTCCTAGACTCCAAGTAAGATCTTACAATAGATCCTTCAGTTCTTACAAGCTGTGATGTAGGCTGTGTTGATTCATGTCAGGCTGGATCACAAGATAGATTTATTTATCAGTGTTTTTGCACGTGCATGTGCTTCCTTCAACAAAAGCCGGAGGAAGGTGTATATATATATATATGTGTATATATATATATATATATATATATATATATATATATATATATATATCTATAGCTCAAAACGTAGATAACAAATGTGTCTCTTGACCCAGTCTCAGGCCCTGGAATTGGTCATAATTGACAGAATCAAACCATTTTGACACCAAAACCACCCACAGAAAAAACTCTAAACCATGTGCGCAATCATCTGGAGATGGCAGGGCTTTGCCAGTCCCGTGGTTGTAGTCTACTCATGTTTGGTAGACATAATGCATCATGCACAAGTATGTCACCTCACATTAGTGCTCTATGTTCAGACATGCCCAGTGACTGTGAGTCACCTTGCATTTTTCAAACCCTTGTACAGTTAAATTCCTCCACATTTCATTGCGTAACAGTGTGGTGGCTCCAGTGGCTCTCTGCAATGTTGCCTGCTTACACGTGATCTGCTCCTCTATATTCCACCTCTGTTGCTACAGGGCCACACAAAACAAACTCGTGGGTGAGTGCAAATGGCAAAATGGAGGGTAAACCTGTGGCTTCCCATCTGTTGTTGAGTCTAGCTTTTATTATCATTAGGGCTGCAACAACTAATCGATATTATCGATACAAATCGATTATGAGAATCGTTGTCAACAATTCTCATACTCGATTAGTTGCAGCCCCAAACTGCTGCCGCCGCCATTGTCAATATATCTGCCGGCCACGGCACTGTGAGGCACTGAGGCCTCATACTATTACTGGCCATGAACCCAACCCTTCCCAATCCCATCCATTTTATGTGGCGGCCGGGGCAAGATCCATTCTCCCGCATCATCACGTGACCTGCGGGCCGTGATGACATACATACAGAGAAGGGGAAGAGGGCAGAGGCACCGGAAGAGAAGCGCTTGCTGCCAGACGGTAACGATCAGTCTAGACTCTGGCAGCAAGCACTTCTCTTCCGGTGCCTCTGCCCTCTTCCTCTTCTCTCTATGTATGTCATCATGGCCCGCAGAGGCGCGTGATGATGCGGGCGGGCAGTAGGGACTCAGAACTCAGAGCCAACCAGCCACAGGGGACCGGATGCCACTCAAATTACCCCCTAGCGCCAACTCAAGGCAGCAAGAGGAGTGCAGCAGTGACAAGGAGAGCAACAGAGTGACAGTCTAGAGGAAGAGAGACACAAGGGGGAGAAAGAGAGAGACACAAGGGGGAGAAAGAAGTACGTGATGGAGAAAGAGAGGCACAAGGTTGAGATAGGTACAAGGGGGGAGAAAGATGTACGGGGGGAGAAAGAGAGGCACAAGGGGGAAAAAGAGGTACATGGGGGGGAGAAAGAAGTACTTGGAGAGAAATAGAGGTGCAAGGGGGAGAAAGAGAGGTGCATAGACCCCATAGTAAAATAATAACAATGACGCATGTTAATTTGTAATGTTTTTTATTCTGCTGTTTGTTTTTAACACTCAGTTTGTTCATTAAATCATTTTAAATAATGAAAAATTAGCATATTGTTTTTTTTATCCGATTAATCGAAAAAATAATCGGCCAACTAATCGATTATCAAAATAATCGTTAGTTGCAGCTCTAATTATCATCAGCCAGCCAACTGAGCATGATGATGACGAGAATTGTAATCTATCAACACCTGGGCAACCACAGGTTGCCCACAGAGCAATTTGAGTGTCAGTTCTATATAAATTGTTAGTTTAAAGGGTTCAGATCCACTTTTGGATGAAAATTTATTTTTTTTTGCATCTTTGTTTTACAAATCTGTTTGTCGGCTCAAGTGTTTCAGGTAATACTAAGTCGCCATGCATTTAATGAATGCATGGCGACTTGGTATTACATGAAAGTTCTGCTATAACTGGCTGAAGGCTCAGGTACTAAGATAAAATGGTGCAGTTCTTGAGCGATACAGCTGTACCACAGGGGACGAATAAACAAATTATTTTTGTTTTAAATGGGCCTTTTTAAACCTAGAATGCTAAGAAACAAATTGGAGATCTTTAGCATTTAAGGGGTTAAAAGGCCATTTCCCTCCTTCTGGGAAAAAGTCTCTCAAGGGAGAATTCTTCTTATAAAGCTCATCTGACCAGAGCTCTCGGTGTGCCATGGGTGTACAAGAATCAGGCAGCAGTGTAGCAGCTATACAAAGGCACTACCTTGATGTCTCCCCACACCTTTTTGAAGCATGACAAGGTTACCGTTTTTGCCTCAGCTGAGGCGAGTTTTGGGAGAAAAGTGTTGCAATAAGTAGTCACTGATTAGGTGATGGAGGTAGATAGTATAATTAATTGTTCAATGGTTCTGCAATACATTAAAGGGATAGTAATACTTAAGTATTACTAATCCCTATAGGAAAGTACTACTAAAAAAACGTATTGCCCCCAGTGTCGTCTCTCAAACCTTTATGGTTTGAGAGATGATCGCTCTTAAAGTTGCCCTCTCCCTCCCCCTTCCCCTGTAGTCAGCATTCTAGCTGACTGAAGGGAAATCCAGTCATAGATCATCAGGCGGCTCTGCAGCAGAGCCGCAATCACGTTAATTAAAAAAAAAACTTTCACTAAAACGGTCTTCTACGTGTGCTTGCAAACCAAGCACACGTGGAAGACCATTTCAGTGAAAGTTTTCTTTTTTAGGAATGCGATCCGGCTGTGCTGGAGAGCCACCTGAAAGTCGTACAACTTTCTTCCCTTCAGTCAGCTAGCATGCTGACTACGGGGAAGGGGGAGGGAGAGGGCAACTTCAGAAGAGATCATCTCTCAAATTATAAAGGTTTGAGAGATGACACTGGGGGCAATATGTTTTTTTTAAGTAGTACTTTGCTATAGGGATTAGTAATACTTAAGTATTACTATCCCTTTAAGTATGCTGTTATGGTGTCTGTTGACCCAGTTCAATTTGGGAGTTCACTTAATTTTCCTGTTATTGCACTTGTTTTCTGTTTCACCTTAGTAGTCATTGGGGACAGGGCTGGGATGGTCCTTGTGTTCCTATAGGATGATAGAGAATTCTTGTGATATTTGCAATTAAACTGTTTTCTCTGAGGACCACAGGACATCCATCCCATGGCAAATGTTTATAAGTGATTCTGGATTGGTGGTTATAACTAAATAATTAATCAATTTATTTCACCGACAGCCTGGCCTAGCATTGTTAAACAATAACTAAGGAACTACTGGAGCAACATTAAGGACTGCCTCCTCCAAAGGCTTTACTTAAAGTAAAAAGTAAAGGAGCAGCAATTAACTCCATGGTCCCTGGGTCACTCATGGGCTCAGAGGAAATAATGAATGTGTAAATAACACACAAAAAGTGTAAGATTGGCAGGGAAATAAACTCAATCATTCATAAACACTCCAAACTGTATTATGAATAATTGAAACCTGAGATCAGTTTGCTGTTCCCACATATTGATATGTACCAGCCATACTGTTTTTCTTTCTATCTGAAACTGCTCCTCTCTAAAGCAATATTGACTTTGGACTTCACTACTGTTAGTCACAATCTGCTGGCAGTAAACGAAACTATGACTGCAATCATTGTGCTGCTGTACTAGTGAGACACAAAGACCATGCTTCTCTGGTGCTAAAATCTGAAATGTTGAAGGTAACTTTTTAGGCAGACTGATAGTATTCCAGATTTCCCATTCATTTTGTTTACAACTTTCTTGAGTTTTAGCTCTTATTTGAATAATTTATTGCTTTTTCAAACCAGAGCGGTGTGTAAACCATTGCTAAAAAATTAATTGCAAACCCCTTTAGTCCTCAGTGGGTTAATAAATGCAATATTTCCAATAATGTTGTGTCTCTAAAAGGGAAGACACCGGCTATCAATTATGTGTGAAATACGTTTGAAAAGGACCGAGCTGTTTGACTGAAATTAGCAAACTAGTTATCAGAACTTCATTTGTTTTGTGATGGGATGTGAGAAGATGGTGATGGTACATGGTGGTAAGAGAGAGGTTATGCTTTTAATTACTCTTTAACCCTTTTGGATGCTATATTGTGGGTATCCTTCCTGCTTCATCGGGTGCATCAGTGTCTTGCATCTCCAGTTTGGAGTAACTAGATAATCCATGTAATCAGCTGTTAGGTGTTCCGGTTGGTGGTTACAATCATGGGAGGGAGACAAGTGTTTTGATTTGGCAAAAAGACCAACGTTTATCATAGTATCCATCCTGCTTCATCGGGTGGGGTGGGGGGGCTGGTTAAGACAGTGTGATTGAGAAACCTCTAAAACAAAGCCATGTATTAAGGAGCACACTGCCTTAACTTCGTATTATATTTAGACATTCTGGTGCCTGCAACATCAGAATGTCACCCTTTTCATGCGGGCGAGATTCCTATGTCACCCTTTTCATGCGGGCGAGATTCCTATGTCACCCTTTTCATGCGGGCGAGATTCCTATGTCACTCTTTTCATGAGGGCGAGATTCCTATGTCAACTTTTTCAACCAGGCAACATTTTAAATGCACCTTTGTCTGGTTCGCCCAATAGAGAGCAACATTTTAATAGGATACCCTAGAGTCGCCAATACATTTGAAAGCAATGGTTCTTGAGCTGTGCCTTCAGAAACCACTAACAGTCGAGGACTTGAACATAAGTGAAGGAGTCAAAATTAACCCTTTGAATGTCAGAGGTATCCAACACATTGCATTTCTATGCTTTAGATACCTCTTTGGAACTTGAATGCTTCTCTGGTTCATTCACCTAAGCTTAACCAAGAGAATCCTCAAATCCTGGTCTGTTAGTGGACCCTGAGGGGCCACGGGTTGAGGCAATGCTCTCAGAGAGCATGTTATTATAAATATTAGGGATGGAAACATATCAGTGAGGTTTATTGTTATCTGTAATTGCTTGATATCTGTCCAGAGCCTTTTGCTAAATATATTCATTCTCTATTTCCTCCTGACCCAGTCACTCCTCTACTTAGAGACTGAGAGCTGGATGTGAGGCTGTAGGGAAGATGGCGATGTACGATACACCATACCAGAGGCTGGAGGCCTCTTACACAGATTCCCCCCTGGGGGAGGATGACCTCTTGGTGCATGTTCCAGAGGGCAGTAAATGTAAGTAATTCTTTCTCTCACTGACTCTCTCTGTTGAGTCTCCTCTACTGTAGCAGCTTCCCCTTGTGACACATAAATTCCCAGAAATTATAATACACAGCAACTATCTAAATTGAAATGCATTTTTTGTTCTCTTTTTTTACGTTTGCTACATAAAAAGTTAAACCCTTTGAGTGCCAGAGTGGTGCCCAATGTATTGCTTTTCAACGCACTGTGTATCGCTCTGGCATTCAAAGCCTCCTAGTTGGACAAAAACCCCAAAACAGCTTTGGTGATTTTGAAAGACCTTTTCAAAATTACCAGTATGTTGTACAAACCATTTTTTAAATTGAAAAGTAATTTTTAGTTATTTTGATTATGCTAATAAAGGCATGTTATGCAGTCACTTCCTGTCTTATCCCTACATTACCTCCCCCATTCACTAACACTTCTCTGCAATGCATTGCCCACCTCCCCTAGCACTGACTTCCTGTCTTATCCCTACATTACCTCCCCCATTCACTGACACTGCTCAGCAATACATTGCCACCTCCCATAGCACTGTCTTATGCCCACATTACCTCCCCCACTCACTGACACTGCTCAGCAATGCATTGGCCACCTCCGCTAGTACTGACTTCCTGTCTTATCCCTTCATTACTTCCCCCACTCATTGACACTGCTCAGTAATACATTGCCACCTTCCCTAGCACTGACTTCCTGTCTTATCCCTACATTACCTCCCCCACTTACTGACACTGCTCAGCCATGCATTACCCACCTCCCCTAGCACTGACTTCCTGTTTTATCCCTACATTACCTCCCCACTCACTGACACTGCTCAGCAATGCATTGACACCTCCCCTAGCACTGACTTCCTGTCTTATCCCTACATTACCTCCCCACTCACTGACACTGCTCAGCAATGCATTGGCTACATCCTTATCACTGAAAGTGTTATGTATCATTATGTTATGGGGTACTTTAGGGCTAAAACAGAAAATGTCTGCAAGTCCTGCCTTAATTAGAATAAAATATTCAATTAAATAACTCAAAAACTAGTTTTCTAATTGAAAATGGCTAATACAACACATGGATTGTTGAAAGCTCTTTCAAAATCTCTAAAGTTGTTTTAGGGTCCGTTCAATAAATACAACATTGGGGAGCCTATCTAGGACACCCCTAAGTGGCCTCACAAACCATGACAATGTACATTTTTAGTTTTTAATATTTTCACCATTATCTAGGCTGACCATATTTCCTTGAGACAAAAACGGGACAGGGTGTGGGACAGACGGACAGTGGGACTCGGTCACTTCGAGTCCGATCATAGTAAGCTGCAAGCAACGAGAACGCGTTTGCTCCATCTCTTACTAGCGGTGTTCTCTATCTCTCTCTGGCCAAGAAGCCTGCCCCTGAAGTAAATGGGAACTTCCTCTTATCGTCACTCACACTAGTGGTTTTACTGTGTTTACTGTACACATTGATTACCATAGAGTCTTATGACTCGTCATCATATCACTGTCTAAGAGACTCTATGGTAATTTACCATAGACTCGAGAGTCTTAGACAGTTAGGAGTCTCTCGATATTATGGTAATCAATGTGTACAGTAAAACCACTAGTGTGATGAAAGGAAGTTCCGATTTACTTTATCTTATGAGAAATAAGCCATGTTCAGTTTTTTACAAAAAAATAACAACTATAAATATGTTATATTAAAAATGGGACAAAATTGACATTTATATTAAAAAGAAGGGACAGTCTTGAAATATGAAAAAAAAAAAACAGTACTGTCCCTTTTAAAACGGTCCATATGGTCAGCCTACTTTTTATCTGAATTTCTCCAGTGCCTTGAAATTCAGCTGGGTTCCTCATCCTTTAGCCGTCTGAGTGCCAGGGTGGTATTGAGTTGCAATGTGTGTGCAATAAAAATGATTATTAACCCTTTGAGTGTCAGAGAGGTATGCAATGCATTGCAGAGCAATGCTTGCGTACCCCTCTGGCAGTGAAATGGTTAATAGTTTTTCTTGTCCCCAATCACTGTGAGGTTTGTAGGAAATCTGTGTTTTTAGACTGATTTTTCTTCCTTTTTCCAGCACCTTGGCATCACATTGAGAATCTGGATCTTTTCTTCTCTCGGGTATCCTCTGAGTGTGGGCACAATGCCAGGGAGTGTAAACGTGTGGACAGAGAAGGGAAGTGTGCCCAGTCATGTCTTGGTGGGAGTCAGAGAGTGTCTGTGTACTCTGCAGGCAATATGCATAAAGACACAAAAGTAGAGCAACTCTGGGGCAAACCAACCACACAAATAAAAAGTCTATAAACTTCCATTGATGTAACCCCTTAAGGACCAGGGAGGACCAAGGGTTTTTTACACTAGAGGACCAGAGCAATTTGGGCCTTTTTAGTATGTGTTTGTTCAACCATATTTCCACTTTAATTCCTTTAGTACAGAAACACAAATTATACTGAGTTGTAAGGGATAAAAGGGCTTTCTTTTGATGTCATATTTAAGGGTACAACCCATTGCATAGTTTAATTATAATATAAAAATGTGAAAAAAGACCCACAATATTTTATAGTTTTTCCTGTACAGTTTTGTGCTCAGTTAGTGCATTTTTAACAGGGGCTGGATAAAAGGTATGAATGGACGTTCGTACCTCCCTATGGTCCTTTTTTATGGGGTCACTGTCCCTCTTAGGAGAAAATCCCAATGTCCTTCATTCCTTCCCTGGTGTTCCTCTTTTAGGCGATCAGACTATGTGGTGTGTATGTAACTGTTTCACATTGCTACACAGTAATTAACCAAAAATCTGATTTGGTTCTGGGTCATTAAGGGGTTAAATGGTGCTGTTATCACCTGGGGAGTTATGCCCTAAGGTGAAATAAAGAGGTGATAAAGCGGAGATGACTTCTCCAGTTCCTATGTTAGTCTATGGAGCCAATGCACTAAGATCCCTAAAGTTGGAGATCTCTTAGTGTATTGCCTCCATAGAATAACATAGGAACTGGAGAGTTTAGGTCACAGGAGAAGTCATCTTCACTTTATCACCTGTCCAAAAGAAACAAAAGAAGAGGTGCCAAATAGTGCAACAATGTGTTTTTTAAAAAAAAGAGCCTTGGCCTGTGAATGCTGTGGATCTAAACCTGTGAACACTCCAGCTATTGAAGGTAGACCCGAACGGACAGGGGTATACGCTCTCTCTATGCCTATTAGTTAGTCTGACTGGTATCAGCAGCCTAACCATTTTAAAGTATTTTTTTATTCACTTGTATCTATTCATATCGTTGTGACATTGTTGCACTATTTGGCACCTATCCTTTTGTTTCTTTCGGAGATATTTGTGCCACTTTGGGGAGCGTGTGTTTTGGAAAAAGAGCATCCTAAACAGCCGAAGTATCCAGTGATTGTGCTACTGGGGGCAGTGATTAACCCCAGATTGCCTGTTTACTGATCTTGACATTTGTTATCGACCAATCACTATAATTGTGAGTGCGCACCTATAGAGTATTTGGTGGGGGTCCAATAATTAATTCATACACACAGGGGTACCCCCTTGTTTGTTGTCCCCTTTTTTCTTCTCACTTTATCACCAGTTTATCACGACTTAGTGCATGCCCCCCCCCCCGAATCCTATAGAAGTGACATCCGTTGCATTCAAGAGTATATCAAGAGAATTCAGGGAATTTTTATTTTTCCCTTTTGGTGGAGTTGGTTTGCCACAGAATTGCTCCAATTTTCTTTGTGCTTATGGTCATTCGTATCGTATTTAGGATTGTTTTCACCTGTTAGTGTCCTTGACTAAAGCATTTCAGGTATACAATCTGCACCAGAAGAACGGATTCACCTGCATGCTGATTGGGGAGATCTTTGAGTTACTGTAAGTTCAGATGTTATTATTATTAATATTTATAATTTATTTTGTAAACCTGTTACATTAAAGGGTCAGTAATGCCGTCTCTCAAGCAGTAACTCCGCTAAAGTTTTCCCTCTCCCTCCCCTTCTCTTGACGTCAGCGCTCTACTGACAGCGGGAGATCCCGGCCCAGGGATCAGCCGACGGATCTGCAGCAGAGCCTAAATAGTGTTATTGGAAAATAATGACTTCATTGGAAAGGTCTACAGTGTGCCTGGTTTGCAAGCACACTTTGTAGACCATTCCAATGAAGTAATTCTTTTCCAGTATCGCTATTGCGGCTCTGCTGCAGAGCCTCCTCATGTTGGCCGACACGGATCTCCTGCTGTCATCTTTACAGCTGACATCAGGGAAAGGGAATCTTTAGCACTTTCTCCAAATACTTTATTTTTGTAAGATGCCTATATGCTGTGCTAGCTTGAGAAGTTAACCTTTTTTTTTTTTTTTGGTGCCACAGTCTGGCACTTTATTTTAGTTCGTTTTTGTGCGGGGTCAATATTATTACCATACCTGGGAACTTTCATTTGAGGGCTACCCGGAGGGTAGCCCTCTGTTCAGCAGGGGGTAACAAAAATGACGCTAATCGCGGCAAAAAGGGGCGGGGCTTAACTCGAGTGTTGGGGGGATTTAACCCTCTGAGTGCCAGAGTGGTACGGAATGCGCTGCAAAGCAATGCATTCCGTACCACTCTGGCACTCAGAGGGTTAAATGTGACACACGCAAGGCTGGGGACGGAGGCACAACGGGAGAAAAAAGCGGATGTGGCAGAATTTCAATAGAAACTCTCCACATCCGGAGGAATCTGCCTCTGCCCCGGAGACCCGGTAAAGCACTGTCAGAACCGGAGTCTCCGGGGCAAATCCGGAGAGTTCCCAGGTATGATTATTACACCCGGTGCTGTGAATGAACGTAGGCAGAGCCAACACGCTGGGGACATGTTAAATAGCACAGACGGAGTAAGTTTGGCCTCCAACATAACTAGCATACTGCACAGGGAATTAGCATAATGTGCCACACTGTGCCATCAGTACATAAACGTTAATAAATCATTTGTATTCTCTGTAAAACAAACTAAACAAATGGCGTAGGGTGACTGGTGCAGTTTAACATTTACATTATGAGTCATTGTAGCTCCATGTATGGTGTTACTGTTACTAGATCATCCTATAATGTGATATTTCAGGCCTTTTCTGTTCTACCCTTTTCTCCATTTTCTATACTTGATTCAAGTCATTTTGCTCAAAAGCGCAATATTCACAAACAAAAGTGGAGCAGTTGTAAATCAAACCTGCAGCACCGTAACAAACAAATTAACATTCCTATTGATTTAAAAGGGGATTTAAACACCTTGAATCCTAGAGAGGTCACCAACACATTGAAGCAAAGCACTTTCAACCTCTCTAGCATTCAAGGGGTTAAAAGTCCCATTTTAATCAATGGAAATTTTGGAAGATTTGATTAGTTGCCAATAGGATGGTTTGCCTAAGAATTTAACCACTTTTATTTGCTTTGTACATAATGCTCAACGGGGTTATCTGCTTTTTATTTACTTTTAAACATGAAAAACTTTATTGAAAGTTTTACGTTTAACCACATTTGCATATTGCTTCTTTTTAATTTAAGGTTAAATGACTATAATCCTGTATTACTAAACCTGTCCCAATGGGCCCAGGCTTACTAAGTCTGCTTCAACAAGCACAGGCTACGAAAACTAGCCAAACAGCTTGCTGAGGATGATGGGAGTTGTAGTTTGACAACAATAGGTAGAACACCAACGTGCTCTGGAGGGATGGTCCAAAACACATTCAGCAGTAGAATAACTGTATGGTGTAATCTGGTTTTCCCCTAAATATGGAGCCATTGTGTCAAGTTGGAGATGTTTCAGATACTTGAAAGGACCACTAACACCCTTCAGATAATAAACCCATACTTATCTTAATCCAGAAATAATCTTTAATCAGTACGGACATCATGTCTGTGGAGTCAGACATTGTTTTTTTTTAAGACTCCAGGGGCTGGATTCTATTGCAGGTGCTAATTTTATCACTGCTTTTATCTCCAGTTTTCCCCATAGACTTCAATAGGAAAATGTTTGATAAAACGGGCGTTAACATTTAGCACCTGCAATAGAATCCAACCCTAGGACAGTAAACTCCTCCCATTAAATTTTCCTTCCTTCTTAAGAATTTTATTTTTATTGGGGGAAGTTTTTGATTCTGGGGTCTGGCAACAAAGAATTATGTCCATGTTCGTGGTCATTATATCCAGTAAATATAAATACAACTAATTTTGGGGAATCAATCCACGCAGAAATGGTTCATAGTGGCTATTAGGAGTTTCTGTTCAGATTAAACCTATAACCCTTTGAGTGCCGCACAAGGCCTTGCTTTGCCATGCGTTACGTACCCTTATGGCACTCAAAGGGTTAAGGTCGGTGCAGTGAGTAACACTTTGCAAATACTACCCCTCTGGTCCTTAACCCTTTCAGTGCCAGCGGGGTACCCAGCGCATTGCAATCCATCTGGCACTGAAAATGTTAAGGTGTTAAAATAATTCAGAGTTTATTATTTGGTTTAGTTCACACTGGCAACCGAATCACACTGATTCGAACGCATGGAAAAAAAGCATGAAATTGTGTTGTATGGGACACAAAACATTTTGCGTGGTAACACATCTTGCTGTAGCTTTTGGTCTGACAGTGTGTTATCACAAATGCATGCGATTTGTATTGATAGCAGTAGTATCACACGCACAATATTGCACGTCATTCCCACTGCTATGTGGTTTTGAAGCTGTGTTATGGGTGGAAAAGTAAATATTCATATAGTTCAACCAGGGCCGGCCCTTACATGGGTCCCGGTGGGTGAAAGCACAAGGGGTGAAAAGAGGGGAAAACAGAGGCACAAGGGGTGTAAAAAGACAAGGGGGGAGAAAGAGGTACAAGGGGTGTGAAAAAAAAATTATAGTTGGATGTGGTTTTCGGGGCAGGAGAGGGGTTAATATAATTAAGGATGTGACGTGTTTTGGTGGGTGTGGTTTTGGTGCGCGGAAGGGGGACAGCATTTCATCCTTGGACCCAGGCAGCACAATGTGTTCAATATGTACTGGGAAATGCAAGAGATCCGCACATAAGTCGTATATATATTTTTATGTTCTTTCAAATGCGATTTCAGAGCATCAAACAAATCAACAGTGTTAACAAAACTTTAGGAACTGTTCGTGTTCTTTTAATAAAGAGACTCCATAGAATTTGAGAGCTTTTCCTCAATGGGTATGTTTTGTACTTCTTGGTGCATATCCCTTCCTACATCTCCTGTGTTCTCTCTCCTTGACTGTGTCTGTCTCGTTTCACCCCATACAGGCAGTTTATCTTTGTGGTCAGTTTCACCACCTTCCTAGTGAGCTGTGTGGATTATGATATCCTATTTGCCAACAAGATGGTAAACCACAGTCAGAGTGAACATGTCAAAGTGACATTACCCGATGCCTTCCTGCCCCCTGGCGTCTGCAGAGACAGGTAAACATCCAACTTCCTTCTGAATTATTATTATGAATTATTAATATTTATTATTATATTTGACTGTATTCAAGATGCACATTCCGTGAGCCATATGCATGGATTAATTGTGGGGTTAACCAGCTGTACCATAGGAGAGTCATAAACATTCCCATTGATTTAATCATTTGTGTGGCAGAGAGGTATCCAGCACAAAATAATACACGCAAAGGGTTAAATGAAGCTTATAACCTATTGAATGCTAGATACATTTTATCTGTTCCCAGTGACAAGGCCAAAACATACGTATGGGGTTTGTTGTTTTTATCATGCCTGGCATTTCGGGGCTACACTTTCTCAATGGGCAGAGTTTTTTACAAGAGACTAAAAAGTGTGATTGAGTAGCTCCTTGTTATTCAGTGATGTTCTTGTCACTCTTTTCGTGTGTCTGACACTTCTCTCATACTAAATTATTATTCTGACATACCTTATTGTGGATTTAATGATGTGAACCTGACCTCATCTCTATGTATATCAAAGAATACAAGAAAATGGGTTTCTCACCTCCTTGCTTGTCATTGCTGGCGTCTTCTGGATTCACCGCCTTATAAAATTTATTTACAACATCTGCTGCTACTGGGAGATCCACAACTTCTATATACAAGCTTTGCGCATCCCTATGGTGAGTACTGGGCATGGAACGATCTTCTATGCCTATAGTGAATAATGAGCACATAATTAGTATAAATCTACACCCCTAATTCTACAGTTTCACACCAAGCTTCCTGTGTCACCTGCCAGTGGCAGGCTCATTCCTATTAGTTGCTCTTGTAGTTGTGATGTCAAAGCAGCCAATAGGAATCATCATCTGCCTCTTTTAAGCTCACAGCACCAGCTCTGGGGAGAAGCAGCCCAGAGGAAATCTGTACACTGAGGCATGTTTGTTATTTAAATGGATAGTAATGTTTAATTTTAGGATTCTTTAATATTGTAGGCATTAAAAAAAATGTAAGTCCTCTCCTGTCCTGTCTCTCAAACCTTTATGGTTTGAGACATATAACTGACTAAAGTAGCCCCCCTGCAGGCTGTTTCAGACAAGTCTGCCCTCTAGCTGACAGCAAGAGATTCTGGTCCCAGGACCGGCCAGTGGTTCTTCAGCAGAGCCAAAATTGCACTATTTAGAAATAAATACTTCATAGCAACGGTCTACAAAGTGTGCCTGGTTTGCAAGCACACTTTGTAGACCATTTCAATTAAGTATTTATTTCTAAATAGTGTGATTTCGGCTCTGCTGAAGAGCTGCCGCCCAGTCAAATGACCAGAATCTGCTGCTGTCAGCTAGAGGGCAGACTTCTCTGAAACAGCATGGAGGGGGGCGCTTTAGTCAGTTATATCTGACAGGACTTACATCGATTTAAATATTTTTTAATGCCTACGATATTAAAGAATTCTAAAATTAAACATTACTATCCCTTTAACCCTTTGAGTACCAGAGAGGTACACAACGCATTGCAAAGCAATGCGTTGCGTACCCCTCTGACACTCAAAGGGTTAAAAGGGAATCTGCCAACTTATAAGCTTATAGTCCTATTTTTTTTTCGGTGAAATCTAGTTCTTGAACTATGTCCCGGTTATCCTACCAGACCCACAGTGTCTTGGGTGCTACAATCTTGTAGATGCTGTAGACTTGGTGCATGTATGTATAAATGCAGGGGGCCACATTTTTTTGACAATCGAAAGGGAGGCTCAGTCTTAAAACGTTTGACCACCCTTGCCCTATGGTGGTGTTGGTTTGCCCTAGAATTGCTCCTCTTTTTCATTATTGATAAGGCCCAGTGTACTCCATTTGCTCTTCCTTTACCCACCTTCACCTCTCTGTTCTTTTCTTCCTGTCTCCCATGCAGTCAGACCTTCCATATTATACCTGGGAAGAGGTTCAGAGTCGCATTGTACAGATACAGAAAGAGCATCAGATCTGCATTCACAAGAAGGAACTATCTGAACTTGATGTGTCCCACAGAATCCTGCGATTCAAGAACTACATGGTCGCCATGGTAAATAAGAACCTTCTACCGCTTCAGCACAGGCTCCCCCTGCTGGGCAATACAGTCTTCTACACTCGTGGGCTCAAGTACAACTTTCAGTTGATTTTCTTCTGGGGTCCTGGCTGCCTCTTCCAGAACGAGTGGAGTCTGAAGCCTGAGTACAAGAGAGCAGGCGCACGCCTGGAGCTTGCTGAAAAGCTGTCACAGCGCATCCTGTGGATTGGACTTGCCAACCTGGTGTTGTGCCCTCTAGTGCTGGTCTGGCAGATCCTCTATGCTTTTTTCAGTTACACAGAGGTGCTACGACGCGAGCCTGGCAGTCTGGGGGCACGTTGCTGGTCCCTCTACGGCCGCTGCTACCTTCGACACTTTAATGAACTGGATCATCAGCTGCAAGCCAGGCTGAGCAGGGCCTACAAACCAGCTAGCAAATACATGAACTGCTTCCTATCACCACTGCTGGCCGTGGCCGCTAAACACTTGGGCTTCCTGGCAGGCTCTATACTGGCAGTGCTTATAGCGCTCACTGTTTACGATGAAGATGTGCTGGCGGTGGAACATGTGCTGAGTGCTGTCACCCTGCTGGGGGTCTTTGTGACAATCTGCAGGTCAGAATAACTGTGCATGAGGTTTGGAGGGAGCAGGAAAGCGTGAAATGAGTGTAAGATCTAGAGCTACCAACAGTGCATGTTTTTAGGAAATGCCTAAATGTGCACAGGCAGACCAGTGACTGAGACACTAATTCCTCCACTCGTGCTCCTGCTGGGAGATCCTGAAAACCTGAACTGTTGTTAGCTCTTGAGGACCAGGGTTAGCTACAACTGGCTTAGGGATACTTCAGAATGTTGATGTGACATGTTATCTGCACTAAATCAATTGTTTGTATGTGGTGGACAATCTATATGTAAATGCTCTTAGTCCAGAGGCAAGAAGGCTGTAGCAATCTGTTATTGAACTACAAATTCCTTAACGACTTGTGCTGTACTATGACCGTCACGGTCCTTGAAATTCTCAAGGACCGATGACGGTCATAGTACGTCACATACTTTTTACTTACAGCTCTCTACCGGGAGCGCTGTAAGTAAAAATAGGGCCTGAAATTGACCGCTCCAAGATCGGAGCGATCTCTATCAGGCCCCATAGTGACGCGCCGATACACGCAACAGGTCACGTGTACCGGCGCGTCCACGTAGTTCAATGCGGTCCTTATGGGACGGAAACGTCCCAGGACCGCCGGACGTTAAGGGGTTAATCTACAGCTAACCAACAGGGTGACTGATGGGAATTGTAGTCCAATAGGAAAATGGCAACAGGGTGTCCACCCTTGGCATAAGATGTAAATGAATATTCATAGTGCACAAAAATAGATGTAAATGATGAGTGATTACTGAATTTCTCTGTCGTCCAATACAGGTTACTGGTAACTTTGGGTAGGCGATCAGCCCCTTTAATAGGCAGGAACAATTCTGAGAAGTGACTGCTGGGTGGAGCCTGCCTCCTCTCCTTAGCTAGCAGCTAGGCAATCCCCAACCAGTAAGATTTGTTCCTTGGTCAGGACACAGCAAGAGAACAGTTCTGCTATAGTTTTAGTTTTTTATTATTTTTCTGTTAGATATGGAATACCACCATTAGACGGATTACCATCACTGACAATTCCCATCACCCAAATGTGGATAGTTCAGTTTACCAGGAGCTTTTGTGGACCTAAGCCCGGGGGGGAAAATCTTGGCTGCAAGTTCTTCCCCAGGAGTTGCCCACCGAGGCTTCTTCTTGATATATGGTAATCTGAAGACAGAAGAGAGCACCCTTTGAGTGCTGAGGTCCACATGTTCCATGCGTCCCCTCCGCACAGGGGTCTCTATTGGCGTTCCTATTACATACTCATACACTCATTGGGTTTATTCTGTATGTCTGTGAGGTGTTTGGAGCAAGTTTCTGTGGTAACTTAACCCTTTTGTTGCTGGTTCGCACTTTTTGGGGGGTTTTGGGGCACTTTCCCTGTTGGGTTTAGTGTTTATTGAGTGTTTTCACGTTTGCGATTCACCTCGCTAACTTTATGTTCCGCGCCCTAAAGGCGCGCGTTTACCGCATAGACAATATTGCTCCGTTCACTTCTATGGGACTTTACAGTTTGGGACATATCTCTGCAACCGCTCCAAGTAGCGTGGTCAGAGACGGCTCATGTTGTTTGTTTTCCCTTGCTCTGCCATCCGGTCACGTTCTGGGAATGCTGGGGGCTGTGGGGGCTTTGGGCACTGTTGGGGTACTCTGTCAGCGAAACTACATTTCCCATGAGTGCCCGGTTCGCGCTCTTGTTTCCAATTGGCTCCCATCAAGGTAGCCATTTTGTGTATTCGCAGATTGCGTATCCTACGCAGGGCTTGGAATCTCCTTCTCTCATCCGCAGCTTAACCTTTGCCTACCAGATAAGTCTTAATATAGTGTTTCTGGGGTGCATTAATTATCATACACACTTTATTGTGGGTGTTTTGATACTTTGACCATTTTGACTCTGTGAGAATGTCTACTCCATTAGACCTTGGGGCTAAACCTAAGACTAAGGACACTGGGGTGTCTGTGTCTCCCATTGCTCATTGCTCTTCATTTCAATCAGGGTTACCTAGAGAATACTCAGGTCATGTTTGCCCAGCATGCTCTGCTGCCCCTGAATCCCCTGCTGGGGTCCACCTTACAACTCCTTCCATCCACTTTACAAGGGGTCTTCAATTCGTTGCAGACCCCCGCCCCTATCAGATCTTAACTGCCTAAACTGATGTGTCTGATTCCTCTGAGGAGGAATTATTGGTGGACTCCGATGATGATGATGACTGTTCAGCTGTTCCTTCATCTCAGTTTTTTGGGGACCCCTTTGAGGTGGACCCCATTCCCTCAGCTGAGGGCCTGATCAGGGCTGTGTTGTCCACCCTGAACATTCTTTTGATGCAGGAGGCGTCTTCTGACCCCTCTGATGTTTTCCAGGAACCTGTTAGGCCCCATGCCTGCTTTCCACCTAATCCCACCCTTGACCGCTTGGTGTCTAAAGAGTGGAAATTTCCAGACAAGAAACCATCTGTGTCTAAAAAGTTTGCTAAACTTTATCCGTTTTCTGAAATGGCCCTTACTCAATGGGTTCATCCCCCTAAAGTGGATGCCCCAGTTTCCAGGCTTTCAAAGTCAACTGCCTTGCCAGTGGCTGATACCTCTGCTCTTAGAGACTGGACTGACAATAAGCTTGAGACTTCTCTCAAGGCTATTTTTGCTACTGTGGGCTCTGCCTTTCGCCCTACCTTTGCTGCTGCATGGGTAAATAGGGCTGTGGCTGTTTGTACTGAACAGCTCAATTCTGCTGTCCATCAGGGAGCCCCTACTTCTGACATGATGCGTCTTCTCGCTAACATTGCTGAGGCTCAGCATTATGTCTCTGCTGCCTTGTTTGATGCTGTACGTATGGTAGCCAGGGCATCTACCATGTCTGTGGTAGCCAGACGGGCTCTTTGGCTTAAGATCTGGTCAGCTGACACGGCCTCTAAGAAGGTTCTCTTGTCTTTGCCCTTTCAGGGTTCTTCCCTGTTCGGGCCTGAACTTAAGGATCTCATCAACGAGGCCACTGGAGGGAAAAGTTCTCACCTGCTAGTGGTCCTAAGGAAGAAGGCACCTGTTAAAAGGAATCTGCTTTTTCATTCCTTTCAAGCAGATTTGCGCCAAGCAACCCAGACGGTCCCTCAGGCGCCGTGCTCCTCATCCAAGCCTAAGCAGCAATGGAGATCCAAGTCCTCCACGAAGCCCGAGGCTTCCAAACCTTCTTCTGCATGACTCACCGAACCTGGGTCCCCACCCGCAGGTAGGTGGCCACCTATGCCACTACCTTTCAGCTTGGCAGGCCTCTGTGGTGGACCCAGGAGTTTTACAAGTGGTGGCCTCAGGATACAGGATTCCCTTCACCTCTCTTCCTCCTCCAAGGACCTTTGTTTCTCATTCTCCCTTGGGAGCAGAAAAGAAACACCTTTTCGAGGATGCTATTTAGGCCCTGCTAGACAAGACAGTCCTGGACCAAGTTTCCCCTCAGGAGAGGGGCTTGGGATTGTACTCCAACCTCTTTGTGGTTTCCAAGAAGGATGGGGGCTGTTGCCCCATTTTGGATATCAAGGATCTCAACTCCTTTGTGGTCAGGTCCCAGTACCGCCAGGAGTCTCTACGCACAGTGATAGTGACCATGTCTCCTGGGGAATTTCTGGCCTCTTTGGATCTTCAAGATGCCTATCTGCACATCACCATTCATCCAGAGAGTTGGCAGTATCTTCGCTTTGCCTGAGACCAAGGACATTTCCAGTTCTCTGCCCTACCCTTTGGCCTGATCACGGCTCCTCAAGTCTTCAACAGAGTCCTGGGAGCTTTGATTTCCGTTCTACATCAGAACAGCATCAGGGTGACTCCATACATGGATGACCTCCTTCTGAAGTCCTCGTCTTCGGAACTCCTTCACCAGCAGGTGCAGGACTGCATTCATGCTCTATCCCATCACGGGTGGATCATCGACTTGGACAAGTCAGACCTTGTTCCTTCTCAGAAGATGGTCTTTCTGGGCCTCCTCTTTGACACTCAGAGGGAGATGGTGTTTCTGACAGGCGAAGTGGCTCATCAGATAGCACTAAAGGTCCAAGCTATCCTGTCTCAGGATCCGGTTCCAGCTAAGAAGTTGTCATCCTTGGTCTGGAAGATTATGTCCACCACAGATGCAGTTCCGTTTGCCATGGCTCACACCAGGGAACTTCAGAGGTATCTGATCCTGGCCTGCAAGGGCTGTCCAGATCTCCTGGAGAGATCCCTGTCTCTCCCTTTTCAAGTGGAGCAGAGTCTCTTGCGGTGGCTCAACCTGAACAATCTCCTGAATGCAGACCCTTCCTGGTCCCCTTCTGGACAAAGGTGACAACGGATGCCAGCCTCTCTGGATGGGGAGTGGTGCTGGGGCACTTGAGTGTTCAGGGCAAGTGGTCTCAGGAGGAATCTCTCCTTTCCATCAATGTCTTGGTGCTTCAGGCGATATTTCATGCCCTGCTTCACTGAACACGGCAACTGGAGGATTGCCCGGTCAGGGTACAGTTGGACAGTGCCACAGCGGTAGCCTATATCAACAAGCAAGGCGGCACAAGAAGTCTTGCAGCTTGGTGAGAGGTCAAGGCTATTTTATCATGGTCAGAGGTGCATGTCCCTACCTTTTCACAGTTCATATTCCTGGCGTAGACAACGTTCTGGCAGACACACAGTGGACAGCAGAGAGTGGAAACTGCATCCAGAGGTGTTCAACATCATCATCCAGCAGTGGGGTCTTCCATACATCGACCTGATGGCAACCAGACACAACAGGAAGGTGCCAACATTCTGCTCTCGCTGGGCGGATCCCATGGCTCTGGCAGTGGATGCATTGTCGATCCCGTGGAAGTTTCCTCTGGCTTACATCTTCCCTCCTGTTCCCCTGTTGAACAGAGTTCTTTGGACGGTGAGACTGGAGCGCTGCCCAGTCATTCTGATTGCTCCATACTGGCCACGACAGGCTCGGTTTCCGGAGTTTCCTGACCTCTCAGTGGCGGAACCTCTTCGACTTCCTCACTGTCCATACCTTCTTCTACAGGGTTACCTCTGGAAGGAAGACGTTCATCGTCTGGCTTTGATGGCATGGAGATTGACTCCTCAATTTTGAAGAAGAAAGGATTTTCTTCTGGAGTGGTGGCTACTATGCTTAGTGCCCACAAGCCTGTTTCCTCTAAGGCCTACCGTCGGGTTTGGTCTACCTTCCTAGCTTGGTGTGCTGACAAAGACCTGTCTCAGGATTTTGACCTTCCTACAGTTCTTTCCTTCCTCCAGGATGGTGTGGATAAGAGTTTCAGTCTGAGTTCTCTCAAGGTTCAGACTTCTGCACTCTGTCTTTTTTCCTTCCTGATGTCAAGGTTTTCTTCCAGGGGGTTGCTCATACCCATCCGGTGTTTAAGTCCCATGCTCCTCAGTGGGATCTTAACCTGGTCTTGGGAGTACTCCAGCGTCCTCCCTTTGAGTCCTTGGCTACCATTCCTCTACGTCTGCTGACATGGAAGATGGCCTTTCTCTTGGCAATTGTTTCTGTTCGACAAGTTGCGGAGCTGCATGCCCTGTCTTGTAAACCACCTTTTCTGGTTTTTCACAAGGACAAGGCAGTGCTTCGCACCTCACAAGAGTTTGTCCCGTAGGTTGTGTCTGAGTTCCACATCAATCAGGAGATTGCTGTTCCTTCCTTCTGTCCTAACCCTACTTCTGACAAAGAGAGGGATCTTCATGTGTTGGATGTTGTGCGTTGTCTCAAGTTCTGTGTGCATCGCACTGAGTCCTTGAGACATTCTGACTCTGTTTGTCATTCCTGAGGGTCCTAGGGCTGGAAAACCTGCTTCCAGGGTTACCATCGCTTCTTGGATCAAGTCCACGATTCGTAAGGCTTACGAACTTTGGAAGAAGCCTGTTCCCTTCAGGGTCCCGGCTCATTCTGCAAGGTCTGTTTGGGCTTCTTGGGCCTACAAGAACCAGGCCTCAGCTGATCAGTTGTGCAAGGAGGCCACTTGGTCTTCTGTGCACACCTTTACTATACACTATCGTGTGGATGTGCTGGCATCGGCTGATGCCAGTTTTGGGAGGAAGATCCTGGAGGCAGCCTTGCCTGTCTAGGATCTTCTTAGTCTCTCAGTACTCCTTCACGTTTGAGCCCTGTTGGCTCTATTTCAGTGTGCTGTGCAACAGTTTATGGGGTTTGTTTTTAACCTGTTCAGTGTCCATTGACACTTTGCGGTTAGTGTTGTAGATTCATTGGCACTGTGGTGACTTTGGGGGCCTATGCCTGGTCCTTGCCTTTCTTCCCGCCCTGTGGAACTTAATGGTTGGACGTCCCAAAGTTACCAGTAACCTGTATTGAGCGACAGAGAAAATACGATTTTAGTCTTTTTCACTTAGTCCATGCAGGTTACTGGTCTCCCACCCTGTCAAGGGACAATGCTTGGTGCTCCTGCGGCAGAACGTGGGGGTCCTTTTGGGTTCATGCTCACAGGAGTCTTCCTTTACCTTCTTACTACCTAGTCAATAGTTAGTCTGCAAATCTTACTGGTTGGGGATTGGCTAGCTGCAAGCTAAGGAGAGGAGGTAGGTTTCGCCCAGCAGTCACTTCTCAGAATTTTTCCTGCCTTTTAAAGGGGCTGATCGCCTACCCAAAGTTACCAGTAACCTGTATGGACTAAGAGAAAAGGATTTAACAGGTAAGACTAAAATCCTATTAATGCAGGTAGGTGGGGTTTCTGGGCAGGATGAGAGAATAGTGAATTTGCTATAGAAGGAATTATTTGGGCCCTATTTATCATAGTAAACACTATTTAGAAGGCCTGATGTTTTAAAAAATGTTTTCGTTTTGTTTTTTTTAACAGCAGGAGCTTGAAAAATACGGACGTATTTGCTCCCTGGAGAGGAGAATATTTACTAGCACCTCTAAGGTGTCAGTAAATGCCTTCCTCTAATTATTAGGGTGCGATTTACACCTCAGGGATAAATTGGTCTGTGGCAGAACTTCTGGTCTCATACTGATCAGTTGTTGCAGTAGGACCGCAGGTTCCTGTAGGTGAGAAAGAATGGCCAAGTGACACATCAGAATTAGGCAGCTTATGTTGGCAATGTGACGCACGAGAGAGGTGAAGAAATATGGCCGTGTGTATGAGGAATAGGATCAGTGTGTAAGCTTTATTTTAATGACTTTCACTGTCCTACAGATCCTTCATCCCTGACCAGCACTTGGTGTTCTGTCCAGAGCAGCTTATGCGGGTGATCCTGGCACATATCCATTACATGCCTGACCACTGGCAGCGCAGTGCCCACCGCGCAGAGACACGAGGAGAGTTTGCGCAGCTCTTCCAATACAAGGCTGTAAGTCCTACATCAAGGATCTGTAATGTCTCGGTGACTGATGTTACTGTTACTCAAGAGCAACTCCCACAGTTCCACTTGCTCATTCACTTCTATGTCCAGGAATAGATATTAACAGTTTGAGTCTCAAAGCAAGCACAGATCTGTTTAACCCTTTGAGTGCCTGAGCGGTGTTGCAATGCATTGGATACCTCTCGGCACTCAAAGAGTTAAGTGTCTAGTGAAGGTCACTCGTAGTAAGCTGTACAAGAGTCATACTTATCTCCACTGCCAATAGCTGCCTATTACTTCAATGTGCTGTGTATAACTATATATCCTTGGGGGGCTATACCTACAGTGGTAATCAGCTAGATTTTCGTAATATAGCAGTATGCATGGGAGTTTTGGGTTGTCCCCTGCTTTTGCAAATGGTTTCCACCAGAATTGCTTTATTTCTTCTCAGTAATTAGCCACATTGCATCTGTGGGTTCCTGTAGTTACCGGTCTCCGTTTCAGATTTATATTTTGTTCCCCCCTCCTCAAAATAGACAACTAGCAATATGGCTGAGATAAGCCATAAATATTCCTACCACATTCTACAGAGCTAAGTAAGCTTTTTCCAATAGAGAAATGTTACTGTTCAGTTATAGAGTATACCAGATGCATAAAAGGATATAGATCTGCCTGTCAGCTATATGAAGGACTCTTAGGGCCATATGTTCTTAGAAGTAGTGAAATAGCTTTTGTCGTTTGTAACACCTTTTCATATTAGTGTCGTTGGGCTCATTAATATTTTCAGAGTGTCGTTTGTGATCAGAAAAATGTCATTTGTCCTGACTGAATATGTTGTATGTAAAGACAAAAATTTCTTACCTAACGACAAAAATTCTCGCATTCAGAACTCCACATTCCCTCCACTTTTTTCTTAACGTACACATTTTGTCTTTTGTAACACATTTTTTTTTTTTGTCGTTAGTTACGACAAATTTTCTTTTCCTCTATATGACACTGGAGAATAGTTTAGCCACGCCCTTTGCCCGGCAATTCAGGAGTTGTGTAGTACACAACGGACATCACTATTTTTTTGTCGTATAATCTATAGAAAATATGTCGTTCATGCTTACAATCACTTATTTTTGTCGTTCATACAACATTTTTTTGTCTTTATCCATTTGAACATGTGTCCCTTAGTAGGTAAGTCCTTCTATAGGTAAAGTTCCCCTCTACGGACCAGAATGGTGAGCAATGAGTTGTGAAGCAAATCATTTCATACCCCTCTTGTCCTTAACCCTTTAAGTGCCAGCGATATCCAGTGCATTGCAACGCAATGTGTTGGATACCTTTCTGGCACTTAGAGGCTTAAAGTGCTGTACAGAAGGTAACCACTTGTTGTTCCCACAGGTTTTTATTCTAGAAGAGCTCCTTAGCCCACTCCTCACTCCCCTCGTTCTGATTTTCCGTCTCCGCCCCAAGTCGCTGGAGATCATTGACTTCTTCCGAAACTTTACTGTGGAGGTGATTGGAGTGGGGGACACCTGTTCTTTTGCACAGATGGACGTCCGTCAGCATGGAAATCCTGCGGTAAAAACAGCAAAGCAGACTCATTATTACACCTGCACCCAGCAGGCACACAGTAACACAGCTTGCATCACTGGATATCCGCAGAGAAGCACACACAGAAGTAATGTTTGGGTAGCAACCCAGTTATTGATGCAGTGTATGGCCCTCAACATTTTACGGGGCTACCACCTTCACTTCCTCAGGATTGACACCTACCCAATGATAGGTTCTGTGTGCACTTCTCCATTCTAGTCCATTGCATGTTCCCGAGATGTGCAGAGCACCAATAATGAGAGGTAGCACTTGTTCAGCCTTGGTCAGATAAGTGCACTGGATATGCCCATCACCTCCATATAAAGCACACGTTGTCTGTCTTCCTGTCTCAAGCAATCTAAAACTGGCAACATCAATTCTGTAGATCAGTGGTTCTCAACCTGGGTGCTGTGGCACATTGGTGTGCACTGGGCATCAGCTTAAAGTAATAGTAACGTCCAATAATAATTTTATGCTGTACTGTAGATTTAAAAAATAATGTGCAGCAAACCCCATCTCTCAAACCTTTATATGTGAATATCTCTCAAATTATAGTTTCCGCCTCCCTCCCTCCCTTTCTCCTGACGTCAGCTGTAAAGCTGACAGCAGGAGATTCGAGTCGGCCGACTCGAGACGGCTCTTCAGCAGAGCCGAAATAACGTTATTTAAAAATAACTTCTTAATTGGAACTGTCTATAAAGTGTGCTTGCAAACCAGGCACACTTTGTAGACCGTTCCAATGAAGTAATTAAATTACTTAATTTAAATAACGCTATTTTAGCTCTGCTGAAGAGCCGTCTGCTGGTCGCAGGACCGGGATCTCCTGCTGTCAGTAGAACACTGATGTCAGGAGAAGGGGAGGGAGGAGGGAAATTTAGATGTGAATATCTCTCAAACCATAGCGGTTTGAGAGATGGGATTTGCTGCACATAATTTTTTTTTTTATCTACAGTACAACATAAAATGATTATTGGACATTAGTATCCCTCTAAAGAGGAACGATCACCTCAAGACAATATGCTTCCATATGATAATGGAAGCAAAAACAACTGTATCCAGAAATGTAATTTTGCATAAAAATGCCCCATTACTTATTAAACACCTTTAAAGTTTACCTTTCCTGTGGCACAATCCTTGCCATAGGCATCTTATTGCAATGTCGTCAGTCCCATTGCTTGTTTGCCTAGAGCTGCCTGCAGACATGAAGGAGCAAGCCAGACAACGAATACACATTAAAAAGTAACGTCCTGCAGAAATTGCTTTTTACTGTGTATTTGTTGTCTGACTTGCGCCTTCAGGTATCTGTGTGTTGCAGGCATCTCTGTAGACGCACTGAAGGAGGAAAGGGGCAGGCGAATGACAAGGAGAGCGCCGCAAAAAGTGTTCAACAGGGTTAAGATGGCAGCGCTCTCCCTCTTCTGCAATGAAGAAGTAAGGTGCACAAAATAGAAAGCATTTCAAGTGGCCAAAAGGGTATTTTAGACAACTGAATAACATATTGAAGTGATTCGAGGGGGTTGTAAATTTCATGATAGTTCCGCTTTAAGGTGCCATCATTTTCTCTGAAGACTTTGACAGAAATGTGAATATTATGTTTTAAATGTGTTTTTATGGAAAGTGTTCTGCACAATATGTTAGATTTTTTTTTCATTCTGATTGTGAGACCTAAAAATAACGAGTTACATATTCTACCTTCAATAACTCCTTTACAAACGACCTGTAAAATGTTACGGATGCCCTGAAAATGACTGAACCACTGGTGTGGATACTAGAAAGGTCTCCAGTATATAGCTTTGCATGTACTGGAGACCTCTCCAGCATCTATGAGGTTAAAGGGTTAGTAATGACCTACATGACTGAAAAGTAATATTGTAGATAAATTAAAAAGAAATCGGTGTGCAAGTCCCATCTTTCAGACCTTTATGGTTTGAGAGATAGAATGTTTTAAAGTTCCCCCACCATCCCCTTTCCCTGACTCCCCTGTAAAGCTGACAGCAGGTGATTCGAGTCGGCTGACTCGAGGCAGCTCTTCAGCAGAGCTGAGATACCGAAATCGAAAAAGAAATACTTAATTGGAATGGTCTACAAAGTGTACCTGGTTTGCAAGCATACTTTGCAGACCGTTCCAGTGAAGTAGTTCTTTATAGATTTCGGTATGAGCCGCCTGCCGGTCCCCAGACCAAGATCTCCTGGGGTCCGCTTACAGCTGACCTCAGAGAAAGGGGAGGGAGGAACTTTAAAAGTTTCTATCTCAAACTATAAAGGTCTGAGAGATGGGACTTGCGCCAATAGATTTCTTTTTAATTTATCTATAATATTACTTTTTAGTCATGTAGGACATTTCTATCCCTTTAACCCCTTAACGACCGGCGCACGCACGCGCGGCCGTCACTTGGTGACCACTGGGCTTTTTTTAAAATTACTACTTCCTGTTCAGGGCTTCCGGAGCAGCGTGCAGCTGCACCGGGAGCCATGGACTCCATGATGTACCAGGACCGTCGCTGGTCCTTAAGTGCCAGACCAGCGTGACGGCCTGGGTACGTCATCGGACGAGAAGGGGTTAAGAAAACATTATTCATGATTAAAGGTGAACACAGATCTACAGGTGATATGATACAAGGTGATACAAATAAATATTCAGGGGCTATATGCACAAAGATAAGATAGTTGTGGAGCAAACCACCTGCACCACAAGGACAAAAATATCCCCCAAATTCCCATGGATTTTAACCCTTTATGGAACAGACGGGGGGTCAATGTAATGTGTTGCACTCCTTCTATGGTCCTTAACCCTTTTAGCGCCAGATGGGTAGGAAAAGCATTGCTGAGCAATGCATTGCCTACCCCTCTGGCACCAAAAGGGTCATTGGGTTGACTGGTTTTAAAAGCCTCATTTAAATCAATGGGAATTCTTATTTGTTTCCTGTGGTGTAGTTGGTTTGCTCCAGCATTACCTCTCTGAGGCTTTCTGCATACAGCCCCAGATATGGAAATCTTGTTGGGACAACCAAGCAGATATGGCCAAGAGACAATGGGTAATGTCCTCTTCTGATTTGCTCTAACAGTGATATCCTAACAATCTGTCCTGTTAGTGAAACTTTAAAGGGATAGTAATGCTTTACAATAAAAGCAGCTCCAATTAACTTCTTAGTACTTAGTATCTGGGCCATGGAGAGTGTTATTTCAGTACGGTCCGAGTTGTAATTCAAGAGTAATTGAATGATAAAGTATCCCCCTCCCGCCCCTTTTACTGATGTAACACTGCTCACCTCAGATGAGAGAGACTGTACGGATTGATCGCAGGGAGGGACAATCTTCAGTGAGCATAAGGAAAAACCAGAAACACCTGTCAAGGGGGGCAGGCAGGATTTTCATTGTTCTCACAGTAAGAAGGTTGTCCCTTGCTGTGACCTGTCCTGTCAAGAGACCAGATTCCACATCTGAGGGGAGGTGGCTTACACTAGGTAAAAGGGGCGGGAGGGGGATACTTTATCATTCAATTACTCTTGAACTACAACTCTGATTGTATTGAAATAACTCTCCATGGCCCAAATACTATGAAGATTAACTGGAGTTGCTTTTATTGTGAAACATTACTATCCCTTTAAGACTAGCGCTGTTTATCTCTTATGTCATTAGAAAGATCAAGAAGACATTGCAATATGGGCTTTTTTTCCCTACTTTTTAGAGGAATATAAAGAAAAAAATATTTTATTTTATTTTTATTTTTTTTAAGAAAGTTGGGGTAATTTGTAAAGACAGACTTGTTTAGAGTAAAACACATTCTGTGATTGACGTGCATACTTTTGTTGCTATGTGAAAAGACCATTAGTAATGAGCGACTACGTACGCTAATACGCTCCTCTTCTTGCAGTGGATATCCGCGGGAAAGACAGAGGCGTCTGTCTACCAACAGGCAGAAGATGGGAAGACTGAGCTTTCACTAATGCATTTTGCCATCACCAATCCTCGATGGCAGCCTCCCCGCGAGTGCTCGGCTTTTCTGAGTCATCTTAGAGAGCGAGTTCAAAGAGACGGAAGCGGAGCAAATCAGAAAAACTCCACTGGACTCGCACATCCCCTGCAGTGCTCTGGCCTATCACTGCAATCTGACTCTGAGGTATGAGAATGCCCCCTACTGTCTCTTCACAAATCTACTGCCAACACTTCTATACAAATGTATTGCTGAAGTGCATATAAAACAGTCAACCCGGTTTTTAAGGCAACATTAAGTAGTATTTTGATTAAAGCGCACTAAATGCAGGTCCAGATTTACAGCCCACTCAGTCTTAGGCAAGGCATTCTAGGCTCCCTTAGCTCTTCCTGTAGCCACACCCTCAATCCACACATGACCATGCCCCAGTCCCACCCACCCCCATTTCCTGCCACAGAAAATCCCTTGATCCTATAATAAGCAAGAATGAAAAACACTTTAACACCTTGGTTGCTAAAGAGATCTGTAACTCATTGGTCTGCAGTGCTTTGCTCCCCAGTGCTTTGGAGATCTATATAGCATCCTAGGGGTTAAATAGTAGCCAGGAAAGGGGTATAAAACTGCCAGATACAATGGAGTTAAGAATAGGGGTTACACCTGCGACCGGGCCCGTCACTACAGGGGCTGGCCACGCCCTGCGGCACCCCCCGCAACATGCTAAGGTCTGTGCCTTCTTTGGCACAGACCTCTAGCAGCGGAGTGTCGTCTTCGGCTCTTTAGTAATGCAGAGTACTGGGAGATGACATCATCTCAGAGCGCTCTGCATTACTGAAGAGAAAACTGCGCAGGAGCTCCGGCAGTATAGAGGTCTGTGCAGAAGGAGGCACAAACCTCTCCTGGCACACCGCTGGACCATCAGGGAGGTAGGAAATAGACACTGGGGGGGGGGGCAATGTGGAGATTGGGAGCATTGTGGAGCTGTCCAGTGGAGATGGCCAATGGTGGGGGGGGGGCAATGTGGTCGGGGGGGGGGCACGGCAACATTTTCAGCAGCGTCCGGTGGATTCTAGTTACGCCTCTGGCCAGATATTGCTCTGGTTGCCCCTACAATTCAGAATGTGTGTGTGGCCAACATAGCCGAGACTCCCTTCCAGATATGAATTGCTAGGCAGTTTTCTACTCTGCCTATTGGGTAATCCGGCCATGCTAAAGGCTTAACCTCTTGGATGATAAAGATGTTTCCAACACATTGCAAAGCAATGTGCTGGAAACATTTTTAGAACTTAATGGGTTAACTGCAGAAGACTGGGACATTTTACAGCAAGAAAAAGTGCCTACTAATTTCACTGAAGAACTTACTAATATAAGAGTCCTACCAGTTACAATCGCTTATCAATATACTTTATTTTTGCATTTAATCCTTGCTGTAATCTGCAGCTAATTAGTTTCAGTTTACAACCCAAAACAGACAATTGACCCATATGAATCATTCAGGACTATTGAAGCACACTGTTTGCTGTGTGGAGGTGTTGCCTAGATGCACATTAAAACAGAGGTCATTATACACAGGAAACTTCATATATAATGCAAAATATTTATAGATAAAGATACCTGATTTCTGTATAAAATACACCTATGAAGGAAGGGCCTTGTGTTAAAGATATAGTAATGTTTAGATATTAAGGCAAGATTGATTATTCAATAACTGTCCATAATATTGTAGTCTTCGTTTAATTTTATATTCAAGTGACCCCCTTCCTGCCTCTTTTCCACACGTTACACTGCCTTCTCTTGGATCTGAAATCCAGACAGATCACATCGAGGGACAGTCTTCAGTCTATTAGTATAAGGAAAACCCTCTTCCCTTGATGGAGGAGGGCAGGTCTTTTCTTATGCTGACACAAGATTTTCCCTCGTCTCGACCCATTCAGTCAAGCGACCACCTTTCAGAGGGAAGGCAGTGTAGAAAATAAAACTAAGACTACAACGTTATGGACAGTTAGAAAGGTACACTTTGTTATAAAAAAATGGAACTTACCTTAATATCAACATGTTACGATCGCTTTATACAAAGTAAAAACATCTCATTCCAATAGGCCCGGGTGATTTCCCTCAAGATCATGTCAAGTCGATAACCCAGAGCCTTTTGTTTTATCTGGTATTATATTAAACCAGTGATAGGCAAATGTTAAAGCGGAACTTTCATCACACACACACACACACACACACACACACACACACACACACACACACACACACACACACACACACACACACACACACACACACACACACACACACACACACACACACACACACACACACACACACCAAAATCGTAATTACAATAGCAATATGTATAGACTTACTTGTATTTTCAAGTATAATTGCGGCATTAGTGAGAAATAGACCTTTTAAGGCAGACGGGCCCCGGCTGGGGTCTTGCTGTAGGCGCTCTCTGCACCTGCGCTGTCGGTTCCGTCTGGTGCCTTAAAGGAGCAGTAAACTTTTTTTATGAAAAAATATATATTGTAGGGATTTTCCTATTGAGTAAAATAAGGGTACTCCCACTGCCGAGCGATTTATATTTCCAGACTTATTACAGTTTAAACCCATGTTTTTTTACATTAGCAGTGCCCTCTAGTGGTCAAATTCTAATTAGATTTCCTGTTAGATTCTAATGGAGAGGATGTCAGAAAAATCAGAGACATACAGTTCTCCATAGAATGTGATAGAAACTTCCTGTCAGTTAGAACTATCAGGAAGTAAACACAGTAAATTCACTTCCTGATTATTTAAACTGCTATAATTTTTGAATAAAACATCTGACAGCAATGGGAGTGACCTTGTTTTATTCAGCAGGAAATTCTTTGTAAAATATGTGTTTTCATAAAAAAAGTTTACTGCTCCTTTAAGGCACAAAGACATTCAACTCGCCAATCGTGGAGTTGAAGGGGATGGACAGCGCAGGCAGACGCAGAAATGTCGTCTCTGCAAGACATCTGCGCTGTTCCCCTCTGCCTGTCTGCATAGAAAGGTCTAATTTCACTAATGCCTCTATACATATCGCTATTGTAATTATTATTTGGGGCTCTATATATGTGCTGAAAGTTCCTATTTAACTATCCAGCTGTTACAGACTACAATTTCCATCATCCCTGCAAAGCCAATGTAGTGCCCATAGCTAGAGAGCCAAAGGTTGTTACCCGTTTCTTACAACATACTGGGAAGTAACACATTTTGGGCCATATTTTAAAAAGCAAAGCGGAGTAACTGGGACAAAACAAATGCACCACACGAGACAACAACAAAAAAAAGTCCCCATTGATTTTAATGGGGCTTTTAACCCCTTGAATGCTAGAGAGATCTCTAAGCCCCATTTAAGTCTAAAGGAATATTGGGAATTTGTATTGGTCCCCTATGGTGCAGTTGGTTTGCCCAAGAATTACTCCACTTATCTTTTGAGGATATGGCCCTTTCTCATCCATGAATGAGATGACATGGTACATTACTTTTTAGAAAATCACCCCTGCCTATACGAGTAGTTCCCCTATAAAAAGCCCTGGTGTTGGATACCTCTCTGGCACCCAACAGGTTAAAAGAAACATTTAAACCAATGAGGATTTTTGTTTGAATCCGCTAGTGCAGTTGGGTTGCTATAGAATTGCACCATTTATCTTTAATGGGATAGTAATATTTCATTATAAACGCAGCTCATATCGTTCAGTAGAATGAATAGTACTGCTGCATGATGTTCTTATTGTTCAGAACTGTTCAGTTACAATGTATTTAGATGCTGATGTTGATCCCTCATGTCTCTTTTCCCGTTCTTATGCCGCCTCCCCTCAGATCTGAAGTTCCTGACGAAGGAGGATGGGTTTTTCCTAATAGTGATAGTAGATTGCCCTCATCACAATCTGCTGTCAATCAGCCTCAGTGTGTGATAATATTGGCCCAGCACAAAAACTAATTAACTTGAAGTGCCAGACCTTTCCTTTTTGTCACCTCACGTCTTCTGTTTTGTGTTTCAGCCCCACAGTCTTATGGTGAACATATTCTCAGGGGTGTCTCCTGTCGGGTTCCCACCGCACTCTGAGATTCCGTATTCTCCTCACGTCTCTGCGGTGTCTGAGGTGGCCTCTGCTTTGCGTTCGCTGTCACCCCAACAGTCTTGTCACCCAGTACAAAACCAGAGTGGAACTTGGTAAGACTTTTATGTATGGTGCGCCCTAAGGCTCTTTTAAAGCGGAACTTTCAACTATTATTAAGTCACCATACACTCATTAAGCGCATGGTGACTAGCCTGGAAATCAATGTCTTACCTTTAAAAAAAAATAAAAAAAATAAAAAAATCGCAATTTCTAAAGAAATCTTTGCCGTTTGAAGACTGACGGGCAGGTTAGTGTGGTCTGCACGCCTGCGCCATCAGTCCTTTCCGGTTACCATGTGGTACGCTGCAATGCTACTCAATAGAGACCGGGACTGACAGCTCAGGCACTCAGACAAGATGTCTGCGCTGTAGCCTGGGTTCCGGTCTCCAAACGGCAAAGATTTCTTTAGAATCTGGGATTTTTTTAAAGGTAAGATGTGGATTTGCAAACTCGTTGCCATGCGCTGAATGAATGCATGGCGACTTTCGTTAAAATGGAACTTTCAGATATTACTACGTCGCCATGCATTCATTCAGCGCATGGCAATGAGTTTGGAAATCCACATCTTACCTTTAAAAAAATCTCAGATTCTAAAGAAACCTTTGCCGTTTGGAGACCAGAACCCAGGCTACAGGCTGCCTGCGCTGTCAGTCCCGGTCTCTATTGAGTAGCACTGCAGTGTGCCACATGGTAACCGGAAGGGACTGATGGCGCAGGTGCACAGACCGCACTAACCTGCCCGTCAGTCTTCAAACGGCAAAGATTTCTTTAGAAACTGATTTTTTTAAAGGTAAGATGTTGATTTCCAAGCTAGTCACCATGCACTTAATGAATGCATGCCGACTTAGTAATAGCTGAAAGTTCCGCTTTAACCAATGCAAGCCCGGATTTGCCAATAGGCAGACAAGGCACTTGCCTAGGGCGCCCGATTTTCAGGGGCACCTGGCAATGCCTTTGTCACGCCCACAATTCCGGGTGCATAATGCTGACTGCTGTGCCTCTTAAATTTATAATTATGGTCTGCGCTTATGCCCTCGACTCGAGGGAGCTTTGCCGCTTGTTGTAGTAGTCTGTTACCAGCGGCTGTGCCTGTGCCGCTGGGGCGCTTCATGCAGCCTGCTGCGCCTGCGTGCCACACCTCTGTTGTCATTGGTCACCACCACCTGGGACATCACGACACTGCTGATGCACAACGTCACATAGAGGGCGCCGCGCAAGCTACGCCGAACTTCATAAAAGTCATAGGAAGGGCCAGCCTACACTATTTGGTGTCTCTGACTGTCGGCTAAGTTGGAGTGAGTGAGCGAGCGAGCCGGCTCAGAGGCAGGCCGAGGGTACAATCAAGACAGCATCAGCAGGCCAGTTGTTACCGGACGGGTGGCAGGAGCGGCGGCAGTGGCACGCAGTAGCCTCCCCAACAGCATCAGTATGTGTGTTGCCCACAATTATGTTTATTATTTGTTTAATGGACAGTACTGAGTGGAAGTTTTTGGGTGAGGAGGATGCTACCTGGCAGAGTGCCTTTCTTTGGGTGAGGGAGGCTGCTTGGCATGGAGTGCCTTTTTTTGGGTGAGGGAGGCTGCCTGGCACAGAGTAGAGTACCTTTCTCTGGGTGAGCGAGGCTGATTGGCACTGAGTGGAAGTCTCCAGGTGAGGGAGGCTGCCTGATAATGAGTGGAAGTCTTTGGGTGAGGGAGACTCACTGACAAGGAGTACCAGTCTCCAGGTGAGTGAGGCTGTCTTGCATGGGGTGCCTTTCTTCTGTTGAGGGAGACGGAGAGGCAGTCTCCAGTTAAGAGGTTGTCTGGTACTAAGTTGTATTCTCAAGGTGAGGGAGGCTACTTGGTATATAACGGCATTCTTCAGATAAGGGTGTCTGCCTGGCATCTAATGACATTTTTGGGTAACTGTCTAGCATCTAGGGGCATCCTTTGGCTGAGGGTGCTGCCCAGCGTAAAACCTAAGATTTAATCAGGAAAGTGTACACTATTCCTTAAAGTAAACTGGAACAGTTCTGGGGCAAACCATCAGTACTGTGAAGAATAAAACAAATGTAAAAATGGGTGTGGTTAGTGGAGGGGTGTGGCTAAGTGAGAGGCGTGATTAGGGGTGGGCCAAAGGCGGGGCTAGGGGCACCAGAGGTTGTTGTGCCTAGGGGCTCCTGAGATGTAAATCCGGCCCTGAACCAATGTGTTGGATACCTCTCTGGCACACAAAGGATTAACACAGTGAATTCTACAGTAGTCTCCAGTGCTTTGCTTTGCAGTGCATTGGAGACCTCTCTTAGATTCCAGGGGTTAAAAATCCTCATTTATCTCAGTGTCAGTTCAGGTACCTTTTTAATTGCCCTCTGTGGTGCACTACTCTGCCCAATAAATAATTAACTTTTGTCTTGTGCATATGTCCCTTATGAGTCCATTCCATTCATTGTAAAAATCCTTGTTTGACTCCTTTGAAGCCTGTTTGAAGGACAAAAGATTAGGATAAAGAGATCGATGTCCATTTGCGTGTGGTTTGGTTTAAAGTGGAACTAACTGTTTGTAACAAATGAATGATTATGAAAAAGCTGTCCAAAGCACCTATATTTATCACTTTTGTATATAAAACTAATTGAGATATTTAGCTTTATGTTTCAGTTAATGCAAAGCTAGCAGGCAATGCCACATTCTCCCCATCCCAACTGCCTCTTCCTACCAGGTAGTACTAGCTCATTTGCATAAACTGATAAATATATTAAGATAACTGTCACAAATTATTGTTTCAAATATAAAAATGCGTAACAAAAATTTGTTTTCAAAAACCCCTATAAAGTACCCATTTGACTGCTTGTCCCCCCCCTTCTCTCAAGTGTTGGTGATTTAAGGAATGGCAGTTTTGGAAGCAGTGTGTGGGAGGGACCCATGAACAGCGGCACACTGTCTGAATACGCATCCACAGAGATGAGCCTGCACGCGCTTTACATACACGAAGTGAGTATCAGTGGACTTGCCGTTTGCCTTCTCCCCTTACTGGACTCTGAAATCATTGGTAAAGCAAATATGGTAAATAACAGCTGTAGTTATTCCTACAACAGGGTTGGGCAACCTCAAGCCTTTCAGCTGTTGAGGACTACAATGGTGGGGAGTTGTAGTCCACAACCGCTAGATGGGAGTCAGGTTGCCCAAACTTGCTCTAGAACTGCAGGGCTCATGGAAAACGTACATTTATTTATAGGAACACCAACACCTCCCGATAATAATAAACCCCTGCTTACTTTTATTTGGGAAGAAAATCTTAATGGCCGCTATGAATAAATTCTTTGTGGATTGGTTCTACAAAACACTGCATATCATGTCTATAGAGGTGGACATATTTCTTTTTGCTAAGCGCTCGGACTCCCACTGGAGTGGGAAGTCTTAGTGGGAGTGTTTAACTCCCAGGAGTTTTGAAACAAAGAATCATGTCTTCCTCCACGGACATGGTATCCCGTATTAAACATTCATTTTTGAGAACCAATCCAAACAGAATAGATTTATATTGACCATTAGGATTTTCTGCCCAGATTACGGTGAGTAAGGGATTATTATTATTATTATTATTATTATTAGGTGTTAGTGATCCTTTAACAGGGGCTAATGCTCAGTTGGTTAAGGCACCGGCTGCAAAATCTGTTCAAAACCGCAAGGTCGCAGGTTCTAGTCCCGGCAAGGTCAGATCAGCCTTTCACCCTTCTGAGGTAGATAAAATGAGTCCAAGACATACTTGAAAATGAGAGACAATCTCAATGTATTCTTTCTGGTAAAATACAATCACACACACAAAAAAAAAGTGCATTTACGGAGTAAACCGAATGCACCACCACCATAGGGAACAAATAATAGTTCCAATTGATTTAAAGGGATAATAATATTCCACAAAAACAGCAGCTCCAATTAATCTTCATAGTATTTGGACCATGGAGAGTGTTATTTCAATACTGTCAGAGTTGTAGTACAAGAGTAATTGAATGATAAAGTTTCCCCTCCCGCCCCTTTTACCTAGTGTAACGCTGCTCACCTCAGATGAGGAATCTGGTCCTGGGACCAGACAGGTCGCATCAAGGGACAATCTTCTTACTGTGAGTATAAGGAAAGCCCCGTCCCCTTGACAGGTTTTTCCTTATACTCACTGAAGATTGTCCATCTCTGTGATCCATCCGGACAGTCTTGCTGCTCTGAGGTGAGCAGTGTTACATCAGTAAAAGGGGCGGGAGGGGGATACTTTATCATTCAATTACTCTTGAACTACAACTGTGACAGTATTGAAATAACACTCTCCATGGCCCAAATACTATAAAGATTAATTGGAACTGCTTTTATTGTGAAACATTACTATCACTTTAAATGGGGATTTTGATATCTTGAATGTTTCTCAAGGCGTTCCAGGGTTTAACCCCTTGAGTGCCAAAGGGGTATGCAATGCAGGGGGTTAAAATCCCATTTAAATCAGCAATAAATTGGAAAATGCATTTGTTTCTTATGGCGAATTTGGTTTGATTCAGAATTGCACTACTTTTTCTTGGTGCATCATCCTCACTGTCTGCACAGATCCCATGTTCCTTCTCTTGCAGCTTCATCAGCAGCACACGCGTATGGCACCAGGTCGGCACATATGGCACCGCCGGGAAAGCGATGAGAGTTCAGATGGCGGGCAGGGTGATGGCTTGATGAACACTACATCCAACATCCCTTCATCTGCTAGCTGCCCATCCCCTGCCACACTCCTTAGGGAACAGAGGCTGCCCCCACTTAGCACAAACAGATTTAGTGCCAGCACAGGTACCTATTACTTCACCATCTCACTTATTTTTTTGTATTTTGATTTAATCCTTTGAATGCCAGGGGTTGCTCGCCTCATTTCCACACAATACGGCGGACACTCCTCTCGAATGCAAAGAGTTAACCCTTTGAGTGCCAAAGGAGTATGCAACGCATTGCAAAACAATGCGTTACGTACCCCTCTGGCACACAAAGGGTTAAATGACTTCCATCCTATCTAATAAATCAGCCGTAGGCTATGTTCACAGGGCAGCTTTTTGTAACAATGGTTTTGTTACGTGGAATCACAAAAATATAGCAGTTTTGGTGCAAATTTACTTCAGTTTGCATGCTATTTAACCCCGTAAGGACCGGTGCGCACGCACGCGGCCGGCACTTAAGGACCATGGAACATTTTTTTTTTTTTTAATCTGATTCAGGGCTCCCCGAACGGCGTACAGCCATGCGGGGAGCCCTGAAATCGATGACTTACATGTACTTCATGGGTCCTTTAAGGACATCCACCCATGACGGACATGTACATCCTGCGTCTTTAAGGTGTTAACAGCAAGATTTATTTTTTCTCCTGACACCCGTTTCTCTCAATCCAAACAGCAGCAACTTTGCTCTGAATGTACAACTACCTGCAATACTCTGAGATTCCACTGAAACCTATTTTACAAATCACAATATACTATTGCACCAAAGTTGTAGCAAGCTGCTTCACCCTGTGATATATGATGATTAAAGCGCCCATGTGAACAGCCTTTTGCAACACAATGATGTCAACACAAGTGTTTGTTTTTTTTGCGTGATTATTGCTGCTCTGTCACCTGTTTCAACAAGCCCTTAAGATTTGTAAGTGAAATATTCTGTTTTCCCTGTGTCAATGAAATGTGCTTAAAAGGAAACTACGAATATTTCTATAGTCCTCAATAGAACTTTACAGTTCAATTAAGATAAAATAGTTTGCTCTGTAATAACTTTTTTTGAATAAAGCATGGGGCGGCAATTCTCCCTGGTTTTACTTGGATTTTTATGTTTTATAAGTAAAACATTTTGTTAAAGGGTTAGTAATGCCCGAAATAAAGTTTATTCAATATGGTAGATTTTACAAAAATAAAGTATTTGGAGAAAGTCCTATCTCTCAAACCTTTATGGTTTGAGAGATATTCGCCACTAAAGTTCCCCCCTCCCTGATGTCAGCTGTAAAGCTGACAGAAGGAGATCCGTGTTGGTCGACATGAGGAGGCTCTTCAGCAGAGCCGCAATAGCGATACTGGAAAAGTTACTTCATTGGAACGGTCTACAAAGTGTGCTTGCAAACCAGGTGCACTTTGAAGACCGTTCCAATGAAGTAATTTTCCGCATACCTCTCTTGCACTCAAAGAGTTAATACTCTGAGCTCAAGAGAGGTGTGTAACACGTTGCTTTACAATTCACTGTACCCCTCTGGCACTCAGTGTTTTAACCCTTTGAGTGCCAGAGGGGTACGCAACGCATTGCAAAGCAATGCGTTGCGTACCCCTCTGGCCCTCAAAGGGGATAACTGTTTCACACCAGGGATTTTTCATGATTTGGGTTCAGTAGCTAAATCATCTCCCTTTAACAAGCTGTAAAAAAATGCACTTGTTACCTTAGATCTTGGATCCATACAAAGAGCAGCATTAGAGCGACAGCCAATGGGAGGCTGGAGTGAAGATGGTCAAACCAACAGGCACCCAGAACCTGTTCCAGAGGAGGGGTCTGAAGATGAGCTCCCCCCACAGGTTCAGAAGGTAAATGTCATTTCAGACTTGTATCTCAGCACAACTGCATGTATCAGTGCAAACTGGAGAAATTCTAGGATAAACCAAGTACGCTGTGGGGCACAATAATTATTCCTAAACTTCGCAATGCATTGGAGATGTCTTTAGCATACAAGGGGTTATTGGCATATATGGTGTAGCTGGTTTGCTCCAGTTCGTGGTACATCAGCCTTAGAGAGGTGAGCAGAGCATTAAAGGGATAGTAAACCTTGAAAATAAGTTTATTTTATATTGTAGCCCTTAAAAAACATGAAAAATTATATAAGTCTTACCTCCCAAACCTTTATGGTTTGGGAGATATTCAGAAGCAAAGTTTCCCCCTGAGTGACGTCAGTGTTCTAGCTCTCAGATTTGGAATCTGGTCCCGGGACCGGCTGCGGCTCTCCAGAAGTGCCAAGATCACAATCTTTAAAAATATTTTTTTCAATGGAATGGTCTACAAAGTGTGCTTGCAAGCCAGGCACACTTTGTAGACCATTCCAATTAAGTAGTTCATTTTAAAGATCGTGATCTCGGCACTGTTAAAGAACTGCCGGTTGATCTGTGGACCGAATTACAAATCTGTCCACTAGATGTCAGACTTGGCTGAAACAGCCAGGAAAAGGGAACTTTACTTTATTTTACTTCTGAATATCTCCCAAACCATAAAGGTTTGGGAGATAAGACTTATATCATTTTTCATGTTTTTAAGGGCTACAATATAAAATAAAATTATTTTCAAGGTTTACTATCCCTTTAAAGAGAGAAAAGAGAAGATGAAAATGTAACAATGGGGAGGAAAGATGAGAGAAGGGGGCAGGATGAAGATTATGGTGACCACATTTCCATTCTGCCATTCAGGGACAGTAAGGCGATGAGAGCAGTTATGTGGGAGGGGTCACTATACATTGCACGTTCTCCTGCACACCACAGAGTTCTAAGCACTAGAGGGAGCACTGCCCATTGACTGCTGTGACAGAATACTATGCCTGTGGTAGGCTACAAGATAATGTACATCACACCCAGTTCCTCAGATTAGCATTACACTACAACAGTGTTATGCTGCAGTCCTTGTTTCATGTCAGGATAAAGGCTTAGTTCTCTCTCTAGAGCAGAGCTGTGTCTGGAAGCCATTTTCTTGTAGCCCAACAGAGGCGTCACTTCCTGTCACAGTAGGCAATGGGCAGTTCTCCTTCGGGTTTTTAAAACGCTGAGCTCTGGAGTCCACATTCCAGGACTTTGTATTGTGCCAGAAGGGGGCTGCCGGGACATGGAACACACATTTAAAATCTAGGACTGTCCTGGGCAATCTGGAACACGTGGTCACCCTAGTGAAGATGTAGCACTTTATTAGGGGTTTAGTTGGGAACAAAAAATAATGCTATCAGAAGAGATGTGTGAGTTTTTGAAATCAAAAACAAGTTTCACTTCTGGATATTTCATGTGACCTGTACATCTGTGTCTATCACGTCTCTTTCCTGCAGGTATAGACGCGGCACGTGAGTGACCTCTATCATTGTGTCTGTAAACTCCTCCACGCTGCACTGTTTCTTGTGGATCCAGAATGGCGGAAGCAGAAACATGACCTGTTGGTCTGTTTTATCTGGACATCGGCTGAACAATCCTTTCTCTTATCTGTGTATTTATATCAGGGGAAGGCAAATTGCAGCACTTCTGCTGTTGTTAGACTACAACTCCCATCCACCACTAGATGACTTCCAGCTAAACATGATGGGAATTGTAACCAAACAACAAGTGAATTACTGCAGGTTTCCTTCCTCAATTTATATATATGTATATTGAAGTCTTACATACATATGATTGTGAACCACTGTGGATTTGCACTGGTAATGAGGTTCTCTGTACAATGTTGTGAGCTGGACTGTGAGAGGGGTCACTATACAAGAGCAGGAGAATATACAGCCCATGTATCACCAATCCATGTGCACACACCAGTCTTACTTCATCTCCATTACTATTCACTACTGTAGTTCTCTACATAAATAGGGAGAGATGCACTAAGAACTGGGATATCGCTCCAGTTTTTCTTGCCTATTTTCAGATACATTGGGTTATATTGTTTTGATATCTTAAGATCACAAAAACGTCCTTATATTCCCTTCATTAATCTTGTAATTCTTTTCCTGAAGAATAAAACAAGGCTACTCTTACTGCAGGAAGATTTTTCATTCATAAGTTTTAACAGCTTAGTACTTTCTTTGATTATTAAACTGCAGTATTCTGTTGTGGACACCAGGTGGTGCTGCTCCTATCAATTACAATAAAGAGCAGTAGTCAGTGATTCAAGCTCTCCTAAAGAGTGCATTATTATTTGGACACAAACTTGGTTCAAAAGAAGGAAAAAATATGTTTGGGCTGAAAAAAAATCTCCCAGCAGTGAGATGTTTGGGAAGAACAAGTCATGTAACATATTATAACACACACATACCATCTTCCTACGGGAACAATGGCAATCTTATGACCTCCAGCTGTGGTGTACTACAGTGTGCAATGTCTCCAGCCGGTCCATGGGTGTTGTAATCTACAAAAACTGGACAGCCTCAGGTTGCCCACCCCTGACCTAGAGGAGCTTATTTGTAAGGGGTGTCTCAGCTTCTCTGGCCACACCCTTTGTGCCGAGTTGTGGGTGTGGCCAGCCTAGTCCCATCCATCTGCGCTAGACTCCTGGTTCTGGTTTAGTGTAGCCAGTTTATATAGTTCTTTAGATACCAATCTGTCCAGTTTATTTACCAGTTGAAATAACCATATACTAGCCAGACTATTTAACCTTTAGGATGCTAGGGGTCTCCATCTCAGTGCAGTGGAGTTTACTTTAGCATCCCAGTGATTGAGAGGATTTTGTGTTTGCATTTTATAGGTAAGGATAATGTGACCATATCACCACTATAACGCAGGACTTTTGTTACATTTTCATGTTTCAGAACTGCACAGGGACCAGTGTAACTGGACTATCACGGTGGTCGGCACTTAAGGACCAGTGTCGGTTCTGGCACATCATGGAATTCCAGGTCGCCGTGCGGCTGCAAGCCTGCGTGGCGATCCCAGAATCCATTGCAAGAAAAAAAAAAAGTGTTTAATGCCGCCCCCCCCCCCCCCCACACGCAGATCGTGCAGTCGTTAAGGTGGTGATCTGGTCACACTACTTAACCATTTGAGTGTCAGAGTGGAACCACTCTGGCACTCAAAGGGTTAACAGTACTTCCTGTGCCAAGCAGCGGTGGGTGGGGCTGTGGGTAGCACCTTCTGTGGAGCTGGAGTGTGGACATAGGTGTGATTTAGAGTGCGTAGGGTGCCTTGCCTAGAAGACCCTGGAATATTTATCTGGCCCTGATAACATACAAGTCGAGGAGCTTCCAGTATATATCCCATACTATCCAATTCCCATCTTGTAGCAAGCAGTACATAGGAGAACCCTTACCTTGTGTCATCTCGCTAGAAATAAATAAGAGTGTGAGTGTTTTTAGCACAGAGAAACTGCTATGATAACCCTGTGAGTGCCAGACTGGTTTTTGACACGTTGCTCTCCAATCCAGTGGGTACCCTTCTGACACTAAAAGGGTTAAAGTCCTAGACACTGCCAGCCCATCTGTGGAAGACTCATGTTGTTACTGAATACATGTCTGCCAGTATCTGTATACCACTGTTTTAACCTATTCAGTGCCATAGTGGTGCAGAACGCATTGCACATCCCTGTGACACAAATAGCATTAAGGAAAGATGCATTCTGCAATGTTTTGTATAGAATATATATATTGTATATTTTGTATCCTTGTATAATTCTGAATAAAGACTAATTATCTGCACTGTCTCAGATGTAGCTGTGATGTTCAGATCACTGGACTTTTTATTATTAGTGGTTCACAGACTAAGGAACCAGGGAAACCCGTAGTTCTCTGAAGAAATTAAAAGGGTTCCATGGAACACATGGAAATGTAAGTACACAGATTATAAGTGATCATGTATAATGTACTTCAAGATAGCGCCTGTAAAATATATTTATATCTGGTAGTTTAGGGGCTCAGTACAAAGCACTGTGGATGGGCAAATGTAAAACTAAATTATTATAGCAAGCAACAACTGTACCTATAAGAATGAATTTGCTTAAAGGGATAGTAATACTTACAAATTACTAATCCCCATATTGTAGGCGTGCTAAAAAGAAATGTATTGGCCCCAGTGTCATCTCTCAAACCCTTATGGTTTGAGAGATAATAACTCGCAAAGTTCCCCTTCCCTGAAGTCATAGTTCTAGCTGACTGCAGGGATATCTGGTCTTACGTGCATCAGGCGGCTCTGCAGCAGAGCCAAGATCGTGTTAGTAAAAAATAAATCTTTCACTGAAACTGTCTTCTACGTCTGCTTGCAAACCAAGCACACGTAGAATACTGTTTCAGTGAAAGAATTCTTTTTTATTAAAGTGATCTTGGCTCTGCTGCAGAGCTACCTGACTGTCATAGGACAGACTTCCCCTGCAGTCGGCTACAACGCTGACTTCAGGGAAGGGGGAGGGAGGGGGGAACTTTGCGAGCGATTCTCTCTTAAAACATGGTTTGAGAGATAACAGAACACAAAGTTCCCCCCTCCCTCCCCCTTCCCTGAATTCAGAGTTGTACTGACTGCAGGGATATCCAGTCTTATTTTCATCAGGCGGCTCTGCAGCTGAGCTGAGATCAAGTTAGTGAAAAATAATTTTACTAACTAAATCTTGTCTCTGCTGCAGAGCCGCCTGATGAAAATAAGACCGGATATCCCTGCAGTAAGTACAACGCTGACTTCAGGGAAGGGGGATGGAGGGGGAACTTTGTGTTCAGTTATCGCTCAAACCATAAAGGTTTGAGAAATGACACTGGGGGCAATTCAATTCTTTTTGAAATAGCTACAATATGGGGAATAGTAATATTAAAGTATTACTATCCCTTTAAGACCACTTAGGTCTCTTTATCAGGCATGCTTGTGCCTGACAAGGAGGCACAAATGCTTCTGAAAGCTACTATAAAACTGTTAACAGGATTGGCAGTATAAAAAGAGTAGCTAAACTGGGTTTGTTCACATTAAGAAAAGACATTTGAGGAGTGATATGATTACTATTTACAATGTATTTGAGATCAATACAAATAACTCTCTAAGGAACTATTTACTCAAAGAGCTGAGCAAAGAACAAGAGGTCATCCATTCAGACTAGAAGAAAGGTGCATTTGACTAAAACAAACGCAGGGCTTTTTTACAGTAAGGGAAGTAAAGTTATGGAATTCTTTGCCTCAGGATGCTGTGCTTGCGGCTACTGTAACTGCTTTCAAAATAGTAATGGATACCTATCTAGCACAGAACAATACTCAGAATTATGACAGGTGGCTTCAGCTATGAGTGAGAAGACATTCCTACCTTTTCCAGGATTATAGTTCAATCGAATGAGGTAAAATAAAAACCTTTCTGAATACAAGAGCAGTGGACATGCATCACAATCATTTAACTGACTTTAACACTTATCTCTCAAAACACACAGTACAAAAAAAAAATTAAAGGGATAGTAATTTCCCACAAAAAATATTTTTCAAATTGTAGTCCTTAAAAAATTGAGCACAGCCTGGTTTGCAAGCACACTTTTTAGACCATTCCAATGAAGTAATTCATTGTAAATAATGTGATTGCGGCTCTGCTGCAGAGCCTCAGTGTCGGCCGACATGGATCTCCTGCTGACAGCTTTGCAGCTGACAGCAGGAAATCACAAACTTTAAATGCAGGCATGTCTCAAACCAAAGTGGGTTGAGAGATACTTTTTTGTGCTATGCTCAACTTTTTAAGGGCTACAATTGGAAAATATTTTTTGTGGGACAATACTATCCCTTTAACCCCTTAACGACCGGCGGTCCTGGGACATTTCCGTCCCATAAGGACCGAATAGGAGCACTTGGACGCGCCGGTACATGTGACCTGTCACGTGTATCGGCGCGTCATTATGGGGCCTGATAGAGATCGCTCCGATCTTGGAGCGGTCAATTTCAGGCCCTATTTTTACTTACAGCGCTCCCGGTAGAGCACTGTAAGTAAAAAGTACGTGACGTACTATGACCGTCATCGGTCCTTGAGTATTTCAAGGACCGTGACGGTCATAGTACGTCACATGTCGTTAAGGGGTTAAATAAATGCTTTCTGAACTGAACATTTTACATGTGTTAAAAAGCAAGTTTAGTATTATATGTTAAAGAAGTAGCATATGGATCATTTTACATATGCTATCAGTAGAACTATTTAATGTTAGATCAACCTACTTCATGTCTTCATGTTAGAATTCCTTTAAAAGGACAGTAATGTCCCATACAAAATGCTTAGAGTTTTGTTGAGGTTAAAAAAATAAACGATATGACACAAATACTATCTTTCCAAACTGCTATGGTTTGAATGATATCCTCTGTTAAAGTTCTCTTCTCCCTCCCCTTCTCCTGACGTAAGCTGACATCAGGAGTTCCCGGTCTGGGGAGCGACAAGCGGCTCTTCAGCAGAGCCGCAATAGCGCAATTTAAAAAGAAGTACTTCTTTGGAACGGTCTACAAAGTGTGCCTGTTTTGCAAGCACACTTTTTAGACCGTTCCAAAGAAGTGTTTCTTTTTAAATCGTGCTATTGCGGCGCTGCTGAAGATCCTCCTCATGCCCGCCTATGCAGATCTCCTTCTGTCAGCTTTACAACTGACATCAGGAAGGTGGGAACTTTAGCAGAGGATATCTCAAACCATAGCGGTTTGAGAGATAGGATTTATGTCATATGGTTTATTTTTTAACCTCTACAAAACTCTAAGTATTTTTTATGGGACATTGTCTGTCCCTTTAAGCAGCTTCCTTCAGTGCTGGTTTCACTGTCTTTTGTTTTACCTGGGATTTGGCTCCGCGTCACTGCTTCCCCCAAATGCCAGTCTTTGGACTTTACAGGCCCCAGTGGTAATTCATTGCACACTCTGCTGAGGACACCGGCTATACAGTGATAGCTGGTAACAGATTTTTGGGTCTAGTTGGGCATTTGAGCATTGTGGGGATGCTGATATCTGGCTCCCACAGGCATTTTAAATGCACTGTTTTCACCACCTCTGAAAACACATATTTAACTGATTGCAGTGGCTCCAACGACACTGTTCACAGGAGTTTTAATCAGAGAACAATACAGTCACCTGCTCCTGATAGAAGCCCGGGCTGGTGCCCCAACCTCTGGAGGAACGCGGAATCAAATGCAGAGCATTACTAAGGATAAGAGGAGGAGGGGTCAGGGCCAACAAGTGGGGTTAACCTGTGCCAAGCCAGGACAGGGCAGTCATGCTGTAACAAGGAATGTGTCACTACAGGCAAACACGGTGCCATCCCAGGACAAAGTTAAAGGGTTATTCATTTAAATGAGACTTTTACCACAGAGAATGCCAGAGATCTCTAATCCATTGCTTCTGCATTAGACACACTAATGTCCCTATTTAAACCACCTCGCTACTTACAGCACCCTTATGTATTAACACACTCACCCCAGGTATGCGACCGTTCAGTAGGCAACATGGTTAATGTGTTATGTGGTCTGTGACCTTTTAAAAGGATACCTATTTCAAGGATGTAACATAGAGATAATTTTTACATTGGCTTTGTGTATTACATTGCTCCACAGCAATAAAACACATACATGTTTAGTTAATCTTCAGTATATGTGTTTACAAAATTAATCTATGTGAATGAAATACTTTGGTCTTGCTCTAAATATTTTTTTTTCAGTTACACAAAGAGGTATGAATAGGTCATAAAATAACATAACAATTCTTGATAATGCCCCGTCCACATCACATACAAAACAACCCCTAAAACAAGTGTCCCTCTTTGGCGATTTGAAATGTTGGGAGATACGAAGTTAAGTATGTGATCATTAAAGTAAAAGCAACATGGGAACTCTCAGGGTTTTGAATCAAATTTCAGGGTCTCAAGTTGAAGAGAAACATTATCAGAGTGAAAGAGTAGTATTTCCTACTCTATAACGTACATCAGTTTACTGCTCATTCAGTGTCTAAATTATACACATTTCTATCCGAAAGGAAGAGGGAGAATGTGAGTGTTTAAAAAGTGATATTTCCAGATTGTACAATGTTAAAGATTCATTGAGGACTGAATAGCTCTTCTCTGGGTTAGAGCAAACATTGACAAAGCATCTAGAATCAATTTTCTTAGGAGCGTTAAGGATGCATTTTTCAAAGATCTCAGGGTGAGAACATTTCAAAAGTTTCCATGTATGAATATAGTTTGTTAGTGTTCTTTTAACATGTGGTTGCTTGTATTTCGTCCCCATTACAAGAAAGCCAGATCTGTCAGCAAATCAATTTCTAAGGCCATAGTAGGAATCAGCAACATATAGCCATACCTGGGAACTCTCAGTGTTTGACCCTGAGACTCAGGGTTTTGGCCCATATCTCAGGGTCTCAGGGTGAAGAGCCAAAATCTCAGGGTGAGAGAGTTCAGTGCTCCCTGTCATATATTATGATCCAGTTAACTGCTTCTTTAGTCTCTAAATTGGTGCCACTTGTACCAGAAAGGCAGAGGGAGAAGTCCTTCTTGATTTGTGTGTGTTCATGCAGTGATATCTGTAAGTTGTTGTATATTAATGACTCCTTGAATGCTGATTGGAGCGAATCTCAATTACAGCGATCAGGGATATATCGCGGATAATCTATATTATGTGAAATTTAAGGGTTAATATTTACACAGTCTCAGGGTCACCTCAATTTGAAAGTTCCCAGGTATGCATATAGCTCTTCAGCTTGTACTCCAGCAACTTGAAGCAACTTAGTTTAGGGAAGGGAAATTTGAGGCCATGCTTTGTCTGGTTGATAATGATGGTGATTGCAGTATTGGACCTCAGATTGCTATAACATATACGCTACAGTTCCTGGTACCGGGTGTACCAACATGGCCGACGATCCCGCCTCTTCCTATTGTCTTCTCGCAGTAGCGTACGGATTGGTTACGTGTCCTCTGTCTCTAGGGAAACAGGAGATGTGACGTTAGTTCCGGGGTTGTGAAGTTCAGGACTGATATTTGGTGAGTGTATATGGGGCTAATAAAGGCACCTATAGGGCATATTTATGTGGGTACTAAAGGAATATGGTCAGTGTTGTGCTGTGATGGAGGCCTGAGCTTTGTATCAGGTTATCTCTTCATAGTGGGATCTGTTAAGGCAGTAGGTGTTTTTTTTTTATTGATTAGGCCGTTGGCTTACAGTTGGACAACTCTTGTGTAATCACTGTTATGAACACCATACAGCTAGGAGTGCCAGATCATCCCTCCAGAATTGGACTCGTGAAAAATGCCTCCTGAGCTGTAATGGTCCCCGATGATCCAGTCAGCTGGCATTTTCATACCTAATCATTTTTAAAGGGATTATCTGTCCGCACTAGAGACATGAATTGTCATCCAGGACCAGTATTCAGATGGGTAGCAGCATGTAGCTTTCCTCTTGTTGGACTACAACTTCCCATATTCTCATCTGGCCAGAGGATGATGGAGCTGTCGTCTAACGGTTACTGGAGAGCCGCAGCTTGTCCTGTAGATTTTCTTTTTCATTCAGAAATAGAATATGAACTTTTTTGTTTGGTATTTGCAACCCATTTGTATTTAGTGGAACCAGTACTTTGCCTTTAATAAAAACAGTAAGTTTCCATATGCACAGCAGAATATGTAATGTCCATCCATTTGATAATACAGTGAATAATTTATTTAATGTAAAATGTGCCTGATAATGACCTGTACAACTCTCTGACTACCATCAAAGAGATCAGTAAAATTCCAACTGAAGATTATTACAGGGAAATGTCACATGACCAGCCTGCCTCTATGGTTGTAAAATGACTTTCAGCAGTTGCTAGCAGGCTCTCATGAATGCAAGAAAGTTAATAAAATTAACAAATGGCCCTCTAACAGCAAATTACTGTATACAGTATGACCAGCAACACTAGAGAGCTTACTAATTGATCATTTGCTGCTTACTGTAAAAGGGTTAACTAAATAGATTGTAAACTTATGACAATAAATAAAATGACCATCAAGCCATATTTACACCACTGGGTGGTTCCCAACCAATACTCTCAGGGCTCACTAACAGGCCATGATTTTAAGATTTCCTTGCTAGCACACATATGCGTTAATTAGAGGCAATATGAATTTGATTAATTCACATGTGATCTTCGAAGGAAAGCCTCAAATCCTGGCCTGTTAATGGGCCATGAGGGTACTGTTTGGAAATAACTGGTTTAGGACAATGACCAGCATGACCATCTGACTTTAAAGGGGTAATAACACTTAATAAGTAGAAAAAATATATGTTGTAGTGTTTATCCCCTTGCAGTGCTGATGCAATCCATTTAGTTAAGCTTAGTGTTTTATTCAAAAGTTATTGCAGCTCAAACTTGAATTTTTAAGGTGCAGTATCTAAGTAGCTTGAAATGTTACAGTGGCGCTGTTAGTATACTATCTTATGGGCAGCTCTGGTCAGTTGACAATAAACCTCCATAGGATGGTGTAGCAACAGCGCCACTGTACAATTTCAGGTAATTGAGATACTGGACCTAAAAAAACAAATCAAGTTTGAGATGCAATAACTTTTGACTAAAACATCTCTCTAATCAGGGGGAGTACCTCTTTTTACACAGGAGGATTAACCATACAATAGATATATTTTTACATTTTAAGTGTTAGTATACTTTTAAAGGGTTAGTAATGTCCAACTAAAACTTTTTTGTGTTGTGTAGCGCTTAATAAGTAGAATTGAATGCAAAAATGTATCTCTCAAACCGTTGTGGTTTGAGAGATATGTGCATTTAAAGTTTGATGTTTCCTGCTGGCAGCTGTAAAGCTGTCAGCAGGACATCAGTTTCGGCAGAAGTGGAGGCTCTGCAGCAGAGCCGCAATCGTGTTATTTAAAATGAATTACTTCATTGGAATGGTCTAAAAAGTGTGCCTGGTTTGCAAGCACATTTTTTAGACCATTCCAGTGAAGACATTTATTTTAAATAACGTGATTGTGGCTCTGCTGCAGAACCTCCAAGCCATAGCGGTTTGAGAGAGATTTTTTTTTTTGCATTCAATTCTACTTATTAAGCGCTACACAATACAAAAAAGTTTTAGCTGGATGTTACTTACCCTTTAAGAAAATGACCAACAGATATAGTTTTATATAAGGTGGCCAGCTTATGAAAATGTCATTCTGCATTAAGTGTCCTGCATTTAAAAGGATCTCTGGTCATGTTAAAGTTGTAGTTTTTTTTTGTGGTTCTTTCTAGCAACAATAAGGTTAATTACTATGATACATACATACTGATTGGTACCCTCCCTGTGTTGACTGTTGTATGCTGTGTTTTGGTTGGACTGTGGATTTGTAGTATTATAATCCCAGTCATGTGTTGACACAAATGCTGATCTAGACTTATAATTAGATGGGAAAGTGACTCATTCATTTGAAAGCCTCAGGTGATCATGTAAGCAGGTCAACACAGATTTCACATAGTCAGAATAAATAAGGAGGGAATTACATATCGGCAGAGTAGCAATGTTAGGACAAGAGGTCATAGTCTAAAACTAGAGGGACAGAGGATTAGATGTAATGTAAAAAAATACTTTACAGAGACAGTAGTAGATAAGTGGAATAGGCTACCAGCAGAAATGGTAAAGGTTAATACAGTGAGGGAATGGTAAGCATGCATGGGATAGGCATAAGGCAAGGACAATGACCAAATAAGGTTTGAGATTTCTACAGTAAGAAAAATGGGCAGACTAGATTTACTGAATACGTTTCTTATCTGCTGTCAAATTTTATTTTTCTATAAATCTGACTGATGGTGATGGGAGTTGTAGTTTTACAATAGCTGGAGACCGAAAGAATGGCCACCCCTGACCTAGACTGCATGCTATAACAGTCAGATCCCTTTTGCATCTGTTATGTGTTTTCTCACATATATATTACTAAACCATACATTGAGTTTATCGCCAGTTTATTTCATTATAATGCTCCTTGCTTGTGCAAAACTGAAAAATGTTCATATTTTTTAAAGGAGCAGTAAACTTCTTTTTATGAAAACACATATTTTGTAGATCATTTCCTGCTGAATAAAACAAGGGTACTCCCATCACTGTCAGATGTTTTATTCAAAATTTATAGCGGTTTAAATAATCAGGAAGTGAATTTACTGTGTTTACTTCCTGATAGTTCTAACTGACAGGAAGTGACAGGCAGTTTCTATCACATTCTGTGGAGAATTGTATGTCTCTGACTTTACTCTCCATTAGAATCTAACAGGAAATCTAATTAGAATTTGACCACTAGAGGGCACTGATAATGTAAAAAAACATGGGTTTAAACTGTAATAACGCTGGAAATATAAATCTCTCAGCAGTGGGAGTACCTTTATTTTACTCAATAGGAAAATCCCTACAATATATATTTTTTCATTAAAAAAAAAGTTTACTGCTCCTTTAAATAACTGATACTTGCCCTTCTCTTGCATCTAATTGGAGGATAAAGTGGTATTTCTTGTATTCATTTTATAACAACCCTTTTATATACTACATTAACCTACTGAGTGCGAGAGATGTGTGCAATGGTTTGTGAAGCAATGCATTGCTCATTGTTTTGACATTCCGAGGGTTAAAGTCAAGAGACAATTTTCTAAGGAACAGACACAAACTAGGATCATGTTAAATCCCCTTCTATCCTGGTAAAATGGGTTTGAAGCAATAAATGTTTGTTTTGTGCAATGCTCTGTTCATTTTGTTTGTAGCTATTCTCATTTGTACATTAACCCTCTGCATGCCAGTGGGGTATCCAATGCATTTCGAAGCACTCAAAGGGTTAATTATTATTATTATTAACTTATGAATATATATAAACTGAGTAAAAAAAGGGTACAACCACTGCTGCGATATGCTTCATTTAGAAGTCATTCTAGTGCAAACCTTTTCTTTTTGACATTTGTTGATGAACATTTCTTTTGGCTGTTCCATGATGGAGCTGCTCTATAGCTGGACACAGACCAGAGCTTTCCATAGACAGCAATATCAACAGCACCACCATTAAATGTAATGGCAACAAAAAAATGTTAAACTTCAACTAATAAAACAAAAATGCTCTGTAACCCTTTGAGTGCCAGAGGGGTACGAAACTCATTGCAGTGCGTTGCATACCCCTCTGGCACTCAAAGGGTTAATACATTTCATCTCCCAGCAGCAGTACAGTTGTTTTATTCATCTGACAAACTCCCACAAAATTATATTATTTCCCCATAGTGTTTAATACCACTTAACCCTCTAGTTCAATGATTCTCAGCTCTGGGCTTAAAGGAGCAGTAAACTTTTTTTTATGAAAAAAATATATATTGTAGGGATTATCCTATTGAGTAAACTAAGGGTACTCTCACTGCCGAGAGACTTACATTTCCAGAGTTATTACAGTTTAAACCCATGTTTTTTTTTGTTTTGTTTTGTTTTTTTTACATTATCAGTGCCCTCTAGTGGTCAAATTCTAATTTGTTTTTCCTGTTACATTCTAATGGAGAGGAAAGTCAAGAAAGTCAGAGACATACAATTCTCCATAGAATATGATAGAAACTGCCTATCACTTCCTGTCAGTTAGAACTATCAGGAAGTAAACAGAGTACATTCACTTCCTGTCAGTTAGAACTATCAGGAAGTAAACACAGTAAATTCACTTCCTGCATATTTGAACTGCTATACGTTTTGAATAAAACATCTGACAGCAGTGGGAGTGATCTTGTTTTATTCAGGAATAAAATATATATAAAATATGTGTTTTCATAAAAAAGTTTACTGTTCTTTTAAAGAGATAGTAATGCTTGAAGTAAAGTTCAGGTCCAAGTCTTCCTTATAATTTTTCTAACGCATAGCTCTATATTTTATCGCTTACAGTTTTTAGTTAAATCGCAATTTAAGCAGAAAGGATCCACCTTCGTCAAGTGGGGGCAGGGTTTTCCTTATACGTACTGTGTGACGCTTGTCCCTCTCTGAATCTGTCCGGTTCTGAGACCAGATTCAGTCAGAGGAGGCCAGAAGGGGCGGGAGGGGAATCCTTTCTGCCTGGATTGCGATTGACCTACAAAACTGTAAGTGTTCATATGTAGCACTATGTGTTATAAAAACTATAAGGAAGATTAGCACCTGATCTTTACTTCAAGCATTACTATCCCTTTAAAGGAATAGTAATGTGTCACAATAAAAGCAGCTCCAATTGAATAACACTGATTACCAACCTATGATTATGCAGGGAGCTCTTGAAAAACTGACTTATTGGTGTGCACTGAGGACTAACATTGGGAAACACTGCTACAAATGTAGATTGCTCTGCAGTACGTTGGAGATATCACTAGTATACAAGTGGTTAATCTGGAGTGTGTTTTCTGTCATATTCTGCATCCACAGAGAATCCCTATCCCATTACTTGTGGGAGGATACATAATGGAGTTTCCTGACCTGGGCAAGCATTGCTCAGAATCAACATGCAAACAGCTAGGTAAGAATGCATGACGGGTGATGGGAATTCTGTATGTATATTAAAAGTCAGATATGCAAATTATCCTTGGGATTAGTCACCCCAAGTGTAATAGGGGGACCCCTTGCTCACATTGTCTAGAGAGTTCAGCTACACCTCACTGACGAGGCACAAGAAGGCTGAAATGAACGTCAGGGGCTGGCTGCTTCTCTTGTTCACAGAGGAATTGAGTGGCATTTTGTGGTTGTACTGCTGTAATGGCAGGACCAATATGATATGCTTTAGGATATTTCCTCTCTATGAAAAGCACTAGTGAGCTAAAAGAGACTGCACCCTGGATAGGACACCACTCCTAGAGAGTCTGCATATCTTTGTTACAGGCTCGTTCCTAGTTGAGCATCTCTGACTCTTTATTTACATGATGGGAATTGTAGTTTTCAATGGCCGGCTTCAAAAGGGACTGAAGCGCAGGCGCACGGATGTCACTATGGCAAGATGTCCATGCTTCCTGCTGTCAGCCTCTGAATAAGTTGTAAATCCGTTAAACCTGGTAATAATTCTGGTGACTAGCGCTACTAAGCAGCTAGTCACCAGAAGGGGACTGAATTAAGATAAAGATTTTGTGGGGTGTTAGTTCCCCTTTAACTAATTGTACCCATTGTTAGAGAGGCTTAATTTACCTTCTGTTAACCCTTTGACCCACTGTATGCTTTAGAAAGGTATAGCTCGGTTATTAACCCTTTGCATACCAGACAGGATTACAGCAATGTTTTATTCTGTTATTAACCAGTTGAATTCCTCATAGGTGCAGTACCTCATGAATTAACCTCTTGTATGCTAGAGAGGCATAATTTATCCGTAATCAACCCCTTGTATACCAGAAAGGCGAATAAAGTTGTTAATTACTGATGAATTATGCCTCTTTAGCACATAAGGGGTTAATCATTGAGGTACACATTTCTGTGCAATGCGTTATGCACCCATGAGACATTCCATGGGTTAATCACAGAACACATTGCTGTACGCCTCTGGCATGCAGGGGGTTAATAACTGATCATTTATTGCATACAGTATGTTAAGGGGTTAATAGCTAACCATTTATGCCTCTTTTGCAATGCATACAGTGGGTTAGGTTAACCCTTTGCGTGCCAGAGTGGTAAGCAACATATTGCACAGCAATGTTTTACGTACCCCTTTGGCACCCAAAGGGTTTTATTATATGCATACAGATTAGAATACCAGCTAGTGGGCCAGTTAAATAAAAAAAAATCCCTCAGGCTGGTATTGCACCACAATCCGCCCCTGAGCACCGTCACTGGTCTTTAAGTGCCAGAACTGGCGTGACAGCCCTGGCATATCAAGGGTCATTAATGGGTTAAATAGTATCAATGTGACGTGCTTCAGCACATCAGAATAATAATAATCCTTACATGATCTTTAGCTATCAGACATTTAATGCTTAGTATGTAACCTGGTATAAGAAAATGTAAGTAGTTCATTAGCTATGGACTCTTATAATAGTCTTTGTAACGGATTTAGGGCCTTATCTATTGGTGCAAACTGGAGCAATTCTAGGGTAAACCATTAGCATCATAGGGGAGAAATAAAACCTCACATTGATTTGGAATGGCGCTTTTAAAGGAACAGTAATGTCCCATAAACGTGTTTTGTAGATTAAAAAAAAAAAAAAAAAAAATGATGTGGTGCAAATCCTATCTCTCAAACCTTTATGGTTATCTGAAGTTCGCAGCTCCCTGATGTCAGCTGTAAAGCTGACAGGAGGGTGCTTTTCAGCAGAGCCGAAATAGCAATATTGCAGAATAATTACTTCAATGCAAACCAGGCACGCTTTGTAGACCATTCCAATGAAGTAATTATTTTCCAATATCTCTATTTCGGCTCTGCTGCAGAGCCACCAGCTGATGTCAGGACCGGGATCTCCTGCTGTCAGCAGAGCGCTGATGTCAGGAGAAGGGGAGGGAGGGGGGAACTTTAGCACCAAATATCTCTCAAACCATAAAGGTTTGAGAGATGAGATTTGAGCCACATAATTTTTTTTTTTTTTTTAATCTACAAAACTTATTTATGGGACATTAGTGTCCCTTTAACCTTTTGAGCAGCAGAGCTGTATGCAACACATTGCTTTGCATACCCCTCTGGCACTCAGACAGTTAACTGCATGATGGTAGAAAAGTTGACAATGTGCTGGTTACCTCTCTAGGTATCATGGGATTAAAAGCCCATTTAAATCAAAGGAAAGTGTAGGGATCCTCATTTGTGCTTATATTGGACCTGTAGTAGTATTTATAAACATCTTCTTTTTTTTTTTTTTTTTTCTTTTTTTTGCCTGCTTGCCTTTAACACTATTAGTAGCACTTGAGGGGGAAAACGTTTGGACACCCTGGGCCTATATTATATTTATTTTCATAATAAGACATTACTGTGCCTTCGAAGCCCTATGGGCAAGTTCCAGAGTTTCTGTTTATCAGATGTTCCTGTTTCACAGATTTCCTGCCTTTAAAATGTGATGCTTGTGCACAAATCTTCTGCAAAGATCACATCACTTATGCACTGCACAAGTGCCGCTCCGCTTACAAAAAGGTAACATTCTTTTCTATAATACACCGCCTGACTCATAGATACCACGCTGAGGGTGATGTAACTGTTGAAATTCTGGGGCAAATTAACTGCACCAAAGGGGACAAATTCCTTTTGATTTCAATAGGTATTTTACTCTTTGAGTGCCAGAGGGGTGCGCAGTGCATTGTACAGCAATGTATTACTGACCTCCGCAGCATTCAGGAGTTACAGGAACACAATAAGCAAAAACTAGTTACGTAGTAAATTTTGTTGAAAAATATACAAGTTCATCAAGTTCAAACTTTGCCGCAGTAGAACCAACAAAACGAGAGTTCTATAAGCCTTCTCAACTCCTAAATGGGATTGCACTGTCTATCAGAACTACCTGTTTTACTTACTAATACACATTATAAATCTTTATGTTCTCTTTTACTAGAAATACATCTAACCTTCTCTTAAATGTATCCACTGTATCTGCCATTACCTGGGTTTTATAACCCTTTGAGTGCAAGAGGGGTACGCAGTGCTTTGAGGAGCAATGTGTTGCGTACCCTTTGGCTCACAAAGGTTTAAATATCAGATACTTGTGGCTAGCATCTGTAAAATCTACTTGTTTTATGTTCGATCCTTGAAATCTAATCCTAGAATTGCAATTTAAATACATTTGTAGATTTTACTAAATAAACATCATTTTATTAATTGTGCAGAGATAATACTCTTAACCCTTTGATTGGCAGATAGTATGCAATGCTTTGTGAAACAATGCATTGCGTACCCCTCTGGAGTATAAAAGGGTTAATGTATTGAGATTAGTACTTTCTGCTCTTGTAATCTCAGACCCATTAACAGACGCTAAAACGCTATCATTTCTGAGACACCCATCAAGATTGCTATTGTAATGGGAGCCCTGGAAAAAGCAGGGAAGGCAGCTCCCTCTGGGCATATATAAGACTAGATTATAGGCCTCAGAACACAAACAGAGGATTTTTGCAGAGTTTAGGATAGAATACTGAGTATGTAAGTATGGATAACCCCATATTATTTTTACTTGTTAGTGTTCCTTTAAAAGTCCTGTTAAAGTAAATGGAATTGTATTAGTCCCTGTGATGCAGTTAGTTTACTCCATAATTATTACAGGTGGGTTATACAGTATGGTGTGATAAGTTCTCCAGTTCCTATGTTATTTAAAGGAGCCTATGCACTAAGATCTTGCCAGCTTGAAACATCGCAGTGCATGAGTTCCATAGAATATTACATGAACTGTACAGTTTACCTCACATTGATCACACCTTGGCGCATCTCTCCTAGTCCTTATTAGAGCATCAGCCTCTCTCATCCTAATGGATGGAATGCAGAGTAGATAGGTTATAGTAGATTACAGCATCCTGACACTCCTAATGGGCCCATTTACTTATTTGTCTCTCTTTTACTCTCTTTGTATTTTTAGGATGTGCAGGTGCCAGTTTGCCCCCTGTGCAATACGCCTATTCCAATTAAAAGAGGACAAACCCCTGATATTGTAGTTGGTGATCACATCGACCGGGACTGCAAGTCTGATCCAGCACAGCAAAAACGTAAGGTAAGAGGTATGGTGGACAAACTTTTATTTGATGTGTAATGCACCATGGGTAGGTGAGCCAAAGTCTAAAGACATTACACCTATACATGACTGGCAACGTTTAAGATTGTAGATTAGTGTTATTTTGACATGTATGAACATGTGATGACTAGTACCTTACATTAACAGTATTCATGTGTAGGGGATACTTATGTGGTTCCGTGAGGTCTGAGTAAATATCAGTAAGGTTCACCAGACAGATACAATTACTAGTCAGGAGGTGCAATATAATACATATAAATTCAGGCTTTTCTTGCTAAGTTAAACAAGGGTGACTACTAGGACTTGCTTCTTTCAGTATTTATTACTGTTTTTAATCAACATTCTGTTTATAAAACATCACCACTGGGTGGTGCTGTTTCTTTTTGTGGAGAACAACAGTTGATTACATAATTGCTCTAAAGACAGGGCAAAAAACAAATTACTATTCGTTAAAGCAGTGGTTCTCAAGTTGTGTTTTGTTTTGTTTTTTTTGCTTAAGGCATCCCTAACACACAGTCTGGCATTTTCGGGGCACCCCTATCATTTTATGTCATTTGTCAAGAGTATAATGAAGGTTACAAATTCATAGAGTTATTGTTAGGCCTCACAGCTAAAATAAACATATTGTGCATAGTAATATCCTTAAATATTCAGCTGTAAGTCTACATGCTCATTTTTGTCAAAGCCTTATAGATAAAATGGGGGTACCCTAAGTGGATGTCCGTGGCACACCAAAGTGTCACAGCACCCTGGTTGAGAAACACTGCTTTAAAGGGATAGTAATACTTAAAGGGATAGTGATACTTCGTTTTAACTTTATTTTATTTTGTAGGCATTAAAAAAACATGAAGAATGATATAAGTCTTATCTCTGAAACCTTTATGGTTTAAGAGATATTCACAAACAAAGTATCCCTTCCCTGTTCAACCAGATCAGAAGGGAGATGCCCAGGTAGACTGCAGAGAGGGACAATCTTCAATTAAGATAAGGGAAAAAGCTGAAAAACTTGTCAAGGGGGGAAGGGCTTTCATTGTTTTCATACAAAGAACATTGTCCCCTTCTGTTATCTGTCCTGTCATACAACCAGACTCACATCTGAGAAGAGATGGCTTACACTAGGAAAAAGGGGCGGGGAGGGGAACTTTGCTTGTGAATATCTCATAAACCATAAAGGTTTGAGAGATAAGACTTATATCATTCTTCATGTTTTTTTAATGCCTACAAAATAAAATAAAGTTAAAACGAAGTATTACTATCCCTTTAAGTATTACTAATTCCTATACTAAAGTCCTTTTAAAAATACATTTATTGCCCCCAGTGTCATCTCTCAAACCTTTACGGTTTGAGAGATGATCGCTCCTAAAGTTGCCCTCTCCCTCCCCCTTCCCCATAGTCATCGTTCTAGCTGACTGCAAGGAAGCCAGTCGTACGACTTTCAGGCGGCTCTCCAGCACAGCCGCGTTCGCGTTAATAAAAAAGAAAACTTTAACTGAAATGGTCTTCTACGTGTGCTTGGTTTGTAAGCACACGTAGAAGACCGTTTTAGTGAAAGATTTTTTTTTATTTATTAACGTGATCGCGGCTCTGCTGCAGAGCCGTCTGATGATCTAAGACCGGATTTCCCTTCAGTCAGCTACAATGCTGACTACGAGGAAGGTGGAGGGCAACTTTAGAAGCGATTGTCTCTCAAATCATAAAGGTTTGAGAGATGGCACTGGGGGCAATACATGTATTTTTAAAAGGACTTTACTATAGGGATTAGCAAAACTTAAGTATTACTATCCCTTTAAAGGAATTTCCAGTCGGACGATTGCCATGTTTTAGAACCTTAAGTCTCCTGAAAAGGGTACTGGATTTTAATGTTTTCTCTATCTTTGTCTTGATTTTAGATTTTCACGAATAAGTGTGCAAGGCCAGGCTGCAAACAGAAAGAACTGATGAAGGTGATATGTGATGAATGTCATGGGAACTTCTGTCTTAAGCACAGACACCCACTAGACCATGACTGCAAGGGCAAGACAGCCCCCATCTCCAGAGCAGGGTATGCTTGTAGAGAACTGCACTGTTATGTAATTCCTTGGCTACTATATTTATGTCTTAAGCACCAAAGGAGCGTGCGGCCCTTTGCGTCACAATGTATCATACACCACGCTTGTCCTCAAGGGGTAAATATTCATTATTCATATCCAGCTTGTGTTAAAGTGGAACTATCACCCTAAATAAAGCCCCCCCCAATAATTAGGCATATGGCAATATGCTTAGAAACAGTGCTATTATCGCACACAAGTACCGCGTTATGAAGAAATCCTTCTTCTGAGACTGGCAGCCAGACTTGCAGGCACCTTGCCTTAGAGACATATGTGCACCTGCGCTGTCCTCCCCAGTCTCCTTCATTGTACCTTAAGGTAACAGGAAGTGACTGACGGTGCAGGAGCGCAGATGCCTCTAAAGCAAGAAGCCTGCCCATCAGCCTCAGAAGAAGTAGGATTTCTTCATAACGCTGTAATTGTGTTTGATAATAGCACTGTTTCTAAGCTTCTCACTATATGACTAATTATTTTGGGGGGGGGGTTATTTAGGGTGATAGTTCCACTTTCAATTCTGTCTTTGGTGCAGGTGACTTAACTCTTTCTGATTGCCAGAAAGGTATCCAATGCAATGCAATGCGTTGGGTACCTCTCTAGTCATTCAAAGGGTTGAAAGCTTATCTCTTAACATTTTCATTCAATGTGTAAGGAGGGAGCAGGTTCCCAGGACCAAATCAAAATGTCCTTTTTATGAAAAGTCACCACCAGGTGGTGGTGTGGCTGTCACTGGAGAACTTAGTGGACCAAACATGCTCCAATAACTGCAGTTGAGAAATGCGTTGTGTGGTGTCGTTTAACCTATAACAACTTTTGAATAAACCATCTTCCAGGAATGGTATACCCTTGATTTACTCATCAGGAAAGATCACTTTGTTTCAATTCCTGTTAATAAAAAATATTGATAGAATCGCGCTCAAATGTTGTTGAGAGCTTAAATGTAATCTGTAAAATAGGATACAAGTGAAACAATGAATTTTGCTAGTGAATCACATCTTGTTCCTAATTCCTTTTTGTTTTCTGGTTAGGAGTAGATCACACTTCAGTTTTTGCTTTGTATTTTCAGACATGCCGCTTTGCTGAGATCTCAGGCCTCCTCTTCAAAGACATCTGCTTCCACTTCCAGCCATTCAGTTCCCAAAGCAGCACCAGCAGCACAGCCTCAGCGCAGCAGGTAACAGGGCATTCCGTGTCTTAAAGGGATAGCAATACTTAAAGTATAAAAAAAAAATTGTTGGAGGGTTTATCCCCCAAGTAAAACAAGAGAACTCCCGCTGCTGAGATGTTTTATTCAAAATTTATTACAACTCAGACTTGAATTGTTTAGGTGCATTATCACTGTGTCCTGTAATTTTACAATGACGCTGTTGCTACACCATCCTATGGAGATTTATGATCAACTGACCAGAGCTGTCCATAGGATGGTGTAGCAACAGCGCCACTGCACAATATCAGGTCACTGTGATACTGCGTATAAAAAGTTCCAGGTTTGAGCTGTCATAACTTTTGAATAAACCACATTTCAGTAGTAGGAGTGCTCTTCTTTTACTCAGGGGGCAATAGACCCTACAGTTATTTTTTTTTTTTTTTTACATTTTAATTATTACTATCCCTTTAAGCAGCTGACTTATGTGAGCAGAGAAATATATTAAAGGGAAACTGTGCTCTAGGAATAAGTGTTTCTTTGTTTAAAGGGATAGTAATACTTCGTTTTAACTTTACTATCCCTTTAATGCCTACAAAATAAAATAATGTGTCATAATGAAAGCAGCTCTAATTAATCTTCATAGTATTTGGACTTTGGAGAGTGTTATTTCAATTCTGTCAGAGTTGTAGTTCCAGAGTAATTCAATGACAAAGTATCCCCCTCCCGCCCCTTTTACTGATGTAACACTGCTCAGCTTGAGCAGAAGGGAGGTGCCCAGGTAGACTGCAGAGAGGGACAATCTTCAATTAAGATAAGGGAAAAACCTGAAAAGCTTGTCAAGGGGGGCAGGGCTTTCATTGTTTTCATAGGAAGAATATTGTCCCCTTCTGTTATCTGTCTGGTCTATGGACTGGATTCCACATCTGAGAAGAGATGGCTTACACTAGGTAAAAGGGGCGGGAGGGGAAACTTTGGTTGTGAATATCTCTTAAACCATAAAGGTTTGAGAGATAAGACTTATATCATTCTTCATGTTTTTTTAATGCCTACAAAATAAAATAAAGTTAAAACGAAGTATTACTATCCCTTTAAAAAAACATGAAGAATGATATAAGTCTTATCTCTCAAACCTTTATGGTTTAAGAGATATTCACAAGCAAAGTTTCACCTCCCGCCCCTTTTTCCTAGTGTAAGCCATCTCTTCTCAGATGTGAATCTGGTTGTAAGACCAGACAGATAACAGCAGGGGACAATCTTCTTTGTACGAAAAGAATGAAAGCCCTTCCCCCCCTTGACAAGTTTTTCAGCTTTTTCCCTTATCTTAATTGAAGATTGTCCCTCTCTGCAGTCTACCTGGGCACCTCCCTTCTGATTTGGCTTGTGAATATCTCTTAAACCATAAAGGTTTGAGAGATAAGACTTATATCGTTCTTCAAGTTTTTTTAATGCCTACAAAATAAAATAAAGCTAAAATGAAGTATTACTATCCCTTTAACAGAAGCACTTGTTTAGGCAGGTGTCCTTCATACAGCAGTCAGTTATACCCAATGCTATTTGTTTGCTTTATGATAGACAGTTGGCCTTTACAAGCCATTCATGTTTGTTGACTCCCATTGTTTGTTGTGATGATGTAAGACTTACAGCAGGCAGAGAGGAAACTTTTGTCTGTCATCAAGCCTAAAGGGCGAAACGCGTTTCAGACACTGAAGAATTTCCAGCACCTTTTATTTTTTTTCTTTGTTTAAACGTATTAGGATTTAGTCTTGCATTTGCTTATCAGTTGGTATACAAGTTTTTGAGGGACAATACAGGAAACATATTCCCCAAAATGCTGCTAATTTATTTTTTGATGTTGACGTTTAACGTAACAGTTTGAGTGCTAAAGGGGTATCGCGTTGGCCACCCCCTGGCACACAAAGGGTTAATTTGGAATATAATACAATTTAAATAAATACAATTGAATTCTACTTATACATAACGGTCAGTATTTAACTACCATAAACCCCATCTCCGGGTAACACTGGTTGGAAAGGGAGTTGTACAAGTATAGTTATACACATGGTTAACAGTTGTTATGTTGTCCAAAGGATGTTGTAGAGCAGAGCTGTCCTAGTTCAGTCCTCAGGGGCCACCAACAGGCCAGGATGTAAGGCTTTCCCTGATTAACCCCTTAATGCCTGAAGACTTACATGTACGTCCTCAGGCGGATGTCCCTTAAGGACAGAGGACGTACATGTACGTCTTCCATTTCCGTGTCCCCGTGCGGCTGCGCACCATTTGAGGACTCCAGAATCGTTTAAAAAAAATACACTGCGGGAGTTAACTGCCGGTCACTAAGGGGTTAATCACAGGTGCGTTAATCAGTGGATCATTCATTGTGACTGTGTCTCCTGTGCTTAATCAGGGAAATCCTTCCATCCTGGCCTGTTGGTGGCACTTGAGACCTGAACTTGGACAGCCCTTCTCTAGATCAAGTGGACAGCCAGATAGATGCTCCGGCAACACATAATTGGGTTACAAATCTGACAGCTTCTGGTTTTAATACATTTTTTTTCCTTTTTAATCATTTTAATTTTGCAATATGTGATAACTTTGAGGAGACAACATATGGGTGCTAGAGCAGAGGGGATATATTGAGCTCTCCTAGTTTGCCTTGTGGTTAAACTGTCTGTTTATGTGAGACCATCATTGGTAACATATAGGTCTCCAGCTATAACTGGATGAAAGCTCCCATTATCCTCAGGTGGCTGAGGATGATGGAAGTTGTACTCCAACAACAGCTGCAGAGCCACAGGTGCCTCTCAAGTTATGGGATGCAGTTACATGGTTTCTAAAATGGACAGATTATCATCTGTGATTTTGTTGTAAAATAACTGATTTTTCTCATAATTTGATGCACAAAATAAACTTGTATAATTTACACAATGTGTAACAATATAACTTGATTGTTTCTGTAAATGCGTTCCTGTATAAAAACTTAAGACATGTTGGTGGCTGTATAATATATTAATGTTTACATTTACACGTCTGAAACAGATCCAAAAGCCTGTCTCCACAAAATATCCAAAACTTAACCCTTTGAGTGCCAGAGGGGTACGGAACGCATTGCAAAGCAATGCGTTACGTACCCCTCTGGCACTCAAAGGGTTAATGTTTCTGCTGCTTCAGGACCCATTTAAAAATGTGTTTTGAACTTAAAGTGATAGTAATGTCTAAAAAAACCTTTTTTGCATTTAGAAGAGCTCAAAAAGCTGATCTAAATGCAAAAAAATGTATCTCTCAAACTGCTATGGTTTAAGAGATACGGACGTTTGAAGTTTGATTTCTCCTACTGACAGCTGTAAAGCTGTCAGCAGGAGATTCGTTTCGGTCGACACTGTGGCGCTTGAGAAGTGCCGGGATCTCGTTACTTACACAGAATCCCTTCAATGGAATGGTCTAAAACGTGTGCCTAGTGTTCAGGCACATGTTTTAGACCATTCCAATAAAGGGATTCTGTGTAAGTAACGAGATCCCGGCACTTCTCAAGCGCCACAGTGTCGACCGAAACGAATCTCCTGCTGACAGCTTTACAGCTGTCAGTAGGAGAAATCAAACTTCAAACGCCCGTATCTCTTAAACCATAGCAGTTTGAGAGATACTTTTTTTGCATTTAGATCAGCTTTTTGAGCTCTTCTAAATGCAAAAAAGTTTTTTTTTAGACATTACTATCACTTTAAAAAGTGATTGCACTGTGTGCTTTTGTTTTTTGCTTGTTGAATGGACTTTTGTAACATTTTGCATTTAATTTATTTTTTTTTTTACTTTTATTTATTTTTTTGCTAGAGACAGGTTTCAGATATGTTTAGACATGTAAATACACACACGTTTACACACTACCGTTCAAAAGTTTGAGGTCACTTAGAAAATGTCCGTTATTTTTGAAAGAAAAACAAAAGTTTTCCATTAAAATAACATGAAATGGATCAGAAATCCAGTGTAGATATTGTTAATGTTGTAAATGACTATTGTAGCTGTAAACAGCTAGTTTTTAATGGAATATCTACATTTGCTGCAAATGGAGGGTTGTTCGACGAAAGCAAAGTTTTAAGGACACAATTCTTATTTAAATTAAAAATCACTATTTCTAACCTTGTCAACATCTTGACTGTATTTCCTATTTATTTTTCAACTCATTTGATGTATGTTTTCATGGAAAACAAGGGAATTTCTGACATTTATATACATACATGTATACAAACACACACACATATACATGTGTGTACACACTCACACAACATACACACACACGGGACAGATTATACTTCACTGTACATGAAATACAAATACCAGCTTTAATGGGTTGTTGTTCTTCCCAGTTGTATGTATTCTGTTACAGCTGACTACTCTCTTATCTGTGTCTTTCAGGACAAACACCCCATCAGTTCAGGCTCCCTCTGCAGCAGCTGCCTTGCAGAACGGTTTGGTAGGTACATCCCTGCATCCCGTAATCCAAATTCATATAGCTTATATAGACTTAAAGGGGATCTCTCACCTATAGATATGTAATGCTCATTAGTTAGAGCATTTATCAAAAAGATTGAAAACGTTGTTCATTTTGAAAAAAAAAAAAAAACGGTTATATGCGCAAAAATTAATGTTTAAAAAATATCCGGCAGCCTACTTCCGGATTGCCAAACCTTGCCGACCGGAGGCAGCTCCCGTCCCACTACCCATCATCCACCGATGACGGATGCTGTCTGTCACTAAGCTGGAGCAATCTCATTGGCTACATATCGATCTCTGCCAATGAAATCGCTCCAGCTTAGAGAAAGAAAGCCTCCGTCATTGGAGGATGTTGGGTAGTGGGACAGGAGGAGCAAGCAGGAAGTAGGCTGCCGGACACTTTATAAAAGTTAATTTTTGCGCATATAACTGTTTTTTTTTTTTTTTGTTTTGTTTTTTCAAAATGAACAACATTTGCAATCTCTTTGATAAATGCTCTAACTAATGAGCATTATATATCTATAGGTGAGAGATCCCCTTTAAGGGTCAATGTGGAGAAACTTGTGGCAAGCTAATAGTAGAGAATAAATAAAAATTCCTGTTGATAATAATACATATTTTAGATGTATAAGAACAGACTTGGTAAAGCATGATAATCGCCAGTTAGCCAGGGCTTTTAACTCCTTGAGTGCAAGACAGGTCTTCAAAGCATTGCTTCGCAATGTGTTGAAGAACTCTCTAGCATTCAAGGGGTTAAAATCCTCATTTAAATCAATGGTGTTTGCCAGAAGTGTATAACATGTGTCTGACTTCAGTCTCTTGTCTCAGACAGAGGAGGAAGCTCTCCAGAGGGCTCTAGAAATGTCTCTCGCAGAATCAGCAGCAAATACAACACAGCCACACAGGTAAAAGCCTGGCTTTATTTCTACAGGATAGACTGGTTTGCTTTTAAGATGAAAACATATTTTATTTGAAGATCTGCTTATTTTTATTGGTTTGAAAAGATGTTTTTGTTTGAATGTGTGGATGTCGAGTTATCCAACACACCACAAACCAATGTGTTGTAGACTTCTCAAGCACTGAAAGGGTTAAAAGAGAATGAAATGGTTACAAAATGCCCTTTATTATAAACTAGTTGAACAGCCCGTTAAACGGGCCACAGTGCCTCTGGCAGCCGGTCGCGGGGCACTCACGAGCAGTGGAGACTGCCCGCGCCATGGCTGATACAGAGCTGGACGCTCCTTCGGAGCGCCCAGCTCTGTATCAGCAGCGGCGCGGGCAGTCTGTACTGAGCATGACTGCCGCATGCGCAGCAGTGTCTACTGCGCATGTCGGGCGTTACACACAACTTAGCGAATTATTATATAGGATGTATCCCTCTTGCAATGATTTTCTGAGCATTGCAATGTGGTGGGTACCTCTCTGGCACTTAAAGGGTTAAAGCAGATATGTAAATTAGAATAATATTCTTGTGCCCTACAGTCTATCAGATATATCAAACTGATAATATCAGGGAGAAAAAAGGGAAAAATAAAGATCTAAAATATTGATCTAACAAACATATAATCACAAAACTCAGTCTAAATATTATTGCAGAGAAAAATCTTAATTGTTGATGCAGTAGCGTATACACGTGACTTCCAACCGGGTAAACCGAAATGTTTCCACATACGGGTTATTCTAACCTCCAAACTTAGACTTCGCGGAGCCTCAGCTTCACGAATACCAAAGGGTTAAATAACCAAACCATCAATAAAATATCTGGCTGCGCAGTTAAGAAGTCTCCCACCAATACTCGACAAATCCCCAGATCTTAAAGGTCTCGGTCAATTCCAGAATTCGGGGAGAAAAAAGAAACTGTCACACCCAAATGCAATACTGTGTATTAAAGGCAAAGTTGCGGAACAAGATGTAAAAGCGGCAAGATATACACATATGTAGACACAAATCGGTTATTATCCAATATGTATATCAAGTAACGCTAAGCATCAACCATAAACCAGGATAATACTAATATCAACCTCCAATTATATCTCTATTCACAGATAAAACATATATTAAACTGCTATGTCTGTCATACAAAGTGCGACAACCATAATATTGAATAATGCACTTATCAGTAAATCAGATCAGTAAGCCAGAAAATATACAATATTGAAATTTAATAAAAACAATTTTAATAAAAAAACATATATCTTAAAAATATGTCACTTAATATGTTGGGCCCACGTATAACCGCTGGTGTGCACTTATTTAGATGTTATTTAGATTGAATGTTGGGAACAATGTGTCCAGTCTATGCCTATATAATCGTCTATAATAGAATGGTAGTATCAAATGGCGCTATATGTTGGAAACACTGTATCAGTCACGGAGAATAGCAGTATATATGTAGATGGTTATTCAGTCAGGGAGGAGCAACACTTTCCACAAAGATTTCAATGCCTAGACTTCGGCGCAAGTGGAATGGTTCACCATATACATTTATAGCTTTATAGCCTAGATAGAAAATAGACTCACTGCCATCATCTACACTCGGACTTTTAGCTGAACTGTCACTTGATGCTGGATATACAGCGGATTCTCTACTCCCGCTCCTTATGTGCTGAAATGATTCCCAATCTGCAAACTTCTGACTGTTTTAGGTCCCCAACAAAATAACCATTATTTTGGTCCAAACACAGTTTCTTCTGTAGTTCCACCAACGTATAAGGGCTATTGTGTGATAATTCTTATTATAAAAATCACACAGTTAACTGTTAAAATCAGCGCGTTTCGGAAGGGTACCCCTTCCTTTCTCAAGAAACAAAGCAATCTAGCAGCTTTGTCCAACATGACATTTTAAACATAATGGTTGTGTACTTGAAATACTTGCCACCTGTAGATAATTAAGTTCAAACAATGCAAACTTTATTATTCTTACTTACAAAAACAGTGAAAGCGGATGTGTCACCTTGATTTTTATTTATTTAGTTATTATTTTTAACTATTTGAAAACTTCATTCCAAACAGCTTATTTGTTATGTTGACTAAAAGCCCATAAGTAGATGTCTAGTTTAGGAAATATTCACTCTTTTATTTCTGGGGAAAAAGTGAAAGTCTCCTGGTGCCACACACTGCTTAATTAGTATATTAAATATCACAAGGGTAACACGAGTAGCATATATTGGCATAGACTACCAAATGAATGTCTCCTTAACTGTACATTTGCAGGTTTTCTTTTTTTTTGCTAACATGACACATAGGGGAGATGCACCAAGGTGTGATAAAGAGGTGATAAAGTGGAGATAACTTCTCCAGTGGTATCAATCTCCAAATCCTATTTAATACTATGGACCCAATGCACTAAGATTCCTTCAACTTGAGAGCTCTTAGTGCATAGGCTCCATGGAATAACATAGAACTTGAAGAAGTGATGTCACCTCTTTATCACACCCTAGTGCATCTCCCCCATAGGTTTTTCAGAACTCTGAAGGAGGAGGCAGATCGATTGGCTTCTTTCTTGTACTGTGGAATATCCAGTTGTTAGCTTTGGAGCGGAAGTTATAGTTAGTATGGAGAGCTGGAGTGATCATACTGCTTAGGTAGTCTGGTAGCTTTCCAGAGGTTATATACTAAGCAAGAAAGGTGAAGGGCATGTGTAGATTTGAGTGCTGGACAAGTTAGTTCTTCATACATATCACAGTCAGGTGTGTCCGCAGAAATGTTTGCGGGGGGAGGGACAAAGCCATAATATGACCCCCAGGCCCCAGCTCCTATGTTTATAGGGAGGAGGCAACCCCCCAGGATGCCCATGATCGCAGTAATAGGTAGTACAGTTACATTGGAGGGTAAAGCGGCATTGTGAGTTATACAGGTTGTCAAGTTTACCATGATGGATTTGTGGTGCGGGAGCATATACTACATCCCCGTAGTCTTGTGTGTGTGTGTATATGTTGTGTTGTGTTCTCCAGGACATACTGGTACTTGCAAATGAGAGAAATCTCAGTGTATTCTTCATGATAAAACCTTTTCTAAATAAATAGGCAGTTTTTGAAGAAGTTTTAAAATAAGCCATCTTGAATCAAGATGACAGGTCACTCTTCTTAACTCTTCGCATGCCAGTAGAGTAGACAACGCGTTTTGTTGGACAGTCCTCTAGGGTTTACCTCTGCTTACATTTGGGCAGATGTTAACACACTGAATACAGTACCCTTGTATTATTGTATATATGTGAATCTAGGTTTTGGGACAGTATTCCAAGAAAAAGCACTTGAGGATTTGGGAGGAGGAGTTGTCTGGGAAAACTTGGAGGGCCACATGTTGACTGCGCCAGGTTTATGTTATTTCTTTAGCGGCTGGTCAGTTTAAAGTAACTGAATCGCAGTCCCTGTCTACTAACTGAGCTGATGTACTAAGAAGAAACAGAACAATTAACGTATGGAACGCATTGCTTTGCAATGCTTTCCGTACCCCTCTGGCACTCAAAGGGTTAGTAATACTTGAAAATAATTTTATTTTGTATTGTAGCCCTTAAAAAAACATGAAAAATGGTATAAGTCTTATCTCCCAAACCTTTATGGTTTGGGAGATATTCACATGTAAAATATAGTAAAGTTCTCTTTTCCTGGCTGTTTCAGCCAAGTCTGCCATCTAGTGGACAGATTTGGGATTCAGTCCACAGAGCAACCGGCAGCTCTTTATCAGTGCCAAGATCACGATCTTTGAAAATAACTACTTAACTGGAACTGTGTACAAAGTGTGCCTGGCTTGTAGACCATTCCAATGAAGAAATTCTTTCTAAAGATCGTGATCTCAGCACTTCTGGAGAGGTACAGCCGGTCCCGGGACCGGATTCCAAATCTGAAGGGTGGAGCAATGACGTCACTCCAGGGGAAATTTTACTTCTGAATATCTCCCAAACCATAAAGGTTTGGGAGATAAGACTTATCATTTTTCATGTTTTTTTAAAGGGCTGCAATATAAAATAAACTTATTTTCAAGTATTAGTATTCCTAAATTAATTGCCATACAGGAGGTAAAAAAATCACATTTCCAAAATGTTTCCATTGCTTTAAATGGGGCTTTAAAACCTTTGAATGCTTGAAGTTCCCAAAACATTGCTTCACAGCGAGATTTTTCTGGCATTCAAAGGGTTAAAAGCATCATTTAAGAAATGGGGATTTTCTTTTGTCCCCTGTGGTGAAGCTGATTTGCTCCAGTCTTCCTTTGTACATCGGCCGCTCTGTGTCACCCTCCCGGTCCTGATGTGATAAAACTTATTTCACGTTTGGGCTGATGCCAGTTTAAAGCCCAAGATTTCGTCTCTGTATTTGTATTAACCCTTAGAGTGCCAGAGAGGTAACAAATACACTGCATTCCATTTTGGCATATAAGGCATTCATGGGGTGTTACAAAACAGCACCTGGGAGCATGTAGTTCTCAGCTGGTTGTTCTTGCAGCCTCCATAGACCATCTGTGTCAGTCTTTCACCTCAGACACAGTGGGTCCTGCATAGTACAGCAGAATGAACTGTAGACTCCATTCATACAGTTTAGTCTCCTCTTGTGGGACAAGCAAGGGGGGCTGAAGGTCTTTCAGACTCTTTTTATGTTCCCCAGTTTGTTCTCTTGGACTCACAATGTAGCCCAGGCTTCCAGTGCAGGTCTGCTTCAAGGAGTGATCGCTGTCCTTTAAATATAGAAAGAATGTCAGTTTTGTCTTTCATTTTGGAAAATGCTGTCTCTTAGCTCTCAAGAGGAGGAGGATCTGGCACTGGCACGAGCTCTGGCCGCTAGCGAGGAGGAATACAGACGGCAACATGCGGTGAGTGTGGCGTTTTGAGGAAACAAATGAGATTCCTCTAAGGACATCAGTATTTGGGGGGAGGGGGCGGTAGGCAGTATTACTGTAATAGATATGATCTACTGTAAATACTTATATGTTACCGTGTAAGAATTGTGCCATAAGTGGCTGTTATTTTTTTAAAACTGTTCCTTTAAATACATCACTGATGCAAGAAGGAGTGGTCCTGACATGCTATCTCAGTTGTAAGATAACTTTTACTGTTGTTTGTTGAATGATCAGGAATCTGTTTCAACCACTTTATCTTGGAACCTGTCTTTGCCTGATAATCACTACACGACCTGGTAGTAAGCAACAGCAGACCAGCTCATTTTAGCTGAAAACAGACTTGCCCCTTTAATTGTGTCTTGTATTTGTAAATTTTTACTTTGTAACATATTTTTTTGCTACTACGTTTCCATTGACCCAGGGATGGTCTGAGGGCCACGTTATAGTTTGAATTTGTGAGGGCTGGAAAGGTCCTCTTGGTGCAAGCAGGAACTCACGCACACACTTGTACACACTCAATGTGTCTCAAACTTATTTGTATTTTTACAAATAGTTATAATGGTAAAGAAAAAAAGACACATTTTTACTTTAGAATTGAAGCAACCTAGGTCCCTCTTCATTCCAGTCTGGCTTATCTCTTCACCAGTGGCCTGTCATGACCTCAATGGGATTGGCTCAGTGTGATTACGTCACTGACGATTTAGTTCTCAGTGGTGCACTGTAGAATAGAGAAGCCAAATCGGAATGCAGGGACAATGTCCACTTCATCAGTAAGTAAAAACGTCTTATATCTAAAGCACCAACAGGGTAGCTCAATTTGGCCGGTGGTCTGAATCCAGCCAATAGGCATATTTCGTCCAACTCTGCATTAATTCTGATATTTAAATTCAAACAATTGCTAACCTTTTGTGTAATTTCTGAATTCAGGAACAAAATCGAGATGCCAAACAGGCCACCTGCAGCATGTCCTAGCCCAGACACGGTAGGACTGGTAACTTCAGATGGATCATCTTTCACCCCCCCCCTCATCCATGGATACAGGACCAGACAACTGCAGCACCTCCCACAACTTCCACTGACTTATAACAGCAGCAGATGTTGTTTGACAACTTGTACAATATACACATTGCCTGTGTAGTCTTTGTACTCATTTTGTGTTAACAGACCACGTGGATCGGCTGCCTCTGTAAGTGAAGACATTTGGTTGGAGTTCATTAAACCTATTCGCTGGCAGTGATCAGCATCTTCCAAGCCAAAGATTACCAAAGAAACAGAGAAAGGCGTCAGTTCCTTGTCATGTCTTCACCTGCAAAGTTATTCTTGGGTCCAGTTGCCTTTTTACTGTGAAGATTAATCTAAACTGTTAACCTCTTAAGGACCAAAGAGGTGCACAATGCATTGCGCACCCATCTGTTTCTTAAGGGGTTAAATGGCATACCTATATGGTTAGCCCCTTATCGTCCGCTCGATCCAGGAGTGCAAGGTCGCTAAATACAACTGCACTATTTTTTTTCCTTCCCCTGCAATGAATTCTGTGATGGCAGAGCAGCGTGCAGCTTCGTTGCCATCCCAGGATTCCATGATGTACAAGGACCGTGATAGGTTGTTAATGCATATCCACAGGTGACAGTGCTGGCACGGCTCCGGTCCTTAAAGGGATAGTAATACTTCGTTTTAACTTTATTTTATTTTGTAGGCATTAAAAAAACATGAAGAATGATATAAGTCTTATCTCTCAAACCTTTATGGTTTATGAGATATTCACAAGCAAAGTTCCCCTCCCGCCCCTTTTTCCTAGTGTAAGCCATCTCTTCTCAGATGTGAGTCTGGTTGTATGACAGTACAGATAACAGAAGGGGACAATTTTCTTTGTATGAAAACAATGAAAGCCCTTCCCCCCCTTGACAAGTTTTTCAGCTTTTTCCATTATCTTAATTGAAGATTGTCCCTCTCTGCAGTCTACCTGGGCATCTCCCTTCTGATCTGGTTGAACAGGGGGGGGTACTTTGTTTGTGAATATCTCTTAAACCATAAAGGTTTCAGAGATAAGACTTATATCATTCTTCATGTTTTTTTAATGCCTACAAAATAAAATAAAGTTAAAATGAAGTATTACTATCCCTTTAAGGGAGTAAAGAAGTAGCAAATCTTTCTTATGGAAAAGAACATATTCTAGGATATCTGCTAAGTAAAAGAAGCAAATCCCCACTGCTTGGCGATGCTTTGTTCCAAAGTTAGTATGTCAATCTATTGTTTTGTTTTAATTTATTAACCATGCCAGGAACAGATCAACTCCAGTTCAGCTCATTTGGCCTCCAGACAGTTACACGGCAGCAGTGGTTCCAAACTACATTCCACTGCAGATTTTTTTTTTTTTTTTTGGTAATCCGAAAACTGTACATTTGTTAAAAATGAGCTCAGTCATTTTAACTGCAGCACCTGTGTAAAATCGGAAATATCCCAAAACCCTGCATTGTCTTGGCCGTCTAGGAATGTAGTTTGAGACCCATGTTCTATTGCATTACTTGGGAG